>JAKOOJ010000012.1:13475618-14075618 GCA_022577455.1 Arizona elegans
TTGGATTCTTTCTCAAGAGGTCTCAGCTGGACTATTTAATATAAGAGAGGCGGTTCCGGATTCTAATGTAATGATTTATCAAGCCACAAACCAGCATGGAAGTCAATCAGTTGATATACAATTTACAGAACCAGAAAGATCTAAGCCACAAAAGCAAAACCAACAAGATCAAGTTATAGATCAGCATGAAAACCAAATAGTCGATACACAATCTACAGAAAGGAATTCAGGATGGAGATCCAACCCACAAAAAGTCAAGAAAAGAAGAAGTAGGTCTCACAAAAACAAAAACTTTTAAACTAAACAACAGTGTAATGCCAGTTATTTATGAGAGGACTGAATATATGAAAAGATAATGGGCAAAGTATTGGTTTATTTTATCCTGAGGAGAGTGACAGATCTCTGCAGTGCTGAACTTTTGGGATGTGAAAAGGGCCTTAAATCGAATGGATTGGAAATATCCTTTTCGTTTTTTTGGATTTTTTGATAAATATATTACGTTTATGCTGAGTTACATGGCAAGAGATTTACTGGATTGGGGCACGCAGAAGATCTGGTTGTTACCCTATTATGGTGGTTGGAATTAATAATCTGGATAAAAGACACCTCTATAGACATTATATGGAATATAAATATAAAGTCACTCGGGTGGTTGTTGTGTTTTTTTTCAATATGAAGATATTTGTTACTGATGGGGGCAGATGGTAATTGAAGATACTGAAAATACTGTTGGAATTAGGATGCGATGTTACCCTAACATGAGCGATGGAGTTTATCATCCAGCGGAAAGACATTACAGAAGATATCATATGGATTACAAGCTTAAAGTTTTTTTTTTAGGATTTTATTTACATAAGGGAATATTTTTCTAGTGGAGTGGGCAGAAGAATAAAGATATTAAGAATAATTATGGTAGTTTTGTAGGAAAGTGGGTGGAGATAGGTTAGGTTATTGATTGTTTAGTTTAAAGAAAAGGGATATTATGTTTAGATGTGAATATATGTAAAAGATTTGAGTAACGATGGGGGGGAAGGAAATGGGTAGCTGAACTGAATAAATGTTAAATTAGGACTTACTATATAGTCTTATAGTGGAAGGTTGTTTTGAAATGTTATATTAATATACATAAAAGATTTGACTTAAGAGAGATACGTATGGGGGGTAGTAAAAGGGTAGATTATGAGCGTAAATCGCTAAATTGGGAGATATAATAATATTATTATGTTAAATTAGGAGTTATTAGATAATGTTATAATAGAATGTCACTTTGAAATGTATAGTATAGTATAAGGGGGATATGATAATTTTATTAGAAAGAAAGGGTCAGCATATGGAGATGGAGTAAGTGGATGGTAAAGTATGATATAATCTGTTATGAATTTGGGTTTTATTATGAAGAAGTCACAGGGGAAGGGGAAGGGGAGGGTGAGGGGGGGTTAGGGAGGAGGGGGGAAAAGGGGGGGAAAATCTGTATTTGAAAAACTTTTTCAATAAAAAAAAAAGATACTGCCTGTTGTGTCTTAAAATTGCTTGTACTGGACTGCCTTAAAATGGCTTCTACTGTACAGCACAGTGGAGTTGCCATGGTAACGGCTTCAAGTATTCCACAAGGGGCTCCCTCTGGTAAGGGGGAAAATACACCATTAGAAATTATGTTTGGTCTAGACATTTTCAACAAGGCTGTGATTAGTCCCAGCTGATCGGGAGGAAGTGGGGATTTTGCAGTAACCTTCCCCTGGAGTGGGGAGGGAATGGAGATTTTACAGTATCCTTCCCCTGCCATGCCCACCAAGCCACAACCACCAAGCCATGCCATGCCCACCAAGCCACACCCACAAAACCGGTAGTAAAAAATTTTGAATCCCACCACTGGTTCAACCCTACCCAGCAACACAAATCGCAGGCACAGTGAAAAGCATTTATGGAATGGAGGAAGTCCAAGTCTTTTAATAGGGTACAGAAACAAATGATACAAAAATTTGGTACATGTGATACATCAGAAAGAAACCAATGAAATTACATTTATTGTAATTTCATTTGACAAGTGAACAATAGAAAACATTGATTAGAGATTACTTTCCACATGTGGTAAATTTATGGGTTACATCATGCTCTTTCCAAGATGGATTAGTATCTTTCTTAAAACTTGCAAGTGTATTCAATTACTTTCAGAATACACTGACTAAGATTCAGTTTTGAAAAGGCTGTTTTTCCCCATGAAAGAACAGAAGAAAAACATGCTTTCCTAAAATCTGAAAGGAGGTCAACACTGCCAGACTAAAATTCTATTAACATCCTCACTTAAAGGCTAATAATGAAGCCCAAAATGCTAAATAATACTACCAGACACAGAAACATAAAAACGTGGAAATTAGGCTTAAGAAGGAGATCACTTCAAAAAGCAGCCTGATAGTGTTTTCTCCTGAAAAATACCCAATGGGTGAGAATTAAATTGGGTGGGAATTACATCCCCAGAACATCCATCAGCATCACTTTTTTACTTCACTTTTGAACATCAGATGTTCCTTTGTATTCAGATCTGGCCTCAGCAAAATGATGTAACACTTAGGGATGAAGATGCAACCCAGCAGCCCAGCACTGGAAGCCAAGATGGAGAAGACCTGCACAGCAACCGTGAATTTCCCTTTGGTGCTGAGATAGGTAGGCACAAAGGAGATCCAGACACTGCAAAAGACCAGCATGCTGAAGGTGATCAGCTTGGCTTCGTTGAAGGACCCAGGTAGATTCCTGGCCAGGAAGGCCACTATGAAGCAAATGGCAGCCTGAAAACCCATGTAACCAAGGGCAACATAAAACATAGTGACAGAGCCTTCATTGCACTGCAGAACAATCTCTCTAGGCTGGGAGTACATGTCAGAATCAGGGAATGAAGGAAAGACTCCTAACCAGGTGAAACAAATGACAACCTGGACACTGGAACAAGAAATGATGATGGTGTTGGTCAGACTCTTGCCCAGCCACCCTCTCACTCTGTTTCCTGGCTTTGTGGCCAAGAAGGCCAGCACCACCATGACTGTTTTGGCCAAGACGGAAGACACGGCAATTGAGAAGATGATGCTGAAAATTGTTTGTCGGAGAAGGCAGGTGGTTCTCCTTGGCCGACCAATGAAGAGAAAGGAAGTCAAGAAGCAAAGAAGAAGGGAGACCAGGAGGATATAGGAGAGGTCCCGGTTGTTGGCTTTGACAATTGGAGTTTCTTGGAATTTAATGAAGATTCCCAAGACTAAAACTGTGGTTAAGATTAGGAATAGGGCAAAGAAAGTAAGAATCATTCCCAAATACTCTTGATGGGACAAAAAAGAGACAATTTTGATGATACATTGATTTCGATGCTTGTTCTGATACTGATTGTCTGGACATCTGGTGCAATGGTCTGCATCTATAGAGGACAAATGTAATATTTACCATGAATTTATAGGATGGGAGTTAGATTTTGAAATCAGGAATCCCACATCTGAATTTGTGTGTGTATTCATCTGCAGGGGATGGGAGGCAGAGAGAAAAAATTAGGAGTATGTGTTTATCTATGCTTCTTTGCATTAGTATGTGTCTCAAGTTGATAAAGTGTAGCTAGATTAGGGGCAGAATTTGAGAGGAGACAATTCTAGGAAGCAAAAGGGGAGAAGGGACAACCATCTACATCAGGGGTGTCAAACTTAATTTCATTGAGGACTGCATCAGGGCTATGGTTGATTTTGGGGGAGGTGTGTGGTCAGGCATGGCTGACTGGGTGGGTGTGGCCAACTAGGTGGGAGTGGCCATCTTGACGCCACTCCCCAAACTGCTAGCAAGTTTCCTCTTCGCATTGGTTAGACCAGGCTGAAGCCACGCTGGCCTGATCTTTCCTCTTTCTATTGGGTAGATTGGGCCGAAGCCATGCTAGCCTGAGATTTCCTCTTCTCATTGGGTAGACCAGGACTACATCACAGGTCGGATGCAACCCATGAGCCTTGAGTTTGACACCCCTAATCTACATCATGTAGGAAGTTTTCTAATGGACTAGGACTAGCCAATTTGACAAGATTGGAATATTCTGGTTTTCCAAAATGGAGTTTGATTTGTCCCATTACTCATTAATTGGAAGATAAAATTGAAATTCAATAACAATATTGTTCAACTATTTTTGCTTTCATTTTTTCCCATCAAATCCCAATGGTTAATGATTAAAAAGGGGCAGATAAACTTGTCTGGTTTGACCTTTCTCTCTAATTGCCATAATGAGGAGAGGATCCTCTCTGGTAGCCATGTATTCCCCCAAATAGGTACACCACAGGAAACAAAGATCATGCTTGCCTACTCCTTGGATACATTGGAAGAAGATGGATAGGCAGAAATGTGTCTATCCCGAGTCCACCCTGGAATGGAGGAGATGGCATGATTACTGACTAGGTCCTGTGTGACTTGGCTGTCAGGCCTGGAAGCCATCTTTTTTGTTGCATCTTCAGACCTGCCACATTTACTACTGTGGGAAACTGTGATGGGGGGATTGTATGGAGCATGGTTGATATATACCGGTAGCCATAATAACATTCCTTTCTCAGAAAGTCAAGGACATCTTGCCCTGCACCTGGAGGGTTAGAACTGGGAGGCATCTCCAGTCAGCATGGTGTTTGGATTGGGCCATATGATGGACTTGTGGGTGTTGGGCAGGGACTTGAAGTTTCCTTTGGGTGAGGAAAACCTGGAAGCTTTCAGATTTGGGTTTTCCCAGATGTTCCAATATGACATCTTCAATAACATGTAACTTTGGGGAAAGTCAAGCCTTGGAGTTTTCTTTCATTGGGGGGTGTTACTTGGAACCCTGACATTGGAGATTAATTTATCTCAATGGAGAGCTTCATACTGTAGAAGCAACAACATTCTGTTTGTCATGGTGAAACAAAGTGGTGCTTCAGGTCACTTCAACTGATCCTTCACAAAGTCACATATGCTTCTTGATAGCTGCTTGGCTTCTTCTACACTTAACCTCTCATTCCAATGAATTCTCCCAGCTCATATTATTGTTATATCCTTGGTGAAATTAATTCTGATAGTTAAATTAATAGTCCCTTACCCACCCACCCACCCATACTTAGAAGATATTAGAAATATCTTCTTAGAAAAGGTCTTCAGGAACCTTTCCTCCTATCCCAAGAACTGTTTTGATTCCCATTCACCCACCTTCTTGGGTGGAAATGCTTCCTTCTGCACAAGGGACGCAGTTGTAGCAACAGATTGGTTTTCCTTCCTGGACCACCTTGAAATAGCCAGGTTGACAAGGCTTCACACACTGGGAGTAAGGCAAGGGCTGAAAGTGAAGAGAATTTCCATTAAGAAGCATCTGCAAAACTGATTAATTATGAAATGGATTATAGAGTTGGAATGGGATTGTCAGGTCCCATAGCTTATCTCGTCTCCAGGGAAGAGCAGCAGCGTTGCCTTGGAGACCGGCGTTTATCACCTCCTCAGCCTGAGTATCTCATAGTATCTTTACACTTCACGATTGGCTTGGTGATGTATTGGGCTTTGGGAGGGGCTCTGTCTGCACTTTACTGTTTTGAGCGGGAAACTTAATTCCTGCCTAGATCTCTTGCTATCACAATCTTCCAATAAAAGTTTCCTTTTGAAATGGCTTTTGTTTCATGAGTACTGCTTTCTTGAGAGGACTGGAGAGGCAGGACATTACAGGGAAAAACAGGAGGCATGTGCAAAATGGACTAGAAGTGGACCATTCTGTTTCTCCTCTGGGCCATGTTGTGATGGCCACTCCAGAGAATTTTCTAGAAAGATAGTCTTGAAACTGGAAGCATGATAGTCAGACATGCTTCCATTTTGGAGGACTGTCTCTGGAAGGCTGTCAGAGAAACTTTTGGAAAAACAGATCATATGGAGACGAAATGGGAATTCTGGATTTCTTCAGCATGATGGGTTTTGCACTTTTCTTCTACCAAATAAGGTCAAATTCTTGAATGTATTCATGTCCAAATGAACATGTGTAACTCAATTGATTTTAATTCTCCCTTCTTCTTAAATCCTGCTTCCATTTCCCTCCATCCCAACATTTTTTTTCCCGCAGACCAAAGTCTTGTACTGTATAAGTCATAAAGCATCTTTTCCTTTGCTGGTTATAAATGAAAGAATATAATTCTAAAGCATGAATTTGAAAGCAGTCAGATTTACGTATTGTTTGGGATGGAGGGGAACACTGATTGAGATGATGGACAAAACTGAAGAGATGGGACACCTCTTCCTCTACCTGATTGAGCCACTGAGGGCTCGTGATGGCTTCCTTGTTGATGCTGAATTTGACTCCAATGGTTCCTTCTCTGTCTAGACTCCCAAATTTCAGTCTGGTGGTTGACTTATTAGGAAACAACACCCAGCTCACAATGTCAAAGTCAGCCATCAAATCTCCATTTCTATCCAAATACATTCCTTCTATGGTGTTGTTGTAGATCTGAGGATTTTTCAGGAAATGGTGAAGCTACAGAATATAAGGAAAGAGGTTTTTACACAAATGGAAGCATCTAAACAAGTTGATGTACAGAGATATAAGGAATTTGGCTTATTGAGCTGCAGGCTGTTTTTTTCTCAGGACAATCTGGATAGATTTGTCCTTCAGGTACCAATGGCAGATGTTTTCTTTCCAACTAGCATTCCCAACTAGCCCATATTTTCTTGTTTTCTTGTTTTATTTCTCCCTTTAGTTCTCTTGAAGATAAGCAGATGGCAGAAGGGCAGGAGAAGGGAAATCCATTACCTACAAATATATTTGCTTACATTATCTGTTGCTTATCCATCTATTGCTTTTCCCCTCCTCCCTGAGATGTCCTGCATAGCTATAGATACATCATTTCATAATCAGAGAAGCCATCGAGATAGAAAAACACCCACACAGAAAAAGCGAAATGATACCTCCCGCCTATCAGCCATTTGGAAACCTGCCCTTATTGACAAACGAGTCCCTAACATGGGGAATGACACTAGACCCACACTCACGAGGGCCACACAGGATGTCACCACCACACATCAATGTGGAAAGAAGACTCAAACCCACACCAATGATGAGGCACGACCACAGACCAGAAGCCAGACCGCAGCTGCATCATTAGCCACTTCAAACTCCTCCAATCCATACATGAAGCAGACTGACACCCACCATGAAGATGTGGCAAGACCACAAATGCGAAGCCAAACAACAGCAACGCAGCTCACCAGCTCAAATTCCCCTGCAACTCAGACTAACCTGAGCACAACCAAGCCCCCACCCAAACAGAACACACCCCCATCCAATCAGAGCACAGCCAAACCCCCATCCAATCAGAGCACAGCCAAGCATCCAACCAATCAGAACACACCTCCACCCAATCAGAACACAGCCAAGCTCCCACCCAATCAGTTCACAACCCCACTAGAAGTTAAAAGGAAGAAACAGCTGCGATCACACATTGCTCCTAGAAGCACGAAGCAAAAACACCAGCCTGAAGATGACGAATGAGACTTCGTCGAAATGTCGCCAAGACACTTCCAATTTTATGTGGGAGAAAACCCGAATAACCAAAGACCTACATACAAACACCTGCGAAAACTTCAGAAAATCTCTCTCTCTCTCTCTCTCTCTGTGTGTGTTTGTGTGTGTGTGTGTGTGTACAGTTAATATCTCGGGTTTCTTCCTGTGTAATTGTAAACATATCCTTAAAAGGGTAGTAGCGACGTTTCGACAAAATCACATTTGTCATCTTCTGGCTGAAGTTCTCAGTTTGGTTGTTATGGGCAAACTGTGTGATCGTTACTGACGTTTTTCTATGAAAAGAGGCAAAGGTGTATTCTGATTGGTCGACAGTGTTGTTGTATTCTGATTGGCTGATGACGTAGCTGTATTTTGATTGGGTGGAAGCGCTGTTGCTTGGTTGTGGATTAATGGATAAATTATGCTGGAAATGGTGGCAACACAGGCATTATGATGAATCTTTGATCTATGGTTTATATTTTGTGTTAAGAGTCGTCTGTCTATGAGAGCAGGTTTCCAAATAGTAGGCAGACGGGAAGTGTCATCAGGTTTATTCATACAATATGGTCTTTTCTCTATTTCAATGGCCTCTCTGATTATTCTGCCATTGAGATGTTCTATTTTTGCAACTGTTTTTGTGTTATTACAACTAATATTATGTCCTGTGGCATTTATGTGTTGTACTAATGATGATATGTGTTCTTTCTTTTGTACTGAATTTTTATGTTCCTCGATGCACACACTCATTCTTCTGTTGGTCTGTCCAATATATGTTGAGGGGCAGGAAGCACACGGGATTTCGTATATGCCTTGATCTTCTAATTCTATTTTGTCTTTAGGGTTTCTCAGAATAGACGATATCTTTCTATCTGTGCAAAATATGGTTTTGATGTTGTGTCTATGTAGTATTTTGCTAATTTTATCTGTTGTTCCTTTTATATAGGGCAAGATGGCTTTCCCATTGTTTTGTTCCTCTTGTTGATTTCTCTTCTGTCTGGGTGTTACATGCTGGATCATACTGATGATTTTATTTCTACAGAACCCATTTGATGTCAGTACGTTAGTTAATGTATATAATTCTGTTTGTAAATGTGCTTCATCAGCCAGACGTTTAGTTCTTGTGGTTAATGTTTTGGCAACAGAGTTTATTTGTGCTGGATGGAGGTGTGATTTAGCATTGAGATAGCGGTTTGTATGTGTCTTCTTTTGATAGATGGTATGTCCTAAGGTGCTATCAGATTATCAGAATACACCTTTGCCTCTTTTCATAGAAAAACGTCAGTTACGATCACACAGTTTGCCCATGAGAACCAAACCGAGAACTTCAGCCAGAAGATGACAAATGTGATTTTGTCGAAATGTCGCTACTACCCTTTTAAGGATATGTTTACAATTACACGGGAAGAAACCCGAGATATTAACTGTACATACATATATACCCGTATATATATATGTATTTTTGTATGTATGTTTGTATGTATGTGTGTATGTATGTGTGTGTATATATATATATATATGAAAGAGGAGGACAATGGATCTTATAAAAAAATGATTCATAAAAGGTATTTTTTTCTCAATGTATATGACATTTCTCAAAGAGTGTTTCACGATGTTCATCATCTAGATGTCGCCCTTAGTAACATACATGGAACCGATAAGGAAATACCTGCCATGGTTGAATGTTTTCAACTTCCACCTTGTCTTTTCTCTCCATCCTTGTCCTCTGGGATTGGGGTGAATTGACCACATTTAAGGCATATGCCGCAATCTGGATGGCATTGTAAGTTAAGGAGCTATCTAGAGAGAAGGTCTTTTCAATCTTCTGCTTAGGTAGAGTCTCCAAGTTCTCTTTCTCTGTACACCTTGTCCAGCCTTTCACAGACAAGGCAGGCTTCCCATATGAACAGTGAAATTTCTTAGTCATAAATGCTTTCATAACAAGATAGAAATCCATGAAATCGTCAAATTTGGTCCTTTGGCTGGTCTGGATAAGAAAAGAAAAAATGATATGGGTGTATCTGAAAGAGAAAGTATTATATGATAATTCAATGGTGAGATCCCACAAAGCAGTTGTGATCCAAACTATCCCTTCAATAGGCTTTTGCAAGGATTTTAATATGTTTTCTAGGAAAAAGGCTCCCTCGATGAACGTAAACTCTGAGTAATGAAGAAATACATTGATTTGGGCCCACAGATTGAAAACAGAAATCAGATGCTTGAAGTTCTCATCTTTTAATAATACGATTTGTGAAAAAACAACACAGATGCCATTCTGAGCCAGCACAGGAACGAAGGTCCTAAGGAAATGTTCTCCGTTATCAGTGTCTGCAGCAAAGATGCCAATGAATGTCCATCGAAAATACAGCAGCAGTTTAACAATCCCCAGGTTTTGAGCACCTTCTTTGGGGACGGTCCGGTAGAAAAAAGGTAACTGAGTTTTATCACTCAGAATCGGTGAAATATAAGTGTAGCTGATCTGGAGGGGGGAAAAAAAGGAGATTTATGTTTTATTTGGGGCTTTTACTATCCTGCTCCATGGAGTAGAGAGTTGGTCTCTGACAGAAAACTACTTGAAGAAATAAGAAGCATTTGAAATGTAGATTTACAGACGGCTGTTCCGTATAAACTGGGTTAACAAAAATCACAAATGAGGAGGTGATAAGCCCCCTGGGAAAGCCAAGGGAAATCATCAAAGCCATTAAAAAGTGAACGTTAGAATATTTTGGACACATGATGTGACACCCAGATAAATACGGCATCCTTCACTTAATCCTCCAGGGAAAGATTGAAGGCAAACGAGGTCCAGGCAGAAGAAGAACATTGTGGCTTCAAAACCTAACGGACTGGTTTGGACAAAACTCAGCAGCACTTTTTCATGTGGCTGTTGAAAAATAGGATTTGACAACATGATCACCAACGTCCAATGACGGATATGGCAGAAGAAGAAGACCTATTAGATCTTGAAAAGATAATGTCAGAGCTTAAGTAGTGGCTGGAAGATTCCAGCCTACCTTGGTTAATTTAATAGGGGATCAGAAATGCAGAAAACGTAAAAGTCAACAATGGATGATAAGAAGAAATCCAGATCTCATTTTCTGAAAAGCTGATGCTTCCTCAGAATTTGCATAGTGCAAGATCTGAGCAACGTGAAATATTACAAATTAATATTTGTATTCAAGTTATAACTGTTAATTATGATTGTATCCATATTTGTTCTTGTCTCTCTGGGAGACTGAAAGAAGACATAAAGATTAATTCTTCATCTTAATCCATGCTTAACCAACGTTACTATGGAGAAAATCTCCTTAACTGCTCTAGAATAAACTTGCAGCCATTCACAGGCTCTACACCTGTGGGATTTTGTAGATGCCCAATATGGCAGCCATGACAATGGATATATCAGAGTTAGTCTCTTCCAGCAGAACCAGCATGTTTCTCTTCCTTCCGCAGCTGTAGTTGGGAACATTGGCCTCTCCAGTCGAAAGCAAATCCAACAGACCATCCAATGTCAACATTCTGTCTCGAAAGTTGTCATGGAGGTTATAACCCAGGGTGAGGTTGGGCAAGAGAAGAGGATCTTTGTTGATTTCCTGAATGGCAAAAAGGAAGGACAGAATTTTCCAGTACATCACACCTGTTTTCCTGAAAAGATACATGGATTTTGCCATGATGTTACATTCAGTGAAATCACCAACCTAGAACTAAGGAGAAACTTCCTGACAGTGAAAGCAATTAACTGGTGGAAGGGCTTCCTTCCCGAAATTATGGATGCTCCATCACTGGAGGTTTTTAAAAAGAGATACCAGCCATTTGCCTGGTATGGTATAGGGCAGTGATGGCTAACCTTTTTGCCATCGCGTGCCAGGAAGGGGGGAGGGGGAAGTCCATGTGCGTGTGTGCCAACACCCATAATTCTATGCACTCTGCCCTGCGCATGTGCGCGAAACCCCCTTCCATCCCAGCTCCTGTCCCCAGCCTCCAGAGCCTCTCCAGGAGTCTCTGGAGGTTGGGGACAGCAAAAATGTCACTTCCTGTCCAACCGGGAGTTGGGAAATGGGCCGTTTTAGGCCTCTGGAGGGCCTCTGAGGGAATGGGGAAGGCTGTTTTCGCCCTCCCCAGATGCATAGAGAGGATCTTGAGCCAGGTGAGAAAGAAAAACGGGACCCCCCCCCCCCGAGGCCCTCCGGAGGCAGGAAACAGCCTGTTTTCCTACTTCTGGTGGGCCCGTGAGGCCCAAAAATCAGCTGGACGGCATGTGCATGTGTGCCAGAGCTGAGCTCGCATGCCCACTGATATGGCTACACATTCCACCTGTGGCACGTGTGCCATAGGTTCGCCATCATGGGTATAGGGTCTCCTGCTTGTAGAAGGGATTAGACTAGAAGACCTCCAAGGTCTACCCATCCAACTCTGTTCTTCTGTTAATGCATTTCATATGGATAGAGTGGATAGAGAAAACAGAGGGCCTGCTCAAAGCACTTTGGTATCAGTGGAACCAGAGGTGAGTCAAGAAGGAGCATCTGAAGATGCCCATGTCCACATCAGGGAAACAACAACTAGATGTGGCGAGTTTGGAGAAATCCATAGATGATTGAAGAAAACAATAGCAGAGAATTTGGGAGAAAGATTGGAGGCACCCAGGAGCTGACTGCTGATGTCTTTGGAATTGCGGGTTCTATCTTTCTGGAAAATATATTCATTCAATTTATTCAATTTATGAGGCATGTCAAAATACTACTCTGCAATAGCATTGTGGTCTCCTGGCTAATGTAGCAACACCAGATGCTAATAATAATATTAGATTTACGTGCCGCCCATCTTGTTCAAAGGAGACTCTGATAGAGAGCTATCTTCTAGGAAAGACTAAGAAAAGAAATCAGACTTTTTTCTGAATTGGGATTGACCAATTAGAGCCTCCTGTCCTTTTCTTTGATGGCCATGCTGAGATCATAACCATGACCTCCCAAGCTAATCACCTTGAAAGATGAAAGCAAGTTGTCCATGTAGGGATCAGTTGGAGAAGGGTGCTGAGCATTCAAGCTTGCTTTTGTTTCATCTGCTGAATGTGTTCCACTTCATGCTGTTTGTATACAGATGTGACTGTTGATCTAAGCAACTAACTAACTTCACTCTGTCAAGGACCTTGGAGTACACATCTCAAATGATCTATGCCCCAGAGCTCACTGTAACAGCATTGCCAAAAAGGCAATAAGAGTTATTAACCTAATTTTGCGAAACTTCTTATTAACATCAAATTGTTAACTAGTACATTCAATTCTCGAATACAGCTCGTCTGCCTGGAATCCACACTGTATATCGGACATTAATTCAATTGAGCAAGTCCAGAGGTATTTCACTAGAAGAGTCCTCCACTCCTCTGCTCACAACAGAATACCTTATGACACCAGGCTTGAAATTTTGGGCTTGGACAATCTAGAACTACGCCAACTACAGTCTGACCTAAGCGTAATAAACAAAATTGTCTGCTACAAGGTCCTACATGTCAATGACTACTTCAGCTTCAACCACAATAATACACAGGCAAACAATAGATATAAACTTAAGGTAAACCACTCCAAACTCGATTGCAGAAAATACGACTTCAGCAACAGAGTGGTCAATGCCTGGAATGCACTACCTGACTCTGTGGTTGCTTCCACAAACCCTCAAACCTTTAACCTTAAATTGTCTACCGTGGACCTCACTCCATTCCTAAGAGGTCTGTATGGGGGCATGCTTAAGCACACCAGTGTGCCTACCATCCCTTTCCTACCATCCCATTTATTTGTACTCATCTCCTGTGTTAATGTGTATACTTATACCACTTTTCTCGTACATGTTTGACAAACTAAATAAAATTAAAAAAAATAAAATGAAATAAAACCTCACTGCCTTCCTCTGTCCCCATTTTTGCTCAAAGGCAACGTAACATAACATCAATCAACATCCTGAGACTTACTGATAAACCTTTTTAGAAGGACTCAAACTGAAATTCTGCAGCTCAGGTTGTAGATTATTTGTTGCAGAGAAGAGCCCACCGATGAGATGATCTCCTGGCCTGTAATAATTGAGTGGGTCTCTTGCATTCCTTCCCAAAGACAAGAAGCACTTGGTGCCGAGCATCCCACAGGCTGCCTGGGGCAACAAAAGCTCCATCAGAAGCAGAAGCAGTGGGTTCATTTCTGGGTTAGCCGAAGAATTCCCTGCCTTGCATCTGATCTCAGAATCAGGCGAGCAGAAGCATTTGGAGACGTTGAAAGCAGATTGCTGCAAGACTGACTTTTCTAATATAATATGAAGTCTAGAGAGAACTTCCCCAATGATGGAAACTGGACCAATGCAGAAGCAGAGCTCCTGGTGTCCATGAAACTCAGTCCAGTTTTCCAGGGTGACAAGACAACTTATACACTCACTTTCCGGATGCTGAATGTGTTGCTGCTGAGTCTGTTGACCTCCTTCAGACAATTTCCAGAGGGAAAAAGAATCCCTTGACATTTAGCAAGAAGGCAAGAAAGAAATCACTATCATTCTAATAATTAGCTGGGGAAGTAGGAGTTTTGCAAAGTCCTCCCTGCAGGGTGAACTGGGATCCAACTGAAAAAGTCCCAATGTAACTCAATGTAGTGGATTCCCAGAAAGCATCCACAACCAAATTGTTCTGTGGGCATTTGGGACACCTATCACTCTGCTGGGTTGATTTCCAATTGTTTTTCTTTTATGCTATTATATGTGACTGGTTTATTTTATAAAGTTGTGCTTTTGACGTGATAAATTTACTGTTTTCTTACTGTGGACTTTTGAACATTATGATGCTGATGTGGCCTTAGACTTCCTGTGCATTCCTTATTATTCAGAATGTTATGTTTTAGGGTGAATACTTTATTTTTTTCTTGTGAGCTGCTGTGCTTCTGTCTGGAATTGAATGCATACAAATCAAATAGATGCATCCACCCATCCATCCATTCATGTAACGTGTCCCTTTTCTACCTGGAAGAGTCAAAGAAAAGAGTCAAAGAGTTTCTAAGAAATTTCTCCCTTGCTATATAACCCCAAACAGAGATGCTCAACATGAAACATCTCTGGTTCTTTCATACTGATCCAATAGGTAGAAAAGTCTATCTGTACCCCTCTGCCAAAATCAAAATCTAATGAGTAGCATTTCACCCTGAGTCTTAAATACTTTGCTTCCATAAATATCTCCTGCAAATCATGAATTTTGATTGTCCCTAGAAATGGTTCCATCCAGGAAAGGAGATTCCAAGAAAACCTCATCCTTTCCTTTCCTTTCCTTTCCTTTCCTTTCCTTTCCTTTCCTTTCCTTTCCTTTCCTTTCCTTTCCTTTCCTTTCCTTTCCTTTCCTTTCCTTTCCTTTCCTTTCCTTTCCTCTCTTTTCTTTTCCTTCCCTCCCCTCCCCTCCCCTCCTCTTTCCTCTCCTTCCCTTCTTTCTTGTAGGTATCTTTGTCCACTTTCATCCACTCCATCAAAAGTTTCACTCCAACAGTGAATCCAATGGAAGAAAAATCTGCTGTCAACTCAGAAAGCCTGCTCTTGACTTGCCATTGGCAAGGGGGATGGGAAAACGAACTCTGTAGCTGTGGTGAAGCATCATGTCAGTCAAAACAAAAGCACATTTCAGCCATATCTCTGTTATGGCTGTCTCCATGGTTATCCACAGTGGCCAGAGAGGAGTGATCTCTACAACCCGCAAAATTGCTTTGATGGAGAATGTGACTGATGACACACCTTGGGGGGGAGGGGGAAAACAGGGTCAGAGCTGGAATGTAAATTACGTGGGGTCAGAGTTGGCTTCACTTGGAACGTGCTGATATGAAGCTCCTAATAAATAATTGGATTTCGTTTGAAGGTTGGCTCGAGGCTCATGATTTAATTAGGGCGTCAGTTGGAATCCTGATATCTGCTTTATGGTAAACGTTATTTTGCTCTTTTCAAATACTGAAAAATACAGCAAACTTCCTGTGGATCACCCTTCAAACATCAACTGAGATGACAGCATAGCTAAGATTGAATCTCTGCTATCAAGAAAATTTGAGGATCATTGTAGTTTCCCTTTGCCTTGTTTCTATTTTTGGTAACAGGCTTAATCTTGGGAATCATTTAATTCCCAAAAACTTACTTACTGAAAGCCAATAGTCAGGATCTCCTCTATTTTATTTATTCATGTACCATATTTTTTGGAGTATAAGGCACACCTTTTTCCACCAAAAAAGAGGGTGAAAATCTGTTTTCGTTTTATACTCTGAATGTAGCCCCGCCTAGCTTCACAAACGGAGGTTTCAGAGGCTGAAAAAAGGATCAGAAACGAAACTTCAGAAAAGAATCCCCCAAACAGAGCTTCAGAGAAGAAGCACCCCAACAGCTTCAGAAAAGAAGCCCCCAAACAGCTTCAGAAAAGAAGCCCCAAAACAGAGCTTCAGAGGCTTTTTTTTTTTTTTGAAACTGTTTTGGAGGCTTTCAGAGGCAGGAAAAAAAGTTTTTTCTGAAACATCCTGCTCCCAATAATCCTTTTACCGACCTCAGAAGGATGCAAAGCTGAGTCATCCTTGAGCCAGTCAGGATCGAACTCCTGCTGAATGAGCAGTGAGTTAGCCTGCAATACTGCTGTCATGGTTGACTCACTACACAGTCTCGCTTTTTTGTTGTTAGTTGTGAAGTCGTGTCTGACCCATCGTGACCCATGGACAATGTTCCTCCAGGTCTTCCTGTCCTCTACCATCCTCTGGAGTCCATTTAAGCTCACTCCTAATGTAGATGACTACATCTAGCCACCTCGTTCTCTGTCATCCCCTTCTTCTTTTGCCCTCAATCGTTCCCAGCATTAGGCTCTTCTCCAGTGAGTCTTTCCTTCTCATTAAGTGGCCAAAGTATTTGAATTTCATCTTCAGGATCTGGCCTTGCTTGCAACCAGACAACTATAACAGGTGGGGAAAGGGAAGGCCTTGGAATCTAAGGGAGGCTTGGGAAAGAAATTTGGAATGCAAGTGTGTCAACTGGAAGTCTGAGACAGACAGACTGTTCCCAAAACAAAGAAAGTGCAAATGCATGGTGGACAATGGACAATGAGAAGTCCAGGGGAGGGGAGGGAAGCTCTCATTTTCAGCAGCCAAATACTCCGTTTGAGAGCCATTCAAGGCTGCGGGGATTGCCAAAACACATCACCGCTGATCGCTGCCTGTGCACATTGTGTTGTTGGCCTCTGTGCATTGCGTTTTAGGCTTCAGCATGCCCCATTTTTGGCTTCTGCACATCATGTTTTCGGGTAGTGATGGGTGGCGATGTGCTTTTTACGATCCCCGCAGCCATGAACTGCTCTCAAATGGAGCGTTTGGAGGCTGAAAACGCAAGGCGTGGAGCCCAAAATGGCAACCCATTTTGCCAAAACTACTGCCTTGTCTTACTGCTTCCACGCTTCCAGTACACGCTTCCACCAGCAAACTAATGTGTGCTAAAGCTGACCAGGCTAAGGATGCTAGCCAGATGAATACCTGGTAGGCAGAGGCAGAATGTTTTTTCCTATTTTCCTTCCCAAAAATTAAGGTGCCTCTTATACTCCGGAGCATCTTATACTCCAAAAAATATGGTATATTCTTGGTAAAAAAATGTCCCAGGAGTTTCTTTTGCTGTCTAACCCAATGGGACAATTGACAACTGCATTCTAACTGACTGACTGACTGACTGACTGACAGACTGACTGACTGAAGCTGATGTAGATGGGATGTTCAGTTGCCTTTTTGTTTTGTAACTACATGAACTTAGTGTAGATATAGAGTTAAAGGCAGGGCAAGCACATCATTGACTGGGAATCTTGGTTTCTGGGTGTTAGGTTGGCTGAATGAGGACTCAGCAAGCCAGGCCATGAGTGACAACAGCTCTTTATTGTAGGGTGAGAACCCAGCAACTGACCTAGGGAAACAGCTCCCTTTATATACCTTGCAGCTATGGTGGTCAGCCAATCAGCTGAGGGTCAGTTAGTTCAAACTTCCCACCAAGAAAACCTATTTACATAACACTCCTCCCCTCCCAGAAGTCACTTTCGGTTTTATTTACATACAAAGTTTCTCAGGTGACTAGGTCATGTACGTATCCTAGTTGACCTGCGAAGTTCAGTTTTAGGGGCGGCGTCAAGCAGATCGGAGGGACTCCCTGTCTCTCCCTTCTCTACCAATGGAACCTCTGAGATCTCTTTGTGGGCGGCGACTTCTCCGGCCGGTGGCAACTCTTCGTGGGGCGGCTCCAGATGCCAGGATCATCAGATAAGTCTCCGCTGCACTCGGGCTTGACGTAGTTTGTGGTTCTGGCTGATAGTCAGGGAGCGGTTCATTGAAATTTTCCTCACATCTGTGGCGATTCGCCGTTTTAGTTGATCTATGTGCCTGCGCCAAACTCTCCCGTTCCCCATGTCTACTCTGTACGATTTGGGCCCAATTTCTGTGATTGTTCCTGCTTCCCAGATTGGGACCTTCCCGTAGTTCCTGGTGTGGACTGGAGTCCCTATGGTGAACTCCCTGAGTTTCCACTCCCCCCGCTTTGAAAACCTCGGGGGAATAGTTGGGATTTAGCATATCCAGTACTCCTCAGAGCTTCCTCCCCATTAATAGCTCGGCCGGGCTTCAGCCTGTGGTTGTACAAGGTGTGGAATGCTGGGCTGTGAGAAATCAATCTATTCTTTCCTGCCAGTCCCCGGGGCCTAGGCGTGAGAGGGCCTCCTTGGCCGTTCTTACAAATCTCTCAGCCTGACCATTACTAGCCAGATGGAATGGGGCCGAGAGGACGTGTCTGACCCCCAAATCCGCTAAATACCCCTCGAACTGTGTGGCCGTGAATTGGGGCCCATTGTCTGACACTAGGATGTCCAGTAACCCATGGGTAGCGAATAACTGCCTCAGTTCCCTAATAACTGCGTTGGTGGTAGTGGCCCTCATGAGCTTAATTTCTAGCCACTTGGAAAAGGCATCTACTACGACCATGAAGGTCTGTCCATGAAACGGTCCCACAAAATCTATGTGGATCCTGGACCAGGGCCCCTTGAGTCTTTCCCACTCCCTCACCGGTGCTGTCGGTGGATCTGGCCTAGACTCTTGGCAGGGCTGGCATCTCTCCACCCACTCGGTAATGTTTGCATCCATGTTGGGCCACCAGACGTAGCTCCTGGCTAGTCCCTTCATCCGTAAAATCCCAGGGTGCCCCTCATGCAACAGTGTAAGTCTTTTTCCCTTAGGCACAAGGGAACAATAACTTATTTACATAACACTGGGAATCCTGACTTACGCCTACTTTATCACTTTATAGCTGAAGGCTGTACAATTTAAAGCTTTGTTTTTACTTTGTATCTTCTTGCAAAAATGTATGTAAAATTTGTTGGTTTGAGATCTGTTGTGCTTGAGGCGTAAAATATTCCTGAGCATCTTTTTTTGGTCAGAAGTAAATATTTTATTATTATCTCCATCCTCAGTGTGTTTTATTGGGCCTTGCATACCAGCCCTGAATCCAGAGATTTGGAATGTTTCCAAAAATTTCCTTTCTTGTGCAATAGATTCTCTTTTGCAATTTCGTTTTGGAAACAAAAATGTGTAGGTATCTTCAGTGCTTAGCCATCCTTTCCCCTTTCAATCAAATATTTCCTATCCTGCCAATCAGGGTTTCTTGGTCAATTCATTGCTTTGCTTACATAATCTCTCCTGTCACCTTTCTCTTTGCAAGCAGGAACATCATACCACCATCTCCCACACAATTCTGGCCTCTTAGTTCCATTGTGGGGTCTATTAGTCTCAACTCTCCGCTAATAAGGCTCCCCCTCCCATCAACCCACTATGGAGGAATGGCTGGTGAATTTGGTAGAATACCTGAAATGGATAAATTAACTTCTTTGAATAAAGAAAGGAAATGATCTACATTAATTGATAACTAGAAGCCTCTTATAGCCTCTTCATTAAAAAAAAATGCCAATAGAGAATATTTGTTGTTCAGGATTGAAATGAGGGATCCTTGGTTCCCTCTGAGCTTTCTTGCTTTCTTGCAAATGTTTCATGACCCAAACTAATAACATCATCATTGTTAGTCACTCATGATAGTTATCAGCCCTGATGATGTTTCCCTCCAGCCGGATGCCATCACTCTGCTTAACAACTAATTCCCACAACACTGTTAAATAATGTATTACTATTATTATTCTTTTCCTTACTAGTATTTATCTCTTCCCACTTATTACTATAACCACATTGCTTGTATCTTTCAATTTATATTGCCTTTATTTGTTTCCTAGTACAATTTGATAGCTTATTAGTAACCTTGACTATCACTGTTGTATCTTTTTATTCTTGATGAATGTATTTTATTCTCCTTATGTACACTGAGAGCCTATGCACCCAAGACAAATTCCTTGAGTGTCCAATCGCACTTGGCCAATAAAGAATTCTATTCTATGTTACCTAGTTTGGGACATGAAACATCTGCAAGAAAACAAGCCCACATAGGGAGCACCAAGGACCCCACGAATAAAAAGAAATGAACTTCTGATCTATAGTTTTGATTGTTAGACAAGATAGATTATAGGGGAAAAATACTTTCTGCTACCTGTTTGGTAGATCTTAATAATTATAAATATTTTATTAGTGAATTAATGTCCTTGGATTAAAAAAAAAGGTGACAACCATTTATGTTGCAGCTTTATTTTCCCCAATTGTTTGGCCTTATTTGTCTGAATCTGAGAGATTAAAAACACTTTTTCCTTTTGTAAAAGTAAGCTGTTCACCCCAGAGGTGGGTTTCAGCAGGTTCTGACCGGTTCTGGAGAACCAGTAGGGGAGATTTTGAGTATTTTGGAGAACCAGTAAATGCCACCTCTGACTGGCCCCGCCCCCATCTATTCTCTGCCTCCTGAGTCCTGAGTTTTACAGTATCCTTCCCCTGCCATGCCCACCAAGCCACACCCACAGAACCAATAGTCAAAAATTTTGAATCCCACCACTGGTTCGGCCCTACCCAAAAACACAAATCGCAGGCACAGTGAAAAGCATTTATGGAATGGAGGAAGTCCAAGTCTTTTAATAGGGTACAGAAACAAATGATACAAAAATTTGGTATATCAAATTTGATACATCAGAAAGAAACCAATGAAAGAACGAAAGACATTTATTATATTTCTATACCGCCTTTCTCCTGTAGGACTCAAGGCGGTGTACAGTCAAGAAAAATATAGATACACAAACATCATAAAATTGCTAATTAAAATTATTATTATAACATAGTTTGGCCCAATTAAATAGAACCTAAAATTAGATAACATTTTAAAAACATTCACATGTTCATATGTTTAGCCCCACCTGTTGGAAGGTCAGGGTTTGGAGGGCACAGCGGAAAGCACGGATATCAGGGATATTTTGTATCTCAGGGGGCAGTTCATTCCAAAGGGTTGGAGCCCCTCACAGAGAAGGCCCTCCCCCTGGGAGTCGCCAGTCAGCATAATTTGACTGACGATACCCTGAGTAGTCCCTCCCTGTGAGAATGAACTAGTCGGTGGGAGGCTATTGGTGGCAAAAGACGGTCTCGTAGGTACCCAGGTCCTAAGCCATGGAGCGCTTTAAAGGTGATAACTAACACCTTGAATCGCACCCGGAAGACCACCGGGAGCCAGTGTAGCTTGCGTAGGAGAGGTGTTACATGGGCGCAACAAGCTGGGCCCATAATCACCCGCTGTCAGCCTCCACTTTCACTGCTTCAGCTGCCATAAGAAACGGGTGGGAAACAGTTAGGGGGACGAATGGGGGGGAAGAGGCAGGAGAGGTTTCGGTTTCTCTGAATCGAAAGTGATCCTTCACAGGAGCAGTCAGACCAACCGTCATTACATTCCTGATAGATGATGGTGCCAGGCGTGATTCCACCTGACCTTTGGGAGACCTGTGGATTGGATGATGGACGATGGACAGGGGGGGGGGGGAGTTGCTTTCTAGATGCAATTTCGTGCATTTTATTTAGTCCCAGCTTTACCTGGGTAGCGTTCACTTCATTTTCAGTAAAAGTACTAATCTCTACTAGCATGGAGTTTGGGTTTTCCTTTCCTGGAATTTGAAGGAAGCAGACCTGACATTAAGCTGGGACTCACCTCGCAGCCATCCCGGACAAAACCGAGGGGGCTGTAAATCAAATCATGTCAGACCAAGAGAGTGAAGAAGAGATAGGGGCAGCCCTCCAAGAGGAGAGAGAGAATGCGGAATGGTTGGAAAAACTCCGGCTAGATTCTGAAGAAGCCAGATGGTCGAAAGGAGTAGGAAGATTGCCGGACTGGGGGTGGACCCCCCGGGGAGTAACTAGCTTCCGACTTCGCAAGAAAGAAGCAGTCTGGCGGCAGGAGCAAAGGGAAAGCCTCATGCTAAACCAAACCTTGCAACTTCTCCGTGATGTGGAAGCAAGCAAGAAAAGCCGGGAAAGCCATGAGTCTTTTGGGTTCCCTGTAGAGAAGGGAGGAGAAGACCCCAGGGGGGAGCCAGAAGAGACAGCCTGTGGGGGAGAGGAAGAAGCTGAGGAGGGAGCATCCCAGGCTTCTGCAGCTCAAGGGACAGATGTGGTCGGCCAGGGACCCCCAGCATTGCAGGGCCCTTCCCCCCGCAGATGCAAAAAGCCAAAAATTCCCCCTCTACCTGGGAAGTATGATGGAAATCTGAAAACCTTGGGATTTTTCCTGACCCAAGTGTGGAACCACATGCAGGACTGGGGGAAAGACTACTTATCAGATGCCGCCCGAGTGAGAAGTGTCACAAACTCCTTAGAGGGATTAGCTGCTGAATGGATGGTGGGCCTCCACAATAATAACTCCCCCTTACTGAGAAATTACAATCAATTCATGGGGGCTCTTAGAAGGCGGTTTGAAGACCACCTGGCTGAATGAAAGGCGAGACTCAGGATGAAGGGCATCCAGCAGGATCGGAGGCCTGTGGCAGAGTATATCCAAGAGTTTCGTGAACTGGCACCCTATATGACAGGGTGGTCAGAAATGGCCCTGTTGGAAAGTTTCAAGGATGGGCTGAATGAAGAGATATACCGAGACTGCAGAAGTATGGGGGTCCCCGAAGACTTGCAGAGTTGGTACATAGTAGCTGAGGATGTGGAGATCGAATTGAACCGAAGCCGACTCCAAGGAGGACGGGCAGGGGATCTGTCATCTTCATTCCACCGTAAGGGGGCACCAAAACCAGCTGGAGGGAGAGCAGAATTCAAACCCAAATCAAAACCATTCACCTGTTTCAAATGCGGGAAAGAAGGGCACTGAGCGGCCGAATGTTTCTCCAAACCCGTGCCCAAAGTTGCCAGCTCCGGGGCCAAGAAAGGTGACAAGTTACCCGCCAAGACCCGCGGCACCACCCTAAAGGGAGAAGTCGTTGAGTTCACTCCCCGAAACCAGGGTGAGTTGGGAACTCCGACCAACAACGACGATAGCGAGACGGACTCCGATTCTGACAGCGACGATCAGGTGAGTCCCACGGAAGAACCCCTGCTCATTCCCGTAGAAGTAAGGGTGCCCTCCACTGGGACCCATGCCCAAATGTTAGCTTTGTTAGATTCAGGGTGCACTAGGTGCATAATTAGCCCAAAGGTGGTGGAGGAAATGGGACTGAGACTAAAAATGTTAAAAAGACCCATGGCGTTCTGTCAGCTAGATGGATCGATTGCGGGAGGGGGCCCAGCCAGTTTTATGACCGAACCCCTTGAATTGCAATTGGGAGATCATGTAGAGAATCTCAGGTTCATTGTGGCCACTGGCATGGAGAGACCCCTCATACTTGGACTTCCCTGGCTCCGTAAATGGAACCCACGGGTAAATTGGAAGACAGGGGTCCTGCGCATCCGCACTGCAAACCCAAATCCAGAGAAAGAGTGCTCACCCCTGGGGGCGAGGGTAAACCCGGAAAGAGTGGAAGTAGCAACAGACTATATTGAGGGACAGGAGAAGATTCCAAAGGAATATTGGGATCTCTGTGAAATTTTTAGCGAAAAGGCTTCTGACACACTGCCTCCCCACCGGGCTACCGACTGCACCATCGAGATACTCCCCAGGGTGAAACTTCCCAAACCAAAAATCTACCCCATGACCCCTCAAGAATTAGGGGAACTGCAGAACTTTATTGACAAAAATCTAGAACGGGTATTCATCGAGCGAGCCAAGCCCAAGGTGGCGGCGCCAGTGATGTTCCACGAAAAGAAAGATCGTCTGGTGGTCGATTATAGAAATATAAACGCTATTTGCGTGGAAAATGTTTACCCCCTCCCCCTCATGAAGGACATGTTAGCCCACTTAGGGAACGGAAACATTTTCACCAAACTTGATCTAAGGGAGGCATACTACCGAGTGAGAATCAAAGAGGGGGATGAATGGAAAACAGCATTTAATTGCCCACTAGGATGTTTCCAGTTCAGAGTGCTTCCTTTCGGCTTACAGGGGGCTCCTGCTGTATTTATGCAATTGATCAATGAAGTTTTGCATGAGCATCTGTATAAGGGGGTACTGGTCTACTTAGATGACATTCTTATCTACTCTGACAACATGGCCGACCATGTGAAATTGGTGCGAACTGTCTTGAAAAAACTCAGGGCTGCTGAATTATATGCCAAACTTTCTAAATGTGAGTTCCACCAAGACAAAATCGACTATCTTGGATATTGCATATCGCATGAAGGAATAGAGATGGACCCTGAGAAGGTTCGAGCTGTATTGGAATGGGCTGCGCCACGCACTCGCAAACAACTCCAAAGTTTCCTGGGGTTTGCTAACTTTTATAGACAATTTATCCCCTTGTTTGCCAAAATCGCACTGCCAATTACAAATCTTCTGAAAACAAAGGGTGAAGTAAAACCAAGACCATCGAAACCACTTGAGTGGACTATGGACTGTTAAGCCGCATTCGAAAAGTTGAAACAGCTATTTGCGGCTGAACCAGTACTCAAGCACCCTGACATGGAACAGCCATTTGTAGTACAGGCTGACGCAAGCGATGTAGCTATAGGAGCAATACTCTTGCAAAAAAATGAAAAGGGGGAACTGCAGCCTTGTGCCTACACGTCAGAAACAGAAAGAAGATGGGCCATATGGGAGAAGGAGGCTTTCGCCATAAGATGGGCGTTGTTAACATGGAGACATTTTTTGGAAGGAGCGAAGCACCCTTTCGAGGTTTGGACTGATCACAAAAACTTGGAGGTGTTAAAAACACCACGTAAACTATCCCCAAAACAGGTTCGTTGGGCCCAACATTTCAATCGTTTCAATTTTACCCTACGCTACCTTCCTGGGGGAAAGAATTTCATGGCAGACACACTTTCCAGAATGCCTCAGTACAACAGCATCAAGAAGAAAGTGGTTCAGCCTATTATCCCTTCGACACAATTGGCAACACCAGTTACTACCCGAGCACAGGCAAAAGTGGAGCCAGAGCTCTCGGAAGATTTGGTTCTCAAATTACGAGAAGCCCTGAAAACTGACGAATGGTTCCACAACCACTCGAATGAATGTACACTCCGTGATGGACTAGTGTGGATTGGGGCAAAATTGTATGTTCCTGCCAATTTAAGAGCAACAGTATTACAGTATGCCCATGACGCTAAAACAGTGGGACACTTTTCATTTGTTAAAACTCTACACTTTGTTAAGAGACAGTTTTGGTGGCCTGCGCTCAAAAAGGACATAGAGGCATATGTGGCTAGCTGTCCAGTGTGTGCCTCGGCTAAAAGACCTCCGGGGAAGCCGCCTGGATTATTTCAAAGTGTGGCTAGACCGGAGGCTCCGTGGAAGGAGATATCCATGGATTTTATTGTGGACCTACCAGAGAGTGAAGGGTGTACTGTCATTTGGGTGGTGACGGATTTGTTTTCCAAACAAGTGCATTTCATCCCTTGTTCAAAAATCCCTTCTGCCAAAACCCTTACAAAACTGTTTATTCGTCAGATTTACTGACTACATGGAGCTCCAAAAAGAATAATTTCAGACAGAGGTGTACAGTTTACTTCCAACTTCTGGAAGGAGTTTTTGAAGTTGATAGGCTCCGCCCAGGGTTTAAGTTCCAGTAACCACCCCCAAACAAATGGGGCTTGTGAAAGGACCAATGGGGTTTTGGAACAATACCTAAGATGTTATGTGAATTACCAACAAGACAATTGGGTGGATTTACTGCCATTTGCAGAAGTGGCATATAATAATTCTATACACAGTAGCACCGGGTTCACTCCGTTTAAAGTAGCATCGGGCCAAGATTTCGTTCCGATTCCCAAATTACTTCAAGATGATCCCCAAAACCCATCCCTGAGTGACTGGATTGACCAATTAACGAATACCTGGGCAGTGACGCGAAAAGCATTAGATGAGGCACACCGATCCCATAAAGCTCAGGCCGATAAGAAAAGGTCCCCAACACACGTGTATAAAGTGGGGGATAAGGTCTACCTTTCCACAAAGTACTTACAAATGACCCAAAAGTCAAAGAAACTTGGTCCCAAGTATGTGGGTCCATTTTGTGTGATTAGGTTGATTAATCCAGTAACCGTTGAATTAGAGTTACCAAAAACGCTGAGATGAATACACCCCGTATTTCATGTTAGCTTGGTGAAACCTGAACACTCGTCTCCTCTAAGACCGACCCAAAGCTCCCCTCCAGTTCCCATACTCATAGAGGGAGAGCAACATTTTGAAGTTAAGGAAATTTTAGATTCTAGGAAACACCATGGTAAAGTGCAATATTTGGTGGCCTGGAAACATTTCCCTTTATCTCAAGCTGAATGGGTGAATAAACGGGATGTTCGAGCCCCAAAGAAAATACAACAATTTTACACCAAATACCCAGATAAACCTTAAGTCCCGTATGTATATATTGTATATATTTTATTTCCCTTTTCCCTTCTTTTTTTCCTATTCTAGGACTAATGTCTTTTCTGCAGAGGGGCCGAATGTCAGCCTCCGCTTTCACTGCTTCAGCTGCCATAAGAAACGGGTGGGAAACAGTTAGGGGGGCGAATGTGGGGGAAGAGGCAGGAGAGGTTTCGGTTTCTCTGAATCGAAAGTGATCCTTCACAAGAGCAGTCAGACCAACCGTCATTACATTCCTGATAGATGACGCTGCCAGACGTGATTCCACCTGACCTTTGGAAGACCTGTGGATTGTATGATGGACAATGGACAGAGGGGGGGGAGTTGCTTTCTAGATGCAATTTCGCGCGTTTTATTTAGTTCCAGCTTTACCTGGGTAGTGTTCACTTCATTTTCAGTAAAAGTACTAATCTCTACTAGCATGGAGTTTGGGTTTTCCTTTCCTGGAATTTGAAAGAAGCAGACCTGACACCCGCGTGGCCACATTCTGGACCAGAAGGAGCCTCCGGGTGCTCTTCAAGGGGAGCCCCATGTAGAGAGCATTACAGTAGTCGATACGGGAGGTGACTAGGGAATGAGTGACCATGCGCAAGGTGTCCCGATCCAGAAAGGGACGCAACTGGCGGATCAGGCGAACTTGATAAAAGGCACCCCTGGTTTTCACATTTGACAAGTCAACAATAGAAAACATTGATTAGAGATTACTTTTCACATGTGGTAAATTTATGGGTTACATCATGCTCTTTCCAAGATGGATTAGTATCTTACTTAAAACTTGCAAGTGTATTCAATTACTTTCAGAATACACTGACTAAGATTCAGTTGTTGAAAAGGCTGTTTTTTCCCCATGAAAAAACAGAAGAAAAGCATGCTTTCCTAAAATCTGAAAGGAGGTCAACACTGCCAGACTAAAATTCTAATAACGTCCTCCCTTAAAGGCTAATAATGAAGCCCAAAATGCTAAATAATACTACCAGACACAGAAACTTGAAAGCATGGAAATTTGGCTTAAGCAGGAGATCACTTCAAAAAGCAGCCTGATAGTGTTTTCTCCTGAAAAGTACCCAATGGGTGAGAATTATATTGGGTGGGAATTATACTCCCAGAACATCCATCAGCATAACTTTTTTACTTCAGTTTTGAACATCAGATGTTCCTTTGTATTCAGATCTGGCCTCAGCAAAATGATGTAACATTTAGTGATGAAGATGCAGCCCAGCAGCCCAGCACTGGAAGCCAAGATGGAGAAGACCTGCACAGCAACCATGAATTTCCCTTTGGTGCTGAGATAGGTAGGCACAAAGGAGATCCAGACACTGCAAAAGACCAGCATGCTGAAGGTGATCAGCTTGGCTTCGTTGAAGGACCCAGGTAGATTCCTGGCCAGGAAGGCCACTATGAAGCAAATGGCAGCCTGAAAACCCATGTAACCAAGGGCAACATAAAACATAGTGACAGAGCCTTCATTGCACTGCAGAACAATCTCTCTAGGCTGGGAGTACATGTCAGAATCAGGGAATGAAGGAAAGACTCCTAACCAAGTGAAACAAATGACAACCTGGACACTGGAACACGAAATGATGATGGTGTTGGTTAGACTCTTGCCCAGCCACCCTCTCACTCTGTTTCCTGGCTTTGTAGCCAAGAAGGCCAGCACCACCATGATTGTCTTGGCCAAGAGAGAAGACACGGCAATTGAGAAGATGATGCTGAAAATTGTTTGTCGGAGAAGGCAGGTGGTTCTCCTTGGCCGACCAATGAAGAGAAAGGAAGTCAAGAAGGAAAGAAGAAGGGAGACCAGGAGGATATAGGAGAGGTCCCGGTTGTTGGCTTTGACAATTGGAGTTTCTTGGAATTTAATGAAGATTCCTAAGACTAAAACTGTGGTTAAGATCAGGAATAGGGCAAAGAAAGTAAGAATAATTCCCAAATACTCTTGATAGGACAAAAAAGTGACAGTTTTGAGGATACATTGATCTCGATGCTTGTTCTGATACTGATTGTCTGGACATCTGGTGCAGTGGTCTGCATCTATAGAGGACAAATGTAATATTTACTATGAATTTATACGATGGGAGTTAGATTTTGAAATCAGGAATCCCACATCTGAATTTGTGTGTGTATTCATCCGCAGGGGATGGGAGGCAGAGAGAAAAAATTAGGAGTATGTGTACACATTTGCTTCTTTGCATTAGTATGTGTCTCAAGTTGATAAAGTGTAGCTAGATTAGGGGCAGAATTTGAGAGGAGACAATTCTAGGAAGCAAAAGGGGAGAACGGACAACCATCTTTATCAGGGGTGTCAAACTTAATTTCATTGAGGACTGCATCAGGGCTATGGTTGACTTTGGGGGGTGGTGGTCAGGCGTGGCTGACTGGGTGGGTGTGGCCAACTGGGTCGGTGTGGCCAGCTTGACGCCACTCCCCAAACTGCTAGCAAGTTTCCTTTTCGCATTGGGTAGACCAGGCTGAAGCCACGCTGGCCTGATCTTTCCTCTTTCCTTTGGGTAGACTAGGCCGAAGCCATGGTGGCCTGGCCTTTCCTCTTCGCACTGGATAGACTGGGCCGAAGCCATGGTAGCCTGAGATTTCCTCTTCTCATTGGGTAGACCAGGACGGCCCCATGGGCCGGATCCCACCACATCATAGGCCGGATGCAGCCCAAGGGCCTTGAGTTTGACAACCCTGATCTACATCATGTAGGAAGATTTCTAATGGACTAGGACTAGCCAATTTGACAAGGTTGGAATATTCTGGTTTTCCAAAATGGAGTTTGATTTGTCCCATTACCCATTAATTGGAGGATCAAATTGAAATTCAATAGCAATATTGTTCAACTATTTTTGCTTTCATTTTGTCCCACCAAATCCCAATGGTTAATGATTAAAAAGGGGCAGATAAAGTTGCCTGGTTTGACCTTTCTCTCTAATCACCATAATGAGGAGAGATTCCTCTCCAGTAGCAATGTATTCCCCCAAATAGATACTCCATAGGAAACACAGATCATGCTTGCCTACTCCTTGGATACTTAGGAGGAAGATAGTTAGGGAGAAATGTGTCCATCCCGAGTCCACCGTGGAATGGAGGAGATGGCAAGGTTACTGACTAGGTCCAGTGTGACTTGGCTATCAGCCTGGAAGCCATCTTTTTCGTTGCATCTTCAGGCTTGCCACATTTACTACTGTGGGAAACTGTGATGGGGGGATTGTATGGAGTATGGGTGATATATACACGTAGTCATAATAACATTCCTTTCTCAGAAAGTCAAGGACATCTTGCCCTGCACCTGGAGGGTTAGAACTGGGAGGCATCTCCAGTCAGCATGTGTTTGGATTGCGCCATGTGATGGACTTGTGGGTGTTGGGCAGGGACTTGAACTTTCCTTTGGGTGGGGAAAACCTGGAAGCTTTCAGATTTGGGTTTTCGCAAACGTGCCAATATGACATCTTCAGTAACATGTAACTTTGGGGAAAGTCAAGCCTTGGAGTTTTCTTTCATTGGGGGTGTTACTTGGAACCCTGACATTGGAGATTAATTTATCTCAATGAAGAGCTTCATACTGTAGAAGCAACAACATTCTGTTTGTCATGGTGAAACAAAGGGGTGCTTCAGGTCACTTCAACTGATCCTTCACAAAGTCACATATGCTTCTCGATAGCTGCTTGGCTTCTTCTACACTTAACCTCTCATTCCAATGAATTCTCCCAGCTCATACTATTGTTATATCCTTGGTGAAATTAATTCTGAGAGTTAAATTAATACTCCCTCCCACTCCAATACTGAAATTAGAAATATCTTCTTAGAAAAGATCTGCAGGAACCTTTGCTCCTATCCCAAGGGCTGTTTTGATTCCCGTTCACCCACCTTCTTGGGTGGAAATGCTCCCTTCTGCACAAGGGACGCAGTTGTAGCAACAGATTGGTTTTCCTTCCTGGACCACCTTGAAATAGCCAGGTTGACAAGGCTCCACACACTGGGAGTGAGGCAAGGGTTAGGGTTAGGGTTTGCATTCAGAAGCATCTGCAAAACTGATTAGTTATGAAATGAATTATAGTGTTGGAATGGGATTGTCAGGTCCCATAGCTTATCTCGTCTCCAGAGAAGAGCAGCAGCATTGCCTTGGAGACCGGCATTTATCACCTCCTCGGCCTGAGTATCTCATAATATCTTTACACTTCGATATTCGCTTGGTGATGTTTTGGACTTTGGGAGGGGCTCTGTCTGCACTTTACTGTTTTGAGCGGGAAACTTAATTCCTGCCTAGATCTCTTGCTATCACAATCTTCCAATAATAGTTTCCTTTTGAAATGGCTTTTGTTTCATGAGTACTGCTTTCTTGAGAGGACTGGAGAGGCAGGACCTTACAGGGACCAACAAAAGAGGTATGTGCAAAATGGACTAGAAGTTGACCATTCTGTTTCTCCTCTGGGGCATATTGTGGTGGCCACTCCAGAGAATATTCTAGAAAGTTACTCTTGAAACTGGAAGCATGATAGTCAGACATGTTTCCATTTTGGAGGACTGTCTCTGGAAGGCTGTCAGAGAAACTTTGGGAAAAACACATCATATGGAGGAGAAATTAGAATTCTGAAATTCTTCAATATGATGGGTTTTGCACATTTCTTCTACCAAATAAGGTCAAATTCTTGAATGTATATATGTCCAAATGAACATGTGTAACTCAATTGATTTTACTTCTCCCCTCCTCTTAAATCCTGCTTCCATTTCCCCCCATCTCCACATTTTTCCCTCTATGTCCCCAGACCAAAGTCTTCTACTGTATAAGTCATAAAGCATCTTTTCCTTTGCTGGTTATAAATGAAAGAATATAATTCTGAAGTATGAATTTGAAGGCAGTCGGTCTTATATATAGTTTGGGATGGAGGGGTACCCTGATTGAGATGACGGACAAAACTACCATGTTTCCCCAAAGATAAGACTCTGTCTTATATTTTTTGAACCCTGAAATCAGCGCTTGGCCTTATTTTTGGGGAGGTCTTATTATTTTGGGGTGTGTGGAGCAAGACGGGGCTCCTCTTGCTTATTTCCAGCTCTGTCTCCCTAACCCTAACTAGAGGAAATGGCGAGGACTGACTGCACATGTACTTAAATATTTTTTGGGAGGGCTTATTTTTTTTGGGGGGGGACTTATTTTAGTGCATGCACTCAAAAACCTGATTGGACTTATTATCAGGGAATGTCTTATTTTCAGGGAACCACGGTAAAGAGATGGGACACCTCATGCCCTACCTGATTGAGCCACTGAGGGCTCGTGATGGCTTCCTTGTTGATGCTGAATTTGACTCCAATGGTTCCTTCTCTGTCTAGACTCCCAAATTTCACTCTGGTGGTCGACTTATTAGGAAACAACACCCAGTTCACAATGTCAAAGTCAGCCATCAAATCTCCATTTCTATCCAAATACATTCCTTCTATGGTGTTGTTGTAGATCTGAGGATTCTTCAGGAAATGGTGAAGCTACAGAATATAAGGAAAGAGGTTTTTACACAAGTGGAATCATCTAAACAAGTTGATGTACAGAGATATAAGGAATTTGGTTTATTGAGCTGCAGCCTGTTTTCTTCTCAGGACAATCTGCATAGATTTGTCCTTCAGGTACCAATGGCGGATGTTTTCTTTCCAACATCTGGCATTCCCAACTAGCCCATATTTTCTTGTTTTCTTGTTTTATTTGTCCCCTGAGTTCTCTTACATTATATGTTTAGCAACACCTAAAAACCGAACTACACACTCTCACTAACGTACTAACATCCAATGGATTCCAAAGAAATAAGATTACCAACCTAATCCAAAAAGAAACCCCCATTAAAATCCAAGACAGAGAACAAGAAAACCACAAAGGCCTCGTCCCATACATAAAAGGCACCACAGACAGAATCAGCAAGATCCTCCACAAACACAACATCAAGACAGCATTCTGCACAAACTGAAAAATATCCACCATCCTAAGAAACCCCAAAGACAAAATTGAGTTAGAAAATCAAGGAGTATATGAAATCCCATGCACTGCCTGCCCCACTACATACATCGGACAAACCAACAGAAGAATAAGTGCACGCATTGAAGAACACAAGAAGTCAGTCAGAAAAGAGGAACCAACTTCTTCCCTGGTCCAACACTCAAAGCCACAGGACATGAAATTGACTTTAAAAAGACCAGAACTATCGCCAAACTGAATACTAACAACAGAATAATCAGAGAAGCCATTGAGATAGAAAAACACCCACACAGCATGAATAAATGAGATGACACCTCCCGCCTACCAGCCATTTGGAAACCCTTATTGCCAAAGAGTCCCTAAGACGAGGAATGACACCAGACCCACACTCACTAGGGCCACACAGGATGTAACTACCACACATTCACGTGGAAAGCAGACTCAAACCCACACCGCTGATGAGGCATGACCACGGATCATAAGCTAAACTGCAGCTGCATCATTAGCCACTTCAAACCCTTCCAATCCATGCATGAAGCAGACGGACACCCACCATGAAGATGTGGCACAGCCACGAACGCGAAGCCAAACAACAGCAATGCAGCTCACCAGCTCAAATCCCCCTGCAACTCAGACTAACTTGAGCACAAACAAGCCCCCAACCAAACAGAACACACCCCCATCCAATCAGAGCACAGCCAACCCCCCATCCAATCAGAGCACAGCCAAGTCCCCAACCAATCAGAACACACCTCCACCCAATCAGAACACAGCCAGGTTCCTACCCAATCAGTTCACACCCCCACTAGCAGTTAAAAGGAAGAAACAGCTGCGATCACACATTGCTCCTAGAAACACGAAGCCGAAAACACCATGCGGGAGAAAACCCGAATAACCAAAGACCTATATATAAACATTCGCGAAAATCTCAGAAAACATACATACACACACACACACACACACACACACACATATATATATACCTATATATACACACATATATATATGTATATATATGTTGGATTTTAACCAGGATTTTAAATATTTTAACCAACTTATTTATAATGACGCGGGAAAACACCCGAGATTTTAATTTTTTGCATATGCACACCCGCGAAAACTTAAGGCACACACACACACACACACACACGGACAGTGGTGGACAGTGATCTTATGAAAGAAAATGATTCATAAAAGGTATTTTTTGTCAATGTATATGACATTTCTCAAAGAGTGTTTCACGATGTTCATCATCTAGATGTTGCCCTTAGCCACATACATGGAACCGATAAGGAAATACCTGCCATGGTTGAATGTTTTCAACTTCCACCTTGTCTTTTCTCTCCATCCTTGTCCTCTGGGATCGGGGTGAATTGACCACATTTAAGGCATGTGCCACGATCTGGATCGCATTGTAAGTTAAGGTGCTATCTAGAGAGAAGGTCTTTTCAATCTTCTGCTGAGGTAAAGTCTCCAAATTCTCTTTCTCTGTACACCTTGTCCAGCCTTTCACAGACAAGGCAGGCTTCCCATATGAACAGTGAAATTTCTTAGACATAAATGCTTTGATAAAAGGATAGAAATCTATGAAATCGTCAAATTTGATCCTTTGGCTGGTCTGGATAAGAAAAGAAAAAATGATATGAGTGTATCTGAAAGAGAAAGTATTATATGATAATTCAATGGTGAGATCCCACAAAGCGGTTGTGATCCAAACTATCCCTTCAATAGGCTTTTGCAAGGATTTTAATATGTTTTCTAGGAAAAAGGCTCCCTCGATGAACGTAAACTCTGAGTAATGAAGAAATACATTGATTTGGGCCCACAGGTTGAAAACAGAAATCAGATGCTTGAAGTTCTCATCTTTTAATAATACGATTTGTGAAAAAACAACACAGATGCCATTCTGAGCCAGCACAGGAACGAAGGTCCTAAGGAAATGTTCTCCGTTATCAGTGTCTGCAGCAAAGACGCCAATGAATGTCCATCGAAAATACAGTAGCAGTTTAACAATTCCCAGGTTTTGAGCCCCTTCTTTGGGGACGGTCCGGTAGAAAAAAGGTAACTGAGTTTTATCACTCAGGATCGGTGAAATATAAGTGTAGCTGATCTGGAGGGGGGGAAAAAAGGAGATTTATGTTTTATTTGGGGCTTTTACTATCCTGCTCTATGGAGTAGAGAGTTGGTCTCTGACAGAAAACCACTTGTAAAATTGAGAAGCATTTGAAATGTAGATGTACAGATGGCTGTTACGTATTTATTTATTTTATTTATTTATTTATTTATTTATTCAATTTCTATACCGTCCTTCTCCCGAAGGACTCAGGGCGGTGAACAGTTAAAATAACATACATATAAAATGTGAATATAAGATGATTAAGCCAATTTGGTTCATCGGTTAAGAATTTTCAGCATAAAGATTTAGAACAATTAGAAGAGATTTATGCCAGTCCGGCTTGGTGAAATAGAAAGGTCTTAAGTGCACGATGGAAAGTACGAAGATCTGGGATCATTCGTGTCCCTGGGGGTAACCTTTTCCAAAGGGTAGGTGCCCCCACAGAAAAGGCTCTTTCTCTGGGAACCACCAGTCAACATTGCTTTAGTGATGGCACCCTGAGGAGGCCCACCCTGTGGGAGCGTGCTGGTTGGTGGTAGGTTATTGGTTGCAGAAGGTGGTCTCGTAAGTACCCAGGTCCTAAGCCATGGAGCACTTTAAAGGTAAGAACCAACACCTTGAAGCACACTTGGAAGACCACCGGGAGCCAGTGCAGCTCGCATAGGAGAGGTGTTACATGTGAGCGCCATGTCGCTCCCAATATTACCTGCACAGCTGCATTCTGGACCAGTTGGAGCCTCTGTGTGTACCTCAAGGGGAGCCCCATGTAGAGAGCATTACAGTAGTCCAGATGGGAAGTGATGAGGGCATGAGTGACCGTGCGTAAGGAGTCCCGATCTAGAAAGGGTCGCAACTGCCGAATCGGGCAAACCTGATAGAAAGCTCCCCTGGCCACAGCTGTCATATGCTCTTCTAAAGACAGCCACGTGTCCAGGAGGACACCCAAGTTGCGAGCCCTCTCTGTGGGGGCCAATGACTCGCCGCCAATAGTCAGCGATGGTATCAGCTGGCTATATCGGGACTACAGCAGCCACAGCCACTCGGTCTTGGAAGGGCTGAGTCAGAGCCTGGGACATCTCCTGCACGAGCTGCATTGGCTCCCGGTGGTCTTCTGGGTGCGCTTTAAGGTGTTGGTTCTCATCTTTAAAGCGCTCCATGGCTTAGGGCCAAGATATTTGCGAGACCACCTACTGCTATCGATAACCTCCCACCGGCCAATATGCTCTCACAGAAAGGGCCTCCTCAGGGTGCCGTTGGTCAGGCAATGTCGGCTGGTGGCCCCCAGGGCGAGAGCCTTCTCTGTGGGGGCACCCGCCCTGTGGAACGAGCTGCCTCCTGAAATACGGTTGATCCTGGACCTCCGGACCTTCTGTAAAGCCCTGAAGACATTTTTATTTCACCAAGCCAGCCTAGCCTAAATGGTTTTTAATTGGGATTTTAAATTTTATGGATTTGGGGATTTTAAATTGGGAAGCTAATGATTTAATTCTTTTTTAATTATCTTAACTTTTGTATTTGTATGTTTTTTAATTTTGGCTGTTCACCGCCCTGAGTCCCCTCTGGGAGAAGGGCGGTATACAAATTAAATTAATAAATAAATTAAATAAATAAATATATCCCCTATATCTAGGCCATTCAACCACTGGTCAGATACAAAAATCAAGTCCAGAGTGTGTCCCCCCATGTGAGTAGGGCCATGAACTAACTGGGTCAGGTCCATGGCCATCATGGAAGTCATGAACTTCCGAGCTGCCTCAGATGTTTCACCGATGGACGGCAGATTGAAATCTCCCATGACAAGAAGCCTAGGAGTCTCAACCACCACCCCGGCTATTACATTGAGGAGATCAGGCAGGGCTGCTGCTACGTGGCAGGGAGCCAGGTACGTAATCAGCAGGCCCATCTGTAACCCATGACCCCACTTCACGAGGAGGGACTCACATCTGACTGTCTGAGGAACAGCGGCTTCCCTAGGATCAAGACTCTCCTTTATAATAACCGCCACCCCTCCACCCCTACCCTGAGCCCTTGGCTGATGGAATGCACGGAAACCTGGTGGGCACATCACTACCAGGGGGACTCCCCCTTCATGGCCCAACCAGGTCTCTCTCCCCTCCTGAATTGGTTCACAAATTAGGGGAGCTTTCTTAGCCGCGGACCTGATGTTGCATAACATCAGCCTAAGGCTCGGGTCCTGAGACTCTGAGCAACCCAGGGAACGAGAAGAGCTTTGGGGGTCGGAGCGTGACACCGCTTGAAGACAGCGGTTGCATGCTCCCCTAGCATGATGTGGCCCCCTGCTCCCACCATATCTGCCCCTCCCAACCATGACCTTGATGGAGCAACCTCTTTCCATACAGGTATTAAGCCCCTCCATTCCCAGATCCACACATCTTATGGTATAACTCTGTGCCGGATCTGGCATCCTCTTTAAGAAATCATATTTTAACCCCTCTGTGGGTTGCCCCCCAAAACCACATGACCTACCCCGCTCCCATCTACCCCTTTTTTAGAAATCTTTAAAATATTGGATAAGAAATTAGATAAAAAGACCCTCAACCCCTTCTTTGCAACATGCCACCTCTCGGGATTCCAAAATCCATCATCAAGGTAGGCCCTCGATAATGTGGAGGGCCAGGTCTGCGAGAGGGGAGAGTCTCACAGAGCAAGAAGCTCAGCCGCTGAGTACATCTGGTGACCAAGGGGTGATCTTAGAATGGCCAAGAAGATGACATAAGTTCTGAAAGTCCGGGAGAGAAGGAAGATGTAAATCTAACTGTTGGTAGAAAATGCTATATTGTCCTCTAATAAGAGTAGGAGGAGATTTATTTATTTATTTATTTATTTATTTATTTATTTATTTATTTATTTATATTTCTATACCGCCCTTCTCCTGCGGGACTCAGGGTGGTGTACAGCCAGAATAAAACATAGCATATAAAATTTAAAAACATTTTAAAAAACAATTAAATAATTTTGGCCCGAATTTAAAACAACCCAATTAAAACCAAATTTGATTAAAAACCTGAGAGGATGGGATCAAACCAGCCCAGCTAGATGGAACAAGTGTGTCTTCAGGGCCCGACGAAAAGTCCGGAGGTCTGATATCGTACGTATCTCAGGGGGCAGGTCATTCCAGAGGGCAAGTGCTGCCACAGAGAAGGGTCTCCCCCTGGGGGTCACCAGCCGGCACTGCCTGGGCGACGGTACCCTGAGGAGGCCCTCTCTGTGTGAGCAAACCGGTCGGTGGGAGGCTATTGGCGGCAGAAGGCGGTCTCGCAAATACCCCGGCCCTAAGCCATGGAGCGCTTTAAAGGTGGTCACCAACACCTTGAAGCCCACCCGGAAGACCACAGGAAGCCAATGCAGCTCGCGCAGGAGAGGAGTCACATGGGAGCGCCCCGTCGCTCCCATAATCCCCCGCGCGGCCGCATTCTGCACCAGTTGGAGCCTCCGGGTGTACCCCAAGGGGAGCCCCATGTAGACAGCTTTACAATAGTCCAGATGAGAGGTGACGAGTGCTTGAGTGACTGTGCGTAGGGAGTCCCGATCCAGAAAGGGGCGCAACTGGCATATCAGGCGAACCTGATAAAAAGCCCCGCTGGCCACGGCTGTCATATGCCCTTCTAAAGACAGCCATGCATCCAGGAGGACGCCCAAGTTGCGGGCTCTTTCCGTGGGGGCCAGTTATTCACCCCCAATAACCAGCGATGGCGTCAGCTGGCTATACCAGGACGCCGGCAGCCACAGCCACTCGGTCTTGGAAGGGTTGAGTCGAAGCCTGTTTCTCCCCATCCAAGTCTGCACGGCCTCCAGGCACTGGGACATCACTTCAAGGGTATCGTTGGGATGGCCTGGGGTGGATATGTACAGCTGGGTGTCGTCAGCGTACTGATGAATCTCCATCCCAAAGCCACGGATGATCTCACCCAGCGGCTTTACATAAATGTTGAACAGAAGGGGCAAGAGGACCGACCCTTGTGGCACCCCACAAGCAAGGTGCCTCGGGGTCAACCGCTGCCCCCCTGTCAACACAGATTGCGACCGGTCGGAAAGGTAGGAGGAGAACCACCGCAGAACGGTGCCCCCCACCCCTAGCCCCCTCAACCGGTGCAACATGATACCATGGTCGATGGTATCAAAAGCCGCTGAGAGATCTAACAGGACCAGGATAGAGGAGCAACCCCTATCCCGAGCCCTCCAGAGATCATCCACCAACGCGACCAATGCCGTTTCTGTGCTTTGCCTAGGCCGGAAGCTGGACTGGAGCGGGTCCAGATAAACAGCTTCATCCAGGTACTGGGGAAACTGCCATGCGACCACACTCTCAACAACCTTCGCAACGAAGCGAAGGTTGGAGACTGGACGATAGTTAGCCAAAACAGCCAGATCCAAAGAGGGCTTCTTGAGGAGGGGCCTCACCACTGCTTCTTTCAAAGCGGCCGGCAGGGCACCCTCACTCAGAGAGGCGTTAACAATCCTCTGGAGCCAGCCTCGTGTAACCTCCCGGGAAGCCACTACCAACCAGGAGGGATATGGGTCCAATAAACGTGTGGTTGCGTTCAGCCGTCCCAGGATCCTGTCCACGTCCTCGGGAGCCACAGGATCAAACTCCTCCCAGATAACATTCTCAAGACCTGCCTCAGTCATCCCGTCTGGACTTACCCAGTCAGAGGCCAGGCCTTCCCGAATCTGAGCGATCTTGTCATGCAGATACTGTACAAAGTCCTCAGCTTAACACTGCAAGGGATCATCCCCGCTTCCAGATGGAGGAGGGAGTGGGTCACCCTAAACAGGGCGGCTGGGCGATTATCTGATGACGCGATAAGAGCGGCAAAATAGCTAGATTTCTCCGCTTTTATCGCCACTAGGTAGGTCTTAATATGAGACCTCACCAGTGTTCGGTCGGATTCGGAACGGCTGGTCCTCCAACTACTCTCCAGGTGTCTTTTCCGGCGCTTCATCTCCCTCAGCTCCTCAGAGAACCAAGGAGCTAGGTGAGTTTGGTGCTGGGTCAGAGACCGCAAAGGCACAATGCGGTCCAAAGCCCCGGCAGCTGCACTCGGCCACTAGGTCTTCAGCCGAGTCATGAGCCAGAGTCTCAGGAAATGGCCCAAGCTCCATCTGGAACCTATCAGGATCCATCAGGCGCCTGGGGCGGAACCACCTGGTCGGTCCCACCTCCCTGCAGCAGGGTGCAGCGGTTAGAAAGTCTAGTCGAAGGAGCGAGTGGTCAGACCATGACAAGGGTTCGATGACTATATCCCCTGTATCAAGGCCACTCGACCACTGACCAGAGACAAAAACTAAGTCCAGAGTGTGTCCACCCATGTGAGTAGGGTCATGAATTAACTGAGTAAGGTCCATGGCCGTCATGGAAGCCATGAATTCCCGAGCCACCTCAGACATTTCACTGATAGATGGCAGGTTAAAATCTCCCATGACTAAAAGTCTAGGGGTATCAACCGCCACCTCAGCTATGACGTTGAGCAGCTCGGGCAGGGCCGTTGCCACGTGGCAGGGAGCCAGGTACATGATCAACAAGCCCATTTGTACTCCATGGCCCCACTTCACAAAAAGGGACTCACATCCAGCTATCTGTGGAACAGTGGTCTCCCTCGGATCAAGACCTTTCTTTATAATAACCGCCACCCCCACGCCCCTGCCCTGAGCTCTCGGCTGATGGAATGCACGGAAGCCTTATGGGCACATATCTACGAGGGGGACACCCCCCTCCTGGCCCAGCCAGGTCTCTGTGATACCTGCCAGGTCCGCTCCCCCCTCCTGAATAAGATCACAGATGAGGGGGGCTTTATTTACTACGGACCTGGCATTACACAACAACAGCCGAAAGCTCGGGCCATGAGAGTCTGAACAGCCTGGGGTGCGAGAAGGGCTATGGGCACCGGGGCGCGCCACCGCTCGAAGATAGCGAGTGCGCGCCCCCACCACATGATACGGCCCCCTGCTCCCGCCATATCTGCCCCTCCCACTCAGCACATTGATAGAAAAACCCTCAACAGAATGGACTCTGGTGTCCCCCTTACCCCCCAGAATCCACCCCCTCCGTTGCCCCACTGACAGCTGGGCCGGACCCCTCCCCCTGTGGGTTAACCCCCAAACCCACACAACCCTCCCGCCCCTTAAAATCCCTTAATCTATCAAAAATTTCTATCTAAAAATCAAAAACTTTTCTATCAAAAAGTTTCCCTAAAAAACCGCTCAATCCCCTTTTTACGACATGCCACCTCTTGGGGTGCCAAAGCCCGTCATAAAGGTAGGCCCTTAATAAAGTGGAGGGCCACACCTGCGAGAGGGGGGAGTCTCGCAGAATAAGAAGTTCTGTTGGCGAATACATCTAATCAATTAGCTAATTAATTAATTAGCTAATTAAAGAGCCTTGATGGTACAGTAGTTTAATGCACCCTGTTATTAACACAGCTGCCTGCAATTTCTGCTGGTTCGAATCTCTCCAAGGCTCAAGGTTGACTCAGCCTTCCATCCTTTCTAAGGTAGGTGAAATGAGGACCCAGTTTGTGGGGGCAATAAACTGACTTTGTATAAAATATACAAAAGAATGAAGGCTATTGCTTAACGCGTTGTAAGCCGCCCTGAGTCTCTGGAGAAGGGCTGCATATAAATCAAATTTAAAAAAAATTAATCAATCAATCGGGGAAATCCACATTATGTTGTTCAAGAACACCAAGGAAATAATGTCAAGGCCACCCTCTCACAGTGGCTGGCTAGAGTGTAAATGATCTGATGTGCCAATCCATCTGGAGGTGAAGAGTGATGTACCGACTCCTGCAATATCTGCATCCTAGCTGTTAAACTCTCCGTCCGACTGAAAGAGTTGATGGATTATAGGGCTGGTTTGTAGGATACTGTTGGTGGTGATGTTATGAGAAGATGAGATGTATTCGCAATGGAATACTAGGAAGATGTATTTGCTGTGGGATAATCAATTAGATGGCCAGTGATAGATGTATCTTCTGAGACCAGATGAGGAGTGTGTGTGTAATATGAGGCGACTGAGATTATAATTTTACAATCGTCCGCTCGCCTTTTCCACTCATCAGAGCGTGGGTTTTTTTTTTTTAATCTCAACTGGTTTTTATATAGATCACATGTCATTATGGGAACCGCCCCTTCAGTAAAAATAAGTATCCTATGATAGTCGGGGGGGGGGGGTTCCTGTGGTGGTAAGTTATAGAAAAAATATCCCTGCAGCATCAATTAAGGGCTGCAAAGCTGTTACTGGTTTTTCACATGTTGTTAATGGCCAGCACAGTATAAAACTGGGTTAACAAAAATCACAAATGAGGAGGTGATAAGCTACCTGGGAAAGCCAAGGGAAATCATCAAAGCCATTAAAAAGCGAACGTTAGAATATTTTGGACATATGATGCGACACCCAGAAAAATACGGCATCCTTCATTTAATCCTCCAGGGAAAGATTGAAGGCAAATGAGGTCCAGGCAGAAGAATAACATTGTGGCTTCAAAACCTAACGGACTGGTTTGGACAAAATTCAGCAGCACTTTTTCATGTGGCTGTTGACAAAAATAGGATTTGCCAACATGATCACCAATGTCCGATGACGGATATGGCAGAAGAAGAAGACCTATTAGATCCTGAAAAGATAATGTCAGAGCTTAGGTAGTGGCTGGAAGATTCCAGCCTCTCTTGGTGGATTTAATAGGGGATCAGAAATGCAGAAAACGTAACTGTCAACAATGGATGTTAAGAAATCCAGATCTCATTTTCTGAAAAGCTGATGCTTCCTCAGAGCCTGCATAGTGCAAGATCTGAGCAACGTGAAATATTACTAATTAATATTTGTACTCAATTTATAACTGTTAATTATGGTTGTATCAATATTTGTTCTTTCTTTGTGGGAGACTGAAAGATGACATACAGATTAATTCTTCATCTTAATCCATGCTTAATTAACATTTCTAAGGAGAAAATCTCCTTAACTGCTCTGGAATAAACTTGCAGCCATTCACTGGCTCTATACCTGTGGGATTTTGTAGATGCCCAATATGGCAGCCATAAGGATGGATATATCAGAGTTGGTCTCTTCCAGCAGAACCAGCAGGTTTCTCTTCCTTCCACAGCTGTAGTTGGGAACATTGGCCTCTCCAGTCGAAAGCAAATCCAACAGACCATCCAATGTCAACATTCTGTCTCGAAAGTTGTCGTGGAGGTTATAACCCAGGGTGAGGTTAGGCAAGAGAAAAGGATCTTTGTTGATTTCCTGAATCGCAAAAAGGAAGGACAGAATTTTCCAGTACATCACACTTGTTTTCCTGAAAAGATACATGGATTTTGCCATGATGTTACATTCAGTGAAATCACCAACCTAGAAGTAAGGAGAAATTTCCTGACAGTGAAATGGTGGAAGGGCTTCCTTCCCGAAGTTGTGGATGCTCCATCACTGGAGGTTTTTAAGAAGAGATTGGACAGCCATTTGTCTGGAATGGTATAGGGCAGTTGTTGTGGCTCCGTTACCTGAGCCTGTGACATCGGCAGGAGAGGACTCCAAGAGTGAAGGAGAGGAGTTGGCAAGGCCTCTCTCTCCAGGACCCTCCTCTTTGGCAATGCCTTTGTTGTCCGCTGAATGGCAAGAGATATGGCCGGGGCCAAGCACATCCACACAGCCACAGGTGGACAGTGATGAGAGTAATGAGTCTTGGCTGGATCCACGCCAGCATTGCAGAGATAAGTGCGCGCAACAGAGGAAAAGGCGTGCCCAAGATTAGGCTGAGTCACTGGACCACACCCCACAGGGTATAAAAGGAAGTGTGGTGGCCAGTCAAGCCTTGTGACGAACAAAGCTGAAAGCTTCCATGCCATTCTGCATTGCCAGACTTTTGCTATAGACTTTGCTGGATTATATTTGGACTTGATTTACTCTGTAATTATTGAACATTTTACTTTGATGTACCAGAAGCGGAGAGAAGTTATGTCTTCCCTTCATGAGTAATAAAGTCTTGGCAGGAAGCCACTAGGTTGCTGCCAAGTTCCGTTATCATAAGGAAAAGGATTTTGTCGGCTGGTTTGGTTTTTAACTCTTGGACGTCTGTTGGTGTGTGTGTGTGTGGGACAGGGACAGAACAGCAGTGATGGCTAACCTTTTTGCCATTGCGTGCCAGGAAGGGGGGGGAGGGGGAAGTCCATGTGCATGTGTACCCACACCCATAATTCTATGCACCCTGCCCTGCGCATGTGCACGAAACCCCCCTCCACCCTAGCTCCTGTCCCCAGCCTCCAGAGCCTCTCCAGGAGTCTCTGGAGGTTGGGGACAGCAAAAATGTCACTTCCTGTCCAACTGGGAGTTGGGAAATGAGCCATTTCAGGCCTCTGGAGGGCCTCTGAGGGAATGGGGAAGGCTGTTTTCGCCCTCCCCAGATGCATAGAGAGGATCTTGAGCCAGGTGAGAAAGAAAAACGGGCCTTCCCCACCCCCCCGAGGCCCTCCGGAGGCAGGAAACAGCCTGTTTTCCTACTTCTGGTGGGCCCGTGAGGCCCAAAAATCAGCTGGCCGGCATGTGCATGTGTGCCAGAGTTGAGCTCGCATGCCCACTGATATGGCTACACATTCCACCTGTGGCACGTGTGCCATAGGTTCGCCATCACGGGTATAGGGTCTCCTGCTTGTACAAGGGATTAGACTAGAAGACCTCCAAGGTCTTCCCATCCAACTCTGTTCTTCTGTTAATGCATTTCATATGTGCTATTGTGACTGCACAGGTATTTGTCCCCAAAGTTCCTCTTCTCTATTTAGATTATTTGAAAGTCAAAACAGACACACTCCAGACAATCTGGGCACTGTTGTCACTTTCACTATTCGCTTAACCTCAGTTTGAGAAGTCAAAAAACATCCCAGGAAAAGATTTTGGCAAACCATGTCTGAAAATGTAGCTCAGAAATCTGCATGGACCTCACCATGTAGGAACCAGGATTTGAGGTTCCATCAAAGGGCCATTATGCATGTATTACATTTTTAAAGTGTGCATGTATGGGTGTGTATGAGACTGAATGTGTGAATGGAGTTGGGGCAGAAAAGAAAGCATTTAAGAATTGAACAGAAGTACCAGGTTTCCCATTTTCTCTTGAGTAAATGGTCTCGATCCCTGTTTGCTTGAGAGAATGGATAGAGAAAACAGAGGGCCTGCTCAAAGCACTTTGGTATCAGTGGAACCAGAGGTGAGTCAAGAAGGAGCATATGAAGATGCCCATGTCCACATCAGGGAAACAACAACTAGCTGTGACGAGTTTTGAGAAATCCATAGATCATTGAAGAAAACAATACAGAGAATTTGGGAGAAAGACTGGAGGCACCCAGGAGCTGACTGCTGATGTCTTTGGAATTGCGGTTCTATCTTTCTGGAAAATTTATTCATTCAATTTATTTGATTTATGAGGCATGTCAAACTACTACTCTGCAATAGCATTGTGGTCTCCTGGCTACTGTAGCAACACCAGATGCTAATAATAATATTAGATTTACGTGCCACCGATCTTGTCCAAAGGAGATCTGATAGCTATCTTCTAGAAAAGACTCAGAAAAGAAATCAGCCTTTTCTCTGAATTGAGACTGACCAATTAGAGCCTCTGGTCCTTTTCTTTGATGGCCATGCTGAGACCATAACCATGACCTCCCAAGCTAATCACCTTGAAAGATGAAAGCAAGTTGTCCATGTAGGGATCAGTTGGAGAAGGGTACTGAGCATTAAAGCTTGCTTTTGTTTCATCTGCTGAATGTGTTCCACTTCATGCTGTTTGTATACAGATGTGACTGTCGGTGTAACTAAATAATTAACCTCACTCTGTCAAGGACCTAGGAGTACACATCTCAAATGATCTATGCCCTAGAGCTCACTGTAACAGCTTTGCCAAAAAGGCATTAAGAGTTGTTAATCTAACTTTGCGAAATTTCTTATTAACATCAAATTGTTAACTAGTGTATTCAAAACCTTTGCCTGACTAATTCTCGAATACAGCTTGTCTGCCTGGAATCCACACTGTATATTGGATATTAATACAATTGAGCAAGTCCAGAGGTATTTCACGAGAAGAGTCCTCCACTCCTCTGCTCACAACAGAATACCTTATGCCACCAGGCTTGAAATTTTGGGCTTGGACAATCTAGAACTACACCGACTACGGTCTGACCTAAGCGTAATAAACAAAATTGTCTGCTACAATGTCCTAACTGTCAATGACTACTTCAGCTTCAACCACAATAATACACAGGCAAACAATAGATACAAACTTAAGGTAAACTGCTCCAAACTGGATCGCAGAAAATACGACTTCAGCAACAGAGTGGTCATTGCCTGGAATGCACTACCTGACTCTGTGGTTACTTCCCCAAACCCCCAAACCTTTAACCTTAAACTGTCTACCGTGGACCTCACTCCATTCCTAAGAGATCTGTATGGGGGCATGCTTAAGCACACCAGCGTGCCTACCATCCCATTTATTTGTACTCATCTCCTGTGTTCATGTCTATACTTATACCTCTTTTCTCGTACATGTTTGACAAAATAAAATAAAATAAAATAAAATAAAATAAAATAAAATAAAATAAAATAAAATAAAATAAAATAAAATAAAATAAAATAAAATAAAATAAAATAAAATAAAATAAAATAAAATAAAATAAAATAAAATAATAAAATAAAATAAAATAAAATAAAATAAAATAAAATAAAATAAAATAAAATAAAATAAAATAAAATAAAATAAAATAAAACCTCACTGCCTTCCTCCGTCCCCATTTTTCCTCAAAGGCAACGTAACATAACATCAATCAACTTCATGATACTTACTGATAAACCTTTTTAGAAGGACTTAAACTGAAATTCTGCAGCTCAGGTTGTAGATTATTTGTTGCAAAGAAGAGCCCACCGATGAGATGATCTCCTGGCCTGTAATGACTGAGTGGGTCTCTTGCATCCCTTCCCAAAGTCAAGAAGCACTTAGTGCTGAGCATCCCACAGGCTGCCTGGGGAAACAAAAGCTCCATCAGAAGCAGAAGCAGTGGGTTCATTTCTGGGTTAGCCGAAGAGTTCCCTGCCTTGCATCTGATCTCAGAATCAGGCGAGCAGAAGCATTTGGAGACGTTGAAAGCAGATTGCTGCAAGACTGACTTTTCTAATATAATATGAAGTCCAGAGAGAACTTCCCCAATGATGGAAACTGGACCAATGCAGAAGCAGAGCTCCTGGTGTCCATGAAGCTCAGTCCAGTTTTCCAGGGTGACAAGACAACTTATACACTAACTTTCCTGATGCTGAATGTATTGCTACTGAGTCTGTTGACCTCCTTCAGACAATTTCCAGAAGGAAAAAGAATCCCTTGACATTTAGCAAGAAGGCAAGAAAGAAATCACTATCATTCTAATAATTAGCTGGGGAAGGAGGAGTTTTGCAAAGTCCTCCCTGCAGGGTGAACTGGGATCCAACTGAAAAAGTCCCAATGTAACTCAATGTAGTGGATTCCCTGAAAGCATCCACAACCAAATTGTTCTGTGGGCATTTGGGACACGTATCATTCTGCTGGGTTGATTTCCAATTGTTTTTCTTTTATGCTATTATATACTGTATGACTGGTTTATTTTATAAAGTTGTGCTTTTGACGTGATGAATTTACTGTTTTCTTACTGTGGACTTTTGAACATTATGATGCTGATGATAATGCTTAGACTTACTGTGCATTCCTTATTATTCAGAACTTTATGTTTTAGGGTGGATACTTTATTTTTTTATTGTGAGCTGCTGTGCATCTCTCTGGAATTGAATGCATACAAATCAAATAGATGTCCAGATGACCGTCCATCCATCCATCCATCCATCCATCCATGTAACATGTCCCTTTTCTACCTGGAAGAGTCAAAGAAAAGAGTCAAAGAGTTTCTAAGAAATTTCTTCCATGCTATATAACCTCAAACTATATAACCTAAAATGAAATGGGGGAGTTAAACCCCATTGTGCTCAGGGGCTGAAGAATACATGGCTGACATTAAGGGGTTGCGTGGAAGGACCTGGGGTTGGAGAGGCTGGTGGACGGCTCAGGCATTGGGTCGCTATGGATGGCCTCCCCCCTCCCCCCTTTTTCTGGCCCTGTTATCGGCCTATCGGCCAATGTGGACTTTCTTACCCCGGAACTTGGGACCTGGCTCTGTTTTTCATCTTGTTTCCTGGCTGTATGGAAGGCAAGACAGTTACGGGAGGATTGATGGAGCCAGTTCCATACTACGTTCGCCGCTGATGGGATGCTCATCTTTCCAGGGCCAGTAGGGCCAAACCACTGTGAGAGGGTGGTTTTGGACTTTTCTGACTTTTCCATCTTGCCTTGATTTGGATGGCCAACCACCGTGAGAGGGTGGTTGGACAGTTCCCCCAGCTGGACAGAACGTGAGGACTCCTACCCATTACCGTGAGAGGGTAGTGGTGACTCTTCCGATTAACTTAGTCTTGCTTCCTGGACATTGGAAACCATCATTATAGACCCCTAGGCCATGTTTGGCGGATGGCCAAAACACTCTAGTGTTTTTAAATGTATTCTAGGGCAAAGCTTCTTGCACTGCGAGATTCCCCCCTCTCGCAGGCTTGGCCCTCTATGTTATCGAGGGCCCACCTTAATGATGGATCTTGGGACCCCGGGAGGTGGCATGTCACAAAAAGGGGATTTAGGGGTTTTTTAAGGACATTTTTAAATAGGCTTTTAAGGGGTTCTGAGGGGTGGGGAGGTTATGTGGGTTTGGGAGAAAACCCACGGGGGTTGGAGACTAGTCTGGCTGCTATTAATGGTTGCACAGGGGGTACAGACTCTGGGGGAAAGGGGACTGTTAGAATGCCCTCTAGTGAGGGCTTCTCCATTAATACGCTGAGTGGGAGAGGCAGGTATGGCGGGGGCAGGGGACCGTATCATGTGGTGGGGGCATGCGCTCACTATCTCCGAGCGATTGCCTGCCCCAGTCCTTAGTTCTTCCCATTCCTCAGGTTGCTTAGAGTCTCAGGGCCCGAGTCTCTGGCTGATGTTGTGTAATGCCAGGTCCGTAGTAAATAAAGCCCCCCTCATTTGTGATCTTATTCAGGAGGGGGGAGCGGACCTGGCAGGTATCATGGACACCTGGTTGGGCCATGGGGGGGGGGTTTCCCCTCGTGGAGATGTGCCCATCAGACTTCCATGCATTTCATCAGCGAGAGCTCAGGGCAGGGGCGGGGGGGGTGGCGGTCATTCTAAGAGAAGGTCTTGATCCGAGGGAGACCACTGTACCTCAGATAGCCGGATGTGAGTCCCTTTTTGTGAAGTGGGGTCGTGGGGTGCAGATGGGTTTGTTGATCACGTACCTGGCTCCCTGCCACGTGGCAACAATCCTGCCCGAACTCCTCAATGTTATAGCCGAGGTGGTGGCTGATACCCCCAGACTTGTGGTCATGGGGGATTTCAACCTGCCATCCATTGGTGAAACATCTGAGGTAGCTCGGGAGTTCATGGCTTCCATGACGGCCATGGACCTGACCCAAGTAATTCACGGCCCTACTCACATGGGGGGACACACTCTGGACTTAGTTTTTATCTCTGGTCAGTGGTTGAGTGGACTTGATATAGGGGATATAGATATTGAACCCTTGTCATGGTTTGACCACTCGCTCCTTCAACTTGACTTTCTGACTGCTGCACCCCATCACAGGGAGGCGGGACCGACCAGGTGGTTCCACCCCAGGCGCCTGATGGATCCTGATAGATTCCAGATGGAGCTTGGGCCATTTCCTGAGACTCTAGCTCATGACTCGGCTGATGACCTGGTGGCCGCCTGGGATAGTGCAGCTGCCGGGGCTTTGGACTGGGTCGTGCCTTTGCGGCCTCTGACCCGGCACCGAACTCACTTAGCTCCTTGGTTCTCCGAGGAGCTGAGAGAGATGAAGCGCCGGAAAAGACATCTAGAGAGAGGTTGGAGGGCCAGTCGTTCCGAATCTGACTTGACACTGGTAAGGTCTCATATTAAGACCTACCTAGTGGCGATAAAAGCGGCGAAATCTAGCTATTTTGCTGCTCTTATCGCTTCATCAGATAACTGCCCAGCCGCCCTGTTCAGGGTGACCCGCTCCCTCCTCCATCTGGGAGCACGGGAGGGCCCCTTGCAGGGCCGAGCTGAGGATTTTGTACAGTATCTGTATGATAAAATAACTCAGATTCGGGAAGACTTGGCTGCTGACTGGGTTAGTTCAGACGAGATGACTGAGGCAGGCCTTGAGAGTGTTATCTGGGAGGAGTTCGATCCTGTGGCTCCCGACGACGTGGACAAGATCTTGGGATGGCTGAACGCGACCACATGTTTATTGGACCCGTGTCCCTCCTGGTTGGTGCTGGCTTCCCGGGAGGTTACATGAGGCTGGCTCCAGGAGATTATCAACGGTTCTTTGAGCGAGGGTGTCTTGCCGGCCGCCTTGAAAGAGGCGGTTGTGAGGCCTCTCCTCAAGAAGCCATCCCTGGATCCGGCTGTTTTGGCTAACTATTGTCCAGTCTCCAACCTTCGTTTTATTGCGAAGGTTGTTGAGAGTGTGGTGGCGCGACAGCTTCCCCAGTACCTGGATGAAGCTGTCTATTTGGATCCGCTCCAGTCCGGCTTCAGACCTGGGTACAGCACAGAAACGGCATTGGTCGCGTTGGTGGATGATCTCTGGAGGGCCCGGGATAGGAGTTATTCCTCTATCCTTATCCTATTAGACCTCTCAGTGGCTTTTGATACCATCGACCATGGTATCATGTTGCGCCGGCTGGAGGGACTGGGAGTGGGGGGCACCGTTTTGCGGTGGTTCTCCTCCTATCTCTCCGACCGGTCACAATCTGTGTTGACAGGGGGGCAGCGGTCGACCCCAAGGCGCCTTGTTTGTGGGGTGCCACAAGGGTCGGTCCTCTCGCCCTTCCTGTTCAACATTTATGTGAAGCCACTGAGTGAGATCATCCGTGGTTTTGGGGTGGAGTTCCATTAGTACGCTGATGATACTAAGCTGTAGATTTCCACCCTAGACCATCCCAACGATGCCAAGTGATGTCCCAGTGCCTGGAGGCCGTGCGGGTCGGGATGGGGAGAAACAGTCTTCGACTCAACCCTTCCAAGACCGAGTGGCTGTGGCTGCCGGCGTCCCGGTATAGTCAGCTGATGCCATCGCTGGTTATTGGGGGCGAATAACTGGCCCCCACGGAGAAGGCCCACAACTTGGGTGTCCTCCTGGACGCACGGCTGTCTTTAGAAGGGCATATGACGGCTGTGGCCAGGGGGGCTTTTTATCAGGTTCGCCTGATACGCCAGTTGCGCCCCTTTCTGGACCGGGACTCCCTATGCACGGTCACTCAAGCACTCGTCACTTCTCATCTGGACCATTGTAATACTCTCTACATGGGGCTCCCCTTGGGGTACACCCGGAAGCTCCAACTGGTGCAGTATGCGGCCGCGCGGGGGATTATGGGAGCGACGGGGCGCTCCCATGTGACTCCTCTCCTGCGTGAGCTGCATTGGCTTCCGGTGGATTTCTGGGTGCGCTCCATGGCTTAGGCCCGGGGTACTTACGGGACCGCCTTCTGCCACCAATAGCCTCACACCGGCCAGTTCGCTCCCACAGAGAGGGCCTCCTCAGGGTGCCGTTGGCCAGACAATGCCGGCTGGCGACCACCAGGAGGAGAGCCTTCTCTGTGGTGGCACCTACCCTTTGGAACAATCTACCCCCAGAGATACGTGTGATCTCCGACCTCCGGACTTTTCGTCGGGCCCTAAAAACTTATTTTTTTCAGTTAGCCGGTCTGTCTTGATTTTATGGTTGGTTTTAAAATTTGATACGGATTTTAAATTGATAAGCTTTAAATTACAGGCCAAATTTATTTAATTATTTTAAATCTATTTTTAACTGTAACTTTATGTATAAATGTTTTTATTTTGGCTGTTCACCGCCCTGAGTCTGAAAGGAGAAGGGCGGTATAGAAGTTTGAATAATAAATAAATAAATAAATAAACAGAGATGCTCAATATGAGACATCTCTGGTTCTTTCATACTTATCCAACAGGAAGAAAAGTCTATCTGCCAAAATGAAAATCTAATGTATAGGATTTCACCCTGAGTCTTAAATATTTTGCTTCCATAAATATCTCCTGCAAATCATGAATTTTGATTGTCCCTAGAAATGGTTCCATCCACAAAAGGAAATTCCAAGAAAACCTCATCCTTTCCTTTCCTTTCCTTTCCTTTCCTTTCCTTTCCTTTCCTTTCCTTTCCTTTCCTTTCCTTTCCTTTCCTTTCCTTTCCTTTCCTTTCCTTCCCTTCCCTTCCCTTCCCTTCCCTTCCCTTCCCTTCCCTTCCCTTCCCTTCCCTTCCCTTCACTCCCTTCATCTCTCCTCTCCTCTCCTCTCCTCTCCTCTCCTCTCCTCTCCTCTCCTCTCCTCTCCTCTCCTCTCCTCCCCTCCCCTCCCCTCCCCTCCCCTCTCCTTCTTTCCTGTAGGTATCTTTGTCCACTTTCATCCACTCCATCAAAAGTTTCACTCCAAAAGTGAATCTGATGGAAGAAAAATCTGCTGTCAATTCAGAAAGCATCTCTGGCCTGCTCTTGAGTTGCCATTGGAAAGGGGGATGGGAAAACTAACTCTGTAGCTGCGGTGAGGCAGCATGTCAGTCAAAACAAAAGCACATTCCAGCCATATCTCTGTTAAGGCTGTCTCCATGGTTATCCACAGTTGCCAGAGAGGAATGATCTCTACAACCCGCAAAATTGCTTTGATGGAAATTGTGACTGATGACACACCTTGGGGGGAGGGGGAAAACAGGGTCAGAGCTGGAACGTAAATTACGCGGGGTCAGAGTTGGCTTCACTTGGAACGTGCTGACATGAAACTCCTAATAAATAATTGGATTTCTTTTGAAGAAAGAAATCTTTTGGCTCGAAGCTCATGATTTAATTAGAGCATCATTTGGAATCCTGACATCTGCTTTACGGTAAACGCTATTTTGCTCTTTTCAAATACTGAAAAATACACCAAATTTCTGTGGATCACCCTTCAAACATCAACTGAGATGACAGCATAGCTAAGATTGAATCAGTGCTATCAAGAAAATTTGGGGATCATTGTAGTTTCCCATTGCCTTGTTTCTATTTTTGGTAACAGGCTTAATCTTGGGAATCGTTTAATTCCCAAAAACTCACTTACTGAAAGCTAACAGTCAGGATCTCCTCTCATTTATTTATGTACTGTATTTTTTGGAGTATAAGGCACACCTTTCCCCCCCAAAAAAGAGGGTGAAAATCTGGGTTCGTCTTATACTCCGAATGTAGCCCCGCCCAGCTTCACAAACGGAGGTTTCAGAGGCTGAAAAAAGGATCAGAAATGAAGCTTCAGAAAAGAAGCCCCCAAACAGCTTCAGAGGCTTTTTTTTCTGAAACTGTTTTGGAGGCTTTCAGAGGCTGGAAAAAAAGTTTTTTCTGAAACATGGTATACAGAGTCACCATCTTGCCCCCAATAATCCTTTTACTAACCTCAGAAGGATGCAAGGCTGAGTCATCCTTGAGCCAGTCAGGATCGAACTCCTGCTGAATGAGCAGTGAATTAGCCTCCAATACTGCTGTCATAGTTGACTAGCTGCGCAGTCTTGCTTTTTTGTTGTTAGTTGTGAAGTCATGTCTGACCCATCGTGACCCCATGGACAATGTTCCTCCAGGTCTTCCTGTCCTCTACCATCCTCTGGAGTCCATTTAAGCTCACTCCTACTGCTTCAGTGACTCCATCTAGCCACCTCGTTCTCTGTCATCCATTTCTCCTTTTGCCCTCAATCGTTCCCAGCATTAGGCTCTTCTGCAATGAGTCCTTCCTTCTCATTAAGGGGCCAAAGTATTTGAGTTTCATCTTCAGGATCTGGCCTTGCTTGCAACCAGACAACTATAACAGGTGGGGGAAGGGAAGGCCTTGGAATCTAAGGGAGGCTTGGGAAGGAAATTTGGAATGCCAGTGTGTCAAATGGAAGTCTGAGACAGTTCCAATATCTCAAGGTCACCAGCTGGGGAAGTCTGAGGCAGACAGACTGTTCCCAAAACAAAGAAAGTGCAAATGCATAGTGGACAATGGACAATGGGAGGTCCGGGGGTGGGGGAAGGGAACGTTTTCCTATGCTATTTTGACAGGAAATCATTAGAACTGGCTTTTCTCCTGTACCTACATGGAATCTTCAGTAAAGTTACTTTATTTTTCGATGTATAAGATGCACTCCCCCCACCCAAAAGAGGTTGATAAGTTGGGTGTGTCTTATACTCCAAATGTAGCCCCACCCACCATCCGGCCCCCACCTTTCGGCCTCAGCACATCCTCTCCCTGGCTGCAGAGATTGCCACAGACAATGGCTCTCATTTTCAGTCTTCAAACGCTCCGTTTGAGAGCCGTTCAAGGCTGCGGGGATTGCCAAAACACATCACCGCTGATTGCTTCCTGTGCACATTGTGTTTTTGGCCTCTGTGCATCGTGTTTTAGGCTTCAGCATGCCCCATTTTTGGCACATCATGTTTTTGGGTAGCGATGGGCGGCGATGTGCTTTTTATGATCCCCGCAGCCATGAACGGCTCTCAAATGGAGCGTTTGGAGGCTGAAAACACGAGGCGTGGAGCCCAAAATGGCAACCCATTTTGCCAAAGCTACTGCCTTGTCTTACTGCTTCCACGCTTCACCTGCTTTACTAAGTGGAGCTCCCTCTGACAATCAGATGTGCTCTTTCAGCTGTTTATCAGCCCCAGTGTGTGCTCACAACCAGCCAACTAATGTGTGCTAAAGCTGACCAGGCTAAGGAGTCTAACCAGATGAATACTTGGTAGGCAGAGGTAGAATTTTTTTTTTTCTATTTTCCTTCCCAAAAACTAAGGTGCCTCTTATACTCTGGAGCATCTTATACTCCCAAAAATATGGTATATTCTTGGTAAAAAAATGTCCCAGGAGTTTCTTTTGCTGTCTAACCCAATGGGACAATTGACAACTGCATTCTAACTGACTGACTGATTGACTGACTGACTGACTGAAGCTGATGTAGATGGGATGTTCAGTTCCCTTTTTCTTTTGTAACTACATGAAATTAGTGTAGATATAGAGTGAAAGGCAGGGCAAGCATATCATTGACTGGGAATCTTGGATTTGGGGAATCCTGAATTATGCCTACTTTATCATTTTATGGCTGAAGGCTGTACAATTTAAAGCTTTGTTTTTACTTTGTATCTTGTTGCAAAAATGTATGTAAAACTTGTTGGTTTGAGAGCTGTTGTGCTTGAGGCGTAAAATATTCCTGAGCATCTTTTTTTTGGTCAGAAGTAAATATTTTATTATTATCTCCATCCTCAAGGTGTTTTATTGGGCCTTGCATACAAGCCCTGAATCCAGAGATTTGGAATGTTTCCAAAAATTTCCTTTCTTGTGCAATAGATTCTCTTTTCCAATTTCATTTTGGGAAAAAAAATGTGTAGGTATCTTCAGTGCTTAGCCATCCTTTCCCCTTTCAATCAAATATTTCTTATCCTGCCAATCAGGGTTTCTTGGTCAATTCATTGCTTTGCTTACACAATCTCTCCTGTCACCTTTCTCTTTGCAAGCAGGAACATCATACCACCATCTCCCACACAATCCTGGCCTCTTAGTTCCATTGTGGGGTCTATTAGTCTCAAATCTCTGCTGATAAGGCTCCTCCCCAGTCAACCCACTATGGAGGAATGGCTGGTGAATTTTGTAGAGTAGCTGAAATGAATAAATTAACTTCTTTGATTAGAGAAAGGAAATGATCTACATTAATTGATAACTAGAAGCCTCTTATACATTTCTTCATAAAACAAGGCCAATAGATAATATTTGCTTAACAACTAATTCCCACAACACTGTCAAATAATGTATTACTATTATTCTTCTCTTCCTTACTAGTATCTATCTCTTCCCACTTATTACTATAACCATGTTGCTTGTATCTTTCAATTTATATTGTTTTTATTTGTTTCCTAGTACAATTTGATAGCTTATTAGTAACCTTGACTATCGCTTAGTGTTGTATCTTTTTATTCTTGATTAATGTATTTTATTCTCCTTATGTACATTGAGAGCATATGCACCAAGGACAAATTCCTTGAGTGTCCAATCACACTTGGCCAATAAAGAATTCTATTCTATCTTACCTAGTTTGGGATATGAAACATCGGCAAAAAACAAGCACACATAGGGAGCACCAAGGACCCCACAAATAAAAAGAAATGAACTTCTGATCTATAGTTTTGATTGTTAGACAGGATAGATTATAGGGGAAAAAATACTTTCTTCTACCTGTTTGGTAGATCTTAATAATTAGAGGTGGGTTTCAGCAGGTTCTGACCGGTTCTGGAGAACCAGTAGGGGAAATTTTCAGTAGTTTGGAGAACCAGTAAATACCACCTCTGACTGGCCCCGGCCCCATCTATTCTCTGCCTCCTGAGTCCCAGCTGATTGGGAGGAAATGGGGATTTTGCAGTAAACTTCCCCTGGAGTGGGGAGGGAATGGAGATTTTACAGTATCCTTCCCCTGCCATGCCCACCAAGCCACACCCACAGAAACACCGAACTTTTTTTTGATAAACATTTTTTTTATTTTCAAAAACACAAACAAAACAAAACATAAAAACATAATCATTCCATACAATTATAGACAGTGTATCAGTCAATGGTATTTTTGTGCTTCTCTTCTCTTCAATTTATCACTAAAGATGCTAGCTTATTTCCAAAAATTTCAACATCCATTTATATCATAGTTATTTCCAATTCTTATTCTCTATCCATTGATAAAATAAATCCCATATCAAATAATATTGTCTATCTTTCTGTTCTCTTACTTCAAATGTCAGTTTGCTCATTCCATCATTTTCTTTATAATTTCTTCATCATTAGGTAACTTTTCTCCTTTCCAATTTTTAGCAAATACAATTCTAGCTGCTGTCAAAAGATTCACAATTAAATATTGCAGTTCTTTATTATATGTCTCCGTTATGATCCCTAATTAAAATATCTCTGGTTTAAAGTCAATATGTCTCTTTATCATTTTTTCCAATCACGTGTGTATCTTAGTTCAATATCTCCTTGCTTCTACACATGTCCACCACATGTGGTAATAGGATCCTGAGGTCTGATGACATTTCCAACATTTCTCAGATTTATTCTGGAATATTCTGGCTATTCTCGACAGGGATAGGTGCCACCTGTAAAACATCTTATACAAATTCTCCTTGTATGCTGTAGACATTGTCATTTTACAATTATGTGACCACAATTTTTGCCATTTCTCTAAATCAATACCATAACCAAAATTCTTTCCCCATGCTAACATTGATTCTTTAACTTGTTCTTCTTCCAGTTAGCAAATAACCATAGAGCTTTTTAATTACATGATCATCAGAACCCATCAAAATGTTATCTAATTATCTAAATTAGTCAATACATTATAAAAGCCTTCTTGTTTAAGGCCTTCTCGATATCTAGAGAATATTTGCGTGTATGAAAACCAATCCATCTTATACCCTTGATCTTCCATGCCTTGCTTTGATTTAAGTTCACCCTTTTCATCCAATAATTCCTTATATCTTATAATTTGTTTCCCTTTAAACACCACTGGATATGAGAATGCTTCGATTGTAGATACCCAGACTGGTATCTTCAAGTAGTGATTTTTTTAAACCTTCTTTAACATTTTTTAACCCTCTCCCAATTCAACCATAAGGCTTTACATATTTTATGTCTTCTAAAATACCCTTGTATTTTAGTTCCTTTATACCATGCCATCCCAACAATGAAAAGTGAAAAAATGAAAAGCATTTATAGAATGGGAAAAGTGCAAGTCCTTTAATAGGGTACAGAAACAAATGATACAAAAATTTGGTACCTGTGATACGTCAGAAAGAAACCAATGAAAGAACGAAAGACATTTATTACATTTGACAAGTGAACAATAGAAAACATTGGTTAGAGATTACTTTCCACATGTGGTAAATTTATGGGTTACATCATGCTCTTTCCAAAATGAATTAGTATCTTACTTAAAACTTGCAAGTGTATTCAATTACTTTCAGAATATACTGACTAATGTTCAGTTGTTGAAAAGGCTGTTTTTTCCCCATGAAAACACAGAAGAAAAACATGCTTTCCTATAATCTGAAAGGAGGTCAAATTCTAGACTAAAATTCTAATAACATCCTCACTTAAAAGCTAATAATGAAGCCCAAAATGCTAAATAATACTACCAGACGCAGAAACATAAAAACATGGAAATTAGGCTTAAGCAGAAGATCACTTCAAAAAGCAGCCTGATAGTGTTTTCTCCTGAAAAGTCCCCAATGGGTGAGAATTATATTGGATGGGAATTATATCCCCAGAACATCCATCAGCATCACTTTTTTACTTCACTTTTGAACATCAGATGTTCCTTTGTATTCAGATCTGGCCTCAGCAAAATGATGTAACACTTAGGGATGAAGATGCAACCCAGCAGCCCAGCACTGGAAGCCAAGATGGAGAAGACCTGCACAGCAACCGTGAATTTCCCTTTGGTGCTGAGATAGCTGGGCACAAAGGAGATCCAGACACTGCAAAAGACCAGCATGCTAAAGGTGATCAGCTTGGCTTCGTTGAAGGACCCAGGTAGATTCCTGGCCAGGAAGGCCACTATGAAGCAAATGGCAGCCTGAAAACCCATGTAACCAAGGGCAACATAAAACATAGTGACAGAGCCTTCATTGCACTGCAGAACAATCTCTCTAGGCTGGGAGTACATGTCAGAATCAGGGAATGAAGGAAAGACTCCTAACCAGGTGAAACAAATGACAACCTGGACACTGGAACAAGAAATGATGATGGTGTTGGTGAGACTCTTGCCCAGCCACCCTCTCACTCTGTTTCCTGGCTTTGTGGCCAGGAAGGCCAGCACCACCATGACTGTTTTGGCCAAGACGGTAGACACAGCAATTGAGAAGATGATGCTGAAAATTGTTTGTCGGAAAAGGCAGGTGGTTCTCCTTGGCCGACCAATGAAGAGAAAGGAAGTCAAGAAGCAAAGAAGAAGGGAGACCAGGAGGATATAGGAGAGGTCCCGGTTGTTGGCTTTGACAATTGGCGTTTCTTGGAATTTAATGAAGATTCCCAAGACTAAAACTGTGGTTAAGATCAGGAATAGGGCAAAGAAAGTAAGAATAATTCCCAGATACTCTTGATAGGACAAAAAAGTGACAATTTTGAGAATACATTGATCTCGATGCTTGTTCTGATACTGATTGTCTGGACATCTGGTGCAGTGGTCTGCATCTATAGAGGACAAATGTAATATTTACCATGGGCCTTGAGTTTGACACCCCTGATCTACATCATGTAGGAAGGTTTCTAATAGACTAGGACTAGCCAATTTGACAAGGTTGGAATATTCTGGTTTTCCAAAATGGAGTTTGATTTGTCTCACTACCCATTAATTGGAGGATAAAATTGAAATTCAATAACAATATTGTTCAACTATTTTTGCTTTCATTTTGTCCCACCAAATCCCAATGGTTAATGATTAAAAAGGGGCAGATAAAGTTGTCTGGTTTGACATTTCTCTCTAATCGCCATAATGAGGAGAGGTTCCTCTCTGGTAGCAATGTATTCCCCCAAATAGCTACTCCACAGGAAACAAAGGTCATGCTTGCCTACTCCTTGAATACTTTGGAGGAAGATGGTTAGGCAGAAATGTGTCTATCCTGAGTCCATCCTGGAATGGAGGAGATGGCAATTAATACTCCCTCCCACTCCAATACCCAAATTAGAAATATCTTCTTAGAAAAGATCTGCAGGAACCTTTGCTCCTATCCCAAGAACTGTTTAGATTCCCATTCACCCACCTTCTTGGGTGGAAATGCTCCCTTCTGCACAAGGGACGCAGTTGTAGCAACAGACTGGTTTTCCTTCCTGGACCACCTTGAAATATCCAGGCTGACAAGGCTCCACACACTGGGAGTAAGGCAAGGGCTGAAAGTGAGTAAAATTTGCATTCAGAAGCATCTGCAAAACTGATAGTTATGAAATGAATTACAGTGTTGGAATGGGATTGTCAGGTCCCATAGCTTATCTCGTCTCCAGAGAAGAGGAGCAGCATTGCCTTGGAGACCGGCATTTATCACCTCCTCAGCCTGAGTATCTCATAGTATTTTTACACTTCGAGATTGGCTTGGTGATGTATTGGACTTTGGGAGGGGCTCTATCTGCACTTTACTGTTTTGAGCGAACATGTGTAACTCAATTGATTTTACTTCTCCCCTCCTCTTAAATCATGCTTCCATTTCCCTCCATCTCCACATTTTTTTCCTCAATGTCCCCAGACCAAAGTCTTCTACTGTATAAGTCATAAAGCATCTTTTCCTTTGCTGGTTATAAATGAAAGAATATAATTCTGAAGCATGAATTTGAAGGCAGTCGGTCTTATATATAGTTTCGGTTGGAGGGGTACCCTGATTGAGATGATGGACAAAACTACTGTGTTTCCCCCCAAATAAGACCCTGTCTTATATTTTTTGAAACCTGAAATCAGCGCTTGGCCTTATTTTTGGTGAGGTCTTATTATTTTGGTGTGTGTGGAGGAAGATGAGGCTCCTCTTGCTGATTTCCAGCTCTGTCTCCCTAACCCTAACTAGAGGAAATGGCGAGGACTGTCTGCGCATGTGCTTAAATATTTTTTTGGAGGACTTTTTTTTTTTTTGGGGGGGGACTTATTTTAGTGCATGCGCTCAGAAACCTGATTGGGTTTATTATCAGGGAATGTCTTATTTTCAGGGAAACAGGGTAAAGAGATAGGCACCTCTTCCTCTACCTGATTGAGCCACTGAGGGCTCGTGATGGCTTCCTTGTTGATGCTGAATTTGACTCCAATGGTTCCTTCTCTGTCTAGACTCCCAAATTTCACTCTGGTGGTCGACTTATTAGGAAACAACACCCAGTTCACAATGTCAAAGTCAGCCATCAAATCTCCATTTCTATCCAAATACATTCCTTCTATGGTGTTGTTGTAGATCTGAGGATTCTTCAGGAAATGGTGAAGCTACAGAATATAAGGAAAGAGGTTTTTACACAAATGGAATCATCTAAACAAGCTGATGTACAGAGATATAAGAATTTGGCTTATTGAGCTGCAGCCTGTTTTCTTCTCAGGACAATCTGCATAGATTTGTCCTTCAGGTACCAATGGCGGATGTTTTCTTTCCAACATCTGGCATTCCCAACTAGCCCACATTTTCTTGTTTTCTTGTTTTATTTCTCCCGTTAGTTCTCTTGAAGATAAGCAGATGGCAGAAGGGCAGGAGAAGGGAAATCCATTACCTACAAATATATTTGCTTACATTATCTGTTGCTTATCCATCTATTGCTTTTCCCCTCCTCCCTGAGATGTCCTGCATAGCTATAGATGAAGTTCCCACAACTTCTGAAGGCAAGCTGTTCCATTGGCCGATTGTTCACACTGTCAGAAAATGTCTCCTTGTTGTAGAAGACACAGCATCAGTTTGTACAACTCAGTCCTGGAAATATAATAATTTAATAATTATAATAATAATTTAACAAAGTTGGAAGGGACCTTGGCGGTCTTCTATGTTCTGTCTCCGTCTCCACACAAACACAAACACAGCCAGCCGAGGATTAAGAAAGCACTTGGCACGCACACAGGTTGTTATCTCAAATTTGGCAACAATATAAGCACCGTCTGCCAAGAGCTTTACTTCAACAGATAACATAAAATTACATACGCATTGTAAATAGTCCAGCAAAACAATATCCCTTCAGCAGCTTCAGGCGTTGTTCAAGTGACTAGCCAGAGTTAGTTTTTGTTCGTCACAGAGTTTTACCAGCCACCACCCTCTCTTATATAGTCTCTGGGGTGTGGTCCAGTGACTCAGTTATAATCCCTAGCACGCCTCCTTAACTGCTGCAACCGTTTATCACGCCTTCGTTGGCGTGCATCCAGGAACGACGGCTCTCCTTCCTCGCTCTCATCAGAGACACCTGGCTCCTGGCTAATCTCCCCTTCCTCGGCCAGCACCTGAGGCAGTGCCAGAGGGGAGGGGCCTGGAGAAGGAGGCCTGGCTGACTCCTCTCCCTCATGTTCGGAGCCTTCTTCCTCCGATGAGATAGGCTCAGAGGGCGGGGCCACAACATTCTAGTCCAACCCCTGCTTAGGCAGGAAACCCTACACTACTTCAGACAAATAGTTATCTAATCTCTTCTTATAAACTTCCTGTGTTATGACTTGGCTTTCCGAAATTGGGAAGCAAATGTCAATATTTATAATTGACTCTTCCATCTGCTCATTATCTAAAGAAAGCTTGAACACTGATTCTGAGGGAAAGCTTGAATATTTTTTTTTTTATTGCAAAAGTTTTACAGTTACATTTTCACCCCCTTTTTCCCCCCCCCCACTACCCCCCCAGACTTCCCAACCTCCCCAGCCCACCCTAACCCTCCCCTCCCCCCAGACTTCCTAGTATGCTCATGTCAGATAAAAGGAAAAAACCCTCCTTTGTATATAAAACTTGAACCCCTCCCTCCCCCTTACAAATTTTCATCTTCATTACATTAACCTATTTCTATCTTGGTATAACATTTTCAGATAAATTTTCATCCTGATTACCTTAAAAATATTTCTATCATAATATAACATTTTCTAACAAGTTTTCATCCTCAACCTTAAAATATTTCTATCTTAATATAACATTTTCTAGCAAGTTTTTATCCTCAACCCTAAAATGTTTCTATCTTGATATAACATTTTTATATAAAGGCTATTTGATACTTCCTAGTTTGATATTTGTGCTGAACATAATTTATCCACTTCTTCCATTCCCATTCATAGGTCTCTTGAGAACAGTCTTTTAGATATGCTGAAATCTTCGCCATCTCTGCAAAACTGGCCATCTTCAAAGTCCATTCCTCAATCGTAGGCAGCGCTTCATTTTTCCAGTATTTACCTATCAACAATCTTGCTGCAGTTATCATGTACAATATCAATTTTGTTTCCCCCAATGTAAAACCCTTAACTATACCCAATAAAAACAGTTGTGGGGAAAATTGAATTTTTTTCTTCAAAACATTCTGCATGACCCACCAAATTTTTATCCAAAAAGCCTTAACTTTCTTACAGGTCCACCAAACATGATAATATGTAGCGTCTAAGCAATCACATCTCCAACATTTAGGCTGGACATTAGGGTACATACACGACAATTTTTTAGGATCTAAATGCCATCTATAAAACATTTTATAGAAATTTTCCCGCAGATTCTGCGACTGTGTAAATTTAACATTCTGAACCCAATTTTTTTCCCATGTTTCCAACATCACTGGTTCCTCAAAATTTTGTGCCCACTTAACCATGCAGTCTTTAACTAGTTCAGTTTCTGAATCCCTTTCTAACAAGACATTATAAAGTCTTTTAATATGCATTGGGCCTTTCTCTTTTATATGTCTAACTAATTCTTCCTCATACATCATAATACCAGTTTTTTGGTCCTCTTTCCATCTCAATTGCAGTTGATTATATTGTAACCAAGTTAAATTAATCCCTTCAGCCAACAATGTCTGTAATGTCTTCAGCTGCCATCTGCCCGCATCTGTAAAAAGAACCTCTTTATATAAAAACCCCCCGAGTGACATTATATTTGTATTCCACAAGGTATGACCAAGATCCAGCCATAGCGGTATTTTATAATTCCAGTTGTTTCGGTGCTTCTTCCAAACTCTCAGCAAAGAATCTCTAAGTATATGGCTTTTAAATACTTTATCCACTTTGCTGTCATAAAATAAGTAAGCGTGCCATCCAAATTCCAGATCAAAACTTTCTGCATTCAATATTCCAGTCTTTTTTCCTCCAAACCAATCACTTACTAAAGTCAAAGCTGTTGCATCATAATATAATTGTAGGTTTGGAAGTTTGAGACCTCCCCTTTCTGGAATGTCTTGCATAATTTTCATTTTTACTCTTGGTTTTTTCTCGTTCCAGACAAATTTGTTGACACCAGTTTGCCATACTTTTAGTTGTTTATCATTTTTGAGCACCGGAATCATTTGAAACAAAAAAAGAAATCTTGGCAAAATGTTCATCTTAACTGCTGCTATTCTTCCAAGTAAAGACAGCTGCAGTTTTTTCCAAGTCTCCATATCTTTTTGCACCTCTCGCCACAACACCTCATAGTTATTTTGAAACAATTTCATATTTGATTCTGCAACCTGAACTCCTAGATATTTTACCTTTGGTACAATCTCAAAACCTGCCCTCCTTTCTAACTCCAGTTTACGATCTTGTGTCATATTTTTAACTACCATCTTAGTTTTTCTCTGATTCAATCTGAAACCTGAAACTTTACCAAAGTCTTGTATAATGTCCTTCATCTGGATTATCGATTCCATTGGTTGTGTTAGGGTAACAACCAGATCGTCTGCAAATGCCTTTATTCTGTAATCCTCTTGCCTTATCATTATACCTTTCAAAGTGTTAGAATCCCTTATTGTATTTAACAAGACTTCTAGTGTTAAAATGAACAACAATGGGGACAGTGGACATCCCTGTCTTGTTCCTTTTTCAATTTTAAACTCTGTTGTCAAACTTCCATTGATAATGATCTGTGCCTTTTGCTCTTGATAAATTGCTGAGACCGCCTGTATATATTGGTCCCCAAAGTCCATCTTTTTTAAGGTCTTTAATAGAAAATTCCAATCCACTCTATCAAAGGCCTTCTCTGCATCCAGAAAGACCAGCACTGCAGGGATCTGTTTATTCTTCTCAAGATATTCCAATAAGTCTATTACTTGCCTTACATTGTCCTTCATGTACCTACCCTCAATAAATCCCGCTTGGTCATCATGAATCACCTTTTGAATTACTGGCATCAGTCTGTTGGCTAATACTTTTGCGTAAATTTTATAATCCGTATTCAAAAGAGATATTGGTCTGTAATTCTCCGGTTTTTTGGGACCTGCTTGCTCTTTTGGTATCAAAGAAATATAAGCTGTAGTCCACGATGGAGGTACTTTTCCCCCTTGTTGTATGTTGCAAAATAAGTCTCTGAGTTGTTCCACCATTTCTGCCTGTAAAGTTTTATAATACACTACTGTCAGACCATCCGTTCCAGGAGCTTTGGCTGTTTTTAATTGTTTTATTGCTGCTATTATCTCCTCCTCTGTTATGGGATAATCCATTCTTTCCTTTTGTTGCTCAGTGATTTTTGTAACTCTTTTATTGTCCAAATATTTTTCTATAAGTCCGTTCTGCACCTCCTCTCTGGCATATAGTTTAGTGTAATATTGAAGAAAAGCTTCTTTTATTAAATTCTGTTGAAAAACTTCTTTCCCCCCAATATCAACACTATCAATAGTCCGTGTGCTTTGTTTCTTCCTTAATGTGTAGGCCAACCACCTGCCTGGTTTATTAGCGTTGCAGAATGTATTATGCTTCGCATATTGTAAGTTTGTTGCAACTTGTTCCGCTATAAGCATTTGAAATTGGTCTTTCAGAAGTTTTATAACACTAAGTATTCTTTCATCTGTTGGATTTTTAATAAGTAACTGTTCTTTGTCCTTTATCTCTGCTTCCAATTCAAGTCTTTTCTTTTGTCGAATCAGCTTATGTTTAGAGTTCATATATATAAGCACCCCTCTCATATAAGCTTTGCTTGCGTCCCACACAATTTCCATTGGGGTGCCTTTATTCAAGTTCATTTCAAAAAACTCTTTCAGATGCTTTTTAAGTTCTATTATATTTTTCTCATATCTGAACAAGTTTTCATTTAATCTCCAAGAGCGTCTCTCATTCTTACATGTCTCGATTTCTATCCAGACTGGGCTATGATCAGTCAAAGTTCTTGGCAGAATCTTTGTTCTTTTTGTCCTAACAAGTAAATCATCAGACAACAAAATAAAATCAATCCTGGAAAAGGATCTATGTCTGTCAGAGAAGAAAGTATAGTCCAGTTCTTTTGGGTTATATATTCTCCAAATATCTTTTAATTCCAGGTCTTCTTTCATATCAAAAAAAGTCTGTGGTAATCTAATTCTTGATTTTGCCAAAGTCTTTTTATCTAATTTAGAGTCAATTACTCCATTCCAGTCTCCCATAATTAAAATAGATCTATAATCCCATTGAAGTATTTTAGTATGCAGCATTTTATAAAAATAGTCCTGTTGTTGATTAGGAGCATAAATTCCTATCAAAAGAATTTGATTATTAGCAGAAAGTAATTCAATTGCTACAAACCTACCATCTTGATCAGCTTCTATAAGTTTGGCTGTTAATTTTTTGTTTACATAAATAACCACACCATTCTTTTTTTGGTTAGTTGAAGATATAAAATGTGTTCCTAATTTGGAATTTTTCAAATAGTTTTGATCTTGAGCTGTAATATGCGTTTCTTGTAGACAAATTATATCATTATTATGTTGTTTTAGATATGCAAATACTTTCTTCCTTTTTTGTGTTACGTTCAACCCATTCACATTCCAAGATAAACATTTAATCATCATTATTCTCCTTCTGGAGCGAAGCGCAGAACCTTAGGATTTCATCTGAGATCCTCTGTCCTGCATTCCCCACAGCCCCAGCCTTGTCTTGTCTCTCCTGCTGTAACTTTTCTTTAAGTTCCTTGGCTTTAGCTCGAGTTATGCGCTGATCCTTAACTTCAGCCGCCCAAGCCAGCTCCAAGATTGGAGAAGGTTCCAGCAAAGGCTCATCCAGAAAACCTCCTTCAGCACCCTTCAACTCTGCTAATTCCTGCTTAGATTGTTGTTGCCATTCTTGAGGTTGCTTCTTGTCACTCTCTTTAATCTCCAAAACTGTAGATGTGCGTGGGGATGGAGTTCTTTCTTTAAAGATGTCATTATAAAATTGCTCCGCCTTCTCCACAGTGTTCAGACGGTGTTTCTCTCCCTTATATCTCAAAATTATGCCAGTTGGGGCGTCCCAACGAAATGGGATTTGATTACTCTGCAATTCTTTAACAAGAAAATCATACTCTTTTCTAGATTTCAACATCTTAGGTGGGAGCTCCTTGTAGACTGTAATCTTGGATCCGCTCACTTGCACAGAAGTGAGAAAAGATTTTTGCAAAATGTCATTTCTTATTGCTCTGTCTGTAAAATATATGACCACATCTCTAGGCAGTTGTCTTTGTCTGGCCACCCACGAGTTAACTCTATAGATTTTATCTATTTTGCAAAAAACCATCTCAGGTTCAACTTTTAAAATCACAGCTAGGGCTTCGGCACAAATCTGTCTCAAATCTTGTCTCTCCTCTTCTCTAATTCCTCGAAGCCGTATAGCAAATTCCATTGCACGAAATTGCATCATAACAATATCATTCTCAACTCTCTGCATCTTGTCATCAACATCAAGAAATTTATGATCATTATTTTTCATCTTAGCATTAACTTCTAATTTAAATTCATCCACTTTTGTCTCAACTTTCATAATAAATCCTGCCAGACCAGACGCCACATCCGTTATTTTTTTGGTCACCATCTTTTGGCTCTGCTGCATTTCCTGCATAATTTCCTGTTGTGACTTTTGAATTTTTTCATCTATTTTATTTATTTTATCATCCATGTCTTGAAATTTCTCATCCAAAATATTTGAGATGAATTCTTTTAATTCTCCCATATCCAAATCTTTTTTTTGGGCTTGTGACTGCGTATCCTGCTTACGTGGGGGGGATCCCCCCCCTGTTTTGCCTTCCTGCTTTTTTGAGGCCATCCTGCCACGTAAGCTAGCTTTCTTAAAAAGGGAGGGTCCGCCTCTTCTGCCACCTCCACAGTACCTTCTAAGAAAGTCCCCCAGAATTGCTCAAGGCAAAGCTATAATGCAGCAAAGACAAGTAAAAGGGAGAGATTTTCCTCTTATTTCTGTTGCAGCCGGAGCAACTCTGTAACAACTTTTTAACTTTGTAACAATACAAGATAACTTCACCAATCCACACCCACTAATTCATTTGCTGAGCGCCATATTTTTTCAATCACTTTCACTCATTCCGAGACTTTCACTTCAGTAAAAAAGTTCAGCAAAGGACTAATACTTGCAGTTCAAAATTTCAGGGTTCAGGTGGATTGCGGATGTTTATTTGAGTTATTTCCTCGCTCTTTAAAGGTTTCCTGAGGTCGGCTTGTTCTGCAAAAGCAGAAGACATCCCACGCCGCCCGGAGTCTCAGCAGGTTGTAAGGGAGCCGCGCCTGCTTCCTCCCCAGAAACAGTTCCCTGGGGGGGTTGCGGGGGCTCTACCTGTGCCCTGCTGCCTCTTCTTCTTTAATCCTGAGGATTTTGAAGATTTCAAGCCGCTTCGCAATCAGGAAGCGGCTCTACAAGCGGCGGGGGTCGCGGTGCTAAAAGAAAGCACCGTCGCCGCCGAAGACGAGGAAACCGGAAGTTGATGTTTGCAGTCAGCTGTTTCGTCGCATCCTGTGTGGGTGAGGCCCTGGCTGTGTGCCTATTAGTCTTTTGTGTTTTAATGACCTGGGTAATGGCTTGTGTAGTAGCATCCTGAGCTCTATTGTTATGATGTCCTGAGTATTGTGCTGCAACATCCTGGGTAGTTGGCTGTGTTGTAGCATCCTGAGCTTTAGTGTTGTGGCATTCTGAGTTCTGTGATGTGATATCCTGAGCAGATGGATGTGTTGCAGCATCCCGGGCTTAGGTTTGGCTTCAGGTTTGAGGTCTTGTCATGTGTTCATGGCGTGTGTCAGTTTGCTTTGTGTGGGGATCGGAGGGAGGGTGCAGCAGCTGGTGATGCTGCTGTGGTCTGGCTTCTGGATGGTGGTTGTATTTCATCTATGGGATGGGTTTGGTTTTTTTATATATATTATACATGAAACAAGCATTAAATCTATAGCCGTCTACATCACAACACGAGAAAGGAATAAAATTGTCCCATTACATATATAGGTTAGCCAAGTAAAGCCTATTAGGTATACCAAGTGACATGTTTATCAAATACATCAATTTGCAGCTCGATTTGACATCCAATTATACCCTTGACTCCAAGATATATAGTAATCTGTGTCCCCTCGCCCTTTCAGTATCATAGTAAACCAATCTGATTCTGCACAGTTCATTATTTTCTGAATTACTACTTGTTCGGGTGGGCTGACATCCATCTTCCAGTATTGGGCCCATGCCGATCTTGCAGCTATTGTTATTCATGTTATGGGGGTGTTTCTCTATTTCTATGGCTTCCATGATTATTCTCTTGTTGAAGTGTTCAGTTTTGGAGATTAATTTGGAGATCAACACAGCCAACCAACCCACTTACAGCAACAAAGCCAGAATTCCCCACCTCCCCACCAGTATTTATAGAGAGACGGCAGCTCCGATCATGCTTTGCTCACACAAGCATGAAGCCGAAAGCACCAGCCTGAAGATGACGAGTGAGACCTCATCGAAACGTCTCCAAGATACTCTCAATCTTACACAGGAAAAGACCCGAATACGCCAAGACTTGTATACCTGTACCCGTGAAAATCTACAAAAACAAATATCTTACCTCTACGGGGAGAAAACCTTCCTGCTGACCAGGACCTACGAGAAACTCAAAGTCCAAAGAGCTACCATCTTACATACCAACAAACTCCACAGACTAGAAAAACGCCAGAAGCCCAACCCCCCTCCACAGCAACTCATGAAACAAACAGTACATAACATATCAGACAGGATCTTCACCATAGCAGAAACCAATGTCCTTTCCAAAGGATTCAACTTTGCAGTCACCCCCAAACGCATCCCTACTGAAAACATCATATGCAGAGTTGAAGCTAGCCTCACCAAAATCAACCCAGATGAAGCCAATAAAATCAGACTTGAAGTCACCAACGTCCTCTGCTCCAGCAATCCACCCAGAAGCAACTTACACAAAGAAGAACAAAAAGCACTCACCAACTTGATGACAAGTTGGACTTGAAAGACAATCACATAATCATTCTCCCAGCAGACAAAGGTAATGCCACAGTGGTGATGAACACATCTGAGTACCAAGCCAAACTATCCAACCTACTCCAAGACCCCGCTTACAAACCTCTAAACACAGACCCCACCACCTACCTGGAAAAAACCACCAAATCCAAAATAAAAGCCTCTCCCATCAGTGAAGAGATCTAGCAAAGAATCATCTCCAGAGAGAAATCATCCAGATGCCCCAAGCTCTATGGCCTCCCCAAGATACACAAAGAAGGAACACCACTCAGGCCCATAGTCAGCTCCATAGGCTCACCTCTACAGAATCTTGCCAAATTTCTTGCCAAACAACTTCAGCCCTACACAGAATCCATCACCTCTCACGTACAAAACTCATTCCACTTCATAGAAACAATAAAGAAACAAAACCTTCCACCCAGTGACCTATTCGTGAGCTTCGATGTCATATCCCTCTTCACCCAAGTGCCTATTAAAGAAGCCTTGACAGCTATCCAAAACAAATACAACCCCCCTAAGCACATCCTAGACCTGACCAACCACTGCCTAACCAACACATACTTCATCCACAATGGACAAAGATACAAACAGATAGAAGGAGCACCTATGGGATCACCCCTCTCACCTGTCATTGCAAACCTATACATGGAACACTTTGAAACCAACACTTTAGATAAATCTGAACCCAAACCCAAACAATGGCTTAGATATGTAGATGGCACTTTCATAATTTGGCCACAGGGAAAGGAAAAACTAGACAACTTCCTCACACATTTCAACAGCCTACACCCCAAAATACAATTTACTATGGAAATAGAAGCTAACAACCAACTCCCCTTTCTGGATGTCGGCTCCTTAAGACACACCATCTACTGGAAAAAAATACACACCAACTGCTACTTAAATGCACAATCACATCACCACCCTGCCCAGATCAACTCCGTAGCCAAGACTCTCATCTCCAGAACCAAATGCCTAGCCAACAAAGACCACCTGAAAACTGAAATACACACTCTCACTAACGTATTAATCTCTAACGGATTAAAAAAAAACACAATTACCAACCTAATCCAAAGGGAGACACCTCCAAGAACCGAGATACAGAACAGGACAACGGCATCGCCCTCCTCCCTTATATCAAAGGCACCACAGATAAAATCAGCAAAATTCTCCACAAACACAACATCAAGACAGCCTTCTGCCCTGACCAAAAAAATAGCCAACATCTTAAGAAACCCCAAAGACAAGATCCAGCTAGAAAACCAAGGAGTCTATGAAATACCATGGAAAATCTGCTCAGCCACATACATTGGACAAACCAATAGGAGAATAAATGCACGCATCGCAGAACACAAGAACACAGTCAGAAAAGAAGAAAAAACTTCCTCCCTTTTCCAGCACTTTAAAACAACAGGACATGAAATTGATTTTGAAGGAACCAAATTAATCTCCAAAACTTGTTGAATACTTCAACAAGAGAATAATTATGGAAGCCATCGAAATAGAGAAACACCACCATAACATGAATAAATGTGATGATACCTCCCGCCTACCAGACATCTGGAAACCAGCCCTAGTCAACAAACAAGTCCCAGCCACGAAAATTGACACCGGACCCAGGACATGACGCATGACACATGACGCCACCACCAAAACACTTTGTAAGGTTTTTTAAAAACTTTGGCTAAAATCCTAACCAACACTTTAAAGATTTTTTGGCAACGTTTCAGGAAATGTTTTGGGAAAACACCTGAGATTTTAACTTTTTACATACACACACCCGCGAAAACTTGAGATATATATACATACATACACGGGAAAAGACCTGAATATGCCAAGACGTACATACCTGTACCCGTGAAAATCTACGAATACACACACACACACACACATATGAAAGAGGAGGAAAAGGGATCTTATGAAAGAAAATGATTCATAAAAGGTATATTTTTCTCAATGTATATGACATTTCTCAAAGAGTGTTTTATGATGTTCACCATTAGATGTTGCCCTTAGCAACATACATGGAACTGATAAGGAGATACCTGCCATGGTTGAATGTTTTCAACTTCCACCTTGTCTTTTCTCTCCATCCTTGTCCTCTGCGATCGGGATGAATTGACCACATTTAAGGCATGTGCCACAATCTGGATGGCATTGTAAGTTAAGCAGCTATCCAGAGAAAAGATCCTGTCAATCTTCTGCTGAGGTAGAGTTTCCAAGTTCTCTTTCTCTGTACACCTTGTCCAGCCTTTCACAGACAAGGCAGGCTTCCCATATGAACAGTGAAATTTCTTAGTCATAAATGCTTTCATAACAAGATAGAAATCCATGATATCGTCAAATTTGGTCCTTTGGCTGGTCTGGATAAGAAAAGAAAAAATGATATGGGTGTATCTGAAAGAGAAAGTATTATCTGATAATTCAATGGTGAGATCCCACAAAGCGGTTGTGATCCAAACTATCCCTTCAATAGGCTTTCGCAAGGAATTTAACATGTGTTCTAGGAAAAAGGCTCCCTCGATGAACGTAAACTCTGAGTAATAAACCAATACATTGATCTGGGCCCACAGGTTGAAAACAGAAATCAGATGCTGGAAGTTCTCATCATTTAATAATACGAATTGTGAAAAAACAACACAGATGCCATTCTGAGCCAGCACAGGAACGAAGGTCCTAAGGAAATGTTCTCCGTTATCAGTGTCTGCAGCAAAGACGCCAATGAATGTCCATCGAAAATACAGCAGCAATTTAACAATCCCCAGGTTTTGAGCCCCTTCTTTGGGGACGGTCCGGTAGAAAAACGGTAACTGAGTTTTATCCCTCAGGATCGGTGAAATATACGTGTAGCTGATCTGGAGGGGGTGGGAAAAGGAGATTTATGTTTTATTTGGGGCTTTTACTATCCTGCTCTATGGAGTAGAGAGTTGGTCTCTGACAGAAAACCACTTGAAGAAATGAGAAGCATTTGAAATGTGGATTTACAGACGGCTGTTACGTATAAACTGGGTTAACAAAAATCACAAATAAGGAGGTGATAAGCCACCTGGGAAAGCCAAGGGAAATCATCAAAGCCATTAAAAAGCAAATGTTAGAATATTTTGGACATGTGATGCGATACCCAGAAAAATACGGCATCCTTCACTTAATCCTCCAGGGAAAGATTGAAGGCAAACGAGGTCCAGGCAGAAGAAGAACATTGGACTGGTTTGGACAAAACTCAGCAGCACTTTTTCATGTGGCTGTTGACAAAAATAGGATTGGCAACATGATCACCAACGTCCAATGACTGATATGGCAGAAGAAGAAGACCTATTAGATCCTGAAATTATATTGAATACAATTTTTATTGGGTTTTTTTTTACACAAATAAAATATAGTCACGATTCTATTTAACATCGGATTCGCAGTGTTTATACATATATACATGAATAAGTGTCTGGTGTCAATTATACTACACATTTCTAATTAATTTCTGCACCATTTATTCCTTCCTTAATTCTATCATTTATCCATTCGTACCATCTTCCCCACACAGTATCATAATCAGAGTTTTCATCATCGTTTATCTCGTGTGTTAATTTACTTATCTCTGCACACTCTAATATTTTATTAATTATAAGGTCATCTGATGGTAGGTCTTTCTTTTTCCAGTATTGAGCGTATGCTAGTCTGGCAGCTGTAGCTATGTGTATTAGGAGGTGGACCTTTTCCTTTCCATACCCTTTCTTTACCATTCCCAGGAGAAATATTTCTGGATTCAAATCAATTTCTTCTTTGAGTATATCTTTCAACCATCTCCGAATTTTGCTCCAATACCTTTTTGCTTCGGGGCATGTCCACCACATGTGAAAGAAGGTGCCATGACCATGGCCACATTTCCAACAATTTGGCTGTGCATCGGGGAACATCTTTGCTAATCTTGCAGGTGCTAAATGCCACCTATGAAGCATTTTGTAATGGTTTTCCTTATACGTGGCTGCTCTAGTTAATTTATAATTTTTATTCCAGGCTTCTTTCCATTCATTAAAGTCCAAACTGTGTCCAATATTTCTCTCCCATGCTCTCAATTGGTTTCTAATTATATCCTCATCTCTATCTTCATCCGATAAATAATTATACAGCTTGGCCAATGCTTTATTCCCTTGTCCCATCAAAATTTTGTCTAATCCATTATATCCTAATTCTAAGCCGTACTCATCTTTATCTTTCTGGTATCTTGATTTTATTTGTAGATAGGTCCACCAATCTAAGGTTATACCTTGATCTCTCAGAGCTTCATTTGATTTAATGTTTCCCCCTCCATCGACAATATCTTTGTATCTGTACAGTTTCTCCATTCCCCACCTGTTGGGGTAAATCATTGCCTCTACCGTAGAAAGCCAGATTGGGACTTTGGTATAGTATCTCTGCCTGATCCCCACCCACGTTTGTATTAGGGAGTCCCTGATTTTATGCCTGTGGAAATAAGTTTTCTTTTTATTGTCTTTGTCCCATAGATATGCATGCCACCCTTTCTGTAGGTCATGTCCTTCTAACACTAAAATTCTCTTATTCTCCAAGGTGATCCAATCCTTTATCCATATCAACTTTGCCGCTCTATAATACGTTTCCCAATTAGGGAGTCCAAGTCCTCCCACGTTCCTTTTTTCCTGTAGAATTTTAAGTGAGATCCTTGATTTTTTCCCTTCCCAAACAAATTCCCTAATGGTCTTATTTAATTCTAAAAAAATTTTTTTCTCTAAAATTACTGGTAGGTTTTGATATAAAAATAAGATCTTGGGGAGAATGTTCATCTTGATTGCCGCAATTTTGCCTATAAGTGATAATTTAACCTTTTTCCATCTATCCAAATCTTGTTTTAATTTATTAATTAATGGGGTATAATTATCTTCTTTTAGGGAAGAGCACCTTTTGGTTAACCAAATTCCTAGGTATTTTATTTTTGGGACCACTTGTAGGCCCAAAATTTCTTCTATCTCTTTCTTCTGCGACTCAGTTACATTTTTAGTAAGTATTTTGGTTTTAGATTTGTTCAGTTTAAGGCCTGCCACCTCTCCATATTTACCCAATTCCTCTAGTATTTTTTGTCCAGATATCAATGGATCTTCTAATATTAGCGCCACGTCGTCCGCAAAGGCTTGTGTTTTATAAATCTCTTTTCTAATTCTTAGGCCTTTGATTTCCTCGTTGTTTCTAATGTTTCGTAGCAAAACTTCCAGGGCCAAAATGAATAGTAGCGGTGACAAGGGGCAGCCTTGCCTTACTCCTTTCTTAATTTGGAAAGTTCTTGTCCTGTCTCCATTTACTAAAATGCTCGCCCTCTGATTGTCATAGATAGTTTTTATCATTTTTTCGAAGTTTTGCCCAAATCCCATTATTTTAATTTGTTTGGTCATAAAATTCCAATTTAGATTGTCGAATGCCTTTTGGGCATCCAAAAAGACTAAGGCCAACTGCTTTTCTGGGTGTTCTTCATAGTATTCTAGAGTGTCTAGTACAATTCTCAAATTATCCCTAATTTGTCGTCCCGGGAGAAAACCCTTTTGATCTTTATGAATCCAATTATTTAATATTTTTTTAGTTCTTTCTGCCATTATACACATAAATAATTTGTAATCAGTGTTTAGAAGTGAGATTGGTCTGTAGTTTTGAATTTTTTGGGGATCGGCACCTTCTTTCGGCAGCAGTGTAACATGAGCTTCCCTCCATGAGTCAGGAATTTTTGAGCCCGTCAAAACCTCATTAAAAATTTCCATTAATTTTGGTTGTAGAATTTCTTCCAATTTTTTGTATATTTCTCCTGGGAATCCGTCTGGGCCAGGTGATTTGTTGTTTTTGAGTTTGGACAGGGCTTTTTTGAACTCTTCGGTTGTTATCTTAGCATTGAGCATCTCCTTCTCTTCCACTGTTATTTGCGGGAGCTCCGCCTCTGCTAAATATTGATCTATTTTCCCCTCCGAGGTCTCCTCTTCTTTATATAGGGATTCATAGTACTCTCTCGCTCTTTCTAATTTATCTTCTTCTTTATTTAAGAGGTTTCCCTCCGCATCTTCTAATATCTGGATTGTCCCTTTTTCATTTTCCTTTTTTAATTTATAGGCCAGCCACCTGCCCGATTTATTAGCGTTCTCAAAATAGTGCTGTTTTGTTCTTTTTATTTTTTGGGCTAGCTCTTCTTGATCTAGAATGTTTAATTTATGTCTCCACACCATCCAATTTTCCTTTGCTACAGTGTCACCAGGCATTTTTTGGAGTTTCCTTTCTGCTTCATCTAGATGTTTGATGAGATCTTCCCTGGATTTTCTTTTTAATTTGTTTTTATATGCAGAGTAAGATATTATTATCCCTCTCAGGTATGCCTTCATAGTATCCCACACTATTTCCCTGGGTGTCCCTTGGTTCTCATTTTCTCCAAAAAAAGTCTTGATTTCTCCTTTCAATTTTTCTACGAACTCTTTGTCACATAATAGTTTTGTATTTAGCCTCCATCTCTGTTGTTTCCTTCTCTTTACATTTCTCCATTTTATTTCCAGGGGGTTATGATCTGCCCAGATGTTCGGGCTAATTTCTGCCGTCTCAATTTCTAAACCTAGCGTCCTAGTAACCCAAGCCATATCTAACCTCGACCATGACTGTTGTGAGTTGGAATAGAATGTAAATTGTCTTTCAGTTGGATGCAAAGTTCGCCATATGTCAATTAAATTCACTTCCTCCACCAAATCAAAAAAGGCTTTTGGTAAAGTCACCCTTTTATTTTTGTTCATTTTATTGCTTTTATGGTCGTTAACTGGGTCTATAATTCCATTGAAATCACCTATCATGCAAATTTCATTGTGTTCCATATTCCCTAATTGTTCACGTAGCTTTTGAAAAAATTCTCCTTGTTTTTTATTTGGAGCATAAATGCCCACTAGTAACATTTTAGAGTTTTCTATCGTAACTTCAACCATAAGTATTCTACCTTTTCTATCATTATATTTCAATTCTGCTTCAATACCTTTTTTAACATAAATTGCTACCCCTCTCTTTCTTTTTTCTGCTAATGAGGTAAATAGTTTACCAAATTTTTTATACTCCAGACATTTGCCCTCATCCTTTTTTATATGAACCTCCTGTAGGCAGATTATATCCATATGGAAATATAGATCCTGAAATTATAATGTCAGAGTTTAGGTAGTGGCTGGAAGATTCCAGCCTACCTTGGTGGATTTAATAGGGGATCAGAAATGCAGAAAATGTAACAATGGATGTTAAGAAGAAATCCAGATATCATTTTCTAAAACGATGATGCTTCCTCAGAGCCTGCACAGTGCAAGATCTGAGCAACGTGAAATATTACAAATTAATATTTGTACTCAATTTAAAACTGTTAATTATGGTTGTATCAATATATCTTCTTGCCTCTCTGAGAGACTGAAAGATGACATAAAGATTAATTATTCCCCTTAATCCATGCTTAATTAACATTTCTAAGGAGAAAATCTCCTTAACTGCTCTGGAATAAACTTGCAGCCATTCACTGGCTCTATACCTGTGGGATTTTGTAGATGCCCAATATGGCAGCCATAAGGATGGATGTATCAGAGTTGGTCTCTTCCAGGAGAACCAGCATGTTTCTCTTCCTTCCGCAGCTGTAGTTGGGAACATTGGCCTCTCCAATCGAAAGCAAATCCAACAGACCATCGAATGTCAACATTCTGTCTCGAAAGTTGTCATGGAGGTTATAACCCAGGGTGATGTTGGGCAAGAGAAGAGGATCTTTGTTGATTTCCTGAATGGCAAAAAGGAAGGACAGAATTTTCCAGTACAACACACCTGTTTTCCTGAAAAGATACATGGATTTTGCCATGATGTTACATTCAGTGAAATCACCAACCTAGAAGTAAGGAGAAATTTCCTGACAGTGGAAGCCATTAACTGGTGGAAGGGCTTCCTTCCCGAAATTGTGGATGCTCCATCACTGGAGGTTTTTAAGAAGAGATTGGACAGCCATTTGTCTGGAATGGTACAGGGCAGTGATGGCTAACCTTTTTGCCATTGCGTGCCAGGAAGGGGGGGAGGGGGAAGTCCATGTGCGTGTGTGCCCACACCCATAATTCTATGCACCCTGCCCTGTGCATGTGCGCGAAACCCCCCTCTACCCTAGGTCCTGTCCCCAGCCTCCAGGGCCTCTCCAAGAGGGGGTTGGGGACAGCAAAAATGTCACTTCCTCTCCAACCGGGAGTTGGGAAATGGCCTCTGAAAGGCCTCTGAGGGAATGGGGAAGGCTGTTTTCGTCCTCCCCAGATGCATAGAGAGGATCTTGAGCCAGGTCAGAAAGAAAAACGGGCCTTCCCCACCCGTCGAGGCCCGCTGGAGGCAGGAAATAGCCTGTTTCACCGAGGCCCAAAAATCAGCTGGCTGGCATGTGCATGTGCGCCAGAGCTGAGCTCACGTACCCACCGATATGGCTACACATGCCACCTGTGGCACGCGTGCCATAGGTTCGCCATCACGGGTATAGGGTCTCCTGCTTGTGCAGGGGATTAGATTAGAAGACCTCCAAGGTCTTCCCATCCAACTCTGTTATTCTGTTAATGCATTTCATATGTGCTATTGTGACCGCACAGGTTTTTGTCCCCAAAGTTCCTCTTCTCTACTTAGATTATTTGAAAGTCAAAACAGACACACTCCAGACAATCTGGGCACTGTTGTCACTTGCACTATTCGCTCAACCTCAGTTGGAGAAGTCAAAAAACATCCCAGGAAAAGATTTTGGCAAACCATGTCTGAAAATGTAGCTCAGAAATGTGCATGGACCTCACCATGTAGGAACCAGGATTTGAGATTCCATCAAAGGGCCATTATGCATGTATTACATTTTTAAAGTGTGTATGTATGGGTGTGTATGGGACTGAATGTGTGAATGAAGTTGGGGCAGAAAAGAAAGCATTTAAGAATTGAACAGAAGTACCAGGTTTCCCATTTTCTCTTGAGTAAATGGTCTCGATCCCTGTTTGCTTGAGAGAGTGGATAGAGAAAACAGAGGGCCTGCTCAAAGCACTTTGGTATCAGTGGAACCAGAGGTGAGTCAAGAAGGAGCATATGAAGATGCCCATGTCCACATCAGGGAAACAATAACTAGCTGTGACAAGTTTTGAGAAATCCATAGATCATTGAAGAAAACAATACAGAGAATTTGGGAGAAAGACTGGAGGCACCCAGGAGCTGACTGCTGATGTCTTTGGAATTGCGGTTCTATCTTTCTGGAAAATTTATTCATTCAATTTATTTGATTTATGAGGCATGTCAAACTACTACTCTGCAATAGCATTGTGGTCTCCTGGCTACTGTAGCAACACCAGATGCTAATAATAATATTAGATTTACGTGCCGCCCACCTTGTCCAAAGGAGACTCTGATAGCTATCTTCTAGAAAAGACTCAGAAAAGAAATCAGCCTTTTCTCTGAATTGGGACTGACCAATTAGAGCCTCTGGTCCTTTTATTTGATGGCCATGCTGACACCATAACCATGACCTCCCAAGCTAATCATCTTGAAAGTTGAAAGCAAGTTGTCCATGTAGGGATCAGTTGGACAAGGGTGCTGAGCATTAAAGCTTCCTTTTGTTTCATCTGCTGAATGTGTTCCACTTCATGCTGTTTGTATACAGATGTGACTGTCGATCTAAGTAACTAACTAACCTCACTCTGTCAAGGACCTAGGAGTACTCATCTCAAATGATCTATGCCCTAGAGCTCACTGTAACAGCATTGCCAAAAGGCATTAAGACCTAAGCATAGTAAACAAAATTGTCTGCTACAAAGTCCTACCTGTCAATGACTACTTCAGATTCAATCACAATAATACACAGGCAAACAATAGATACAAACTTAAGGTAAACTTTGGTAAACTTAAGGTAAATTTTGCGAAACTTCTTATTAACATCAAATTTTTAACTAGTGCATTCAAAACCTTTGACTGACCAATTCTCGAAAACAGCTCATCTGCCTGGAATCCACACTGTATATCAGACATTAATTCAATTGAGCAAGTCCAGAGGTATTTCACGAGAAGAGTCCTCCACTCCTCTGCTCACAACAGAATACCTTATGCCACCAGGCTTGAAATTTTGGGCTTGGACAATCTAGAACTACGCCGACTATGGTCTGACCTAAGTGTAGTAAAAAAAATTGTCTGCTACAAAGTCCTACTTGTAAATGACTACTTCAGATTCAACCACAATAATACATAGGCAAACAATAGATACAAACTTAAGGTAAATCGCTCCAAACTCGTTGCAGAAAATATGACTTCAGCAACAGAGTGGTCAATGCCTGGAATGCACTACCTGACTCTGTTGTTACTTCCACAAACCCTCAATCCTTTAACCTTAAATTGTCTACCGTGGACCTCACTCCATTCCTAAGAGGTCTGTATGGGGGCATGCTTAAGCGCACCAGCGTGCCTACCATCCCTGTCCTACCATCCCCATTTATTTGTACTTATCTCCTGTGTTCATGTCTATACTTATACCTCTTTTCTCTTACATGTTTGACAAACTAAATAAAATAATAAAATAAAATAAAATAAAACTTCACTGCTTTCCTCTTTCCCCATTTTTTCCTCAAAGGCAACGTAAGATAACATCAATTAACATCATGAGACTTACGGATGAAACTTTTTAGAAGGACTCAAACTGAAATTCTGCAGCTCAGGTTGTAGATTAATTGTTGCAGAGAAGAGCCCACCGATGAGATGATCTCCTGGCCTGTAATGATTGAGTGGGTCTCTTGCATCCCTTCCCAAAGTCAAGAAGCACTTGGTGCCGAGCATCCCACAGGCTGCCTGGGGCAACAAAAGCTCCATCAGAAGCAGAAGCAGTGGGTTCATTTCTGGGTTAGCCTAAGGAATCCCCTGCCTTGAATCTGATCTCAGAATCAGTAGAGCAGAAGCATTTGAAGACGTTGAAAGCAGATTGCTGCAAGACTGACTTTTCTAATATAATATGAAGTCCAGAGAGAACTTCCCCAATGATGGAAACTGGACCAACACAGAAGCAGAGCTCCTGGTGTCCATGAAGCTCAGTCCAGCTTTCCAGGGTGACAAGACAACTTATACACTAACTTTCCTGATGCTGAATGTGTTGCTGCTGAGTCTGTTGACCTCCATCAGACAATTTCCAGAGGGAAAAAGAATCCCTTGACATTTAGCAAGAAGGCAAGAAAGAAATCACTATCATTCTAATAATTAGCTGGGGAAGTAGGAGTTTTGCAAAGTCCTCCCTGCAGGGTGAACTGGGATCCAACTGAAAGAGTCCCAATGTAACTCAATGTAGTGGATTCCCAGAACTCATCCACAACCAAATTGTTCTGTGGGCATTTGGGACACCTATCATTCTGCTGGGTTGATTTCCAGTTGTTTTTCTTTTATGCTATTATATATGACTGGTTTATTTTATAAAGTTGTGCTTTTGACGTGATGAATTTACTGTTTTCTTACTATGGACTTTTGAACATTATGATGCTGATGTGGCCTCAACTTACTGTGCATTCCTTATTATTCAGAACTTTATGTTTTAGGGTGGATACTTCATTTTTTTATTGTGAGCTGCTGTGCATCTGTCTGGAATTGAATGCATAAAAATCAAATAGATGTCTTGATGTCCGTCCGTCCATCCATCCATCCATCCATTCCTGCAAATCATGAATTTTGATTGTCCCAAAAAAACTTCATCCTTTCCTTTCCTTTCCTTTCCTTTCCTTTCCTTTCCTTTCCTTTCCTTTCCTTTCCTTTCCTTTCCTTTCCTTTCCTTTCCTTTCCTTTCCTTTCCTTTCCTTTCCTTTCCTTTCCTTTCCTTTCCTTTCCTTCCCTCTCCACTCCTCTCCTCTCCTTCCCTTCTTTCCTGTAGGTATCTTTATCCACTTTCATCCACTCCATTAAAAGTTTCACTCCAACAGTGAATCTGATGGAAGAAAATCTGCTATCATCTCAGAAAGCATCTCTGGCCTGCTCTTGAGTTGCCATTGGCAAGGGGGATGGGAAAACAAATTTTGTAGCATGGCAGCATGCCAGTCAAAACAAAAGCACATTCCAGCCATATCTCTGTTAAGGCTGTCTCCATGGTTATCCACAGTGGCCAGAGAGGAATGATCTCTACAACCCGCAAAATTGCTTCGATGGAAAATGTGACTGATGACACACCTTGGGGGGAGGGGGAAAACAGGGTCAGAGCTGGAACGTAAATTGCGCGGGGTCAGAGTTGGCTTCACTTCGGATGTGCTGACATGAAGCTCCTAATAAATAATTGGATTTCTTATACTATCTTGAGGATAGTGGCAGATCTCTGCAATGCCGTGATTTTGGGATGTGAAAAGAGCCTTACCTTGTTGGATTTGAATTATCTACTCTGGATTTCTTTTACTGGTAAATATATTATAATTATTTTGAGTTACAAGGCAAGAGAGTCACGCTGGGGCATGCAGAAGATCTGGATGTTACCCATTAGGATGATGGGAATCAACAATCCTGATGAATACCACAACTATAACTATATGGATATAATTATAATGTCACTCGGATGGTTGTTTTTACTTTTATATATATATGAGGATATCTACTACTGATGGGGGCAGAAGATGATTGAAGATTTTGAACAAACTGTTGCACCAGCATGTTATTTTACCCTATTATGGGTGATGGATTTAACAATCCAGTGGAAAGACACCAAAGAAGATATTATATGGATTATAAATTTAAAGTTATTGTCTTTTTTCTTTTTACAAAATGGAATGCATATATAGATATGTGTATATTTTAGTAGAGTGGGCAGTGGATTATATTTAGAATTGTATTGCATGATTTTGTAGGAATTTGGGTTGAAATAGGTTAGTTTACTGATTGATTAGTTTAAGAAAAAGGATCTTTAAGTCATATATTTAGGGGAGTGGAGGAATTGGATAGAACTGAATAAATGTTAAATTTTGATGTAGGGAGAAGGCCGCTTTAAAATGTTATATTAATATATATAAAAGACTAAATGTTAAATTGTTGTAATAATACACTATAAGTTTAGGGGAGGAGAAAAAGGGCAGATTATCGCAAAAATGGGAGTTATAAGAATATTATGCTAAGGGTCAGTATTTTGAGGAGGGAGTAAGGGAAAGGTAAGATATTATGTAATTAGTTATGAAATAGCCTATTGTTGTGAAGAAGTCACAGGGGGGGATGGGTGGTGAGGGGGGGTTAGGGAAGAGGGGGGGAGGGGGGAAAAACTTGTATTTGAAAACTTTTTCAATAAAAAAAAATAATTGGATTTCTTTTGAAGAAAGAAATCTTTTGGCTCGAAGCTCATGATTTAATTAGAGCATCATTTGGAATCCTGACATCTGCTTTACGGTAAACGCTATTTTGCTCTTTTCAAATACTGAAAAATACACCAAATTTCCTGTGGATCACCCTTCAAACATCAACTGAAATGACAGCATAGCTAAGATTGAATCAGTGCTATCAAGAAAATTTGGGGATCATTGTAGTTTCCCATTGCCTTGTTTCTATTTTTGGTAACAGGCTTAATCTTGGGAATCTTTTAATTCCCAAAAACTCACTTACTGAAAGCTAACAGTCAGGATCTCCTCTCATTTATTTATGTACTGTATTTTTTGGAGTATAAGGCACACCTTTTCCCCCCAAAAAAGAGGGTGAAAATCTGGGTTCGTCTTATACTCCGAATGTAGCCCCGCCCAGCTTCACAAACGGAGGTTTCAGAGGCTGAAAAAAGGATCAGAAATGAAGCTTCAGAAAAGAAGCCCCCAAACAGCTTCAGAGGCTTTTTTTTCTGAAACTGTTTTGGAGGCTTTCAGAGGCTGGAAAAAAAGTTTTTTCTGAAACATGGTATACAGAGTCACCATCTTGCCCCCAATAATCCTTTTACTAACCTCAGAAGGATGCAAGGCTGAGTCATCCTTGAGCCAGTCAGGATCGAACTCCTGCTGAATGAGCAGTGAATTAGCCTCCAATACTGCTGTCATAGTTGACTAGCTGCGCAGTCTTGCTTTTTTGTTGTTAGTTGTGAAGTCATGTCTGACCCATCGTGACCCCATGGACAATGTTCCTCCAGGTCTTCCTGTCCTCTACCATCCTCTGGAGTCCATTTAAGCTCACTCCTACTGCTTCAGTGACTCCATCTAGCCACCTCGTTCTCTGTCATCCATTTCTCCTTTTGCCCTCAATCGTTCCCAGCATTAGGCTCTTCTGCAATGAGTCCTTCCTTCTCATTAAGGGGCCAAAGTATTTGAGTTTCATCTTCAGGATCTGGCCTTGCTTGCAACCAGACAACTATAACAGGTGGGGGAAGGGAAGGCCTTGGAATCTAAGGGAGGCTTGGGAAGGAAATTTGGAATGCCAGTGTGTCAAATGGAAGTCTGAGACAGATCCAATATCTCAAGGTCACCAGCTGGGGAAGTCTGAGGCAGACAGACTGTTCCCAAAACAAAGAAAGTGCAAATGCATGGTGGACAATGGACAATGGGAGATCCAGGGGGGAAGGGAACGTTTTCCTATGCTATTTTGACAGGAAATCATTAGAACTGGCTTTTCTCCTGTACCTACACGGAATCTTCAGTAAAGTTACTTTATTTTTCGATGTATAAGATGCACTCCCCCCCACCCAAAAGAGGTTGATAAGTTGGGTGTGTCTTATACTCCAAATGTAGCCCCACCCACCATCCGGCCCCCACCTTTCGGCCTCAGCACATCCTCTCCCTGGCTGCAGAGATTGCCACAGACAATGGCTCTCATTTTCAGTCTTCAAACGCTCCGTTTGAGAGCCGTTCAAGGCTGCGGGGATTGCCAAAACACATCACCGCTGATTGCTTCCTGTGCACATTGTGTTTTTGGCCTCTGTGCATCGTGTTTTAGGCTTCAGCATGCCCCATTTTTGGCACATCATGTTTTTGGGTAGCGATGGGCGGCGATGTGCTTTTTATGATCCCCGCAGCCATGAACGGCTCTCAAATGGAGCGTTTGGAGGCTGAAAACACGAGGCGTGGAGCCCAAAATGGCAACCCATTTTGCCAAAGCTACTGCCTTGTCTTACTGCTTCCACGCTTCACCTGCTTTACTAAGTGGAGCTCCCTCTGACAATCAGATGTGCTCTTTCAGCTGTTTATCAGCCCCAGTGTGTGCTCACAACCAGCCAACTAATGTGTGCTAAAGCTGACCAGGCTAAGGAGTCTAACCAGATGAATACTTGGTAGGCAGAGGTAGAATTTTTTTTTCTATTTTCCTTCCCAAAAACTAAGGTGCCTCTTATACTCTGGAGCATCTTATACTCCCAAAAATATGGTATATTCTTGGTAAAAAAATGTCCCAGGAGTTTCTTTTGCTGTCTAACCCAATGGGACAATTGACAACTGCATTCTAACTGACTGACTGACTGACTGACTGACTGACTGAAGCTGATGTAGATGGGATGTTCAGTTCCCTTTTTCTTTTGTAACTACATGAAATTAGTGTAGATATAGAGTGAAAGGCAGGGCAGACATATCATTGACTGGGAATCTTGGATTTGGGGAATCCTGAATTATGCCTACTTTATCATTTTATGGCTGAAGGCTGTACAATTTAAAGCTTTGTTTTTACTTTGTATCTTGTTGCAAAAATGTATGTAAAACTTGTTGGTTTGAGAGCTGTTGTGCTTGAGGCGTAAAATATTCCTGAGCATCTTTTTTTTGGTCAGAAGTAAATATTTTATTATTATCTCCATCCTCAAGGTGTTTTATTGGGCCTTGCATACAAGCCCTGAATCCAGAGATTTGGAATGTTTCCAAAAATTTCCTTTCTTGTGCAATAGATTCTCTTTTCCAATTTCATTTTGGGAAAAAAAATGTGTAGGTATCTTCAGTGCTTAGCCATCCTTTCCCCTTTCAATCAAATATTTCTTATCCTGCCAATCAGGGTTTCTTGGTCAATTCATTGCTTTGCTTACACAATCTCTCCTGTCACCTTTCTCTTTGCAAGCAGGAACATCATACCACCATCTCCCACACAATCCTGGCCTCTTAGTTCCATTGTGGGGTCTATTAGTCTCAAATCTCTGCTGATAAGGCTCCTCCCCAGTCAACCCACTATGGAGGAATGGCTGGTGAATTTTGTAGAGTAGCTGAAATGAATAAATTAACTTCTTTGATTAGAGAAAGGAAATGATCTACATTAATTGATAACTAGAAGCCTCTTATACATTTCTTCATAAAACAAGGCCAATAGATAATATTTGCTTAACAACTAATTCCCACAACACTGTCAAATAATGTATTACTATTATTCTTCTCTTCCTTACTAGTATCTATCTCTTCCCACTTATTACTATAACCATGTTGCTTGTATCTTTCAATTTATATTGTTTTTATTTGTTTCCTAGTACAATTTGATAGCTTATTAGTAACCTTGACTATCGCTTAGTGTTGTATCTTTTTATTCTTGATTAATGTATTTTATTCTCCTTATGTACATTGAGAGCATATGCACCAAAGACAAATTCCTTGAGTGTCCAATCACACTTGGCCAATAAAGAATTCTATTCTATCTTACCTAGTTTGGGATATGAAACATCGGCAAAAAACAAGCACACATAGGGAGCACCAAGGACCCCACAAATAAAAAGAAATGAACTTCTGATCTATAGTTTTGATTGTTAGACAGGATAGATTATAGGGGAAAAAATACTTTCTTCTACCTGTTTGGTAGATCTTAATAATTAGAGGTGGGTTTCAGCAGGTTCTGACCGGTTCTGGAGAACCAGTAGGGGAAATTTTCAGTAGTTTGGAGAACCAGTAAATACCACCTCTGACTGGCCCCGGCCCCATCTATTCTCTGCCTCCTGAGTCCCAGCTGATTGGGAGGAAATGGGGATTTTGCAGTAAACTTCCCCTGGAGTGGGGAGGAAATGGAGATTTTACAGTATCCTTCCTCTGCCATGCCCACCAAGCCACACCCACAGAAACACCGAACTTTTTTTTGATAAACATTTTTTTTTATTTTCAAAAACACAAACAAAACAAAACATAAAAACATAATCATTCCATACAATTATAGACAGTGTATCAGTCTGGTATTTTTGTGCTTCTCTTCTCTTCAATTTATCACTAAAGATGCTAGCTTATTTCCAAAAATTTCAACATCCATTTATATCATAGTTATTTCCAATTCTTATTCTCTATCCATTGATAAAATAAATCCCATATCAAATAATATTGTCTATCTTTCTGTTCTCTTACTTCAAATGTCAGTTTGCTCATTCCATCATTTTCTTTATAATTTCTTCATCATTAGGTAACTTTTCTCCTTTCCAATTTTTAGCAAATACAATTCTAGCTGCTGTCAAAAGATTCACAATTAAATATTGCAGTTCTTTATTATATGTCTCCGTTATGATCCCTAATTAAAATATCTCTGGTTTAAAGTCAATATGTCTCTTTATCATTTTTTCCAATCACGTGTGTATCTTAGTTCAATATCTCCTTGCTTCTACACATGTCCACCACATGTGGTAATAGGATCCTGAGGTCTGATGACATTTCCAACATTTCTCAGATTTATTCTGGAATATTCTGGCTATTCTCGACAGGGATAGGTGCCACCTGTAAAACATCTTATACAAATTCTCCTTGTACGCTGTAGACATTGTCATTTTACAATTATGTGACCACAATTTTTGCCATTTCTCTAAATCAATACCATAACCAAAATTCTTCCCCCATGCTATCATTGATTCTTTAACTTGTTCTTCTTCCAGTTTAACCTCTAGCAAATAACCATAGAGCTTTTTAATTACATGATTATCAGAACCCATCAAAATGTTATCTAAATTTGTCAATATATTATAAAAGCCTTCTTGTTTAAGGCCTTCTCGATATCTAGAGAATATTTGTGTGTATGAAAACCAATCCATCTTATACCCTTGATCTTCCATGCCTTGCTTTGATTTAAGTTCACCCTTTTCATCCAATAATTCCTTATATCTTATAATTCGTTTCCCTTTAAACACCACTGGATACGAGAATGCTTCGATTGTAGATACCCAGACTGGTATCTTCAAGTAGTGATTTTTTAAAATCTTCTTTAACCTTTTTTAACCCTCTCCCAATTCAACCATAAGGCTTTACATATTTTATGTCTTCTAAAATACCCTTGTATTTAAGTTCCTTTATACCATGCCATCCCAACAATGAAAAGTGAAAAAATGAAAAGCATTTATAGAATGGGGGAAGTCCAAGTCCTTTAATACGGTACAGAAACAAATGATGCAAAAATTTGGTACCTGTGATACGTCAGAAAGAAACCAATGAAAGAACGAAAGACATTTATTACATTTGACAAGTGAACAATAGAAAACATTGGTTAGAGATTACTTTCCACATGTGGTAAATTTATGGGTTACATCATGCTCTTTCCAAAATGAATTAGTATCTTACTTAAAACTTGCAAGTGTATTCAATTACTTTCAGAATACACTGACTAAGATTCAGTTGTTGAAAAGGCTGTTTTTCCCCCATGAAAAAACAGAAGAAAAACATGTTTTCCTAAAATCTGAAATGAGGTCAACACTGCCAGACTCAAATTCTAATAACGTCCTCACTTAAAGGCTAATAATGAAGCCCAAAATGCTAAATAATACTACCAGACACAGAAACATAAAAACATGGAAATTAAGCTTAAGCAGAAGATCACTTCAAAAAGCAGCCTGTTAGTGTTTTCTCCTGAAAAGTCCCCAATGAGTGAGAATTATATTGGGTGGGAATTATATTCCCAGAACATCCATCAGCATCACTTTTTTACTTCACTTTTGAACATCAGTTGTTCCTTTGTATTCAGATCTGGCCTCAGCAAAATGATGTAACACTTAGGGATGAAGATGCAATCCAGCAGCCCAGCACTGGAAGCCAAGATGGAGAAGACCTGCACAGCAACCGTGAATTTCCCTTTGGTGCTGAGATAGGTAGGCACAAAGGAGATCCAGACACTGCAAAAGACCAGCATGCTGAAGGTGATTAGCTTGGCTTCGTTGAAGGACCCAGGTAGATTCCTGGCCAGGAAGGCCACTATAAAGCAAATGGCAGCCTGAAAACCCATGTAACCAAGGGCAACATAAAACATAGTGACAGAGCCTTCATTGCACTGCAGAACAATCTCTCTAGGCTGGGAATACATGTCAGAATCAGGGAATGAAGGAAAGACTCCTAACCAGGTGAAACAAATGACAACCTGGACACTGGAACAAGAAATGATGATGGTGTTGGTCAGACTCTTGCCCAGCCACCTTCTCACTCTGTTTCCTGGCTTTGTGGCCAAGAAGGCCAGCACCACCATGACTGTTTTGGCCAAGACGGTAGACACGGCAATTGAGAAGATGATGCTGAAAATTGTTTGTCGGAGAAGGCAGGTGGTTCTCCTTGGCTGACCAATGAAGAGAAAGGAAGTCAGGAAGCAAAGAAGAAGGGAGACCAGGAGGATATAGGAGAGGTCCCGGTTGTTGGCTTTGACAATTGGTGTTTCTTGGAATTTAATGAAGATTCCCAAGACTAAAACTGTGGTTAAGATCAGGAATAGGGCAAAGAAAGTAAGAATAATTCCCAGATACTCTTGATGGGACAAAAAAGTGACAGTTTTGAGGATACATTGATCTCGATGCTTGTTCTGATACTGATTGTCTGGACATCTGGTGCAGTGGTCTGCATCTGTAGAGGACAAATATAATATTTACCATGAATTTATAGGATGGGAGTTAGATTTTGAAATCAGGAATCCCACATCTGAATTTGTGTGTGTATTCATCTGCAGGGGATGGGAGGCAGAGAGAAAAAATTAGGAGCATGTGTATATCTATGCTTCTTTGCATTAGTATGTGTCTCAAGTTGATAAAGTGTAGCTAGATTAGGGGCAGAATTTGAGAGGAGACAATTCTAGGAAGCAAAAGGGGAGAAGGGACAACCATCTACATCAGGGGTGTCAAACTTAATTTCATTGAGGACCGCATCAGGGCTATGGTTGACCTTGGGGGGTGGGGGTGGTCCGGCGTGGCTGACTGGGTGGGTGTGGCCAGCATGTTTCCTCTTCTCATTGGGTAGACCAGGCTGAAGGCATGCTGGCCCGATCTTTCTTTTTTCCATTGGGTAGACTGGGCCGAAGCCATGGTAGCCTGAGATTTCCTCTCCTCATTGGGTAGACCAGGACGGCCCCATGGGTCGGATCCGACCACATCACAGGCTGGATGCAGCCCATGGGCCTTGAGTTTGACACCCCTGATCTACATCATGTAGGAAGGTTTCTAATGGACTAGGACTAGCCAATTTGATAAGGTTGGAATATTTTGGTTTACCAAAATGGAGTTTGATTTGTCCCATTATACATTAATTGGAGGATAAAATTGAAATTCAATAACAATATTGTTCAACTACTTTTGCTTTCATTTTGTCCCACCAAATCCCAATGGTTAATGATTTAAAAGGGGCAGATAAAGTTGTCTTGTTTGTTCTTTCTCTCTAATCGCCATAATGAGGAGAGGTTCCTCTTTGGTAGCAATGTATTCCCCCAAATAGCTACTCCACAGGAAACATAGATCATGCTTGCCTACTCCTTGGATAATTTGGAGGAAGATGGTTAGGCAGAAATGTGTCTATCCCGAGTCCATCCTGGAATGGAGGAGATGGCAAGATTAATGACTAGGTAGTGTATGAGCTGGCTGTCAGGCCTGGAAACCATCTTTTTCATTGCATCTTCAGGCTTGCCACATTTACTACTGTGGGAAACTATGATGGGGGGATTGTATGGAGCATGGGTGATATATACCGGTAGTCATAATAACATTCCTTTCTCAGAAAGTCAAGGACATCTTGCCCTGCACCTGGAGGGTTAGAAGTGAGAGGCATCTCCAGTCAGCATGGTGTTTAGATTGGGCCATGTGACCGACTTGTGGGTGTTGGGCAGGGACTTGAACTTTCATTTGGGTGGGGAAAACCTGGAAGCTTTTAGATTTTGGTTTTCCTGTATGTGCCAATATGACATCTTCAATAACATGTAACTTTGGGGAAAGTCAAGCCTTGGAGTTTTCTTTCATTGGGGGTGTTACTTGGAACCCTGACATTGGAGATTTATTTACCTCAATGGAGAGCTTCATACTGTAGAAGCAACATCATTCTGTTTGTCACGGTGAAACAATGGGGTGCTTCAGGTCACTTCAACTGATCCTTCACAAAGTCACATATGCTTCTTGATAGCTGCTTGGCTTCTTCTACACTTAACCTCTCATTCCAATGAATTCTCCCAGCTCATATTATTGTTATATCCTTGGTGAAATTAATTCTGATAGTTAAATTAATACTCCCTCCCACTCCAACACCCAAATTAGAAATATCTTCTTAGCAAAGGTCTGCAGGAACCTTTGCTCCTATCCCAAGAACTGTTTTGATTTCCATTCACCCACCTTCTTGGGTGGAAATGCTCCCTTCTGCACAAGGGACGCAGTTGTAGCAACAGACTGGTTTTCCTTCCTGGACCACCTTGAAATATCCAGGTTGACAAGGCTCCACACACTGGGAGTGAGGCAAGGGCTGAAAGTGAACAGAATTTGCATTCAGAAGCATCTGCAAAACTGATTAGTTATGAAATGAATTATAGTGTTGGAATGGGATTGTCAGGTCCCATAGCTTATCTCGTCTCCAGAGAAGAGCAGCAGCGTTGCCTTGGAGACTGGCATTTATCACCTCCTCAGTCTGAGTATCTCATAATATCTTTACAATTCGAGATTGGCTTGGTGATGTATTGGGCTTTGAGAGGGGCTCTGTCTGCACTTTACTGTTTTGAGCAAGAAACTTAATTCCTGCCTAGATCTCTTGCTATCACAATCTTCCAATAATAGTTTCCTTTTGAAATGGCTTTTGTTTCATGAGTACTGCTTTCTTGAGAGGACTGGAGAGGCAGGACCTTACAGGGACCAACAAAAGAGGCTTGTGCAAAATGGACTAGAAGTGGACCATTCTGTTTCTCCTCTGGGCCATGTTGTGGTGGCCACTCCAGAGAATTTTCTAGAAAGTTACTCTTGAAACTGGAAGCATGATAGTCAAACATGCTTCCATTTTGGAGGACTGTCTCTGGAAGGCTGTCAGAGAAACCTTTGGAAAAACACATCATATGGAGGGGAAATGGGAATTCTGGATTTCTTCAGCATGATGGGTTTTGCACTTTTCTTCTACCAAATAAGGTGAAATTCTTGAATGTATACATGTCCAAATGAACATGTGTAACTCAATTGATTTTAATTCTCCCTTCTTCTTAAATCCTGCTTCCATTTCCCTCCATCTCCACATTTTTTTTCCACAGACCAAAGTCTTCTACTGTATAAGTCATGAAGCATCTTTTCCTTTGCTGGTTATAAATGAAAGAATATAATTCTGAAGCATGAATTTGAAGGCAGTCAGATTTACGTATTTTTTGGGATGGAGGGGAACACTGATTGAGATGACAGACAAAACTAAAGAGATGGGACACCTCTTCCTCTACCTGATTGAGCCACTGATGGCTCGTGATGGCTTCCTTGTTGATGCTGAATTTGACTCCAATGGTTCCTTCTCTGTCTAGACTCCCAAATTTCACTCTGGTGGTTGACTTATTAGGAAACAACACCCAGTTCACAATGTCAAAGTCAGCCATCAAATCTCCATTTCTATCCAAATACATTCCTTCTATGGTGTTGTTGTAGATCTGAGGATTCTTCAGGAAATGGTGAAGCTACAGAATATAAGGAAAGAGGTTTTTTACACAACTGGAATCATCTAAACAAGTTGATGTACGGAGATATAAGGAATTTGGCTTATTGAGCTGCAGCCTGTTTTCTTCTCAGGACAATCTGCATAGATTTGTCCTTCAGGTACCGATGGCGGATGTTTTCCTTCCAACATCTGGCATTCCCAACTAGCCCATATTTTCTTGTTTTCTTGTTTTATTTCTCCCCTGAGTTCTCTTGAAGATAAGCAGATGGCAGAAGGTCAGGAGAAGGGAAATCCATTACCTACAAATATATTTGCTTACATTATCTGTTGCTTATCCATGAGTTTTCCCCTCCTCCCTGAGATGTCCTGCATAGCTATAGATGAAGTTCCCACAACTTCTGAAGGCAAGCTGTTCCATTGGCTGATTGTTCACACTGTCAGAAAATGTCTCCTTATTGTAGAAGACACAGCATCAGTTTGTACAACTCAGTCCTGGAAATATAATAATTTAATAATTATAACAAATTTGGAAGGGACCTTGGAGGTCTTCTAGTCCAACCCCTTGCTTAGGCAGGAAACCCTACACTACTTCAGACAAATGGTTCTCTAATCTCTTCTTATAAACTTCCTGTGTTATGAATTGGCTTTCGGAAATTGGGAAGGAAATGTCAATATTTATAATTGACTCTTCCATCTGCTCGTTATCTGAAGAAAGCTTGAACACTGATTCTGAGGGAAAGCTTGAATATTGAATCTGGCACTCTTCAGGTGATTTTAGAAGAATATACACTGATAATTGTAAGATTAAATACAATGTTGTGTTACATTATAATAAATTGGGAGATAATCCAAAATTCCTTTCCACAAGCATCAAGTTCTAGAATCTGAAGAAAGAAAAGCTCAAAACACATGAAGTAAAATACATGAAGTAAAATAATTGTAGTGGTGTGTGACAACATAGCCAAGGTATAATTTGACATTCAGCAATGCTGGAGGCCAAATGTAAAAAGAAAGAGTAATTCAATATTTATGTTACATGTAATAACAGCGGCAACAGAATTATGTATGCACAAAATTGGAAAAATGGAAGTACACCGACAGAGAAAATGGTAATAAAGAAACTATTAGAATGTGCCAAAATGGACAGGTTAATGACAGAAATGAAAGACAAACGAGAAACAGTATATTACTAAAATAAGAGGCCTATTGGCTTGATAATAGATGGAAAGCTTAGAAAATTAACGATGAAAGAGGGTCAATAAGCTAGAAACGAATACAGGTATAAAACTATATAGAAGAATATGTATTGCAAGCAATATTATTTTTTTTTATTGAAAAAGTTTTAGAAATACAAATTTTTCCCCCTCCCCCCTTCCCCCCCCAGCCCTCCCTTACCCTCCCCTCCCCCCCATGGCTTCCCCAGGATGAAATCCAAATCATATTATATAATACTTTACTGCCCATCTACTCTACCCCCTGTGTGGTAAACATTTCTTCTTGACATTCTAGTATAGTATCCCCTATAAACTATACATTTCTATACAACATTCAACTAAAAAATTATCTAGTACTTCCTAGCTTAGTATTTATTCTGCGCATAATCTATCCCTTTCCTCCACTCCCTTATATAAATCTCTTGTGTCCGGTCTTTTATATATGCTGATTGTTGTCGTAATTCGAGGATCAGACTCAATAATGAATTCAGACTTCTTATATTCAAATAGAGTATCGTTTATTTACAGAAGACATTCTATATTCACAGAGTGATTGCAGATAGAAGCAAGGAGAATGAGTGTGCATCATCTTTTATACCAGGGAGGCGGGATTAGAAGTGGGGAGTGGTTAATGAGGAATACATTAGAAAGAGGAGAGTAAGTTAACTCTTGACACTCCATGGATATATGTTTCTTTCATTTGAGAATGAGGCATTTACACATGACAAATCCCCCTCTAAATGCCGATTTGACACACAATAATAAATACATTCAGAATTAGAATAATATCGAACACACAATTTTGAAGTTAAATATTTATGTTGTTTGGATTGTAAAGGTTTAGTCAATATATCAGCTATTTGTTCTGTAGTGTCACAATGAATAGCTTTGATGAATCCATTTCCAGATAATTGTCTTACATGTTTGTATTTGATATCTATATGTCTAGACCTTTGGCCAATAGCATCTGCTCTTGATATTTCTATTGCGGCTTTATTATCTTCATATATAGTGAAGGGCTGTGATGGACTCTTCCAAACATTAGTCAATAAATCATTGAACCAGATGAGATTGTTAGATGCTTTTGACAAACAAATATACTCTGCTTCAGTGGTTGAAGTAGCTACTAAATTCTGTTTCCCAGTATATCAGTAGACTGGGCAGTTGTTAAGGAAGAATACATAACCGGAAGTGCTCTTCCTACTCTTAGTGTCACCTGCCCAGTCAGCATCAGCGTAACAAGTGAGGATAGGCTCTTTAACATTGTTTGGTTCTAACAATAGACAGAAATCTAAACTGTGTTTCAAATATCTCAACACTCTCTTAACTGCTTCCCAATGGTAAATTAGAGGTTTACTGACATATCTAGACAGCAAATTAAGGGGTAGAGCAATATCAGGTCTGGTCCAATTAGCAATATACAAAAGAGAACCGATAACTGATCTATAAAGTGTATTGTCATTAAATTCAGGGGATGATTCATTCATATTTTTTATGAAATCAGTCTGCATTGGGGTGTCACAAGGTTTTGCATTATTCATATTGCATTTGTTCAAGAGCTCAATTATTTTATCCTTTTGTGATAAGCTAAATCCTTTCTCGGTCTTACTGATGTGTACTCCAAGATATTTGTTTACTTTCCCCAATGATTTTAACGAGAAATGTTCTCCTAGTTTTGTTATAAAAATATCTCTCTTGTCTTTATGCTTGCCAATATACAAAATATCATCCACATAAATTAATACAAATTCTAATGATTCACCTTCTCTTCTAACAAAAAAACAATTATCTGCCGTTGTGGCATTGAAGTTCATGTTCTTGAGTACGTTGACCAAACATTCATACCAACGTTTGCCGGATTGCTTTAATCCATACAAACTTTTGTTCAGTAACCATGTGTCATTTCTATTTGTGTTTTTGCTGTGTGGAGCTCTTACATATATTTCTTTATCAAGTTTGGCATGTAGATATGCAGTTTGTATATCATATTGAAAAACTTCAAGATTAAGAGCTGAGGCTATCACTAAAGCTGTCTTAACACTTTCAGTTCTCACTGTGGGAGAATATGTGTCGGTATAATCCTCAGGGTATTTTTGAGCAAAACCCTGTGCTACTAATCTTGCTTTATATAGTGTGTTACCCTCTTCTAAATTTTTAATCTTAAATATCCATCTAGTACCTATAATTGTTTTATCCTTTGGGACTGGTGCTGGAGTGAATACGTTAAGTTCTCGTAAGCTGTCCATTTCTCTGGCCATGGCTAGTTCCCATTTGTTTCTTTCTTCCAAAGGGAGTCTTCTTCTTCATATGTGATACATATACAGATACATCTTCATATGTGTTTGGTGTTGGTGTTTCATTGTGTATGTGCATTATATAATCTTTAAATCGTTCAGGTACTTGATTTCTGTTACATCTAATTGTTCTTTTTGGTCTGCCATTGTTATCATGTAAGTATCTTGCCTCCTTTTGTGTTAATGAATCTATTTTGATTTTGGGACAATTTCCTGTCCACGTTTTGGTATTGTCCTTTTGTGTGTTACGAGTTTGTTCTTCTTGTTTTATTTTACCTTGTGTTTTAATATTGGGCCTTGTTACTGGGAGTATTTCATTGAGATGTATTTTGGACCAATTGGCTTGTTCGTGAAATACAGCGGTCCTAGAGATTATGAATTTGTTGTTATTGTCAATAAATCTATATCCTTTTGTACCTGTTTCATAACCCATGAATCTAAGCCTCCTGGACACATTATCCCCCTTACGCCTTAATTGTTTCGGTATATGTGCATCTGCTGTAACTCCAAACACATGCATGTGGGCTATCTTAGGTTTTTTACTATACATCAGTTCATATGGTGTTTTGTTTATGACGCTAGACCAAAGTCGGTTGAGTGTATAGTTGGAATATAATAGGGCCTCTGACCAGAAATGCTTACCTAACCCTGCATCCTCTAATATACATCTAATCATAGTTTGTAGTGTCGAGTTTCGTCGTTCTACTACTCCATTTTGAAAAGCAGAGAAAGGACTAGAGGTGAAATGCAACATTCCTTTTGATTTTAGCCAATGAGAGAATTCTCTTGACATGAATTCAGACCCTCTGCCTGTCATGATTTGTTTGATTTGTATGTGATGTTGTGTCTCCACACGTTTGTAAAATTCTTTAAATTTTTGAAATGTTTCATCTTTATGTCTTAAGGTGTAGACAAAGCCATAACGACTGAAGTCGTCTACAATAGTGAGGAAATATCGTTTTTTGTATGTAATTGATGGAGTTAGTGGGCCAACTAGATCCATATGCACTAGATTAAAAATATGATTTGATGATCTTGTTGCCTTTTTGGGTCTGGGCTTAGTTCTCAGTTTTGAAGACTTACATACTGAACATTCCAGGTAATTTTTACAGTCTTTCATTTTAACACCTTCAGCATGTTCACTCATTTTTTGTATTACAGAAAAACTGGCATGTCCTAATTTTCTATGTAATATGTGTGCACATTCATCATGAATTGGTTTTCCAATTATGGGTTTTCAGTTTGTGTATGTATTGTTGTCAGATGCAGTTTCATCATCATGTTCTGATTCATGTTCTTCATTGTCACTATCTATATCATTTTCTGTTTCTGTGCTAGTGTTGGTTTCTATGTTAGAATTAATGTTGTGTAACCATTTTTCTTCTGTGATTAAGTATGGTAGGTCTCCTTTGGTAATTATATTACCTATGTTTATTTTGTTTTTCTCTAGAGTTACTTTTCCCTTTGAGAATATTATATTTATGTTAGAGTCCCTGCTTAGCTTTACTGCACTGAGAATGTTGTGAGGTATTTTGGGTATTAATAGTACCCCCTCTATTTTCCCTAGACCAGGTAATTCTACATTTCCTCTTCCAATAACTTGGACTTCCTCTTGGTTTGCTACTTTAATTACAAATTTATCTTCGACGAAGGAAGATAATATTTTCTTATCGTGTGTTGTTTGATTTGTTGCTCCGGAATCAATGAGCCAAGCATTATCCTTTGAGTCTTGATTTTTGATTATTGTGTGTTTATCTATTCCGTACAATGATCCGGACTTCCTGTCTCTTGAGTTGTCTCTGCCCCCTCTATGTTCTCTAAAGTTTGGTGAACTTCTGTGTCTATATCTGTCAATGGATGATTGTCTATCGTGATATCTGTTTCTTGTGTCAAGTCTTTGTCTCTCTCTAGGAGGTTTTGGACAGTCTCTCCTATAAAGTTCTTTAGACCCACAGTTATAACACTCTATTGTGTCCTGATGCCTGTCTTGAAATACTACCCTTTTGATCTCTCTATGCTCTTTATGTGTACTGTAGCGGCTTCTTCTCAAATTATCTTCAGCAATTAATCTGTTTGATAAACTTTCTATAGATAGATAGCCTAAGTTAATTGTATCTAAATGTGATATGAAGTTGTCCCATGATGAGTCTAATGAATTAATAATAAGACTTTTCATTGTTTGGTCAGATATTATTTCTCCCCTTAAATGAAGTTCTGCTCTAGTTGTATTTAGCAATAGTAAATGTTCACTTATAGTAGTTCCAGGTTTTATCCTGGCTGAGAAAAAGTTTTTAGACATTCTAGTTGTGGTTGCCACACTTTCACTATGAAACAGTTTAAACATACAATGAATTATTTCTGAGACAGTTAGGTTATGCTTAATACTATGATAAATAGCAGGTGAGATACTAGAGATTAGTAAATAAAATGCTCTGTGATGTAGGCAGTCCAATTTTAGTGTCCATGGTTTTTTAGGAGGGTTAGTTATGAAAAACAATAAATTTTCTTTTAAGAAAACAACCTGGAGTTGCTGACTCCATTCCTATAAGTTAACACCGTCTATTCTCAATTTTGGAAAATCATTAGGCAAATTTCCAATGTTATTTGTTGCATTACTTACAACTGGAGGCTGCCCATGGTCCTGTATATGCTGATAATTGCAGAATGGTGTAGGGATACTCGCGACTAGCCTGAATGGTTCCCTCTGTTCTTTATTGTCTCTATGTTCATCTGGGCGTACTTGCGCATGCGCGTAGATCATTTCGTTCCTGAAGCTGCCGGGGGAGGTTCTCGCCGCTGCAGCTCCCTCGTAGTGCTCTTCTTCTGAGGATTCGCTCTCTGGCTCGACTTTAGGTGTCCAAGTGTGGATCGGGGTTTGTTTCTTCTCATCGTAGTCGTCTCGGTTGAGGTTTCTGGCTCCCAGAAGCGTCTGTGGTGTGGGCGAGTACTTGCAAGGCTCTCTGGGTTCGGGCGTTAGCGTTCTCGTCGGTCGTGTCAGAGTGAATAGATGCTGAGACGCTTGCGTGTTTGCTTCTGTATCTTTGCTTTTGGATCGTGCAGTCTGTCTTTTCTTTGTTATTTGGTCAACTGTCTTTGGTACTTTCGTTGATTTCTTTGAAATTTTTAAATTCGGGCCGAAGGCTGCGAAGAGTGTTTTCATAGCTGTTTCGATTTGTAGTTCGGTTGATGTTTCTTCGGTGTTTGTATCAGATTCTTCTGATGAGTAGAATTTTTCTTTTTTATTTCTTATGCTGTGTAGAGTTTTTCGCGCCAGCCATTTTGAACTCTGCTTTCTGATTGGTTCTGGGTCAGTCATTTTGGCGGGTTGACAAATCCAAGATGGCTGCCATTCAAAATTTTGCGCAGGATCGCCAGTCTTTCTTTTAGTTATATTTTCATCTATGGGTAATTCGCTTACCATTTTGTGGTCTTTTGGTTCTGGTGCGTTGATGTGGTTTTCTCTCGCTGCTCCGCTATCTTTTATGATGTCTTGGAGGTTCGCGATGAGATTTTTGTCGTCTTTTTGGCTTTTCAGCAGTCTTAGTATTTCTAATCTGAGCGTGTTGTTTTCTGTCTTGCTCGCTTCTTGGTCGCCGGGTTCATCGATTACCTCTTCATCATCTGTAGTGAGGTTTTCAGATTCTTTTGTCATTATTATTGTAGATTCATCAATCATTTCTTGATCTGTTTCCATTTCTTTGTTGTGTGCCCTGGTGTTGGGTCTTTCTCTTTTGTTTCTGGAGTTTTCTTTCTTTGGCATGTCTGTTTCTTATTGAGTCAGCCAACCATCCTCTGCTACCAGATTGTTGCCGTAATTTGAGGATCAGACTCAATAATGAATTCAGACTCCTTATATTCAAATAGAGTATCGTTTATTTACAGAAGGCATTCTATATTCACAGAGTGATTGCAGATAGAAGCAAGGAGAATGAGTGTGCATCATCTTTTATACCAGGGAGGCGGGATTAGAAGTGGGGAGTGGTTAATGAGGAATACATTAGAAAGAGGAGAGTAAGTTAACTCTTGACACTCCATGGATATATGTTTCTTTCATTTGAGAATGAGGGATTTACACATGACACTAATAACTTCACCATTTCTACGAAACTGGCCACCTATCCATCTTTCTTAAATCTATAATAGAAAGTTCCAATTCACTCGCTTACCGGCCTTCTCCACATCCTAGAACGCCAGCACTGCAGGGATCTGTTTATTCTTCTCAAGATAGTCCAATAAATCTATAATTTGCCTCACATTGTCTTTCATATATCTACCTTCTATAAATCCTGCTTAAACATAAATCAATTCTTGGATAACTGGCATTGATCTGTTGGCTAATAACTTTACAAAAAATTTTAATCCGTATTCAAAAAGAAATATTGGTCTAAAGTTTTCTAGTTTTATGGAGCCTGCTTCTTTTCTTGCCATATGCTGGTTTAGACCTCTGCTGTTGTTGTTTTTCTGGAATTTGTTTGCATGCTGTACGAGTTATATGCTGATCTTTAACTTTGTAGGACATCAGATCAAGATCCAAAGCCACTTCTCTTGTATTTTTAGGTGGTCCACCTATAACCTTTGAAGGATGATCCAAAGACGGGTCATCCAAAAAGCCCCCTGTAGTTCCTTGTATTTCCATTGGCTCCATCTCCATCTGCTTCCGCTGGGCTTCAATCTCTTGTTCAGTTTGCTTTTCTTTATCTCCCTCCTGTATTCCTAATGCTGAAAATATACATGGAGATGTTGGGCCAATTTGAAAAACATTGCGATAAAATTCTTCCGCTTTTTCAACAGTATTTAATCGGTATCTTTCTCCTTGATACGTCAATCTTATACCAACTGGGATATCCCATCTGTATGGAATTTGTTGGTCCTTTAGTTCAGTCACCAAAAATCCAAAATTTTTTCTGTCTTTTAGCATCTTAGGCGGCAGCTCTTTATAAATCCCAATCTGCTTTCCCTCCACTTGTAAGGTAGAAACAAAAGACTTTTGCAAGATGTCACTTCTTATTCTTTTATCTGTAAAGTATATCACTACATCTCTGGGCAATTGCCTTTGTCTTGCTACCCAAGAATTCACTCTGTAAATCTTGTCAATTTTGGACAAAACCTCTTCAGGGCTAATCTTTAACATCACAGCCAAAGCATCACAGCACAAATCTTTCTCAAGTCTCTGTTGTTTTCCTTTATCCCCCTCAGTCTTACAGCAAATTCCAAAAATTTAAATTGCATCATTGTCACTTCATTTTCAATTCTTTGCATTTTATTATCCACATTATAAATCTTATAATCAGCTTCCTTCATTTTAGACTCTACTTCTAAATTGATTTCTTCCATTTTTTTATCAATCTGGACAATTACTTCTGAGAAGCCAGTCAGGACTGTCAAAAAATCTCGCTTCATCTTATCATACCTTTCTTGAACCACCTCCTTAATTTCCTGTTGAAATTTCTCAAACTTCTGGTCCATAAACACATCTTGTCTCATCAGAGCCACAATAATGAATTCCTTCAAATCTTTAAAATCAATCTCCTGTCTCTGGCTCTGAGACTGCAAACTTAAAAAGTGCTCTTGTGACTTGTGAATAGGGGAACCCCCCCATACAGCTGTGTTATCTGGCTTTGAAGCCATTCTGCCACGCAGACAAACTTTTTTTTAAAAAAACAAATCTTCTCTCCCTTCTCACCAGCACAAAATCCTCTCAGAATTAATCAAGTCTCTAAGGGAGATAGAACATAAAAACAGTTTGGGGGAAAAAAGGGGGTTTTAAGGGGTTCGGGCGGGATTAGGGTGGGTTCTGGGGGAAATCCACCGGGTTCAAGACCAGCCTTAGCGAAGGGCTGCGACATTAGGGATGTAGAACCGGAGGTCGGGGAGGGGGTTGGAGTTCGATCTGAAGAGGGCTGTTCCATCAGCATAGTGAGTGGGAGGGGCAGATATGGCGGAAGCTGGGGACCACATCATGTTCAGGGAATGCGCACTCGCTATCTTAGAGCGATTGCACACTCCGGTCCCCAATGCTTTTCTCGTTCCCCAGGTTGTCCAGATTCTCAGGGCCAGAGTCTTCGGCTGAGGTTATGCAACGCCAGGTCCGTTGTTAATAAAGCCCCCCTCATTCACGATCTTATTCAGGAGGGGGAGGCGGACCTGGCGGGCATTACGGAGACCTGGTTGGGCCAGGAGGGGGAAGTTCCCCTCGTGGATATGTGCCCACCAGGCTTCCGTGCATTTCATCAGCCGAGGGGTCAGGGCAGGGGCGGGGGGGGGTGGCGGTTATTATAAAGGAAGGTCTGGATCCGAGGGAGACCACTGTTCCACAGATAGCCGGATGTGAGTCCCTCTTTGTGAAGTGGGGTCGTGGAGTACAGATGGGCTTGTTGGTCATGTACCTGGCTCCCTGCCACGTGGCAACGGCCCTGCCCGAGCTGCTTAACGTTATAGCCGAGGTGGCAGTGGACACCCCCAGACTTGTCATCATGGGGGATTTCAACCTGCCATTTTTCGGTGAGAGGTCTGAAGTGGCTCGAGAGTTCATGGCTTCCATGACGGCCATGGACCTTACTCAGTTAATTCATGACCCCACTCACATAGGGGGACACACTCTGGACTTAGTTTTTGTCTCTGGTCAGTGGTTGAGTGGCCTTGATATAGGGGATATAGCCATCAAACCCTTGTCATGGTCTGACCACTCGCTCCTTCGACTGGACTTCCTAACCGCTGCACCCCGCCGCAGGGAGGCGGGACCAACCAGGTGGTTCCGCCCCAGGCGCCTGATGGACCCCGATAGGTTCCAGATGGAGCTTGGGCCATTTCCTGAGACTCTGGCTCATGACTCGGCTGAAGACCTGGTGGCCGCCTGGGATTTGCGGCTGCCGGGGCCTTGGACCGTGTTGTGCCTTTGCGGCCTCTGACCCGGCACCGAACTCACCTAGCTCCTTGGTTCTCTGAGGAGCTTAGGGAGATGAAGCGCCGGAAAAGACGCCTGGAGAGTAGTTGGAGGACCAGCCGCTCCGAATCCGACCGAACACTGGTGAGGTCTCATATTAAGACCTACCTAGTGGCAATAAAAGCGGCGAAATCTAGTTATTTTGCCGCTCTTATCGCGTCATCAGATAATCGCCCAGCCGCCCTGTTTAGGATGACCCGCTCCCTCCTCCATCTGGAGGTGCGGGATGACCCCTTGCAGGGCCGAGCTGAGGACTTTGTGCAATATCTGTATGACAAAATCGCTCAGATTCGGGAAGGGCTGGCCTCTGACTGGGTATGTCCGGACGGGATGACTGAGGCAGCTCTTGAGAGTGTTATCTGGGGGGAGTTCGATCCTGTGGCTCCCGAGGACATGGACAGGGTCCTGGGATGGCTGAACGCAACCACATGTTTATTGGACCCGTGCCCCTCCTGGCTGGTACTGGCTTCCCGGGAGGTGACACGAGGCTGGCTCCAGAAGATTGTTAATGCTTCTTTGAGTGAGGGGGTCCTGCCGGCCGCTTTGAAAGAAGCGGTTATGAGGCCCCTCCTCAAGAAGCCCTCTCTGGATCCGGCTGTTTTGGCTAACTATCGTCCAGTCTCCAACCTTCGCTTTGTTGCGAAGGTTGTTGAGAGTGTGGTTGCGCAACAGCTTCCCCGGTACCTGGATGAAGCTGTCTATCTAGACCCGCTCCAGTCCGGCTTCCGGCCTGGGCACAGCATGGAAACGGCATTGGTCGCGTTGGTGGATGATCTCTGGAGGGCTCGGGATAGGGGTTGCTCCTCTATCCTGGTCCTGTTAGACCTCTCAGCGGCTTTTGATACCATCGACCATGGTATCATGTTGCACCGGTTGGCGGGGTTGGGGGTGGGGGGCACCGTTCTGCGGTGGTTCTCCTCCTACCTCTCTGACCGGTCGCAATCCGTGTTGACAGGGGGGCAGCGGTCGACCCCGAGGCACCTTGCTTGTGGGGTGCCACAAGGGTCGGTCCTCTCGTCCCTTCTGTTCAACATTTATGTAAAGCCGCTGGGTGAGATCATCTGTGGCTTTGGGGTGGAATTCCATCAGTACACTGACGACACCTAGCTGTACATCTCCACCCCAGGCCACCCCAACGATGCCCTTGAAGTGATGTCCCAGTGCCTGGAGGCCGTGCGGGCCTGGATGGGGAGAAACAGGCTCCGACTCAACCCTCCAAGACCGAGTGGCTGTGGCTTCCAGCGTCCCGATATAGCCAGCTGACACCATCACTGGCTATTGGGGGCGAATCACTCGCCCCCACGGAGAGGGCTCGTAACTTGGGCGTCCTCCTGGATGCACGGCTGTCGTTAGAAAATCATTTGACGGCCGTGGCCAGGGGGGCTTTTTATCAGGTCCACCTGATACGCCAGTTGCGCCCCTTTCTAGATCGGGACTCCCTACGCACAGTCACTCAGGCACTCGTCACTTCCCGCCTGGACTACTGCAACGCTCTCTACATGGGGCTCCCCCTGGGGTGCACCCGGAGGCTCCAGCTGGTCCAGAACGTGGCCGCGCGGGGGATTATGGGGGCGACGAGGCGCTCCCATGTAACACCTCTCCTGCGCAAGCTGCACTGGCTCCCGGTGGTCTTCCGGGTGCGCTTCAAGGTGTTGGTGACCACCTTTAAAGCGCTCCATGGCTTAGGGCCGGGGTACTTACGAGACCGCCTTCTGCCACTGATAGCCTCCCACCGGCCAGTACGCTCGCACAGAGTTGGCCTCCTCAGGGTGCCGTCCGCCAGACAATGTCGGCTGGCGACCCCCAGGGGGAGAGCCTTCTCTGTGGCGGCGCCCACCCTCTGGAACAACCTCCCCCCAGAGATACATACAATAACAGACCTCCGGATTTTTCGTCGGGCCCTGAAAACCCATTTATTTCAACTAGCTGGGCTGGCTTGAGTGAATTTTAAATCGATTTTAAATTGGGTTGTTTTTAATTATTTAATATTTAATTATTTTAAACTGCTTTTAAATTTTGTATGTATTGTTTTTTACTTTGGCTGTTCACCGCCCTGAGTCCTATTTTGGAGAAGGGCGGTATAGAAATTTAAATAAATGAAATAAATGAAATGAAATGAAAAAAAAGCTTTTTCCTTCTCTTCTAACCAGCGCTGTTATTTTAGATACTTTGTAGCATACTGAGACAATCAGGCAAGTCCACTTTCGCTTTCAGCTTTTTTTCTTTTCAAGCAGCTAAAGCCGGACGCCATTTTAAACTTTCACTTTTTCTTCACTCTTTCTTCATTCTTAAATTCAATCACAGGGCTATTATATATACTTGCGGTTTTAAATTCCAGATCCAGATTTCACCCTGTTTATTTTAATAAATCCTTTGAATTTCGCTGATTACATTGGTCGTGTCGTCTGGCTCTGCTACAAGCAGAGTTCTCCCGGAGCCCGGAGCCATGGCGAGCTGGATAGAGAGCCTCATCCTGTTTTCTCCCCAGAAGCAAAAAAAAAAAAAAAAACCAAAAAAAAAAAACCCCACAATCTGGGGACTTCACAGGGGACTCTACCTGCTCTCGCCGGCTCTTCTCACATTTCCTTAAGGAAACGGAGTTTTTTGAGCCACCTGTCAGCTGTAAAGGTGGCTCTTTACGGGTGGCGGGGCTGGTGGTCTTAAAAGACCGTCTGGCGACGACAACGGCGCCAACCGGAAGCCTCAAACAATATTATTATTGGACTGTACATAACTGCAAATTAAAATATATAAGAGTGCTAAATGTATAGAGAATTATGTTATAACTATGGAAACCATAGATATAAGTATGTTATATAATATCAAGTTTCTTTTTTTTTTCCTACTGACTATACTGTATGATTAAGAGAAAAATGGTTGTAATTAGGATGTATAACATTATATATATATATTTAAAAATGTGCTGATACAACCAGTATATCCTTTTGCCTTTCAGCTCCAATCCAGGAGCCCTCAAATAGCCACATTCATGACAAACCATTTTATATGAAATTTATATTTTGCTGATAAAGAAATAAAGGGAGACTTGTATAGATCTATTTCAAGCTTTTTAGCTTTCATCAGCTAGCCATACCCTTACGAACTTGGATTCTTTCATGTTAGGCAGTTGAATTAACCTTCTGAGCCATGTTATATATATTAATTATACCAAATTTATATTTTTGCCGATAAAGAAATAAAGGAAGAGTAGCTGATGAGAGCTAAACCTACACCTAGTTTGGTTTTTAGGTGTTGTTCGTCAGCTAAGTGTTTTGTTCTGGAGATGAGAAAAACTGGACAACTTCCTTACACACCTCAACAGCCTACACCCCAAAATACAGTTCACCATGGAAACAGAAGTGAACAACCAACTTCCCTTCCTGGATGTCTTAGTCTACAGGAAATTCAATGTCTCCCTAGGACACACCATCTACCAGAAGAAAACACACAAAAAACTCTATCTGCACGCACTCTCACATCACCACCCAGCCCAGATCAACTCCGTAGCCAAGACACTCATCTCCAGAACAAAACGCTTAGCTGACGAACAACACCTAAAAACTGAACTACACACTCTCACTAACATACTGACATCCAATGGATTCCAAAGAAATAAGATTACCAACCTAGTCCAAAAAGAAACCCCCACTAAAATCCAAGACAGAGAACAAGAAAACGGCAAAGCCCTCCTCCCATACATAAAAGGCACCACAGACAGAATCAGCAAAATCCTCCACAAACACAACATCAAGACAGCATTCTGCACAAACTGAAAAATATCTACCATCCTAAGAAACCCCAAAGACAAAATTGAGTTAGAAAATCAAGGAGTAAATGAAATCCCATGCACCGCCTGCCCCACCACATACATCGGACAAACCAACAGAAGAATAAGTGCACGCATTGAAGAACACAAGAACGCAGTCAGAAAAGAGGAACCAACTTCTTCCCTGGTCCAACACCTTAAAGCCACAGGACATGAAATTGACTTTAAAAAGACCAGTACTATCACCAAAACTGAACACTTTAACAACAGAATAATCAGAGAAGCCATTGAGATAGAAAAACACCCACACAGCATGAATAAACGAGATGATACCTCCCGCCTACCAGCCATTTGGAAACCCGCCCCTTATTGACAAACAAGTCCTAACATGAGGAATGACAACAGACCCACACTCACGAGAGCCACACAGGATGTCACCAACACACATCCATGCAGAAAGCAGACTCAAACCCACACTGATGATGAGGCACGACCATGGACCAGAAGCCAGACCACAGCTGCATCATTAGCCACTTTAAACCCCTCCAATCCATACATGAAGCAGACAAACACCCACCATGAAGAGGTGGCACGGCCACAAACACTAAGCCAAACAACAGCAACACAGCTCACCAGCTCAAATCCCCCTGCAACTCAGAGTAACCTGAGCACAACCAAACCCCCACCCAAACAGAACACACCCCCAGCCAATCAGAGTCAACCCCCCATCCAATCAGAGAACAGCCAAGCCCCCAACCAATCAGAACACACCTCCACCCAATCAGAACACAGCCAAGCTCCCACCCAATCAGTTCACACCGCCACTAGCAGTTAAAAGGAAGAAACAGCTGCGATCTCACATTGCTCCTAGAAACACAAAGCCGAAAACACCAGCCTGAAGATGACGAATGAGACTTCGTCAAAATGTTGCCAAGACACTTCCAATTTTACACGGGAGAAAACCCGAATAACCAAAGACCTATATCTATCTATCTATCTATCTATCTATCTATCTATCTATCTATCTACCTATCTATCTATGAAAGAGGTGGACAAGGGATCTTATGAAAGAAAATGATTCATAAAAGGTATATTTTTCTCAATGTATATGACATTTCTCAAAGAGTGTTTCAGAATATTCATCATCTAGATGTCACCCTTAGCAACATACATGGAACTAATAAGGAAATACCTGCCATGGTTGAATGTTTTCAACTTCCACCTTGTCTTTTCTCTCCATCCTTGTCCTCTGGGATCGGGGTGAATTGACCACATTTAAGGCATGTGCCACAATCTGGATGGCATTGTAAGTTAAGGAGCTATCTAGAGAAAAGATCCTGTCAATCTTCTGCTGAGGTAGAGTCTCCAAGTTCTCTTTCTCTGTACACCTTGTCCAGCCTTTCACAGACAAGGCAGGCTTCCCATATGAACAGTGAAATTTCTTAGTCATAAATGCTTCAATAAAAAGATAGAAATCCATAATATCGTCAAATTCGGTCCTTTGGCTAGTCTGGATAAGAAAAGAAAAAATTATATGGGTGTATCTGAAAGAGAAACTATTATATGATAATTCAATGGTGAGATCCCACAAAGCGGTTGTGATCCAAACTATCCCTTCAATAGGCTTTCGCAAGGAATTTAATATGTTTTCTAGGAAAAAGGCTCCCTCGACGAACGTAAACTCTGAGTAATAAACAAATACATTGATTTGGGCCCACAGATTGAAAACAGAAATCTGATTCTTGAAGTTCTCATCTTCTAATAATACGATTTGTGAAAAAACAACACAGATGCCATTCTGAGCCAGCACAGGAACGAAGGTCCTAATGAAATGTTCTCCGTTATCGGTGTCTGCAGCAAAGGCACCAATGAATGTCCATCGAAAATACAGCAGCAGTTTAATAATCCCCAGGTTTTGAGCACCTTCTTTGGGGACAGTCCGGTAGAAAAAAGGTAACTGAGTTTTATCACTCAGGATCGGTGAAATATAAGTGTAGCTGATCTGGAGGGGGAAAAAAAAGAGATTTATGTTTTATTTGGGGTTTTTACTATACTGCTCTATGGAGTAGAGAGTTGGTCTCTGACAGAAAACCACTTGAAGAAATGAGAAGCATTTGAAATGTAGATTTACAGACGGCTGTTACGTATAAACTGGGTTAACAAAAAACACAAATAAGGAGGTGATAAACCACCTGTGAAATCCAAAGGAAATAATCAAAGCCATTAAAAAGCAAAAGTTAGAATATTTTGGACATGTAATGCGACACCCCAAAAAATATGACATCCTTCACTTAATTCTCCAGGGAAAGATTGAAGGCAAACAAGGTCCAGGCAGAAGAAGATCATTGTGGGTTCAAAATCTAATGGACTGGTTTGAACAAAACTCAGCAGCACTTTTTCATGTAGCTGTTGACAGAAATAAGATTGGCAAGATGATCACCAACATCCGATGACGGATATGGCAGAAGAAGAAGACCTATTAGATCCTGAAAAGATAATGTCAGAGCGTAGGTAGTGGCTGGAAGATTCCAGCCTACCTTGGTGGATTTAATAGGGGATCAGAAATGCAGAAAATGTAACTGTCAACAATGGATGTTAAGAAGAAATCCAGATCTTATTTTCTGAAAAGCTGATGCTTCCTCAGAACCTGCATAGTGCAAGTTCTGAGCAACGTGAAATATTACAAATTAATATTTGTACTCATTTTATAACTGTTAATTATGGTTGTATCGATATTTGTTCTTGTCTCTCTGGGAGACTGAAAGATGACATAAAAATTAATTCTTCATCTTAATCCACGCTTAATTAACATTTCTAAGGAGAAAATCTCCTTGAACTGCTCTGGCATAAAATTGCAGCCATTCACTGGCTCTATACCTGTGGGATCTTGTAGATGCCCAATATGGCAGCCATAAGGGTGGATATATCAGAGTTGGTCTCTTCCAGCAGAACCAGCATGTTTCTCTTCCTTCCGCAGCTGTAGTTGGGAACATTGGTCTCTCCAGTCGAAAGCAAATCCAATAGACCGTCCAATGTCATTCTTCTGTCTCGAAAGTTGTCATGGAGGTTATAACCCAGGGTGAGGTTGGGCAAGAGAAGAGGATCTTTGTTGATTTCCTGAATGGCAAAAAGGAAGGACAGAATTTTCCAGTATATCGCTCCTGTTTTCCTGAAAAGATACATGGATTTTGCCATGATGTTACATTCAGTTAAATCACCAACCTAGAACTAAGGAGAAATTTCCTGACAGTGAAAGCAATTAAGTGGTGGAAGGGCTTCCTTCCCGAAGTTGTGGATGCTCCATCACTGGAGGTTTTTAAGAAGAGACTGGACAGCCATTTGTCTGGAATGGTATAGGGCAGTGATGGCTAACCTTTTTGCCATTGCGTGCCAGGAAGGGGGGGAGGGGGAAGTCCATGTGCATGTGTACCCACACCCATAATTCTCTGCACCCTGTCATGGGCATGTACGTGAAACCCCCCTCCACCCCAGCTCCTGTCTCTGGTCTCCAGAGCCTCTCCAGGAGTCTCTGGAGGTTGGGGACAACAAAAACGTCACTTCCTGTCCAACCGGGAGTTGGGAAACAGGCTGTTTTAGGCCTCTGGAGGGTCTCTTAGGGAATGGGGAAGGCTGTTTTCACCCTCCCCAGATACATAGAGAGGATCTTGAGCCCAGTGAGAATGAAAACCGGGCCTTCCCCACCCCCCGAGGCCCTCCGGAGGCACGAAACAGCCTGTTTCCCTACGTCTGGTGGGCCCTTGAGGCCCAAAAATCAGCTGGCCGGCATGTGCATGTGTGCCAGAGCTGAGCTCACCTGCCCACCGATATGGATACACATGCCATCTGTGGCATGTGTGCCATTGGTTCGCCATCATGGGTATAGGGTCTCCTGCTTGTGCAGGGGATTAGACGAACAGACCTCCAAGGTCTTCCCATCCAACTCTGTTATTCTGTTAATGCATTTCATATGTGCTATTGTGACCGCACAGGTTTTTGTCCCCAAAGTTCCTCTTCTCTACTTAGATTATTTGAAAGTCAAAACAGACACACTCCAGACAATCTGGGCACTGTTGTCACTTGCACTATTCGCTCAACCTCAGTTGGAGAAGTCAAAAAACATCCCAGGAAAAGATTTTGGCAAACCATGTCTGAAAATGTAGCTCAGAAATGTGCATGGACCTCACCATGTAGGAACCAGGATTTGAGATTCCATCAAAGGGCCATTATGCATGTATTACATTTTTAAAGTGTGCATGTATGGGTGTATATGAGACTGAATGTGTGAATGAAGTTGGGGCAGAAAAGAAAGCATTTAAGAATTGAACAGAAGTACCAGGTTTCCCATTTTCTCTTGAGTAACTGGTCTCAATCCCTATTTGCTTGAGAGAGTGGATAGAGAAAACAGAGGGCCTGCTCAAAGCACTTTGATATCAGTGGAACCAGAGGTGAGTCAAGAAGGAGCATCTGAAGATGCCCATGTCCAGATCAGGGAAAAAACAACTAGCTGTGGTGAGTTTGGAGAAATCCATGGATCATTGAAGAAAACAATAGCAGAGAATTTGGGAGAAAGACTGGAGTCACCCAGGAGCTGACTGCTGATGTCTTTGGAATTGAGGGTTTCTTTCTGGAAAATTTGTTCATTCATTCAATTTATTCGATTTATGAGGCATGTCAAACTACTACTCTGCAATAGCATTGTGGTCTCCTGGCTACTGTAACAACACCAGATGCTAATAATAATATTAGATTTACTTGCCACCGATCTTATCCAAAGGAGACTCTAATAGCTATCTTCTAGAAAAGACTCAGAAAAGAAATCAGCCTTTTCTCTGAATTGGGACTGACCAATTAGAGCCTCCTGTCCTTTTCTTCAATGGCCATGCTGAGACCATAACCATGACCTCCCAAGCTAATCACCTTGAAAGATGAAAGCAAGTTGTCCATGTAGAGATCAGTTGGACAAGGGTGCTGAGCATTAAAGCTTGCTTTTGTTTCATCTGCTGAATGTGTTCCACTTCATGCTATTTGCATATAGATGTGACTGTTGATCTAAGTAACTAACTAACCTCACTCTGTCAAGGACCTAGGAGTACACATCTCAAATGATCTATGTCCTAGAGCTCTCTGTAACAGCATTGTCACTGCGTTATTTTATTTACCAGCTGAGCTCATCATTTCTGGACTATCAGACTTTCCGTACCTTGCCAAGAATTGTTATCAAAAGTTACTACGCATGTCTGCATTCTTTTACTTGCTTCTCACACTCTTTCCTTTGTTCTCTTGCCAGCAAGGTCCGGCTGAGAAATAGCCGGCAAGAATTATTTCAAAAATGTAGCAATTACTTTTCTTAGTTAGTGAGGTGTTTTATTTTCTTTATAACAAATAAATGAGTTTTATTAGAAACTTTTCTTCGCATTTCTTTTTCAGAATATTGCAACAAGGAATAAGCCTCGATCCATCCTCTAAACCAGGGTGATTTGTCCCAGAGCCAAACATGGGATTAATCAATGCCCTGACATCTGGTAGCAGAGGATGGTTGATTTATGGCTTTTTTCCTTGTTTTGTTATTTCTGATAAGAACGCATAGGCAATTAGTTTTTAGCTACTGAGGTACGCTAATTATTTTGCTAAGATGCCGAAACAGAAGAAAAAAGGCAAAATGAAACTAAGACCACTCTTTGTAAATGATTTGATTGATCTTTCCAACGAAGAGGTGGCAGACAGGAGATTTTCAGATTTCCAGCCCCTTACTTCAGCCACACGCCTGGAACAAGAAGAAGCCATGGGAACAGAAATGGAGGGAGATAAGACAGAAGCTGTTTTTGAAGATGATGATTTACGACTGAGGTCAGTAACACTTTCTTCTGATTTTCCAAGCTCTTAAAAAGTCTTCCAAGAACCTTCTGAATTTGTAACGCTCGGTGCAAGGCCAAAGCAAACTGCCGAGCAAAATTACTCCCATGCAGAGAGAGAAACAATTCATTATTCTCCTCGAAGCTCTAAGCTCACCCTGGATGAGCTGGCTATGAAAGCCTATTGTGACCGTATAAAACTCTATGAACAGGCGCTATCCCAGGCAAAAATGGCTATATCTATGCTTGAGCAAGATAAGGGAAATAACTTAAGATTTTCAAAAAGCACCATATTGTCTTCTCCGGAGCCAAAGACACTCCCCCTGGTGGATTTTGTGTCAGGCCAATTAAGACAGAGGGCACTGCATACGTCACATGAAAGTCTCCCTGATCAAGTTACATATAAACCTGCCACGCGATCATTCCTTGTAACTGGGCTGCCCGAAGCTAAAAGTGCAGCACCATCTGCTGGCAAAAGTAATTTACTACAGGAAGCTGAAATGCCACAAGTGTTTCCACAGGCCCAAACTCAAACACCCCCTGGTGGTGTTGGTGTCTTTTTAGATGGAACACAATTAAACTTTATGCAGCAAAGGCAAATGACTGCATCTCCAGCAGGTCATGCCAATATTGCAGATCAAGCACAAATGGCAACTGGAATACAGCAGATTCCAGTGCATCAGCCACAGCAGCTACAAATGCCTGCATATGTGCCCCAGCCACAAGTGCAAATAGGGCCACCTCCTGGCCCACCTCCAATGGCACAACCAAGACCATTTTTAGGTCCACAACAGGAACAGCAAATACCACAGGCATTTCTGCCAGCACAGCCAGCATATCAAATGCAGGCTCCTTACCAGGCATTTTCTGTCTCTCCACTAACTGGTGAGTCAAAACTAAAAATGTCAGGACACAATTACAAAGCCTGGGTCAGTGAGATTACACTATTGCTTCTTAGAGAAGGCACTCACTGTATGGCTTTAACCTTCCTGCACAACAATGGGATTTTTCAATAAGAGATTTAGAGATTAGGGCTTGTACAACATTATTGATGTCCATGGATACTGAACTGCAGGTCACTTTTCCACCAAATACAACAGCCCGACAAATTTGGGCTGAATTGGAAAATTGCTACAGGTCTATCTCAATTGAATCTTCATGTTTACTCATGTCTGAACTCCACGGTTCAAGATTGAAACCTGGTGAACAAATTGGAGGACATTTGGCCAAACTGAAAGGTCTCAGAACAGAATTGAGAGAAAGAGGCCATAACATTGAAGATATTCAAATGATCAGTATCATCATTAACTCTTTGGACTATGAATGGAAAGATGCTGTTACAAAAATTAACCAAGTCCCAATTGCTCAACGCACAGTGGACAATGTCTGTAGACTTTTAATTGAAGAAGAGGCATTCATGTTGGCCACGCCACATTTGAGAGGACCACCCGCATCAAGAGCTCCAGCTAGGCGTCCCTTCCGAGGAAGGACCTACGCTCCAAGGATGCCAAGATGCTACACCTGTGATCGTGTGGGACATGCCACCCGGGATTGTCCCCAACGAGTTCCAGCTCCCGTCATGTACCAGCCCAGAGGAACAGACTCCAGAGGCAGAGGCAGAGGTGGAAGACAAGGTCGTCGTGGTCCCCGGCATGATCCACAAACTCCACTCGCCACACTGGCTTTAACCAATGATCCACAACTTCAACCAGAGTACGACAGATGACTCCTGTGAACTTTGGACAGTGGTGCAGCATTGCATGTTACCTACAGAAAGGAACTTTTCACAGAGATGCACGAGCCTGAACCAGAACTATGTGAACTTTATTCTTTTTCCAATCATCCTTGTCAGGTCAAAGGAAAAGGAACTGTTTATGTTGAAGAGCTCGATGCATTCATTCCTTATGTTTATTACATACCAACAGCAACCAGTAACTTGCTTAGTCAGAGTCACTTGTCTAGAGCATTAAAATTTCAGGTTCACCACCTTGAAAATGCAAGTTACATAGTTAAAGATGGAGATATTGTTGCTGAAACCATATTAATTGGTGGTGTTTATTACTTAAAGCCAAAGCCTAAACCACAAACACAGGCAAGTATGCAAACTCCAAAAAGGGAGAGCGCAGGCCCAGAGAGAGATGCTCCAGTGAGAGATCCTGTTGCTATTCCAAAGGCTCCTAAAGCCAACAAAAAGAGAATTGGTAAACAGGTTGCTCAGAGCAAGCCTGAGGTTCCGCATAAAAATGTTAATGTTGAGAATTCACTAACTGGTAAACCTTTGCATTCCAGGTGTATCCACAAATGGCATAGAAGATTGGGGCATGCCAGTTTCCGTGTTCTTAGGAAGATGCCAGAGTTCGCAAAAGATTTGGATCTAAAGGGGTGTAAGGTGTTTTTGGATTGTGCTGTCTGCAAAAAGGCCAAATCCAAAGCAGCATCCATTCCCAAACACGCTACACGCCTGTCAACACGCATCTTTGATTTGGTTCACACTGACATAGTTGGTCCTTTCCCGCCATCATTTGGTGGTAGAAAATATTTTCTAACAATTGTTGATAATTACTCTAGATATGGATATGTATATCCTATGAAAGAAAAATCAGAGACCTTTCAGATCTTTAAAGACTTTGCAACCCTTGTTTCTACCCATTGCCAGAATCCAGAATGATCGTGGTGCCGAGTTCATGTCTCAGCATTTCCAGGACTGGATGCGTAAGAATGGAATTATTCATCAGACTTCACCCCCTGACACACCGGCTCACAATGGAGAGGTACTGCAAACCATGATGCGTTGTCTCCTAGAAGACACCAACCTTGGTAAGATATACTGGGGTGAAGCTATCAAGTATGCAAATTACATTGTCAACGGTACTTGGAGCAGTGTAACAAATCAGACTCCTTTCTTCATGTTGTATGGCTACAAGCCTGATCTTAAAAACATCCATATTTTTGGTTCATATGCTATGGTGAACATTCCCTTAGCTCAAAGAAGAAAAGGAGATCCAACAGCAAAGAGACTGAGATTTATGGGTATTGATGATAATTCAAAGTGGAGCAAATTTATTGACTCTAAACATGCAATTGTGATTTCCCAATCTGCTAATTTTGAGGAAGATATTGACTGGTCCAGGATTCATTCCAATGATCCTGGAGTTTATTTTCCCAGAGATGATACTGCTGATGCTACGCAGATTGATGATCAAGATTCCACTGATTCTTCTCAACCCGATGTTCCGTCTTCGCAAGCCGCGGATGCTGATGCTAGCGACGAAAGTGAGGACGAGGACGAAAAAGAAGAAGATTGGACAGTTGTTCCGAGACGTTCCAAGAGGGCCACAAAAGGAATCCCTTCACAACGATATTCTTGGCAACTGACAAAAGCACCCTTGTCTTTGATTTGCAATGTTACACTTCCACCTGATAATTTCACGCAAATCAAGCAGTTCCCTGATTCAGAGCAAGACAAATGGTATGAAGCAATGCAGGTTGAAATGGACAGTCTAAAGAAACTTAAAGTATTTACACCTGCAAAACCTCCAGCAAACAAAAAGGTCATTGGCACTCGATGGGTCTACAGAATCAAAAAGAAACCAAATGGTGAGTCATTGTACAAAGCCAGACTTGTAGCTCAGGGTTTCGCTCAACGTTATCCTGAGGACTACACAAATACTTACTCACCGACAGTCAGAACTGAGAGTGTAAAAATTGTTTTAGCAACTGCAACTATCCTTGGTTTAGAAGTTTTCCAGTTTGATGTTGACACGGCTTATCTACATGCAGACCTAGACGAAGAGATCTACGTGAAAAGTCCTCCAGGATTCTGACAGCAAGAAGGGGATACCTGTTTTTTTAAACAAAAGTCTTTATGGTCTGAAACAATCTGGTTTAATGTGGTATTTATGTCTTACTGACAAACTAAATTCAATGGGCTTTATTAAGTCCGAAACTGATGAGTGCGTGTTCACAAAAAGATCTAACAATGCATATGAGATAGTTCTTGTTTATATTGATGATATTGTTTATATTGGTCCAAATAAGCAAATGAGTGAAATTTTTGCCAAACCTTTGCAGAGATACTTCACATTGAAATCATTAGGTCACATTAGCACTTATTTAGGTGTTCAGATTGAAAAAACACAGAAGGGGTTTAGTCTTTCACAAGAAGATGAAATTGAACAAATTTTGCATCATTGCAACATGAAAGATGCTAACACAACAAAGACACCCATGCAAACAGATTTTCACAACTTGACACAAGAAGCAAGTCCTGAGTTCGAGGATCAAACACTTTATCGTTCAGTCATTGGGTCACTATTGTACATTAGTAGTTGGACCAGACCCGACATTGCACTTAATGTTACTCTCTTATCATGACACGTAGGTAAGGCAAAACAATTTCATTGGACATGTATTAAGAAATTATTGAGATACCTAAAATACACTAAACATTTGAAGTTATTGTTAGAACCAACACATACTGATTATGCAGAATTAAGTTGTTATGCAGATTCTGATTGGGCAAGTGATAAGAAATCACGTAAAAGTACTTCAGGTTATATGATGTTCTTAAATGGATGTCCTGTTTATTGGCAAGTACGTAAACAGAATTTTGTTTCTTCTTCATCTACTGAAGCTGAATATGCTTGTGTTTCAGATGCATGTAATTCTCTAACTTGGTTTGATGCTTTAGTCACAGATATCTGGACACACCCGATCCGACCGATCACCGTGATGGAAGACAATGAATCGGTGGTTTATATTTCTGAATCTCATTTCACAGGTTCTAGGTCCAGACACATTGACATTCATTATCAAAATATAAAACATTTAGTGAAAAAAGGTTTTGTCAAAATGCCTTAATTGCCAAAAAGGCATTAAGAGTTGTTAACCTAATTTTGCAAAACTTCTTATTAACATTGAATTGCTAACTAGGGCATACAAAACTTTTGCCCGACCAATTCTTGAATACAGCTCGTCTGCCTGGAATCCACACTGTATATCAGACATTAATACAATTGAGCAAGTCCAGAGGTATTTGTCAAGTATTTGCAAGCCATTGGCACATGTGTCATAACGACACTAGTGGAGGCAGAAAGTGCCTCCACCCCTATGTGGAAAGGAGGGGCTTACACTGAGTATAAAACCCCCTCTAAACTTTCCATCATGCTCTCTTTTTACGCTTGTTCTCCATGAGACATGATCTTTGATCAGGGTAGCCACACACGCTGTGTGCCCCCTATCCTATAATGAATATTAAGACAGCCTTTTGTACATAGTTAATATGTTTTTTTTATATGAATAAATACATTTAAGACATTTATTCATGCATCTGTCTTTGGCTCTTCTATGCTCCTGGGTGATTCTACGATCCCAAATGCCACAGAATGGTAGCAGAGGGAATGGTAGCAGAACTCCACTCCAGGAGTTGTTGAAAAGGCAAGATGCCCTCCAAAATAACCTGTGAGAGAAGCTCCCCTGTTATGACCAGAGGCCTTCAATGGAGGAAAACTTCACAGCAGCCCCAGTCTGAATCAGCGATGGAAAACATCGAAGAGGGTTTCCATCCCGCTACACCCTGGCAGCCAAAGGCCACCCAGTTGCAGCAAGAAAACCCTGGGGCCAAGCCAGGCAATGTTGGAGAAGGCTTCTTCAACACTGACGAAGAGGGGGCAGAAGAACAAGATGAAAGCCTGGACAGGCAAGTGGCTGAGATGTCAGAAGAGGACTGCCGAGCAGTGCTCACCTTCCTCCTGAGGACAAGAGCAGCAGCCAGGAAGAGGCCTGAGGAGGCAGCACCAGAGATGCCTGCCATCCTGGTAAGGACTCCCCTGCCTGATCTCTCCAAGAGATCTCTCCAAGCCTGCCGCCAGAGAGACTTCCCCCCACCCAGTTTCCCACCAAACAAAATGGCTGCCAGGCCACTTCCAGAGGCAACTTCCTCCAAGATGGTGGCTCCCCTGGATGCTTTGCCAGAACCACGAGCCAGGCCTACCCCAACTCCATGGTCCAGACCTACCACGCCAGCCAGTCAGTTCAGCATTCCAGTGGCCCAGAGGACCACTCCCAACCTACAAGCCCCTTGCCAGGCATCGCCTGCCAAGGCAAACATCAAAGAGGCCATAGAGGCCCTGGTCGCTGCCCTGGAAATTAGGTCCCAGACCCAGCTGCCCACTTAAGAAGGGTCCCAAATCCAACCTCCCACCCCCAGAGGAACCCAGATGGACCTGCAGCCTTCCACCCCCCACTGCAGAGGCACTCACCATTCACTGAATGCTTCATGGAGGCCCAGGCTGAGGCCTCCGCACCTTTCCGGTCCTGCTGGGATGATCCGGAGCTGCAATCCTGCTCCTCTGATGGAGAAGAGGAGATCCAGAGACATTTTCAGGCCTATCCAGCCCATAGACCTCATCTGATGGGCCCCCAGTCTCCAGAAAGATCTCCAAGCCTTCTTCCCACTCCTCCAAGGTTTCCCCGCCACAAAGCTGATTTTCGGGCCTATGCTGAGGCTTCAGTCAGACCTGACTTCAGGACCCAGAGAGGAAGATCAGAGCTCCAACAAGAAAAGTCTTTGGCGCATGCTCCATTTCCTGCACTTGCCCAGTTGCTTCAAACTACAGAAAGACTACAAGAAGGAGCCAGACCTAAGCAATCGATCACAGGCTTAGGAATCCCAATGCCATTCACAACAGGCTCTTTTCAGCCATTTGAACAACTCCCAATGCAGTTTAATGGCAATAATTTTGTAACTTTGCCAAATAATTTTGAAAAATTACATTTAAGTGGTCAGAATTTTAAAAAATGGTGTAAAGAGATTCAGATAATTCTCTGGACATGATCAAAAGACCACCCCCTTTACCTTGGAGCCCCGAAATTGAGTTTCTGCATAAAAGAGCTTACTCAACCCTGTTAAGTTCTATAGACACAGCTCTGTATGCCAGCCTTTCAGATGGCCTCACAGCTCAGGAAGTTTGGACTGCCCTATATAATTTGTTCCATAGTGACAATATGGCTGCAACCAGCAGATTGTCAAGAATTTTCCACAATTATAAACTCAAACCTGGTGTAAAAATGGGGGAACATTTGGCAACGCTTAAAGCCATGGGGGATGAGCTTATACAGAGGGGGGAACCTGTTTCTGAATCCACTTTAATTAGTATGATGTTGAACTCCCTAGACAAATCCTGGAGTCCCTTTATTATTTCTCTAGAAGGAATTTCTAGGGAACAAAGAAATATAGAATATTTCTCTGGTCGCTTTATTGAGGAAGATTTAAGGTGCAGAGATGAGAAACAACAAGAAATGAAGGAGGCATACCACAGACCTAGGCCTCAGAGGAGGCGCCAGGACAGCAGTGAAAGGATTCATACCCTTCCCACCTGCTTTGACTGTGGCATACAAGGCCACTTTAAAAGGGCGTGCCCTCACTCTAGGCCAACACAGCTAGACCTAAGCACAATAAAAATAAAAGAGGCCATGGAAGAGGGGGAGGTGGTCATAAAGGATACCAAGTCTATAGTGTCACTAGTGACAATCACACATCCCAGGTAAAGAATGCTGAGTGGCTGTGGCTTCTTGATTCAGGTGCATCCACGCATATAGCTAGCACGAAGCAACGATTTAAGGTTTTACACCCACTCAAGTCTTCAGTAAAAGTTGCCACTGGGGACAAGGCAGAGGTAACTGGAGAAGGCATGGTCAATGTGCTTGGTATAGGAGATGTACCTTACCAAAGAGAATCTCCCACAGATAAAGGAGGAGGAAAGGGAGGCGCTGAATAGAGAAATTACATTAGAGGAATTGAAGGGGGTAATATCCAAATTAAAGAGTAACAAAACGCCTGGTCCCAACGGTCTCCCAGGAGAATTATATAAAAACCAGAATCTGGCAGAAATACTTGTACCAAAACTTCTGATAATCTGCAATGAGGCCCTGAGAGGCTCCAGGATCCCAGAATCGTGGAAGGAGGCGTTCATCACATTGATAGGAAAAGAAGGTACCGATCCCAAGCAAGTAAGGAATTACAGACCGATCTCTTTACTCAACACGGATTATAAAATATTTATGGGAATATTAGCGGGTAGGTTGAAGATAATATTAAATAATTGGATCCACCCCGATCAAAATGGGTTCCTTCCCGGTAGACAGATTAGGTCTAATATGAGAGTGGTGATGGACGTATTAGAGTATTATGAAATACACTCCGAAAAACAGCTGGCCATGGTCTTCCTCGACGCGCAGAAGGCTTTCGACAACCTAAACTGGTGATTTTTGACCCAACAAATCCAAAAAATGAATTTCGGGGGGTATTTTGAGAATGCGATAAAAGCAATTTACGATAAACAGAGTGCAAATATTATATTGAATGGGGATGTATCTAAACCCTTCCGGATTGGTAAAGGGGTGAGACAAGGCTGCCCACTTTCTCCACTCTTATTTATATTGGCCCTGGAGGTTTTGTTAAGGAAAATTAGGCAAAATAAAGAAATATGGGGACTGGAAATCAGGAATGAAATTTTTAAGATTCAAGCTTTTGCTGACGATGTAGTGTTAATAATGGAGGACCCATTAACAACAGGGCCAAAAGTATTGAAAGAATTAGATGAATACGAGAGGTTGTCAGGATTTAAATTAAACATGACAAAAACTAAAATGCTAACAAAAAATATCCCAACAACAGAACAGGAAATATTAGTAAATAATTTGGGCATTCAAATAGTTAAGAAGATTAAATATTTAGGGATTTGGATTACTGCCAGATGCTCAACCTTGAAGGAAGATAATTATACACCCCTATTGACAAAGATAAGACAAGATTTGGATAGATGGGGGAAATTGCAAATATCGTTCCTCGATAGGATAGCCACTATCAAGATGAGTGTTCTCCCCAAATTACTATACTTATTTCAAACTACTCCTGTTAGTATTGATAGAAAATATTTTTTGGATTTAAATGGGATAGTAAGGAAGTTTATTTGGGGAGGGAAAAAACCGAGAATTGCATTACGATCCCTGCAAGAAAAAAGGAACAGGGGCGGTTTTGGACTTCCAGTCTGGGAACTGTATCATAAAGCGGCCAATTTAGTATGGTTAGGTGAGTGGGCCTTGTTAAGGGATAAGAGAATCCTACAACTGGAAGGACATGACCTATTGAGAGGTTGGCACGCCTACCTCTGGGATAAAGGAAAAGGGACGGGGATATACTTCCACCAACATAAAATTAGAGACACATTAATGAAGACATGGAAAGAAATTAGGCATAAACATTACTCGAAATACCCAAAATGGATATCTATAATGGAGGCTCTAGTCCATCCAAATACATTAGGCAGGGAGAAAATGGTCACCTACCAAAATATTCTGGATAATAGTGGCAACCTTATACCTAATGAGATATTAAAAGAGCAAGGGATCCATATTGATTGGTGGCCCTATTTACAAATTAAATCCCGCTTTAGTAAGGATAAACAAGAAAAGGGAATAGAGATGGGGACAAACAGTTTTGATAAGGTATGGCTAGGTTGTGAAAACAAACTATTAGCTAAATTATACTCCTACCTTCTCGAATATGATAGAGAAGGAGAAATATTAAAAGACCAAATGATTGCTTGGGGGAAAAACTTCGAATCAAAGATAAATCTGGATGATTGGGAAGAAATATGGAACTGCAATCTCAAATTGACGAGAGCAATAAGTTATAAGGAGAATCAGTACAAGATGCTATATAGATGGTACTTAGTACCATCTAGAATTGCCAAGATTTACCCAGGTGCAAGCCCTAAATGCTGGAAATGTGGCCACCCCCAAGGTACCTTCTATCACATGTGGTGGACGTGTCCGGAAGCGAGGAAGTTTTGGAAAAAAATACAAAAATGGATCCAAGAAATATTAGAGGAGGACATTAACTTCCTCCCGGAAATTTATCTCCTGGGAGTACTAAAACGAACACTTGGAAAGGACAAGAAATATCTGATTACCCATATTGTTACAGCTGCTAGACTCTCCTATGCAAGATGCTGGAAAGAGAAAAAAGGACCAATTGAGGAATGGTTAGTTAATAAGATACTTGACTGCGCAGAAATGTGCAGATTAACGTATACCTTAAATGGAAAGGAAGATTCAGAATTCTATGCGATCTGGGATTTGTGGTATAGGTGGCTAGAAACTAAATGCAAAAGTTAATATTAATGTGGAATAATGCACAACGACTAGATAATCCTGTATATTATAGTACTTTATTTAAATAGTAATCAATTTTACTTATAAGAAATTTTTGTATAAATGATTAGTATAATTTTTTGTATAAATGATTAGTATAAATTTTTGTATAAATGTATAAATGATTAGTTAATTGACTAGATACCGCACGTGTAAATATGCAATATGACATCACGTTTGCCGAACCGTTTCGTTTGAAGTGTAATATGTTCTTAATTCAATAAAATTTTCAAAAAAAAAAAAAAAAAAAAGGAGATGTCACAGGGGCACTATATGTTCCCTCAATCAAGAACAACCTTTTAAGTATTTTAAAATTGACTGAGGATAAAAATGTAAAATCGTTATTTGAGAAAGGTGGAGGTTATGTTTTCAAAAGTGGGAATATTGTTGGCGATATTGTAAAAATCAACAATTTGCCTTATTTTTCCCCAAACGCAAAGGTCAAAAGGCACAAGAAACCTAACAAATGGGCTCAGGGAGCTAACGCCCACATAAAACAGAAAGCTCCTGTGCCAGCCCCCACGTTGTCCAAACTCAAGGAAGCTGGACCTAAAACCAATGAAGATTTTAAACCAGCTCCTAAGACATCCAAAGCCATTAAGGCTGAGCCCATTAAGGTCACAACTCCTCAACCAACCCTGAGGAAGTCTAAGGTGACCATTAATCCAGTGCCAACTGTCATTACTGAACAGACCAAGGCTTCTAATGATAAGATACATAATGTTGACAAGGTATGCATGGGTAAACCTTTACATTTGGATTGTGCTCATATATTACACTGCAGGCTTGGCCATGCCAGCTTCCCGGTTATTAGGAAAATGCAAGATTTTTCCTATGGGCTTAAGATAAAGAATTGTAATACCTATTTGGAATGTACCATCTGTAAGGCAGCAAAATCTAAAACTGCTGCTATACCTAAGGTCTCTTCCCATCGTACAAGGTACAAGAAAAAATAGCATACTGCAGAATGTCATGAACTGCCTACTTGCAGATGCTGACATGAGCCAAGTTTTTTGGGCAGAAGCGGTCAAAATGGCTAATTATCTAGTCAACAGGACATGGAGTAGTGCCATTAACCAAACCCCATACTTCCTGGTCCATGGAAGGAAACCTAGCCTCTCACACCTGAGAATTTTTGGTTCCTATGCCTGGGTCCATATTCCCAAGCACCTCAGAAGAAAGGGGGGCAAGGCATCGAGAAGGCTCAGATTTATAGGTTATGCAACTGGCAACAAGGTCTCTAGGTTTATAGACAAAAATAACCTTGTCATTGTCTCTAGATCAGCTTCCTTTGAGAAGGGGCCAAATTGGTCACAAATTCATTCCAATAAACCCGGTTATTCCCCTATTAGAAGCGACACTGAACAACCAGCACCACCTGAAGAGGATGAATCAACAAACTCCAAACAACAGACCAGCGAAGATCCGGATGGTGATGAATCCCTACCTGACTCTGACGATTCAAACAAGCAATCCCTTGGTGACTTCACACTTCCTGCCTCACCTAAACAACCATATCTTTGCAGCGCCTGGGACAGAGGCCCACCCCATTTTGATTGGAAAGATACCTCCGGCAGCTCCAATTCTGACACCGATGCTCTGGATGACAATGATGATGGTGAGTGGCAATTTCCCAGATGGTCAAAATGCTCCAATAAAGGGGTGCCACCCAAAAGGTTGGACATTGTCTGTGTTGCCTCAGTCAACAGCATTACCATGGCCCCTAAAACGTACACAGATGTCCTCCAGCTTCCCAAGGAAGAACAGTGCAGGTGGAGGGTGGCAATGGAGCAGGAAATGGACAGTCTCAAAAAATTGAAAGTCTTCATCCCCATGGAAGTCCCCAAAAAGAGGAAAGCAATTGGCATCCGTTGGGTCTACAAGGTCAAGCCAATGCCCAACAACAAACTCCTCTATAAGGCCCGGCTGGTAGCGCAAGGCTATGCACAGCGCTACTTGCAGGACTTTGATGAAACATACTCCCCCACCGTGAGAGCAGAAAGTGTAAGGGCTGCTTTGGTCACCACAGCAGCACATGGGGAACACATTTTTCAATTCGACCTGCAAACTGCTTATTTGCACACACATCTAAAACAAAAAATTTACGTCAGAGGTGCCCCTGGATTCCAGCAGCAAGAAGGCCTCACCTGGCTTCTGAAGAAAAGTTTGTACAGCCTAAAACAATCAGGCAGACTGTGGTACAAATGCCTGACTAAAACTCTCACATCACTGGGTTTCCATCCATCTCCAGCTGATAAATGTACCTTCACAAGGGATACCAAAGGGGGGCTGAAAAAAGTCCTAGTGTATGTCGATGACCTTTTGTATATAGGGCCTGAAAAGGGGGGATATAATATATTTGCCAGGACCCTACAAAAAACCCTATCTATTCCTAAATCTAGCATCAGCTGCTTAATACTAATCAAATCCGTACATAACAAAGTTAAACAAGAAAACTCTGCTTCCATTGTAGACATACTTAAATGCTTCTGTCTTATTGAATGCCACCATATCAAAGATTTTCCCGGAAATACAGCAATTCCTGAGGTTGATTTTCTTGTATTCACATCTGTTGCGAAACTAGCATCTGCATAAGTGGTTACATGCAATTCTTCTGATGGTTGTAGATACAATGCATGATGCTAAGATATCTAAGAATACGTTTTGCTCCTTGCCAGTGTCTTTCTGTAGGTTCCGTGTTAAATCTAGCTAATTGATTCATACTATAAGAAATATCGGGTCTAGACCAATTGCTAATGTATGATAAACTGCCAATCAATGATTGGTATATCCCTTTATCAAACACCGGACTTTGCACATCAGTGTTGCAATAATCTTGAACCATAGGTGTTTTTGATGGTTTACACAATTCCTCTCTCAACTGTTTTAATAGATAATTAATTTTATCAGTTTGGGATAATTTAAATCCTCCCCTACTTTTTTCGATCCTTACACCTAGGTATTGTTGTATCTCCCCTAGATTTTTAATCCTGACATGAGCTTTTAATTCATCAACAATCCTGTTGGCCTCTTGCTCATTCTTTGTAATCAGAGCTATATCGTCCGTAAAAAGATGCATGTGTCTTTGGACTCTTCTATGATCTTGGGTGATTCTACGATCCCAAATTCCACAGTATTTAACGAGAAGAGTCCTCCACTCCTCTGCTCACATACCTTATGCCACCAGGCATTAAATTTTGGGCTTGGGCAACCTAGAACTACGCCTACTACGGTCTGACCTAAGTGTAGTAAACAAAATTGTCTGCTACAACATCCTACCTGTCAATGACTACTTCAGCTTCAACCTCAATAATACACAGGCAAACAATAGATACAAACTTAAGGTAAACTGCTCCAAACTGGATTGCAGAAAATATGACTTCAGCAACAGAGTGGTCAATGCCTGGAATGCACTACCTGACTCTGTGGTTACTTCCACAAACCCCCAAACTTTTAACCTTAAATTGTCTACCGTGGACCTCACTCCATTCCTAAGAGGTCTTTACGGGGGCATGCATAAGCAAACCAGCATGCCTACCATCCCTGTCCTACCATCCCCATTTATTTGTACTCATCTCCTATGTTCATGTCTATACTTATACCACTTTTCTCGTACATGTTTGACAAACTAAATAAAAATAAAATAAAATAAAACCTCACTGCCTTCCTCCGTCCCCATTTTTCCTCAAAGGAATCCTAACATAATATCAATCAACATCATGAGACTTACTGATGAACCTTTTTAGAAGGACTCAAACTGAAATTCTGCAACTCAGGTTCTAGAATATATGTTGCAGAGAAGAGCCCACCGATGAGATGATCTCCTGGCCTATAATGATTGAGTGGGTCTCTTGCATCCCTTTCCAAAGTCAAGAAGCACTTGGTGCCAAGCATCCCACAGGCTGCCTGGGGCAACAAAAGCTCCATCAGAAGCAGAAGCAGTGGGTTCATTTCTGGATTAGCCGAAGAATCCCCTGCCTTGCATCTGATCTCAGAATCAGTAGAGCAAAAGCATTTGGAGACGTTGAAAGCAGATTGCTGCAAGACTGACTTTTCTAATATAATATGAAGTCCAGAGAGAACTTCCCCAATGATGGAAACTGGACCAATACAGAAGCAGAGCTCCTGGTGTCTATGAAGCTCAGTCCAGCTTTCCAGGGTGACAAGACAACTTATACACTGACTTTCTTGATGCTGAATGTGTTGCTGCTGAGTCTGTTGACCTCCTTCAGACAATTTCCAGAGGGAAAAAGAATCCCTTGACATTTAGCAAGAAGGCAAGAGAGAAATCACTATCATTCTAATAATTAGCTGGGGAAGTAGGAGTTTTGCAAAGTCCTCCCTGCAGGGAGAACTGGGATCCAACTGAAAACGTCCCGATGTAACTCAACGTAGTGGATTCCCCAAAAGCATCCACAACCAAATTGTTCTGTGGGCATTTGGGACACCTATCATTCTGCTGGGTTGATTTCCAGTTGTTTTTCTTTTATGCTATTATATGTGACTGGTTTATTTTATAAAGTTGTGCTTTTGACGTACTGAATTTATTGTGAGCTGCTGTGCATCTGTCTGGAATTGAGACATATATGAGATATGAGACATCTCTGGTTCTTTCATACTGATCCAACAGATAGAAAAGTCTATCTGGGACTTCCGTTGATAACGTCAATGTGATAGGAACCGAAGGGACAGTGCTCCATTCCCTAGGTCCCAATTTTCGGTCTGAAAGCTGAATTTTTTGGCTCTATTGACCACGAAGAGGTCAATAGATTAAAGGGAAAATCTTGAGGACCTCGGGGGTATCAAAAATTGCCCCGAAGGTTCAAGGAAAGTCCCTTAATTCAGCCCAGAAAAAACCCAACCTCTTCTCAGTTGGCCAGAACGCTGACAGTTGCTTAAGAAAAAGGGAAGCGAGGATCGAGCAAACGGCATCAATAAGAATAACCAATTACTCTTATTCTGAAAAACTTTGAAAGGTACAGTAATTAAAACAATGGATACCTAACTAAAAGAGAACCTTCAAACTGATCGGCAAAGCAGAATTGTTAAGAAGAAACGGAGTGAAAGTATAACGGAGTGAGTTAATGAGGCTAATTGAAGTGTGAGGGGGCGAAACTGACAGACAACGGAACTGAGGCGATTTTGAGGAAGCGCAATGTGGTGTGGATTGGAAATAAAACACATAGTTATAGATTTAACAGACAGAAATTGGGAAATAGACAAAGATTATTCATTTGGGGAAAGGAATACAGATCCAAGTGCTGGACTTATTTTAAAAAATAAGATTGAAGATTTTGAACAAACTGGATTTAACAATCCAGTGGAAAGACATCAAAGAAGATATTATATGGATTATAAATTTAAAGTTATTGTCTTTTTTCTTTTTACAAAATGGAATGCATATATAGATATGTGTATATTTTAGTAGAGTGGGCAGTGGATTATATTTAGAATTGTATTGCATGATTTTGTAGGAATTTGGGTTGAAATAGGTTAGTTTACTGATTGATTAGTTTAAGAAAAAGGATCTTTAAGTCATATATTTAGGGGAGTGGAGGAATTGGATAGAACTGAATAAATGTTAAATTTGGATGTAGGGAGAAGGCCGCTTTAAAATGTTATATTAATATATATAAAAGATTAAATGTTAAATTGTTGTAATAATACACTATAAGTTTAGGGGAGGAGAAAAAGGGCAGATTATTGCAAAAATGGGAGTTATAAGAATATTATGCTAAGGGTCAGTATTTTGAGGAGGGAGTAAGGGAAAGGTAAAATATTATGTAATTAGTTATGAAATAGCTTATGGTTGTGAAGAAGTCACAGGGGGGGATGGGTGGTGAGGGGGGGTTAGGGAAGAGGGGGGGAAAAGGGGGAAAACTTGTATTTGAAAACTTTTTCAATAAAAAAAAAGAAAGAAAGAAACGGAGGTGGTGCGGAGACAATAAAGAAGTGACGAAGAAGAAACAGTAACTAATTTCGGGAGTGACTGTGAGGGATTTAAAAACTTTGTAACGGTGGCAGAGCTTCAGTGAACAGATACTGTAACTATATTAGAGTATTAACTTGCAAATAAATAAAAAACATTGAGGCTTTGGAAGAGGTGTTTAAAATATTTTTAGAAGGCAAATTGAAGGACTTTGGAAACAATTACAAACTAGACTGTAAAGACACAAAACCAAGTGAGGATTGCAATGACTTCAATTCTGGAACCTAATACAACGAAAGAAATTTATTTTATTGTTTGAGAGACTTAATTTATTTGAATTTTTTAAAAATAATATTTTAAGTACTTTTATCTATTTATTTGTTTATTTATGTAATACTTAATGTTTTAATATAGAATATAATATATAATATTATAGCCCAAATAGCATAAGGTTTAGGATTACTTAAGTTTAAATGTAAAATGTATAATTTCTATATAAGTAAGAAAAGTTGGAATATATGAGTTTTGAATAGATATAATAATACAACACATAGCATATCTGTTTTTTCTTATTTCCTATTCTAATAGTATTTTATGTGACACAATTTAATATTTTTTTTAAAAAATTGATATGGTGTTAAAAGAATGAATTGAAAATTGATTATTAAGATTGACATATATTGATTTAAATTAGAATAAATATATTAAAATTGATAAAATTTAATAGAGATATAGAAATTTAATAGAGATATTCATTTAGAAACTGAAATATGACTTGCTGAGATATCATATTTTATCCCTGCTCCTCATTTAAATTTAATTAATCCCTCATATAATGATATTATAATCTGATTTACAGAAATTAGACTGTATTTGAAAACTAAACAAGTGATATTGATTTCTGTAATTATCAGAAGGAAAATCTTACTATATACTACAGACAGTGCATGAAAATTTGGGAACTGTTAAATTAGAAAATTAAGATGACAACTACTGGCTCATCAATAATGACAAAACCAGTTAAAAAGGCAATAGCCAACCAAGCAATGTCTATTACGTCATCAGCACAACAGGAAACAACAGACACAATGTTACTTCCAGAAAAAGAGAAATCTCCTCAATCAATTAACATCAAAAACATTCACTCAGTATTAGCAATGATACAAGAGAGTATGAACAAAACACAGGAATCAATTGCTGATAATCATCAAGAAAGTAGGAAAAACCATGAGGATTTGAAAATGGGCATAGGTGAAATTAAGGATAATCTTTAAAAAAATGGATAATAAGATGGAGAAAATTCAACAAAATATTGCTAAAAATGAACAACAGATCCAAAATATTGAAGATAAGATGGGCAAAGTAGAAAAAAAGATAGAAGAGTCAGAATGTGATCAAACAACAATAAACAAAGAACTGGAAGATTCAATTTCATTTTTAGAAATGGAAAAGGCGTTATTTTACTTAAGATTTCAAAATATAGTGGAAAACAGAGAGGAAGATTTGAGAGATGTAATGGTGGGAATTCTGGCTGAAGTGACGTTAAAGAATAAAGAAGAAATTAATAAGGAAATTGATGAAATCTATAGAGTATTCACAAATTATGCCCGAAGAAACAAGTTACCAAAAGAGGTTCACATTAGATTTGCAAGGAAGTTGGCGAAAGAGGAAATATACAAAAAAATGAGAGAAAAACCAATTATATATAAGGGAAAAGAAATAATTATATTAAAACAAATACCAAGAAGAATAAGAATAAAAAATCAAGAATATAAACTGCAAGCCTTTGCGGATGATATAGTATTCATCTTAGATAAACCCATACAATCTGGACCAAAATTAATGATAAAAGTACAACAATATGGAGAAGTAGCGGGATTGAAAATTAATAAACAAAAAAACTAAAATTTTAACAAAGAATCTTAACAAGTATCAAGAAGAAGAATTGGAAAATATATTAGGGATACAAACAGCAAAGAAAGTTAAATACTTAGGAGTATGGATTACAAACAAAATATCAACGTTGAAGGAAGACAATTATATTAAATTGGCTAAACAAATAGAAAAGGATTTGGAAAGATGGGCAAAACTCCAATTGTCTCTTTTAGGCAAAATTGCTACCATTAAAATGAATATTCTGCCAAGAGTGTTATACTTATTTAGGGTAATACCAGTAAACCCAGGAAGAACATATTTTAAAGATTTAGGCAGAATGATATTAAAATTTATTTGGCAGGGAAAAAAAGCAAGAATCAAATTAAAACAACTACAAGACAAAAGAGAGGGGGGGGGAATGGGACTCCCTGACTGGCAGAGTTATTACAAAGCCTCAGCGTTAATATGGATAAAGGATTGGATCGAACTCAAAAACATAAGAACATTAATATTGGAAGGTTTTGACTTAACAAGGGGATGGCATGCATATCTTTGGGGGGAGAAAATTACAAAACAAGAACAATTTCGCAGACATATTGTAAGAGACAATTTGCTTAAAATATGGAATGAAATCAGAAAATATCACTATGATAGGATTCCTAGGTGGACTTCCATAATGGAAGCACATATTTATCCAAATACAATAGATACAAATAAATTAAAAACATATAAGGACATCTTAAATGAAGAAGGAAAACTAAAAACAAGAGAAGAATTGAGAATGCAAAATGTGGAAATAGAGTGGTGGTCATATTTGCAATTAAAATCCAGATATAAATCTGATATGGAAAAAATTGGAATTCAAATGAAACCAAATCAGTTGGATAAAATTTTATTAGGCCCCAATGAGAAATTAATAACCAAAATTTATAATTTTCTATTGGAATATAAACTAGCAGAGGAAGTAGTTAAAGAGAATATGATCACATGGGCGACAAATTTTGGGTATGCAATAGAATTAAATAAATGGGAAAAATTGTGGAAAAGTATTAATAAATTAACATTATCTGTACCATACAAAGAAAATGCTTATAAATTATTCTATAGGTGGCATCTACCACCGGCATGAATTTCTAAAATGTTTCCCAGTACATCTCCACTCTGTTGGAAATGTAAAGCGCTTAAAGGGACATACTATCATATATGGTGGTCATGTTCCAATGCTAAAAAATTCTGGAACAATATAAAAATGCAACTGGAACAAATAATAACTCAAAAGGTACCATTAAAACCAGAAACTTACTTATTAGGAATACGTACAAGCAAATATGAAAAAGAAATAATATATTTAATAACACACGTTTTGACTGTAGCAAGAATTATATACACACAAAATTGGAAACAAGAAGAGGTCCCAACTCAAGAGAAATTAATATCCAAAATTATGGAATGCGCTGAGATGGATAGACTCACCAAGGAGATCCAAGGAAAGGAAGAATCTGAATATTATCTGGTCTGGCAAAAGTGGTATAAATGGTTAGAGGGAAGTGAAAAAAAAAGAGAAGAAGAAAGAAAGAAAAATTAAATAAAAGGAAAGATACTCAATAGAGTAAAATAAATTTTTACATCAAATGAAATTTAAGAAAGAGACACCAGATATCAATTAAATAATATCATTATATAAGGTGAGAGAAATAATGTATATTGAAAAATATAGGATATTGATATTGTAACATTTCAGATATTATAGGTAGATGTCATTAAGATGATGCTTGTTGTAAATTGTTTTACTTGCATTTATAAATGTATTATGTGGTTTCTTAAAATAATAAAAGTTTAAAAATTAAAAAAAATAAAAGTCTATCTGTACCCTACTGCCAAAATGAAAATCTAATGAGTAGCATTTCACCCTGAGTCTTAAATACTTTGCTTCCATAAATATCTCCTGCAAATCATGAATTTTGATTGTCCCTAGAAATGGTTCCATCCACGAAAGGAGATCCTTTCCTTTCCTTTCCTTTCCTTTCCTTTCCTTTCCTTTCCTTTCCTTTCCTTTCCTTTCCTTTCCTTTCCTTTCCTTTCCTTTCCTTTCCTTCCCTTCCCTTCCCTTCCCTTTCCTTCCCTTCCCTTCCCTTCCCTTCCCTTCCCTTCCCTCCCCTCCCCTCCCCTCCCCTCCCCTCCTCTTTCCTCTCCTTCCCTTCTTTCCTGTAGGTATCTTTGTCCACTTTCATCCACTCCATCAAAAGTTTCACTCCAACAGTGAAACTGATGGAAGAAGAATCTACTGTCAACTCAGAAAGCATCTCTGGCCTGCTCTTGAGTTGCCATTGCCAAGGGGGATGGGAAAATGAACTCTGTAGCTGCGGTGAGGCAGCATGTCAGTCAAAACAAAAGCACATTCCAGCCATATCTCTGTTAAGGCTGTCTCCATGTTTATCTACAATGGCCAGAGAGGAGTGATCTCTACAACCTGCAAAACTACTTCGATGGAGAATGTGACTGATGACACATTTTGTGGGAGGGGGAAAACAGGGTCAGAGCTGGAAGGTAAATTATGTGGGGTCAGAGTTAGCTTCACTTGAAACGTGCTGACATGAAGCTCCTAATAAATAATTGGATTTCTCTTGAAGCTTGGCTCGAGGCTCATGATTTAATTAGGGCATTGGTTGGAATCCTGACATCTGCTTTATGGTAAATGCTATTTTGCTCCTTTCAAATACTGAAAAATACACCAAATTTCCTGTGGATCACCCTTCAAACATCAACTGAGATGACAGCATAGCTAAGATTGAAAATTTGGGGATCATTGTAGTTTCCCTTTGCCTTGTTTCTATTTTTGGTAACAGGCTTAATCTTGGGAATCATTTAATTCCCAAAAACTCACTTACTGAAAACTAACTGTCAGGATCTCCTCTATTTTATTTATTTATGTACCGTATTTTTTGGAGTATAAGGCACACCTTTTTCCACCAAAAAAGAGGGTGAAAAATCTAGGTTTGTTTTATACTCCGAATATAGCCCTGCCCAGCTTCTCAAAGGGAGGTTTCAGAGGCTGAAAAGAGCATCAGAAACGAAGCTTCAGAAAAGAAGCCCCCAAACAGAGCTTCAGAAAAGAAGCCCCCAAACAGCTTCAGAAATGAAGCCCCCAAAAAGAGCTTCAGAGGCTCTTTTTTCTGAAACTGTTTTGGAGGCTTTCAGAGGCAGGAAAAAAAGTTTTTTCTAAAACATGGTTTACAGAGTCACCATCTTGCTCCCAATAATCCTTTTACCGACCTCAGAAGGATGCAAGGTTAAGTCATCCTTGAGCCAGTCAGGATCAAACTCCTGCTGAATGAGCAGTGAGTTAGCCTGCAATACTGCTGTCATGGTTGACTTGCTATGCAGTCTTGCTTTTTTGTTGTCAGTTGTGAAGTCGTGTCTGACCCATCGTGACCCCATGGACAATGTTCCTCCAGGTCTTCCTGTCCTTTACCATCCTCTGGAGTCCACATCATTCCCAGCATGAGGCTCTTTTCCAGTGAGTCCTTCCTTCTCATTAGGTGGCCAAAGTATTTGAGTTTCATCTTCAGGATCTGGCCTTGCTTGCAACCAGACAACTATAACAGGAGAGAGAAGGCCTTGGAATCTAAGGGAGGCTTGGGAAGGAAATTTGGAATGCCAGTGTGTCAAATGGAAGTCTGAGACAGATCCAATATCTCAAGGTCACCAGCTGGGGAAGTCCGAGGCAGACAGACTGTTTTCCAGAGTACTGCTCCTGCAGTCCATAGCTGGGTTTCTTCATCATCACTTCCTTTTGACTGGGTGATATTTCAAACTTATATCCCTCTTCGTCCTGTGGCCATGCCCCCTGCTCCCATAATGCACCAGTCTTTTCACTCAGTCACTGGAGACTGGTGTGTTTTCTCTCTCTTCGTGCATAATTGTGCTTTTTCTTAGGTCCTTTGGCATTTTAGGCTTTTCTTTATTTTTGGTTAGTGTTTTTATCAGTGAGAGCCTGTTTAAAAGGAGCTGCAGGGAGCAAGAACCGGCGCTAGGGCTCCAGTACGTTCTCCCTGGGATCTCCTGACGGCTGTCAGATTGCAGCTGGGGTTTCCGACCCTTCGGGGCAGTCCCCAATCCCATTTCTAGCCACCGGTGTGAGCGTGGGGATTGCGGAGAGCTATGTTACCCCCCCACACCTCTACTTTGCATTTCAAGGCTCTCGTAAGGGCGGCTCCGGAGCCCTGCATGGTTTGCCCTGCAGGCTCTGATGTATTATCGGTGCTAGTGCGTGGCGGCTAAAAATAGCTGGCTCGGCCGCCTCCCCTCCCGGCCGCTTTTCCCACGCTGAGAGGACGCCTCGTTTATCATTCACTGAAGACTCCAGCTGTGTCCTGAGGCGCCGGTGGTGAGCGAGTTGGGCATCCTTCCTCCGGGCGGTGCCCTCAAAATATTGGAGCCGGGATTGTGTGGCGGGCGCTATCGTAGTGGTTTTAATTGGTCTGTGAAGTGTCAGGCGTTGCTGTTCTCTGCTGCCTGTGCCTTACGAGCGCCATTTTGAGACTGCCGTTTGTTCTGGCGGCCATTTTAGTTCAATCACCCGGCAAGGAACCTTCGACTTCCCCTGCGGCTGGCCTTTGATAGTTTTTTTGAGGGATTTTACATACGGAACCCTCATTTTGATTCACTGCCTCTGCCTTGCTTGCTGTCCTGGTTGTGTTGGGACCAAAGGGCTTGGCCTGTCCTTTCTGTGGAAGCTCGTGAACTTACTTCTGGGTTTTTTTTCCTTGGTGCTTCCATCTGCACTCCCTCATTGCCTATAGCACGTACGCACCCCCCCTCCCGCCATTCAGGCGATTGGTGACTCTTGTATATAGTTCTGCTGTTTCAAAAAACAAAAAAAAAAGATTTTTGATTATTATTGTATATAGACTTACCTGTCTGGAATGGCGGATTCATACCTGTCCTCTGACTCGGAGCGGGAGCCCAGTCCACCTAGGGCCCCGTCCACGCACAAAACCAAATCGCGGGGGAGGTCTACTGCCACATCTACTGAATCTCACCAGCACAGACCTTCGTCAGCGGCAGAAAAGGACGCTTTGCGTCGCCACAGAGCGCTCGAGAGGCAGTGTGATAGGGCAAGGCAGGCCACGTTGGCTTCTGTCTTCGCCACTGATCAACAGTCGCTTCAGCTTGGTCGCACCTTGGTTCCTGAAGCCACATCTGCTCTTGGGACGGACCCTGCCCCAGATCGTGCCTGCTCCTTGGCTGTGGATCTGTCTGTGCTTCAGCGGGGCCTCTCCAGAAGGACCTCAAGGTCTTTACCTGATGTTTCAGCTGTAGGTCTGGCAGAACCCCAGGTTCCTTCCTCCCGGCGGGCAGAGGCAACTTTTACACCGACCGCTGCAGGGCTTCGGGGACCAGATGGTCAATTGCTAGCCCCCCAGGTGGACTTTCAGGCAGCATTGTCCAATGCTCTTTCCTCTCTGTTGGCTGCGGGACTTCAGCAATCCGCTCTGCAGCATCCTCTTCCAGTTCCACCTTCTGCTTATCACTTGAATGTACCTGTTCGCGCCAGGTCCCCATCAAGGTTGGCTCACGTCTCTTCGGGGGACTCCGACCAGGAGGAGATGCTGCCTGAAGAATTGGAACTCTCGGAAGATGAGGGCCTTGCACTGGACACCCCTGCCTTCTCTGGCTTGTTTCGGCCTTCTTTGTTTAAATCATTGCTTCATAAAGCCCGACAGACCACCAATATGGGGGGCCCGCCTGCTGATCCGGCTTTGAGGCTTTGTTTTCGTCGTCAAAACCAGGGAAAGACTTTATTCCCTGCCCTCAGCTTTTTTCCGATGTTCTGCAGTCCCCTTGGTCTCAACCAGGCTCCTTAATGGGCCCCACTAGCCTAGACAAAAAGTTGTACTGTGGAGCTCCAGAATTGGATACCTTATTATCTTTACCTGTAGTTGATCCTCCGATAGCAAGCCTTTCTTCCTCTTCGCTCTTGTCGTCAGACGCGTTGGACGTTCTTAAATCGGAGGACAGAAAAACTGAACTCTCCTTTCGCAAGGAACATCAGTCCCTGGCTTGGACAATTAAGACTGCGACTGCCACGTCGTTCTTTAATAGGGCCATGTTGCTTTGGCTGAAGCAACTTCAAGAGAAACTGCCGCCAGAAGACACACGTCTTCACCAAGACATAAATAAAATTGTGGCTGCCACCGAGTATTCGACGGATGCCTCGCTAAACTTGGTGAAGTTCGCCTCGAGAGCCTTGGCCTCGTCTGTGACATCTCGCAGGCTTTTTTGGCTCAGAAATTGGAGAGCGGATGCCAGAGCAAAGTGGAAGTTGGCGGCGGCTCCTTATAAGGCCCCGAACCTGTTCGGTCCTGCCCTAGATCCTGTACTCGTCGAGGACAAGGATAAAAGGAAGGTGATGCCCCCATCTTCGTACCGCAGACCAGAGCGTCGCTACGCACCCTATGCTCAGCGTCAGCCCTTTCAGGCCTCGTCAGGGTCGGGCGGCCCCTATTCACAGTGCAGTTTTTTTCCTGGAGTCGACCGGTCGTCAGATAGGCAACGCTTTAGAGACAGATCCAGGACCAGTGGCTCCAGACGTCCCTTCCGTGGAGCGGGCTTCCGCCAGGCCCATCGTGGAAAATGACTACGAGTTGCAAGATCCCATTGGTGGGCGTCTTCAACTCTTCAGCCACCAATGGGAACGCTCAACCAAAGATGCCTGGATCCTTCGGACAGTATCTCAAGGTTTGGCCATCGAGTTTCTGGGATGTCCGCCTGTTCGCTATGTCCACTGTCCGACCCACCTGTCTCCCGACAAGGAGGCTCTCTTGCGGAAAGAAGTTTTCCACCTACTTCTCATCCATGCAATAGAACCTGTTCCACTAGATCAGCAAAGCAAGGGCTTCTATTCGACTCTCTTTTTGGTTCCAAAACATTCAGGGGGTTGGAGAGCCATTTTAAATTTAAAGCAGCTGAATCTGTCGGTTCGGTACCGCAGATTCAAGATGCATTCCCTGGGGTCCATCCTTGCTGGGGTGCGACGGGGCGACCTCCTCCAATCTGTCGACCTCAAGGAGGCATATCTGCACGTTCCGGTCCTCCCGGCCCACCGCCAATACCTACGCTTCCAAATTGGGGAGGACCATTATCAATACTGTGCAATGCCCTTTGGCTTGTCATCTTCTCCAAGGACTTTCACAAAACTGGTGGCGGTGGCAGCGGCTGCTCTCCGAATGTTGTCTGTGAGGGTGTTGTGCTATCTGGACGACATTCTGTTCCTGTCCTCCTCCAGAAGCCAAGCATCTCGGGATCTGGCCTTTGTCATCGGTTCCTTTCAGGACCACGGGTTTTCGATTAACTTCCCAAAGAGTCATCTTCACCCGGCCACGGTTCTCCAACATTTGGGGGCGGTGATCGACTCTGTTCGGGGTCAAGTCTCCCTCTCCCCGGACAGAGTGGAAAGCATTCGCAATTTGATTCGACTCATCCAATCCAAGCGGTCTGTCCCTCTCCTGCATCTATCCCAGTTGTTGGGAAAAATGGTCTCGTGTTTCTCGATAGTGCCTTGGGCGCGCAGACACACGAGGCCGCTACAGTGGTTCCTACTCCCCTTTCAACGCACGGGTCGCAGCGATTCCCTCCACAAGGTCTCTCTTCCCCCTCAAATTTCCCTGTCCCTCAACTGGTGGACAGGTCCCAAACTTCTCCTCGGTACTCAGTTCCTGCTCCCGAATCGATTGACGTTGACCTCAGATGCCAGCCTCTTGGGCTGGGGAGCCCATCTCGATGATCAAATGGTACAGGGCCGCTGGTCACCTTCGGAACAAGCGTTGAGCATCAACATCTTGGAGTTGAGGGCGATTTGCCTAGCTCTTCGTCATTTTCAGCCCCTGTTGCAGGGCCAGCACGTCCTCGTCCTCACGGACAATATCTCAGCCAAGGCCCATATAAACAAAGAAGGGGGCACAAGGTCGAGGGACCTGATGCTGGAGGCGGAGAAGCTGTTCTCCTGGGCCGAAGGTCACGTTCTATCTCTGAAGGCCGATCACATATCGGGTGTGGACAATGTCAGAGCCGATTGGCTCAGCAGGCAACTGATAGACCAGTCGGAATGGCAGCTGGACCCCGAGATTTTTCAAGAGATTACCACCATCTTCGGCCTGCCAGTTGTGGACCTGTTCGCCAGTCCGGCGAATGCCCAACTTCCCAGATTTGTGACTCGTTACCCATCTCAGAGGGCAGAAGATCACAACACCCTACGATGTCGCTGCCCCCCCGGCCTTTTGTATGCCTTTCCTCCAATTCCGCTAATTCCTCAGGTGATTCGGAAGTTGTTGGACGAACGTGCGGAACTGCTGCTGGTGGCCCCCAATTGGCCTCGTCGGCCATGGTATGCTGACCTGGTGGCTCTGGCCGTTCTTCCCCCGTGGGAGATTCCACCGACCCGTCTCTCGCTGCGCCAAGGAGCAGTGTCCCACCCAGATCCAGGATGGCTCCAATTGGCCGTTTGGCGTTTGAGCGGGTCATCCTGCGCAAGGACCGTCAACCCGATTCCATCATAACCACTATACAGACGTCTCGTAGACCTTCAACATCGCACATATACAAGGCCTCGTGGCGGGCCTTTTGCACCTGGTGCGCTGACAACTTGGTGGACCCTACGTCGGCTCAGGTCATTGACATTCTCTGTTTCTTACAATCCGGCCTGGACAAGGGCTTGTCGCCATCTACTCTTTGCCGACAGACTGCTGCTCTGTCCACTGTCGTTCGCTGTCCACCTTACTCATCTCTGTCTCAACATTCCCAACTCAGAGAATTCTTGCATGGGGCTATGAACTTATGTCCGCCTCCGGTTCGTCGATACCCGACCTGGGACCTTTCCCTTGTTCTTCAAGCGCTTATGTGTCCACCTTTCGAACCGCTGGGCTCTATATCTCTTAAGTATTTATCTTATAAGGTCGCCTTCCTCTTGGCAATCACTTCCGCCAGGAGGATATCCGAACTTTCAGCTCTGTCAATCAGGAAAGACTTGTGTATTTTTCACGCCAATACTGTTGTTCTTCGCCTGGACCCGGCTTTTTTGCCTAAAGTGAACTCATATTTTCACCGCGCTCAGGAATTATCCTTCCTGACTTTTGTCCGTCGCCCAGGCACCAACGTGAGAAGGATTGGCACACCCTTGACGCGCGCAGGGCCCTCCGTCGTTATATTCGCAGGACTGAATCGTTCCGGAGAACGGAGGCCCTTTTGATATCTTTTCATCTGAGGTCCTTGGGCCAAAAAATATCTCCATCGACTGTGGGCAGGTGGATTAAGGCGTGCATCTCTACTGCTTATGAACGCCAGGCCAGGCAGATTCCATCTGGGATTTTGCCTCACTCTACTCGTAGTGCGACGACGTCTGCTGCCTGGGCCACTCAGGCTTCTGTTTCCGACATTTGCCGGGCCGCCACCTGGTCCTCGGTGACACCTTTTATCAGACACTACAGGGTGGATTCTTTTGCCTCCGCTGAGGCTTCCTTTGGCCGTCGAGTCCTGCAGAGTGTTCTGGCACTGCAGGTTTCCAGGGGCCTTTAGTTTCCCACCCTTAATTTTTCTGAGCTTGGGTATATCCCAGCTATGGACTGCAGGAGCTGTACTCTGGAAAACGAACATTGTCTTACCTGAATGTTCCTTTTCGGAGTACTGCGACTGCAGTCCATTACCTCCCATGATTTTATTTTTATATTCTTGACTGTTGGTGTCTGAGCCGGAGTGGATTTATTATTGCTTTTTCCTCCTACTGGTGTTTTCTTGGACTATTTTAGGTGGTCACGCCTTCATTCAAAGACTGGTGCATTATGGGAGCAGGGGGCGTGGCCACAGGATGAAGAGGGATATAAGTTTGAAATATCACCCAGTCAAAAGGAAGTGATGATGAAGAAACCCAGCTATGGACTGCAGTCGCAGTACTCCGAAAAGGAACATTCAGGTAAGACAATGTTTGTTCCCAAAACAAAGAAAGTGCAAATGCATGGTGGACAATGGACAATGGGAGGTCCAGGGGGGAAAGGGAAAGTTTGTTTATGCTATTTTGACAGGAAATCATTAGAACTGGCTTTTCTCCTGTACCTACATGGATTCTTCTGTAAAATTACCTTATTTTTCGGAGTATAAGATGCACTCCCTCCCCCCACCCCCAAAGAGGCTGATAAGTTGGGTGCATCTTATACTCCAAATGTAGCCCCACCAACCAGCCAGCCCTCACCCTTCGGCCTCAGCACTTTTTCTTCCTGGCTGCAGAGATTGCCACAGACAATGGCTCTCATTTTCAGCCTCCAAACGCTCCATTTGAGAGCCGTTCAAGGCTGCGGGGATTGCCAAAACACATCACCGCTGATCGCTGCCTGTGCACATTGTGTTTTCAGCCTCTGTGCATCGCGTTTTAGGCTTCAGCATGCCCCATTTTTGGCTTCTGGATATCATGTTTTCGGGTAGTGATGGGCGGCAATGTGCTTTTTACGATCCCCGCAGCCATGAACTGCTCTCAAATGGAGCGTTTGGAGGCTGAAAACGCAAGGCGCGGAGCCCAAAATGGCAACCCATTTTGCCAAAGCTACTGCCTTGTCTTACTGCTTCCACACTTCACCTACTTTACTAAGCAGAGCTCCCTCTGACAATCAGCTGTGCTTCTTAAGCTGTTTATCAGCCCCAGTGCGCGCTCATAACCAGCCAACTAATGTGTGCTAAAGTTGACCAGGCTAAGGACACTAGCCAAATGAATACCTGGTAGGCAGAGGCAGATTTTTCTTTTCTAAATTCCTTCCCCAAAACTAAGGTGCCTCTTATACTCCAGAACGTCTTATACTCCAAAAAATATGATATACTCTTGGTAAAAAAATGTCCCAGGAGTTTCTTTTGCTGTCTAACCCAATGGGACAATTGACAACTGCATTCTAACTAACTGACTGACAGGCTGACTGACTGAAGCTGATGTAGATGGGCTGTTCAGTTGCCTTTTTGTTTTGTAACTACATGAAATTAGTGTAGATATAGAGTTAAAGGCAGGGCAAGCATATCATTGACTGGGACTCTTGGATTCTGGGAATCTTGAATTATGCCTATTTTATCACTTTATGGCTGAAGGCTGTACAATGTAAAGCTTTGTTTTTACTTTGTATCTGGTTGCAAAAATGTATGTAAAACTTGTTGGTTTGAGAGCTGTTGTGCTTGAGGCGTAAAATATTTCTGAGCATCTTTTTTTAGTCAGAAGTAAATATTTTATTATTATCTCCATCCTCCGTGTGTTTTATTGGGCCTTGCATACCAGCCATGAATCCAAAGATTTGGAATGTTTCCAAAAATTTCCTTTCTTGTGCAATAGATTCTCTTTTCCAATTTCATTTTGGAAAAGAAAAATGTGTAGGTATCTTCAGTGCTTAGCCATCCTTTCCCCTTTCAATCAAATATTTCCTATCCTGCCAATCAGGGTTTCTTGGTCAATTCATTGCTTTGCTTATATAATCTCTCCTGTCACCTTTCTCTTTGCAAGCAGGAACATCATACAACCATCTTCCACACAATCCTGGCCTCTTAGTTCCATTGTGGGGTCTATTAGTCTCAAATCTCTGCTGATAAGGCTCCCGCCTCCCACTCAACCCACTCTGGAGGAATGGCTGGTGAATTTGGTAGAATACGTGAAATGGATAAATTAACTTCTTTGATTAGAGAAAGGAAATGATCTACATTAATTGATAACCAGAAGCCTCTTATACATTTCTTCATAAACAAAAATGCCAATAGAGAATATATGTTGTTCAGGATTGAAATGAGGGATCCTTAGTTCCCTCTGAGCTTTCTTGCTTTCTTGCAGATGTTTCATGACCCAAACTAATAACATCATAAGAGCCTTGGTGGCGCAGCAGACTAAAGTGCTATTAAGTAGCACCAGCTGCCTTCAATTACTGCAAATTCAAATCTCACCAGGCTCAAGGTTGACTCAGCCTTCCATCCTTCCGAGGTAGGTAAAATGAGGACCCGGATTGTTGGGGCAATAAACTGACTTTGTATAAAATAGAACACTGCTTGTGGGAGGGGGGGCGGGCAAAAGCCCTACTAAGCAGATATATACAAAAGTATGAAGGCTATTGGTGAAGGCATTGTCAGCCGCCTTGAGTCTCCGGAGAAGGGTGGCATATAAATCGATCCAATTAATTAATTAATTAATTAATTAATTAATTAATTAATCATTGTTAGTCACTCATGATAGTTATCAGCCCTGATGATGTTTCCCTCCCCCCGAATGCCATTGTTGTAGGAAAGACAAGACTAGGCCAAGCTCTTCATTGTAGGCTTAAGCCTGGGTGTGGTCACCGAGGGAGTCACCTTGCTGTTATTGCCACTGAATTAGACCTGTCGATACCAGCCGCCGTGAGAGGGTGGCTTGGTCATTGTTTTTCGGGGCATCGGCTTGAGACTCCTCTCCACTGCTGTGAGAGGACAGTGGAGTCCTGGTTTTGATCCACGCCAAAATGGTGAACTGTCTCTCCTGGACCTTTAAATATACCATCATTGAATCCTTAGCCTTATTCCATTTCCCCAGGTGGACTTGTAGGAATGTATTCACCGGCTGAACTCTTCGCCTTGCGAGACTCCCCCCTCTCGCAAGCCTGGCCTTCCACATTATCGAAGGCCTACCTCGATGAAGGGCTTTGGAACCCAGAGAGGTGGCATGTTGCGAAGAGGGGGTTGAGGGGTTTTTTTATATAAAGTTTTAACGAATGTCTTAAGGGGTTCCTGGGGGGGGGAGGGTTGGATCAGAAGTAAGGCCATGGGTATGGGGGATAACCCACTAAGGGGAGGGCCAGGTATGGCTGTGGAGCACGGCACGGGGGGTGGGGGGCCCGGGGTCAAGAGGGGGGCTAAAGTTCATCCAGATGAGGTTTTTACCATCAGTACTGTGGGTGGGAGGGGCAGATATGGTGGGAGTAGGGGGCCACATCACGTTAGGGGAGTGCGTGCCCACTGTCTTCGAGCGGTGGCGCGCTCCGGCCCCCAAAACTCCACTCATTCTCCAGATAGTGCAGATCCTCAGGGCCCTGGCCTCCGTCTGATGTTATGCAATGCCTAGCCCCCCTCATTTGTGATCTTGTTCAGGAGGGGGGAGCGGACCTGGCAGTTATTACGGAAACCTGGTTGGGCCAAGGGGGGGTCCCTCTCGTTGAAATGTGCCCACCAGGTTTCCGCGCATTCCATCAGCCGAGATTGCAGGGTAGGGGTGGGGGGGGGGTAGCGGTTATTATTAATGAATAACCGAGGGAGACCGAGGGAGGCCACTGTTCCTCAGACGGCCGGCTTTGAATCCCTCCTTGTGAAATGGGGTCACGGGGTTCAGATGGGTTTGCTGATCACGTACCTGGCTCCCTGCCATGTGGCAGCAGCCCTGCCCGAGCTACTCAGCGTCATCGCCACGGTGGCGGTTGAGACCCCTAGGCTTATGATCATGGGGGATTTCAACTCGCCGTCCGTCGGTGAGGCATCTGAGGTGGCTCGGGAGTTCATGGCTTCCATGACAGCCATGGACCTGACCCAGTTAATTCATGGCCCTACCCACACAGGGGGAAACACGCTGGATCTGGTTTTTGTCTCTGGACAGTGGTTGAGTGAACTTGAGATAGGGGATATGGTCACCGAGCCCTTGTCATGGTCTGATCACTCTCTCCTTCATCTCGACCTTCGAACTGCTACACCCCGCTGCAGGGAGGCGGAGCTGGTAAGATGGTTCTGCCCCAGGCACCTGATGGAACCTGATAGGTTCCAGATGGAGCTTGGGCCACTCCCTGAGGCTCTGGAACACGCCTCAACTGGAGACCTAGTGGCCGCCTGGGATAGGGCGGCCGCTGGAGCTCTGGACCGGGTCGTGCCTTTGTGGCCTCTGACCTGGCGCCGATCTCATTTAGCTCCTTGGTTCACTGGGGAGCTGAGGGAGTTGAAGCGCCGGAAAAGACGCCTAGAGAGTAGTTGGAGGGCCAGTCTTTCTGAATCTGACCGGACACTGGTAAGATCTCATATTAGGAATTACCTAGTGGCGATAAAAGCAGCGAAATGTAGCTATTTTGCTGCTCTTATTGCATCATCAGATAATCGCCCGGCCCCGCTCCCTGCTCCACCAGGAAGTGCGGGAGGACCCCTTGGAGGGTAGAGCTGAGGATTTTGTTCAATATCTGTATGACAAAATCACTCAGATTCGGGAAGATCTGGACTCCGACTGGGTAGTCTCAGGGGGAGGGACGGGGGCAGATCTTGAGAATGTTATCTGGGAGAGTTTGATCCTGTGACCCCTGAGGACATGGACAGGATTCTGGGTAGACTGAACGCGACCACTTGTTTATTGGACCCGTGTCCCTCCTGGTTAGTGCTGGCTTCTCGGGAGGTGACACGAGGCTGGTTCCAGGGGATTATAAATGCTTCGTTGGGTGAGGGTGTCTTTCCTGCCACCTTGAAAGAGGCGGTGGTGAGGCCTCTCCTCAAGAAGCCTTCCCTGGACCCGGCAAGGTTGGTAAATTATCGTCTGGTCTCCAACCTTCATTTTGTGGCAAAGGTTGTTGAAAGTGTGGTTGCGCAACAGCTCCCCCAGCACCTGGATGAAACGACGTGTCTGGATCCATTCCAGTCGGGCTTCAGGCCCAGGTACAGCACGGAAACGGCATTGGTCGCGTTGGTTGATGATCTCTGGAGGGCTCGGGACAGGGGGTGCTCCTCTGTCCTGGTCCTGTTAGATCTCTCAGCGGCTTTTGATACCATCGACAATGGTATCATGCTGTACCGGTTGGAAGAGTTAGGGGTGGGAGGCACTGTGTTGCGGTGGTTCTCCTCCTTTCTCTCTGACCGGTCGCAGTCTGTGTTGACAGGGGGACAGAGGTCGACCCCAAGGCCCCTCATATGTGGGGTGCCGCAAGGGTTGGTCCTCTTCACATTTATGTGAAGCCGCTGGGTGAGATCATCCGTGGTTTCGGGGTGGAGTACCATCAGTACGCTGACAACACCCAGCTGTACATCTCCACCCCGGATTACCCCAACGATGCCCTTGAAGTGATGTCCCGGTGCCTGGAGGCCGTACGGATCTGGATGGGGAGGAACAGGCTCAGGCTCAACCCATCCAAGACCGAGTGGCTGTGGTTTCCGACGTCCCGATATAGTCTGTTGACGCCATCACTGACTATTGGGGGTGAATCATTGGCCCCCATGGAGAGGGCTCGCAACTTGGGCGTCCTCCTGGATTCACGGCTGTCTTTAGAAGAGCACTTGACGGCCGTGACCGGGAGGATATTTCATCAGGTTCGCCTGATTCGCCAGTTGCGTCCCTTTCTGGATCGGGACTCATTACGCATGGTCACTCATGCCCTCGTCACCTCCCGCCTGGACTATTGTAATGCTCTCTACATGGGGCTCCCCTTGAGGAGCACCCGGAGGCTCCAACTGGTGCAGAGTGCAGCTGCGCATGTGGTAATGGGAGCGACATGGTGCTCCCATGTAACACCTCTCCTGCGCGAGCTACACTGGCTCCCGGTGGTCTTCCGGGTGCGCTTCAAGGTTTTGGTTACCACCTTTAAAGCGCTCCATGGCTTAGGACCTGGTTATCTACGGGACCGCCTACTACCACCAATAGCCTCCCACCGGCCAGTATGCTCTCATAGAGAGGGACTCCTCCGGGCGCCGTCAGCCAAACAGTGTCGACTGGCGGCCCCTAGGGGGAGAGCCTTCTCTGTGGGGGCACCTACCATCTGGAATGAGCTCCCCCCGGAGATACGGAGGATCCCGGATCTGCGCTCCTTCCGCCGTGCTGTGAAGACCTTTTTATTCCATCAGGCGGGCTTGGCCTAATTTCTCCCCTTTTTAAATATGTAAATTTTAATCTGTTTTTAAATTATTGGGGTGTTTTAATCTGTTTGGGCCAAAATGATTTAATTTGAATTTATCTGGTTTTAAATTTTTTGTATTTATGTATTTTATTGTTGGCTGTTCACCGCCCTGAGTCCTTCAGGAGTAGGGCAGTATACAAATCAAATAAACTAAACTAAACTAAACTAGAAAGTTTTCCTTCTGCCAATTCCAAAGCTCTTATCAAGGCCCATAATTCAGCTACTTGTGCACTAGATCCTTTACTCAAGGGACCATTTTCTATCACTTCCCCATCATCCACAATGGCATATCCTGACAACCTATTGCCATCAGTGATGTAACTAGACCCAGCAGTATGCCAATTCAGCTGTGCATCAGGCAATGGAATGTCAGTCAAGTCTGGTCGAGTTGAATAAACCTTATCAAGCACCTGTAAATAATCATGTGTAGGCACTGATTTGGTAGGCAACAGAGTTGCTGAATTCAACCGATTAGACACAATCAATTTGACCTGAGGATTCTCAATCATTATTGCTTGGTACTTTGCCAAACGCTGGCCACTTATCCACAGATGACCTTTAGTATCTATTATAGACTGCACCGCATGAGGGGAATGCACAGTGATGGGGCAAGAGAAAGTGAGTTTATTACAATCTTGTATCAACTCTACAATAGCTGCCAACACCTTCAGACAATGAGGCCACCCTTTTGCTACTCCATCCAACTGTTTTGACAAATAAGCTACTAGTTGTTGCCAACTACCTAAAGGCTGGGTAAGCACCCCCAAGGCAATATTCATACTCGTATCCACATACAGGTTAAAAGGCTTTTGTAAATTTGGTAACGCCAATGCTGGTGCCTGCGTCAAAGCTTCTTTGATGTCTCTAAAAGCTCTTTTCTGATCTCCTCCCCATTCAAGGGGCTCTATGTTAGCACCCCTAGTGGCGACATACAAGGGAGTGGCTATCAAAGCAAAGTTAGGTATCCAAATGCAACAAAAGCTTGCTAACCCTAAAAAACTTCTCAATTGTCTCTTAGTTCGAGGTTCAGCTAAAGCTAAAATTGTCTGCTTCCGCTCTGGTCCCAGAGCTCGTCTTCCTTTCTCAATGTCATATCCTAAATACCTAACACGCTTTTTCACCAATTGTGCTTTCTTCCTTGACACTCGGTATCCACATTCAAGCAACAATTCTAATAATAACTTTGTATTGTCCCAACATAAATCCTCTGACTGTCCTGTTATTAACACATCATCAACATATTGTAAAACTGTATCCCCTTGCTGACGAGGGACATAAAACTGCAGATCAGTAGCCAAGGCTGTTCCAAACAAGGTATGGGAGTTCTTAAACCCTTGGGGCAGCCAAGTCCAAGTATATTGTGTTTTTGTCCCCGTGCAGGGGTGTTCCCACTCAAAAGCAAACAACGGCTGGCTTATTGGATGTATTGGGATGGTGAAAAAGGCATCTTTCAAATCAATTACAGAAAACCAGCTAGCTTGTGGGGGGATCAAACTAAGCAGAGTATAGGGGTTCAGCACGGCTGGATGTAGTGTCACTGTCAAGTTGTTAATGGGACAAAGGTCTTGAACTGGGCGGTAAGACCCATCAGGCTTTTTAATTGGGATAATTGGGGTATTCCAAGGGGACTGGATATGCACCAATACTCCTGCTTTTAAATATTTCTGTATACTTTCATAAATGGCAGAAATGGCTTCTCTAGAAACTGGTCGTTGACCTATGCGCACCGGCATAGCCCCAGGCTTTACCTCAACCACCACTGGCGGGTGATGGGCAGCAAAGTCTGGTGGATTATCCTCTGCCCACAATCCAGGCACATCAAATTGCATCCACCTCTTCTCCTGACTCTCTATGCCAACCTGTCTTCCTATCATCAGCCTCCAAGTCTCTTCCGGTGAATATCTAACCATCACCCTCTGTCGGCCCTCATCAAATGCAATGGTTGCTCCTAACTTGCAAAGCAAGTCCCTTCCTAAAAGCAGAATAGGACATTCTGGGATATAAAGGAACTCATGTTGAACTTCAGTTCCTTTGAAATCACAAGTAACCGGTTTCAGGACCTGGCGCCCCAGGACCTGTCCAGATACTCCTTGGACTTGAATTCTATAGGGTCCAGGTGCTGAAGTCTGCTTGTTCACAACTGATCTTCCTGCTCCAGTATTGACCAAAAATGTTGTCTGTTGGCCCCCAATATTTACTGTAACCAATGGCTTGGGTGGGGCCTCCTCCAAGCCCAGTCCCCATCAGTCTGACCAGCCCATTTCGGCCAGCCTGATCGTTTCTGCCTCCTGTCCTTGATTGGGGCTTCCAAGGCCACCAAAACCCCTACCAAAACCTCAAACTCCTCTACTACTGCGCCACCTTCTATCGCCACCTCTTCCTTGAAACCTTCCCGTAGCCATTCCTCCGCGCGACCCAACATTTGATCTAACACCCGGTCTCCGCATTACACCTCTTCCTCTCATCATTCTCCTCGGACACTCTCTCTGCCAATGACCTTTTCCTCTGCAATATGCACACTGGTTGGGACCCAGGGATTCACCCTGAGTAGGGCTTACAGCCATTCCTCCCTGTAACGCCAATGCCAATAACTCAGCCTTCTTTTAAATTCTAGCATCTTTCTCCTTCTTCTCCATCTTATCTCTATTCACATACACTTTCCTTGCAAGCTCCAATAACTCAGTAGTATTCTTTCCCAAGGCTCCCTCTACTCTCTGCAGTTTCCTTCTAATATCATCATAACTTTGTGCTATGAACCTTTCATTCAACATCTCACATTTCCTGGACTCCTCGGATACACCTGAGTATACAGTTCATATGCCTCTATCAATCTTTGCAAAAAACTTTCTGGACTCTCATCTGATCCCTGAGTAACTAATGAAGGTTTAGACATATTCACCAGGGATTTTCCCGCCTGTCTTAAAGCCTCTACCACCAGATTTTGGTACTCTCTTAATCGAGTCATGTGCTCAGGGGTCCTAGGATCCCATCCTGGGTTTTCTACCGGTGCCTTTTCCAACAGCCTCTGTCGAAACTGATCCTCATTATCATTCGGGTTTCTAACTCTTAAGCATTTCCGAACAGCCCCTTTCCATTTTTCTATCTCCTCTGGAGTCAACAAATTAGTTAACAGCTGCTGCACATCCTGCCAAGTTGGATTATGAGTCTGCATAATAGTCTGGAATAAATCTGCCATCTCAGTAGGCTTGGTAGTCAACGGCCCATAATGTTGTTTCCAATTCAATAAATCAGTAGTAGTAAACAGCACATACTGAAAAAGAGGAACAATCTCTCTATCTCCCTGTGCATTTACCACTTGCTGGTCCATTTGACGCAGCGGCGCTAGAAATTCCTGCTTTGAAGCATCAGCTTCTGCCCTCGCCATAGCCAAACGAGTTTGCACCCCTACTACTACCTCTCCACCTACAGCCCCTAAAATTTCTTCATCATCGTCACTTTGCCCACTGCTGTCAGCAGAAGGACTCGGCTTAACTTTTCCTCCACCTCCATTACCACTGTCCCTTCTTTGCTGTCCATTTCCATCTCCGGCCGGCCCTGGAACAGGTTGGTTCAGGGGCAGCAACGGTGGAGCACACGGAGGGGGTCTCATTGCTTCTTCCGGTTCTTCTGTCAAAACTTTCCTTCTCATAACATATCTCTCAGTCTTTTCACCTTTCTCTTTTTCAAACTTAGCCTTCAACTTTCTATTTCCCGGCCTAGCTACACACAGACAAACCATCTCTGCCTGACACTGCAACAACTCATCAGCCCTCTCCGTCAAAGCATTCACCCACTGATCTATATATGGAAACTGATCAGGGTATTTTCCCTGATTTACTGCTATTTCACCCCACAATTTATCAGCTATTTCCTCCCTGAAGGATCCTTGCGGAGGCCACCCTGTTCCCAGCTGCAGCCACACTGTTTCACACAGAAACCTCAATCTATCTTTTGTCCCTTTCGGATATGAGGGTTCACTAAAATAAGTGTTAAATCCTTTTAACATGCATGCCAACGTTGTGTTGGGCACGCTCTGTTTCCCCCCACCATCCTATCACACTGTCACCGACTCGCAGCCCCGGAGCTCATGGTCACTAACGAGAACTGCAGTGACTTAACCACCCACACAGCCTAACACGGACTACTTTAGAGATTCTGCCCCGAGTCCAGGAGGGTGATCAGTCCCCCTCTTCTGTCTTCAAGCGAGACAGGTACTACACACTTTAATATATACTCGCCTAAGGCGTCTTCACCTTCTGCTTCCTAGTCAGGAATTGTTCAGACCTCTTTCCTACACTGCAGGGTTCTTGGGCTCACTCGTAGAACCGTCGGTACCACAGGGCTGTCGCTGCCATCTCCCAGAGATCCAAGTCCCTGTGGCACCTGGAGAATGAGCGGCCACCCGGTGGGCCCGAGGGGTCAACTGGCCCTCAGCGAAATATCGCCTTGACCTCAGTCCCTTTGTGGTCACCAGGTAACTATTGTAGGAAAGACAAGATTAGGCCAAGCTCTTCATTGTAGGAAAGTTTATTTGCGCAGGTTCAAACTGCAAAAGCAAGCAAAATGTCTGAACCCCGAAGGGTTGTACAATGAGGGGCTTATATAACATCTGATACATAAGCATAGCTAGCAATCTCTATAATGGACATATAAGGTAATATAAGGAACTAAACCGTTCCTTCCAGACATGGGGGTTGAGATAATACAAATAGGGAGTAACATATGTTATCTGAGTCTGGCATGTGACATCTTGAGACAGCAGTTACAGAGAACAACAGGATGCATCTGTCTGGGTCAGCACGACAAAAATACATTCTTGCTAATACAGCAATTTATCTAGCTGAGAGAGGGGAACCAGCTCCAATTTCAGGCCTGTTAGTATTAAACATTGGTTCGAACCAAAGTTTTACCTATCTCACCATCACTCTGCTTAACAACTAATTCCCACAACATTGTCAAATAATGTATTACTATTATTATTCTCTTCCTTACTAGTATTTATCTCTTCCTACTTATTACTATAACCATGTTGCTTATATCTTTCAATCTATATTGTTTTTATTTGTTTCTTAGTACAATTTGAAAGCTTATTAGTAACCTTGACTATCACTAAGTGTTGTATCTTTTTATTCTTGATGAATGTATTTTATTCTCCTTATGTACCCTGAGAGCCTATGCACCCAAGACAAATTCCTTGAGTGTCCAATCGCACTTGGCCAATAAAGAATTCTATTCTATCTTACCTAGTTTGGGACATGAAACATCTGCAAGAAAACGAGCCCACATAGGGAGCACCAAGGACCCCACAAATAAAAAGAAATAAACTTCTGATCTATAGTTTTGATAGATTAAAGGGGAAAAAAATACTTTCTTCTACCTGTTTGGTAGATCTTAATAATTATAAATATTTTATTAGTGAATTAATGTCCATTGGATGAAAAAAAAAGGTGATGATCATTTATGTTGCAGCTTTATTTTTGCCAATTGTTTGGCCTTATTTCTCTGAATCTGAGAGATTAAAAACACTTTTTCCTTTTGTAAAAGTAAGATGTTCAGCCCAGAGGTGGGTTTCAGCAGGTTCTGACCAGTTCTGGAGAACCAGTAGGGGAAATTTTGAGTAGTTTGGAGAACCAGTAAATACCACCTCTGACTGGCCCCGCCCCCATCTATTCTCTGCCTCCCGAGTCCCAGCTGATTGCGAGGGAATGGGGAATTTGCAGTAACCTTCCCCTGGAGTGGGGAGGGAATGGAGATTTTACACTATCCTTCCCCTGCCATGCCCACCAAGCCACACCCACAGAACCGGTAGTCAAAAATTTTGAATCCCACCACTGGTTCAACCCTACCCAAAAACACAAATCACAGGGACAGTGAAAAGCATTTATGGAATGAGGGAAGACCAAGTCTTTTAATAGGGTACAGAAACAAATGATACAAAAATTTGGTACCTGTGATACATCAGAAAGAAACCAATGAAAGAACGAAAGACATTTATTACATTTGACAAGTGAAAATAGAAAACATTGATTAGAGATTACTTCCCACATGTGGTAAATTTATGGGTTACATCATGTTCTTTCCAAGATGGATTAGTATCTTACTTAAAACTTGCAAATGTATTCAATTACTTTCAGAATACACTGACTAAGATTCAGTTGTTGAAAAGGCTGTTTTTTCCCCATGAAAAAACAGAAGAAAAACATGTTTTCCTAAAATCTGAAAGGAGGTCAACACTGCCAGACTAAAATTCTAATAACGTCCTCACTTAAAGGTTAATAATGAAGCCCAAAATGCTAAATAATACTACCAGACACAGAAACATAAAAGCATGGAAATTTGGCTTAAGCAGGAGATCACTTCAAAAAGCAGCCTGATAGTGTTTTCTCCTGAAAAGTACCCAATGGGAGAGAATTATATTGGGTGGGAATTATATCCCCAGAACATCCATCAGCATCACTTTTTTACTTCACTTTTGAACATCAGTTGTTCCTTTGTATTCAGATCTGGCCTCAGCAAAATGATGTAACACTTAGGGATGAAGAGGCAACCCAGCAGCCCAGCACTGGAAGCCAAGATGGAGAAGACCTGCACAGCAACCGTGAATTTCCCTTTGGTGCTGAGATAGGTAGGCACAAAGGAGATCCAGACACTGCAAAAGACCAGCATGCTGAAGGTGATCAGCTTGGCTTCGTTGAAGGACCCAGGTAGATTCCTGGCCAGGAAGGCCACTATGAAGCAAATGGCAGCCTGAAAACCCATGTAACCAAGGGCAACATAAAACATAGTGACAGAGCCTTCATTGCACTGCAGAACAATCTCTCTAGGCTGGGAATACATGTCAGAATCAGGGAATGAAGGAAAGACTCCTAACCAGGTGAAACAAATGACAACCTGGACACTGGAACAAGAAATGATGATGGTGTTGGTCAGACTCTTGCCCAGCCACCCTCTCACTCTGTTTCCTGGTTTTGTGGCCAGGAAGGCCAGCACCACCATGATTGTCTTGGCCAAGATGGTAGACACGGCAATTGAGAAGATGATGCTGAAAATTGTTTGTCGGAGAAGGCAGGTGGTTCTCCTTGGCCGACCAATGAAGAGAAAGGAAGTCAAGAAGCAAAGAAGAAGGGAGACCAGGAGGATATAGGAGAGGTCCCGGTTGTTGGCTTTGACAATTGGCGTTTCTTGGAATTTAATGAAGATTCCCAAGACTAAAACTGTGGTTAAGATCAGGAATAGGGCAAAGACAGTAAGAATAATTCCCAAATACTCTTGATAGGACAAAAAAGTGACAGTTTTGAGGATACATTGATCTCGATGCTTGTTCTGATACTGATTGTCTGGACATCTGGTGCAGTGATCTGCATCTATAGAGGACAAATGTAATATTTACCATAAATTTATAGGATGGGAGTTAGATTTTGAAATCAGGAATCCCACATCTGAATTTGTGTGTGTATTCATCTGCAGGGGATGGGAGGCAGAGAGAAAAAATTAGGAGTATGTGTATACCTGTGCTTCTTTGCCTTAGTATATGTCTCAAGTTGATAAAGTGTAGCTAGATTAGGGGCAGAATTTGAGAGGAGACAATTCTAGGAAGCAAAAGGGGAGAAGGGACAACCATCTACATCAGGAGTGTGAAATTTAATTTCATTGAGGACCACAAAAGGGCTATGGTTGACCTTGGGGGGTGGGGTGGTCAGGCGTGGCTGACTGGGTGGGTGTGGTCAACTGGGTGGGTATGGCCAGCTTGACGCCACTCCCCAAACTGCTAGCATGTTTCCTCTTCACATTGGGTAGACCAGGCTGAAACCACACTGGCCTGATCTTTCCTCTTTCCATTGGGTAGACTGGGGCAAAGCCATGCTAGCTTGAGATTTCCTCTTCTCATTGGGTAGACTAGGACGGCCCAATGGGCTGGATCCGAGCACATCACAGGCCAGATGCAACCCATGGGCCTTGAGTTTGATACCCCTGATCTACATCATGTAGGAAGGTTTCTAATGGACTAGGACTAGCCAATTTGACAAGGTTGGAATATTTTGGTTTTCCAAAATGGAGTTTGATTTGTCCCATTATACATTAATTGGAGGATAAAATTGAAATTCAATAACAATATTGTTCAACTACTTTTGCTTTCATTTTGTCCCACCAAATCCCAATGGTTAATGATTAAAAAGGGGCAGATAAAGTTGTCTGGTTTTCTCTCTAACCGCCATAATGAGGAGAGGATCCTCTCTGGTAGCAATGTATTCCCCCAAATAGCTACTCCACAGGAAACACAGATCATGCTTGCCTACTCCTTGGATACTTTAGAGGAAGATGGTTAGGCAGAAATGTGTCCATCCCGAGTCCACCCTGGAATGGAGGAGATGGCAAGATTACTGACTAGGTCCTGTGTGACTCGGCTGTCAGGCCTGGAAACCATCTTTTTCATTGCATCTTCAGGCTTGCCACATTTACTACTGTGGGAAACTGTGATGGGGGGATTGTATGGAGCCCTGAGTCCAAAAGGAGAAGGGCGGTATAGAAATTTAAATAATAATAAATAAATATACCGGTAGTCATAATAACATTCCTTTCTCAGGAAGTCAAGGACATCTTGCCCTGCACCTGGAGGGTTAGAACCGGGAGGCATCTCCAGTCAGCATGGTGTTTGGATTGGGCCATGTGATGGACTTGTGGGTGTTGGGCAGGGACTTGAACTTTCCTTTGGGTGAGGAAAACCTGGAAGCTTTCACATTTGGGTTTTCCCAGTAATGCGAATATGACATCTTCAATAAAATGTAACTTTGGGGAAAGTCAAGCCTCGGAGTTTTCTTTCATTGGGGGTGTTACTTGGAACCCTGACATTGGAGATTAATTTATCTCAATGGAGAGCTTCATACTGTAGAAGCAACATCATTCTGTTTGTCATGGTGAAACAATGGGCTGCTTCATGTCACTTCAACTGATCCTTCACAAAGTCACATATGCTTCTTGATAGCTGCTTGGCTTCTTCTACACTTAACCTCTCATTCCAATGAATTCTCCCAGCTCATATTATTGTTATATCCTTGGTGAAATTAATTCTGATAGTTAAATTAATACTCCCTCCCACTCCAATACCCAAATTAGAAATATCTTCTTAGAAAAGATCTGCAGGAACCTTTGCTCCTATCCCAAGAACTGTTTTGATTCCCATTCACCCACCTTCTTGGGTGGAAATGCTTCCTTCTGCACAAGGGACGCAGTTGTAGCAACAGATTGGTTTTCCTTCCTGGACTACCTTGAAATAGCCAGGTTGACAAGGCTCCACACACTGGGAGTGAGGCAAGGGCTGAAAGTGAGTAAAATTTGCATTCAGAAGCATCTGCAAAACTGATTAGCTATGAAATGAATTACAGTGTTGGAATGGGATTGTCAGGTGCCATAGCTTATCTCGTCTCCAGAGAAGAGCAGCAGCGTTGCCTTGGAGACCGGCATTTATCACCTCCTCAGCCTGAGTATCTCATAATATCTTTACACTTTGAGATTAGCTTGGTGTTATATTGGACTTTGGCAGGGGCTCTGTCTGCACTTTACTGTTTTGAGCGGGAAACTTAATTCCTGCCTAGATCTCTTGCTATCACAATCTTCCAATAAAAGTTTCCTTTTGAAATGGCTTTTGTTTCATGAGTACTGCTTTCTTGAGAGGCAGGACCTTACAGGGAAATACAAGAACTATGTGCAAAATGGACTAGAAGTGGACCATTTTGTTTCTCCTCTGGGCCATGTTGTGGTGGCCACTCCAGAGAATTTTCTAGAAAGTTACTCTTGAAACTGGAAGCATGATAGTCATACATACTTCCATTTTGGAGGACTGTCTCTGGAAGACTTTCAGAGAAACCTTTGGAAAAACAGATCATATGGAGGAGAAATTAGAATTCTGAATGGGTTTTGCACTTTTCTTCTACCAAATAAGGTCACATTCTTGAATGTATATATGTCCAAATGAACATGTGTAACTCAATTGATTTTACTTCTCCCCTCCTCTTAAATCCTGCTTCCATTTCCCCCCATCTCCACATTTTTTCCCTCTATGTCCCCAGACCAAAGTCTTCTACTGTATAAGTCATAAAGCATCTTTTCCTTTGCTGGTTATAAATGAAAGAATATAATTCTGAAGCATGAATTTGAAGGCAGTCGATCTTATATATAGTTTGGGATGGTGGGGTACACTGATTGAGATGATGGACAAAATTACAGTGTTTTCCCCAAAATAAGACCCTGTCTTATATTTTTTGAACCTTGAAATCAGCTCTTGGCCTTATTTTTGGGGAGGTCTTATTATTTTGGGGTTTGTGGAGCAAGACGGGGCTCCTCTTGCTGATTTCCAGTTCTGTCTCCCTAACCCTAACTAGAGGAAATGGCGAGGACTGGCTGCACATGCACTTAAATATTTTTTGGGAGGGCTTATTTTTGGGGGTGGGGTGGGGCTTATTTTAGTCCATGCGCTGAAAAACCTGATTGGACTTATTATCAGGGAATGTCTTATTTTCATGGAAACACGGTAAAGAGATGGGACACCTCATCGCCTACCTGATTGAGCCACTGAGGGCTCGTGATGGCTTCCTTGTTGGTGCTGAATTTGACTCCAATGGTTCCTTCTCTGTCTAGACTCCCAAATTTCAGTCTGGTGGTCGACTTATTAGGAAACAACACCCAGCTCACAATGTCAAAGTCAGCCATCAAATCTCCATTTCTATCCAAATACATTCCTTCTATGGTGTTGTTGTAGATCTGAGGATTCTTCAGGAAATGGTGAAGCTAAGGAATATAAGGAAAGAGGTTTTTACACAAATGGAATCATGTAAACAAGTTGATGTACAGAGATATAAGGAATTTGGCTTATTGAGCTGCAGCCTGTTTTCTTCTCAGGACAATCTGCATAGATTTGTCCTTCAGGTACCAATGGCGGATGTTTTCTTTCCAACATCTGGCATTCCCAACTAGCCCATATTTTCTTTTTTTCTTTTTTTATTTCTCCCGTTAGTTCTCTTGAAGATAAGCAGATGGCAGAAGGGCAGGAGAAAGGAAATCCATTACCTACAAATATATTTGCTTACATTATCTCTTGCTTATCCATGAGTGTCCCCCTCCTCCCTGAGATGTCCTGCATAGCTATAGATACATCGTTTTGTCTACAGAGATTTATCTTAACATTATTTGGAGAGAACTATTTATTTTGAGTCCTGTGTTTTGATTCCACAAGAGAGATAGATTAACAGAGTTGGAAGGGACCTTGTAGGTCATCTAGTCCAACCCCCTGCCCAAGCAGGAGACCCTACACCATTTCTGACAAATGGCAGTCCAATCTCTTCTTGAAGGCTTCCAATGATGAAGTTCCCACAGCTTCTGAAGGCCAGCTGTTCCATTGGTTGATTGTTCACGCTGTCAGAAAATGTCTCCTTATTGTAGAAGACACAGCATCAGTTTGTACAACTCAGTCCTGAGTTGTACACTGTACACTGATAATTTTAATATTAAATACAATGTTGTGTTATATTATAATAAATTGGAAGATAATCCAAAATACCTTTCTTTTTTGTTTTCATATTGTTTTATTATTAACATATATATATAAAAGAAATTAACATACATAACATACACGAATCATAATATATAATATATAACAATATATACAATACAAACAATCAACGAGTGCTCCCCCACCCCTCGGGATCATTCCTGCTTCCGGAATCTTAAAGCTTCTTCTGGTGGTGGTATCCCTCTTCCTCCAGAAAACACATATAATAGGAAAGGTTTCCAGATTCCATTGAATTCGTTTTCTTTCATTATGCCCCTCCTTACTTTAATATTGCAAGCCAATTTATCATTTATGGCAATATCCCATACTTCCTTATACCATTCTTCCAAACTATAATCACCTTGTGTCTTCCAGTTCCTAGAAATCATTAACCTTGCTGCGGTCAACAAATTTATTATCAATTCTTTAGTCTCTTTTTTGCATTTTATATCTTCCAATAGTGAGAGTAATGCTACCTTTGGTGCCTCTTCTACCTTTATTCCTACAATTTCTTCTATCTCCTTAAACTTCCACAATTTTTGCACAAATTTACATTCCCACCACATATGTAAATACGTTCCTTTTTCCACAACCTCTCCAACAGTTATCTGAATAGTGCTGATTCATATTGCTTAATCTAAGCGGAGTCAAGTACCACCTCCATACCATTTTGTAGTAATTCTCTTTTATTCTTACTGACATATTTCTCAACACTCTTTGTTGCCAAATTCTGTCCCAACTCTGTTGCCCTATTTATCTTCAAATCGGTTTCCCATACCATCTTTCCTAAATTTCCCCTCTCCTCTTCCTCCAACAATATTTTATAGATTTCACTCATTAAGCCTTTTATCCCTTTATTTTCTTCCTTTACAGTTTGATTTTTTTCAATTAATTCCTCAAATCTCATTAACTCTCTACACTCTCCATTTTCTCTTATCCAATTTTTAGTCCATTGTTCCACTTGGCTATAATTTAACCAAGACAACCGTTTTCCTCCTAGAACCTCTTCCAATTCCCCACGTGTCCTCATTCCTCCTAACCATTCCCTTAGTTTCATTTTATTTTTCTCTTTTAAAATTTCATTCACTTTATTCTTCAAATTCCCTGGGAACTTTTCCAAAATTACTACCGGTGATAATGGAGAGTTCTTCGGAAGCAACCTCCCTTGATATTTACTCCAAATTTCCCAATGAAACTTCAGGAGAGGATTGCTTATGCTCCCTTTCTACAAGCATCAAATTCTAGAATCTAAAGAAAGAAAAGCTCAAAGCACATGAAGTAAAATACATGAAGTAAAATAATTGTAGTGGTGTGTGACAACATAGGCAAGATATAATTTGCCATTCACAATGCTGGAGCCAAATGTAAAAGAAAGAATAATTCAATATTTAATGTTACACGTAATAACAGCGTCAATGGAATTATGTATGCACAAAATTGGAAAAACCAAAGTATACCGACAGAGGAAATGGTAATAAAGAAAATATTAGAATGTGCCAAAATGAACAGGTTAACAATGGAAATTAAAGACAAAGGAGAAACAGCCTATTACTAAAATATGGGGCCTATTGGCTAGATAATAGATGCAAAGCTTAGAAAATTAATGATGAAAGAGGGTCAATAAGCTAGAAACAAATACAGGTATAAAACTATATAGAAGAATATATATTGCAAACAATATTATTATTAGACTGTGCTTAACTGCAAATTAATATATATATGAGTGCTAAATGTATAGAGAATTATGTTATAACTATGTTATATAACATACTTATCAAGTTTCTTTTTTTTCTATGGACTATACTGTATGATTCAGAGAAAAATGGTCGTAATTAGGATGTATAACATTATATATATTTAAAAAGGTGCTGATACGACCAGTATATCCTTTCGCCTTTCAGCGAAGCCCTCAATCAACCTCAAACTGATGAGTAGCTGATGAAAGCTAAAAAGCTTGGAATAGATCTATATTAGTCTCCCTTCATTTCTTTATCAGCAAAATATAAATTTGGTATAAAATGGTTTGTTGTGTATGCAAGTCTTGGCATATATGGGTCTTTTCCCGTGTAAGATTGAGAGTATCTTGGCGACATTTTGCCGAGGTTTCACTTGTCATCTTCAGGCTGGTGCTTTTGGCTTCGTGCTTGTGTGAGCAAAGCGTGATCGGAACTGCCGTCTCTCTATCAATACTGGTGGGGAGGTGGGGAGTTCTGGCTTTGTTGCTGTAAGTGGGTTGGTTGGCTGGCTGTGTTGTTACATCTTGATTATTTGATCAAGCTGATGTTTGCAGATTAGTCAGCTGTTTCATAGCATCCTGTGTGGGTGAGGCCCTGCCTATTAGTCTTTTGTATTTTAACGACTTGGATAATGGGTTGTGTAATAGCATCCTGAGCTCTATTGTTATGATGTCCTGAGTATTGTGCTGCAACATCCTGGGTAGTTGGCTGTGTTGTGGCATCCTGAGCTTTAGTGTTGTGGCATTCTGAGTTCTGTAATGTGATGTCTTGAGCAGATGGTTGTGATGCAGCATCCCGGGCTTAGATTTGGCTTTGAGTTTGAGGTCTTGTCATGTGTTCATGGCATGTGTCAGTTTTCTTTGTGTGGGGATAGGAGGAGGGGGGGTGCAGCAGCTAGTGATGCTGCCGTGGTCTGGCTTCTGGATGGTAGTTGTATTTCGTCTATGGATGGGTTTGGTTTTTTTTTTTTTATATTATACATGAAACAAGCATTAAATCTATAGCCGTCTATATCACAACGCGAGAAGGGAATAAAATTGTCCCATTGCATATATAGGTTAGCCAAGTAAAGCCTATTAGATATACCAAGTGACATGTTTATCAAATACATCAATTTGCAGCTCGATTTGACATCCAATTATACCCTTGACTCCAAGATATATAGTAATCTGTGTCCCCTCGCCATTTCAGTATCATAGTAAACCGATCTGATTCTGCACAGTTCATTATTTTCTGAATTACTACTTGTTCGGGTGGGCTGACATCCATCTTCCAGTATTGGGCCCATGCCAATCTTGCAGCTATTGTTATATGTAGCAAAAGGTACCATGTCATTCTGTTTACATTTTCGGGTCTTATCCCTAATAAAAATACCTCAGGAAACAGTTGTATATGCTACCCCAACATCTCATTAAGCCATTTCTGAATATTCTTCCAAAATTTCATTGCCTCTCGACAGGTCCACCATTGGTGGAAGTATGTGCCTTCTTTAACACCACATTTCCAATAAACTGAGGGTGTTCCCAGGAACACTTTAGCGAGCCTGGCCGGCGGTAAATGCCATCGATATGTCATTTTACATATATTTTCTTTATATGCTATTGACCGGGTTAATTTAATTCTTAGTCCAGATTTCGTTCCACCTCTCAGGCTCTATTGAATGATTTCTCTCCCAGGCATGAACCAAAGTCTTCGCATGGGTTTGGGTTTGAATCTGGTGAGGATGATTGGTGGTGGCGTCATGTGTTGTCCTGGGTCCGGTGTCAATTTTTGTGGCTGGGACTCGTTTGTTGACTAGGGCTAGTTTCCAGATGTCTGATAGGCGGGAGGTATCATCACGTTTATTCATGTTATGGGTGTGTTTCTCTATTTCTATGGCTTCCATGATTATTCTCTTGTTGAAGTGTTCAATTTTGGAGATTAATTTGGAGATCAACACAGCCAACCAACCCACTTCCAGTAACAAAGACAGAACTCCCCACCTCCCCACCAGTATTTATAGAGAGACGGCAGCTCCGATCACGCTTTGCTCACACAAGCACGAAGCCAAAAGCACCAACCTGAAGATGGCGAGTGAGACCTCGTTGAAAGGTCGCCAAGATACATATATATAAAGTTAAAATCTTGGGTGTTTTCCCGCATCATTAAAAGTCCGATAAAATACTTAAAATCCTGGCTAAAATCCCAGCTTAAAATCCTCTAAAATCCCCACAAAACTCTTTGTAAGGTTTTTTAAAAACTTCGGCTACAATCCTAACCAACACTTTAAAGGTTTTTTCACAACATTTCGGGAAATGTTTCGGGAAAACACCCGAGATTTTAACTTTTTACATACACACACCCCCGAAAACTTGAGATATATATACATACATAGACAGGAAATGACCTGAATACACCAAGACGTGCATACCTGTACCATGAAAATCTATGAAAACACACACACACACACACACATATATATATTTTCTGTTTGTATGTAGGTCTTTGGTTATATGGGTTTTCTCCCACGTAAAATTGGAAGTGTCTTGACGATGTTTCGACGAAGTCTCATTCGTCATCTTCAGGCTGGTGATTTTGGCTTCGTGCTTCTAGGAGCAATGTGTGATCGCAGCTGTTTCTTCCTTTTAACATACACATACATACACGGGAAAAGACCCAAATACGCCAAGACTTGCATATATATATGAAAGAGGAGGACAAGGGATCTTATGAAAGAAAATGATTCATAAAAGGTATTTCTTTCTCAATGTGTATGACATTTCTCAAAGAGTGTTTCATGATGTTCACCATCTAGATGTCACCCTTAGCAACATACATGGAACTGATAAGGAGATACCTGCCATGGTTGAATGTTTTCAACTTCCACCTTGTCTTTTCTCTCCATCCTTGTCCTCTGGGATCGGGGTGAATTGACCACATTTAAGGCATGTGCCACAATCTGGATGGCATTGTAAGTTAAGAAGCTATCTAGAGAAAAGATCCTGTCAATCTTCTGCAGAGGTAGAGTTTCCAAGTTCTCTTTCTCTGTACACCTTGTCCAGCCTTTCACAGACAAGGCAGGCTTCCCATATGAGCAGAGAAATTTCTTAGTCATAAATGCTGTGATAAAAAGATAGAAATCCATGATATCGTCAAATTTGGTCCTTTGGCTGGTCTGGATAAGAAAAGAAAAAATGATATGGGTGTATCTGAAAGAGAGAGTATTATATGATAATTCAATGGTGAGATCCCACAAAGCGGTTGTGATCCAAACTTTCCCTTCAATAGGCTTTTGCAAGAATTTTAATATGTTTTCTAGGAAAAGGGCTCCCTCGATGAATGTAAACTCTGTGTAATAAACAAATACATTGATTTTGGCCCACAGGTTGAAAACAGAAATCAGATTCTTAAACTTCTCATCTTCTAATAATACGATTTGTGAAAAAACAACACAGATGCCATTCTGAGCCAGCACAGGAACGAAGGTCCTAATGAAATGTTCTCCATTATCGGTGTCTGCAGCAAAGACGCCAATGAATGTCCATCGAAAATATAGCAGCAGTTTAACAATCCCCAGGTTTTGAGCCCCTTCTTTGGGGATGGTCCGGTAGAAAAAAGGTAACTGAGTTTTATCACTCAGGACCGGTGAAATATAAGTGTAGCTGATCTGGAGGGGGAAAAAAAGGGAGATTTATGTTTTAGTTGGGGTTTTTACTATTCTGCTCTATGGAATAGAGAGTTGGTCTCTGACAGAAAACCAGTTGAAGAAATGAGAAACATTTGAAATGTAGATTTACAGATGGCTGTTACATATAAACTGGGTTAACAAAAATCACAGGTGATAAACCACCTGGGAAAGTCAAGGGAAATCATCAAAGCCATTAAAAAGCGAAAGTTAGAATATTTTGGACATATGATGTGAAACCCAGAAAAATACGGCATCCTTCATTTAATCCTCCAGGGAAAGATTGAAGGCAAACGAGGTCCAGGCAGAAGAAGACCATCGGACTGGTTTGGACAAAACTCAGCAGCACTTTTTCATGTGGCAGTTGACAAAAATAGGATTGCCAACATGATCACCAACATCTGATGACGGATATGGCAGAAGAAGAAGACCTATTAGATCCTGAAAAGATAATGTCATAGCTTAGGTAGTGGCTGGAAGGTTCCAGCCTACCTTGATGGATTTAATAGGGGATCAGAAATGCAGAAAATGTAACTGTCAACAATGGATGTTAAGAAGAAATCCAGATCTCATTTTCTGAAAAGCTGATGCTTCCTCAGAGCCTCCATAGTGCAAGATCTAAGCAATGTGAAATATTACAAATTAATATTTGTACTCAATTTATAACTGTTAATTATGGTTCTATCAATATTTGTTCTGGTCTCTCTGGGAGACTGAAAGATGACATAAAGATTAATTCTTCATCTTAATCCATGCTTAATTAACATTTCTAAGGAGAAAATCTCCTTAACTGCTCTGGAATAAACTTGCAGCCATTCACTGGCTCTATACCTGTGGGATTTTGTAGATGCCCAATATGGCAGCCATAAGGATGGATATATCAGAGTTTGCCTCTTCCAGCAGAACCAGCATGTTTCTCTTCCTTCCGCAGCTGTAGTTGGGAACATTGGCTTCTCCAGTCGAAAGCAAATCCAACAGACCATCCAAAGTCAACATTCTGTCTCGAAAGTTGTCATGGAGGTTATAACCCAGGGTGAGGTTGGGCAAGAGAAGAGGATCTTTGTTGATTTCCTGAATGGCAAAAAGGAAGGACAGAATTTTCCAGTACAACACACTTGTTTTCCTGAAAAGATACATGGATTTTGCCATGATGTTACATTCAGTGAAATCACCAACCTAGAACTAAGGAGAAATTTCCTGACAGTGAAAGCAATTAACTGGTGGAAGGGCTTCCTTCCTGAAGTTGTGAATGCTCCATCATTGGAGGTTTTAGGAAGAGATTGGACAGCCATTTATCTGGAATGGTATAGGGCAGTGATGGCTAATCTTTTTGCCATCGAGTGCCAGGAAAGGGGGGAGGGGGAAATCCATGTGCGTGTGTGCCCACACCCATAATTCTATGCACCCTGCCCTGCGCATGTGCGCGAAACCCCCTTCCATCCCAGCTCCTGTCCCCAGCCTCCAGAGCCTCTCCAGGAGTCTCTGGGGGTTGGGGACAGCAAAAACATCACTTCCTGTCCAACTGGGAGTTGAGAAATGGGCCTCTGAGGGAATGGGGAAGGCTGTTTTCGCCCTCCCCAGATACATCGAGAGAATCTTGAGCCAGGTGAGAAAGAAAAATGGGCCTTCCCCACCCCCCGAGGCCCTCCAGAGGCAGGAAACAGCCTGTTTCCCTACTTCTGGTGAGCCTGTGAGGCCCAAAAATCAGGTGGCCGGCATGTGCATGTTTTCCAGAGCTGAGCTTGCGTGCCCACCGATATGGCTACAAATGCCACCTGTGGCACGCGTGCCATAGGTTCGCCATCCTGGATATAGGGTCTCCTGCTTGTGCAGGGGATTAGACTAGAAGACCTCCAAGGTCTTCCCATTCAACTCTGTTATTCTGTTAATGGATTTCATATGTGCTATTGTGACTACACAGGTTTTTGTCCCCAAAGTTCCTCTTCTCTACTTAGATTATTTGAAAGTCAAAACAGACACACTCCAGACAATCTGGGCACTTTTTTTCACTTGCACTATTCGCTCAACCTCAGTTTGAGAAGTCAAAAAACATCCTAGGGAAAGATTTTGGCAAACCATGTCTGAAAATGTAGCTCAGAAATCTACGTGGACCTCACTATGTAGGAACCAGGATTTGAGATTCCATCAAAGGGCCATTATGCATGTATTACATTTTTAAAATGTGTATGTATGGGTGTGTATGAGCCTGAATGTGTGAATGAAGTTGGGGCAGAAAAGAAAGCATTTAAGAATTGAACAGAAGTACCAGGTTTCCCATTTTCTCTTGAGTAAATGGTCTCGATCCCTGTTTGCTTGAGAGAGTGGATAGAGAAAAAGAGGGCCTGCTCAAAGCATTTTAGTCTCAGTGGAACCAGAGGTGAGTCAAGAAGGAGCATCTGAAGATGCCCATGTCCACATCAGGGAATCAACAAATAGCTGTGGCGAGTTTGGAGAAATCCATAGATCACTGAAGAAAACAATACAGAGAATTTGGGAGAAAGACTGGAGGCAACCAGGAGCTGACTGCTGATGTCTTTGGAATTGCGAATTCTATCTTTCTAGAAAATTTATTCATTCAATTTATTCAATTTATGAGGCATGTCAGACTACTACTCTGCAATATCATTGTTGTCTCCTGGCTACTGTAGCAACACCAGATGCTAATAATAATATTAGATTTACGTGCCGCCAATCTTGTCCGAAAGAGACTCTGGTAGCTATGTTCTAGGAAAGACTCAGAAAAGAAATCAGCCTTTTCTCTGAATTGGTACTGACCAATTAGAGCCTCCTGTCCTTTTCTTTGATGGCCATGCTGAGACCATAACCATGACCTCCCAAGCTAATCACCTTGAAAGATGAAAGCAAGTTGTTCACGTAGAGATCAGTTGGACAAGGGTGCTGAGCATTAAAGCTTGCTTTTGTTTCATCTGCTGAATGTGTTCCACTTCATGCTGTTTGTATATAGATGTGACTGTTGATCTAAGTAACTAACTAACCTCACTCTGTCAAGGACCTAGGAGTACTCATCTCAAATGATCTATGCCCTAGAGCTCACTGTAACAGCATTGCCAAAAAGGCATTAAGAGTTGTTGACCTAATTTTGCGAAACTTCTTATTAACATCAAATTGTTAACTAGGGCATACAAATCCTTTACCTGACCAATTCTCTAAGACAGCTCGTCTGCCTGGAATGCACACTGTATATCGGACATTAATTCAATTGAGCAAGTCCAGAGGTATTTCACGAGAAGAGTCCTCCACTCCTCTGCTCACAACGGAATACCTTATGCCACCAGGCTTGAAATTTTGGGCTTGGACAACCTAGAACTACACCAACTACAGTCTGACCTAAGCGTAGTAAACAAAATTGTCTGCTACAAAGTCCTACCTGTCAATGACTACTTCAGCTTCAACCACAATAATACACAGGCAAACAATAGATACAAACTTAAGGTAAACCGCTCCAAACTCGATTGCAGAAAATACGACTTCAGCAACAGAATGGTCAATGCTTGGAATGCATTACCTGACTCTGTGGTTACTTCCACAAACCCTCAAACCTTTAACCTTAAATTGTCTACCGTGGACCTCACTCCATTCCCAAGAGGTCTGTATGGGGGCATTCATAAGCGCACCAGCATGCCTACCATCCCTGTCCTACCATCCCCATTTATTTGTACTCATCTCCTGTGTTAATGTCTATGCTTATACCACTTTTCTCGTACATGTTTGACAAAGTAAATAAAATAAAAAAATAAAATAAAATAAAACCTCACTGCCTTGGGCACTTCCGGTTGGCGCCGCTGGGACACAGATGGGAAAATGGCGAGCGCCGCGGAACTCTGCCAAAACCGCGTCTGCCAAGCTGCCGCCTACAGGTCTTCGGACCTCCCCTGTCTTGAAGGGACAGGGGGATAAGAAGGGAACTTTTGGGCAGGTTCCTCGGGGCCGGAGGCTTTCCCTTCACACCGGCGGCCGTGGAATGACAACCATGGCGGCTGTCCCGAAACCACGGCAACCAGGAACAAAGATCGTGCTGGAGGAGAGGAGGAGAAGCAGAGAAGAACAGGGAGCTAGTATGCCAGGTGAGTTTAACAAATGCCCAGGCGGGAGCTGCCCTCAGATGTGGATTGCAACAAGTGAGCCCCTGTTTTGATAGTGGCTAACAACTCCAGGGGCTAAAAGACAAAGGACCTGTTCAATAGAAAGCACTTATTATGACTGTGTGGCTTAGTTACAATTTTTTAAAACTTTTTTTCCCCGCCCCTGTGGATAAATGAGGCTAGACTAATTCTGTGGAGTGAGACTGGATTATATCTGGGGGAGAGGAAAGAGAAGAGGAAACAACTATGTTTTAAAAGTAAAGACAAAAGACAAACGGTGATGGATAGAATGGCTGCTAGCTCTGAAGTGAAAGTATGAATCCCAGACTATTTGTTAATTGAAAAGAGAAACTATGTTGCTTGTTACTTGTACTGAATTGATACTGAGAAAAGACTTAGAGACCTTGATTTCTGATACATAATCTTTTCACTGGACGACTTATGGAAGATTTGAAAGAAGAAATTAAATGGAATAATGGAAACTGAACTAAATAAAAGTGATTATCAGAGAAAGGCATGACAACAAAAGGAAGACATGATGATACCATATATGGAATAGTTCCAGAATTAACTTTGCAGAACTTATAACTTTGATGACATTGAAAGGGAAAAGAAATACATTTGGACAGATTAGAGAAAAAAAAACAATGGAATAAACCAAGTAACAAGATAATAAAATATCATATTTTGATTCAAATGGATGTAATGGTTATTGCGTGAATGATTAATGTTAGGAGATACTTTTCTTTCTTCTCCATGCTTTCGTTTTATTTCTTATTTTTCTTTTTTCTCTTTGTTTTATTCTTTTTTCATCTGCTTTTTTTTCTTCCCTCTCTATTTTTTCTCTTTTTTCTCTCTAATATAATTGTTTAATTCTTTTTTTTGTTATTTTTAAACTCCCTTTTCCCTTTTTACTGATGTCTCTATTACTTCCTTATTTTTTTATTGTAATTACTATATATATATATATATATATATATATATATATATATATATATATATATATATATATATATATATATATATATGCATATTCTTTCTAGCCAGGTTTTACCTACGTAAGCTAGGTTGTTCTGCAGCTCTGACTGTGTGAAATCTCATTCACCATCCTCAGAGCTCCTCCTCTGCTGACAAACTGCAACTCTGCGTTGCTCTCTGGGAGACTCAGATAGCTATTTCTGCCTTATAAGGCTTCGTCAGTGAGCCACACCCACTTCTCAGATATATATATATATATATATATATATATATATATATATATATATATATATATATATATATATATATATATATATATATATGTAAGTTTTAACAGGTATATATGTGTTTATAGTTAATATTTTGGGTTTCTTCCCGTGTAATTGTGGATATATCCCTAAAAGGGTAGAAGCGACGTTTCGACAGAATCTCCTCTGCCATCATCAGGCTTATGTGAGGAGTCTTTTGCAGTAACTGCCGTTACTATTTCAAATCTGGTGCTGGTAGTCTGGGATGGCTCCACCTTTTCATTCCGATTGGTTGGGAGTCCCAGTATGTGTTTATTGGCTTGGCTTCGGGTGTATGGTCGGTTTTTCTCCACTAGGTGGCAGGGCTTCATCTTTGTGGCTGGTTTGAATATGATTTGGTTGGGCTTTGTACATGTTTTTTGATTAATGCTTGATCTATGTTTTATATTTGGTGTTAAATTTTGCAAAAATAGAACATCTTCATGGCAGAATAATGAGAGAGGCAATTGAAATAGAGAAAAGACCATATTGCATGAATAAACGGGATGACACTTCATGTCTGCCTACTATTTGGAAACCTGCTCTCATAGATAGACGAATCTTAACACCAAATATAAAACATAGATCAAGCATTAATCAAAAAACATGTACAAATCCCAACCAAATCATATTCAAACCAGCCACAAAGATGAAGCCCTGCCATCTAGTGGAGAAAAATCGACCATACACCCGAAGCCAAGCCAATAAACACATACTGGGACTCCCAACCAATCAGAATGAAAAGGTGGAGCCATCCCAGACTACCAGCACCAGATTTGAAATAGTAACGGCAGTTACTGCAAAAGACTCCTCACATAAGCCTGATGATGGCAGATGAGATTCTGTCGAAACGTTGCTTCTACCATTTTAGGGATATATCCACAATTACACAGGAAGAAACCCGAAATATTAACTACACACACACACACACACACACACATAAATAATTTGATTAAGAAATAAGAGCACAAATGTTTTAAGAAAAAATACGATCTCTGGAGGCTTTAACTTTTTCTTAAACTTTGAATTTTCTGTAGATTCAACAGTTTAGAAGAAAAGGTTTTTTAAGACATTGGAAGATATTTGTTAAAAGATATTTTTATTTTAAATTATAAATATGGAGGAGAATAAATGGAAAAAGAATATGGGTAATACATTGTGAAGTAATTTGAAGCTAACAGATTGAATAAGAGAAGTTGGAAGGAAGGAAAATGCAAGCGAGATAATAATTAAAACAAAATGTTATCAATCAATTAAATATGTGAAACTAGGAGTAATGTGAAATATGATTTTGGAAATTAGCTAAAGTAGAGTTTTCCTCCAGGATAATAAATATGGTAGGAGTGGAGGAAGGTATTATATTAGAAAAGAGTTGAAACACAGCTTGGAATTAGTTAAAAATTAAAATAAGAGTTAGGAGTGGAGGAAAGCATGAGCTGGAAAACAGTTAAAGCAACGCTGTGGACCAGCCAATAAACAGAGTTAGGGGTGGAGGAAAGCATATGCTGGGTCACTGTTTATATGAACTGTGAACCAGTTAAAAATAAAAAGGTAGAAGTAGAGGAGACTATACCTGGGGATCAATTGAAATATAATTGTGAAACATTTAAAAATAGGGGTAGGAGCGGAGAAAAATATGCACTAGAAGACAGTAAAGTAAAGCTGTGAACCAATTAATGTATAGATTAGGAGTGGAGGAAAGCATATACTGGGTAACAGCTAAAGCTAAACTGTGAACTAGCCAAAAAGTATAAGTTAGGAGTGGAGGAGACTATACCTGGGGAACAATTGAAATATAGTTGTGAACCAGTTAAAAATAAAGGTGGGAGCGGAGGAAAGCACTGCTGGAAAGCAACTATTTAAGTTGAAAACCAGTTATAAAATAAATATAGGAGGAGTAAAGGAGATAAGGTTGGTGTGTAGTTAAAATCATACTATGAACCAGTCAAAATAATTCAAGGTCAGGAGTGGAGGTAAGCCTTGCTGGAAAGTAGCAGATCAAGATGCGAACCAGCTAAAAAATAAAATTAGGAGGAAGTGGAAGAAACTTTACAGGAGAATAATAATATAACTGTGAACCCGTTAAATAATCAGATTGGAGTTATATAAACTATGAATTAGCCAAAATAATTTTAATAGTATAAGAGAATAACTATGGAGTAACTAAATCAAAATAAAATATTTTGGAAGTAATAAACTACAGAGTGAAATGTTGATTGATTTTGTAAAAGTTCTAAGAGAAAAGGGAAATAAATTTTTGATAAGATTTAGATATTAGTTGTGATCAAGAAGAGGTGAAATATAGATTTCGTGTAATGGGTCTTAAATTGAGAAATGTGGCACCGCGAACGCTGATGGCAGCTCCTTTTGGAGCTCCAGCCCCGAGATTTCATTAGCTGCTAGAACAGCGAAAAACAGCTGTCTAGCGGCTCAAAACTCTCCCCCGGGGGAAAAGGGGGAGAGAAGAGCAGAAGGTTTGGGTAGAGCTCACCTAGATCCCCAGGCTTTCTTTTTTTTTAAGCCTGGGGGTTGCAGGGTGAGAGCTCCCTGGAAGTCCTTCAGTGCTCCGGATCCGGGACGTATCTGCCTCAGGCAGAACGGGGCGTCGCAACCACACCAGCAGCAAAAGATTAAAGATTTAAAGATTTCTTCCTTGAGATTTAAAGACACTTTAAATCCGGATGCTGGCAGAGCAGAATCAGGAGAGCAGAACATGCAAGTATAAAAGCTTTAACTCCATTCAAAAAGGGGGGGAAATGGCGCTGAAGAAAATGAAACTTATCAGTGAAGTGCTTGTTAACACCTGCAATATTGTTAAAGGTATTGGATTATATTGAGAAGAAAAAGAAAAAGATTTAAAGTGGAAGTGGAATGGAAAAGACTATGGTATGGACCTTTTGTTAAAGTGTGTGGAAAATAATTGGACTTACTGATCCGATAGCTGAATAAATATAAAGTTAAAACTGAAATATGGCTGCCATTAAGGAAGGAGGATATGAGTCAGCAAATTCACAAGTTCTGACTGTAAAGGTTTTACAAGAACTTTTAAATGATTTTACTTCTGATATACTGGATTCAGCTAAAAGGATTATTCAAGATTGTAAATTGGAGTATTACAATGATTTGCTGGCTGGAAAAGAGGAAGAAATCATGCAGGCTAATGTGATTTTGGAGGACAAAGAAGAGGCTGACAGGATCAAGATGGAGATTAGCACATTGAAAACAGAGGTTTTGGTGGAGGCTTCCACACAATTAACTGGAAAGTATCAAGGAGATTTATCACTGCAGATTGAAAAATATTTTGACAATATTTGGCTTTACAGACAGAGTCAATACTTAAAGAATGAAGTGACTGATTATACAAGCAGGAAGAGCAGAGATGGGGGCTCCAAAGTGAAAGAAATAATTTTGAAAGGAGAACGAATTTCTAAGACACATCAACTACAAATCCAATTTCAAAAATTTTTGAAAATAAAAGCAGGGGGATGAGCAATACCGAAGAAGAAAGTGTTAATGAAGAAGAAGAACTGGAAAAAATACAGAAAGAAAGGAAGAATGTGAGGTTAACTTCTTGCAGGGATATTTGGAAGACTATTGATGTCTAATTAAAATGTTTAACTAAAAATGGATAGCTCTTTAAGAGTTACTAAGGTATTAAAAGGGTCAATCAAAAATTTAAGGGGTAACTTTTTGAAAGTTTTGGAATCTATGTAATACTTTTAGGGTTATCTTTGAACAATGTTTTATTGAAACAAAAGGTTTAATTAAAGTTGGATAGCTTTTTGAAATGTATTGCAGTTTTAAAGTGGTTAACCTAAAACTTAATGGATAGTTGTTTTTTTTTTCCCCAAAAGTCTGGAAATTTAGATCATGAAGAATGTCTTTCTGAAACATGAGGAAGTATTAAGATATTTTAAAATGTTTAACTTGAGATTATAGAACTTTTAAAAGGCATATATAATTAAATGTTTATGTTTGATGTTACTGAATACTGAAGAATTTTAAAAGGGGAGTTAAAGAGTGGGAGAGACTTTTGAATTTAATAGTAAGTTAGTATATGTTAGCTTAGGTTTGCTAAATGTTATATCCTGTTTTTGCCCTGGGAAGTCAGGGGGTGGTGGTGAGGGGAGGGGGGATTTGAGGGGTGCTGGGGATAAAATTGTTTTATGATTTTTAATAAAATAACAAGAAAGGCAAATGTATTAGTAGAGAAGTAAGAAGAAGAAGATATAAAAGATGTATTAGATGATATATTCAATGATTGATTATGTATTGTTTGTATGTTTGATTATAAAAATAAAAAACTTTTGTATTATAAAAAAAAGTAGAGGTGAAATATACATTTGGTGTAATGGGTCTTAAATTAAGAAATGTATATGAAATATTGATTGTTAAAATGATAGCGATTTAGAATGGTGTTTATAATCAAGAATGTTGAGGGAAATAATTGAATGATAAATGTTTAGAATAAGATTTTTTCTTTTTTCTTTTCTTTTTTCTTTTCTTTTTTTTAAAAAAGCACCTGCTCTAAAAAGATGTATTTTATGTTTTGTGCTTTGAAAAAATAAAAAAAAACTGAAAAAAAAACACCTCACTGCCTTCCTCTGTCCCCAGTTTTCCTCAAAGGCAACGTAACATAACATCAATCAACATTCTGAGACTTACTGATGAACCTTTTTAGAAGGATTCAAACTGAAATTCTGCAGCTCAGGTTGTAGATTATTTGTTGCAGAGAAGAGCCCACCGATGAGATGATCTCCTGGCCTGTAATAATTGAGTGGGTCTCTTGTATTCCTTCCCAAAGACAAGAAGCACTTGGTGCCGAGCATCCCACAGGCTGCCTGGGGCAACAAAAGCTCCATCAGAAGCAGAAGCAGTGGGTTCATTTCTGGGTTAGCCGAAGGAATCCCCTGCCTTGCATCTGATCTCAGAATCAGGAGAGCAGAAGCATTTGGAGACGTTGAAAGCAGATTGCTGGAAGACTGACTTTTCTAATATAATATGAAGTCCAGAGAGAACTTCTCCAATGATGGAAACTGGACCAATGCAGAAGCAGAGCTCCTGGTGTCCATGAAGCTCAGTCCAGCTTAGCAGGGTGACAAGATAACTTATACATCAACTTTCCTGATGCTGAATGTGTTGCTGCTGAGTCTGTTGACCTTCTTCAGACAATTTCCAGAGGGAAAAAGAATCCCTTGACATTTAGCAAGAAGGCAAGAAAGAAATCACTATCATTCTAATAATTAGCTGGGGAAGTAGGAGTTTTGCAAAGTCCTCCATGCAGGGTGAACTGGGACCCAACTGAAAAAGTCCCAATGTAACTCAATGTAGTGGATTTCCAGAATGCATCCACAACCAAATTGTTCTGTGGGCATTTGGGACACCTATCATTCTGCTGGGTTGATTTCCAATTGTTTTTCTTTTATGCTATTACATGTGACTGGTTTATTTTATAAAGTTGTGCTTTTGATGTGATGAATTTACTGTTTTCTTACTGTGGACTTTTGAACATTATGATGCTGATGTGGCCTTAGACTTACTGTGCATTCCTTATTATTCAGAATGTTATGTTTTAGGGTGGATACTTTATTTTTTTATTGTGAGCTGCTGTGCATCTGTCTGGAATTGAATGCATACAAATCAAATAGATGTCGAGATGTCCGTACATCCATCAATCCATCCATCCACCCATCCATTCCTGCAAATCATGAATTTTGATTGTCCCTAGAAATGGTTCCATCCAGGAAAGAAGATTCCAAAAAAAACTAATCCTTTCCTTTCCTTTCCTTTCCTTTCCTTTCCTTTCCTTTCCTTTCCTTTCCTTTCCTTTCCTTTCCTTTCCTTTCCTTTCCTTTTCTTTCCTTTCCTTTCCTTTCCTTTCCTTTCCTTTCCTTCCCTTCCCTTCCCTTCCCTTCCCTTCCCTTCCTTTCCCTTCCCTTCCCTTCCCTTCCCTTCCCTTCCCTCCCTTCATCTCTCCTCTCCTCTCCTCTCCTCTCCTCTCCTCTCCTCTCCTCTCCTCTCCTCTCCTCTCCTCTCCTCTCCTCTCCTCTCCTCTCCTCTCCTCTCCTCTCCTCTCCTTCTTTCCTGTAGGTATCTTTGTCCACTTTCATCCACTCCATTAAAAGTTTCACTTCAACAGTGAATCTGATGGAAGAAAAATCTGCTGCCAACTCAGAAAGAATCTCTGGCCTGCTCTTGAGTTGCCATTGGAAGGGGGATGGGAAAACTAACTCTGTAGCTGCGGTGAGGCAGTATGTCAGTAAAAACAAAGCACATTCCAGCCATATCTCTGTTATCCACAGTGGTTACCCAAATGGTTATCCACAGTGGTTACCCAAATGGTTATCCACAGTGGTTATCCACAGTGGTATGGTTATCACTCCATGGTTATCCACAGTGGCCAGAGAGGAGTGATCTCTACAATCCGCAAAATTGCTTCGATGGAGAATGTGACTGATGACACACCTTGGGGGGAGGGGGAAAACAGGGTCAGAGCTGGAACGTAAATGACGTGGGGTCAGAGTTGGCTTCACTTGGAACGTGCTGATATGAAGCACCTAATAAATAATTGGATTTCTTTTGAAGCTTGGCTCGAGGCTCATGATTTAATTAGGGCATCGGTTGGAATTCTGACATCTGCTTTATGGTAAATGTTATTTTGCTCTTTTCAAATACTGAAAAAGACACCAAATTTCCTGTGGATCACCCTTCAAACATCAACTGAGATGACAGCATAGCTAAGATTGAATCTCTGCTATGAAGAAAATTTGGGGATCATTGTAGTTTCCCTTTGCCTTGTTTCTATTTTTAGCAACAGGCTTAATCTTGGGAATCATTTAATTCCCAAAAACTCACTTACTGAAAGCTAACAGTCAGGATCTCCTCCATTTTATTCATTTATCTACCATATTTTTTGGAGTATAAGGCACACCTTTTTCCACCAAAAAAGAGGGTGAAAACCTGGGTTCGTCTTATACTCCAAATGTAGCCCCGCCCAGCTTCACAAACGGAGGTTTCAGAGGCTGAAAAAAGCATCCGAAGCAAAGCTTCAGAAAAGAAGCCCCCAAACAGAGCTTCAGAGGCTTTTTTTTTCTGAAACTGTTTTGGAGGCTTTCAGAGGCAAAAAAAAAAGTTTTTTCTGAAACATGGTATACAGAGTCACCATCTTGCCCCCAATAATCCTTTTACCGATCTCAGAAGGATGCAAGGCTGAGTCATCCTTGAGCCAGTCAGGATCGAACTCCTGCTGAATGAGCAGTGAGTTAGTCTGCAATACTGCTGTCATGGTTGACTCGCTACGCAGTCTTGCTTTTTTGTTGTTAGTTGTGATGTCATGTCTGACCCATCGTGACCCCATGGACAATGTTCCTCCAGGTCTTCCTGTCCTCTACCATCCTCTGGAGTCCATTTAAGCTCACTCCTACTGCTTCAGTGACTCCATCTAGCCACCTCGTTCTCTGTCATCCATTTCTCCTTTTGCCCTCAATCGTTCCCAGCATTAGGCTCTTCTGCAATGAGTCCTTCCTTCTCATTAAGGGGCCAAAGTATTTGAGTTTCATCTTCAGGATCTGGCCTTGCTTGCAACCAGACAACTATAACAGGTGGGGGAAGGGAAGGCCTTGGAATCTAAGGGAGGCTTGGGAAGGAAATTTGGAATGCAAGTGTGTCAACTGGAAGTCTGAGACAGATCCAATATCTCAAGGTCACCGGCTGGGGAAGTCTGAGGCAGACAGACTGTTCCCAAAACAAAGAAAGTGCAAATGCATAGTGGACAATGGACAATGGGAGGTCCGGGGGGCAGGGGGAAGGGAACGTTTTCCTATGCTATTTTGACAGGAAATCATTAGAACTGGCTTTTCTCCTGTACCTACATGGAATCTTCAGTAAAGTTACCTTATTTTTCAGAGTATAAAACGCACTCCCTCCCCTAAAAGAGGCTGATTACTTGGGTGTATCTTATACTCCAAATGTAGCCCCACCCACCTGCTGTCCCTTACCCTTCAGCCTCAGTACATCCTCTCCCTGGCTGCAGAGATTGCCACAGACAATGGCTCTCATTTTCAGCCTCCAAATGCTCCGTTTGAGAGCCGTTCAAGGATGTGGGGATTGCCAAAAAACATCGCCGCTGATCGCTGCCTGTGCACATTGTGTTTTCGGCCTCTGTGCATCATGTTTTAGGCTTCAGCATGGCCTATTTTTGGCTTCTGCACATCATGTTTTTGGGTAGTGATCAGCGGCAATGTGCTTTTTACAATCCCCGCAGCCATGAACGGCTCTCAAATGGAGCATTTGGAGGCTGAAAATGCGAGGCGCGGAGCCCAATATGGCAACCCATTTTGCCAAAGCTACTGCCTTATCTTACCGCTGCCGCTCTTCACCTGCTTTACTAAGTGGAGCTCCCTCTGACAATCAGTTGTGCTTTTTAAGCTGTTTATCAGCCCCAGTATGCGCTCACAACCAGCCAACTAATGTGTGCTAAAGCTGACCAGGCTAAGGACGCTAGTCAGATGAATGCTTGATAAGCAGAGGCAGAATTTTTTCCCCCTATTTTCCTTCCCAAAAACTAAGGTGCCTCTTATACTCCTGAGCGTTTTATACTCCAAAAAATATGGTATATTCTTGGTAAAAAAATGTCCCAGGAGTTTCTTTTGTTGACTAACCCAATGGGACAAATGACAACTGCATTCCAACTGACTGATTGACTGACTGACTGAATGACTGACTGACTGACTGAAGCTGATGTAGATGGGATGTTCAGTTGCCTTTTTGTTTTGTAACTACATGAAATTAGTGTAGATATAGAGTTAAAGGCAGGGCAAGCATATAATTGACTGGGAATCTTGGATTCTGGGAATCCTGAATTATGCCTACTTTATCACTTTATGGCTGAAGGCTGTACAATTTAAACCTTTGTTTTTACTTTGTATCTTTTGCAAAAATGTATTTAAAACTTGTTGGTTTGAGAGCTATTGTGCTTGAGAGGTAAAATATTCCTGATCATCTTTTTTTGGTCAGAAGTAAATATTTTATTATTGTCTCCATCCTCAGTGTCTTTTATTGGGCCTTGCATACCAGCCATAAATCCAGAGATTTGGAATGTTTCCAAAAATTTCCTTTCTTGTGCAATAGATTCTCTTTTCCAATTTCGTTTTGGAAACAAAGATGTGTAGGTATCTTCAGTGCTTAGCCATCCTTTCCCCTTTCAATCAAATATTTCCTATCCTGCCAATCAGGGTTTCTTGATCAATTCATTGCTTTGCTTTCATAATCTCTCCTGTCACCTTTCTCTTTGCAAGCAGGAAAATCATACCACCATCTCCCACACAATCCTGGCCTCTTAGTTCCATTGTGGGGTCTAATAGTCTCAACTCTCCACTGATAAGGCTCCCTCCCCCACTCAACCCACTATGGAGGAATGGCTGGTGAATTTGGTAGAATAGCTGAAATGGATAAATTAACTTCTTTGATTAGAGAAAGGAAATGATCTACATTAATTGATAACTCGAAGCTTCTTATACATTTCTTCATAAACAAAAATGCCAATAGAGAATATCTGTTGTTCAGGATTGAAATGAGGGATCCTTGGTTCCCTCTGAGCTTTCTTGCTTTCTTGCAGATGTTTCATGACCCAAACTAATAACATCATAAGAGCCTTGGTGGTGCAGCAGACTAAAGTGCTATTAAATAGCACCAGCTGCCTGCAATTACTGCAATTTCAAATCTCACCAGGCTCAAGGTTGACTCAGCCTTCCATCGTTTTGAGGTAGGTATAATGAGGACCCGGATTGTGGGGGCAATAAACTGACTTTGAATAAAAAAGAACACCGCTTGTGGGGGCCAAAAGCCCTACTAAGCAGGTATATACAAAAGTATGAAGGCTATTGGTTAACGCATTGTCAGCTGCCCTGAGTCTCCGGCAAAGGGTGGCATATAAATTGATCCAATAAATAAATAAATCATCATTGTTAATCACTCATGATAGTTATCAGCCCTGATGATGTTTCCCTCCCCTCGAATGGCATCACTCTGCTTGACAACTAATTCCCACAACATTGTCAAATAATGTATTACTATTATTATTCTCTTCCTTACTAGTATTTATCTTTTCCCACTTAATACTATAACCATGTTGCTTGTATCTTTCAATTTATATTGTTTTTATTTGTTTCCTAGTACAATTTTTTTTTAAAAAAATTTGATTTATATGCCAACCTTCTCCGGAGACTCAGGGTGGCTTACAATGCGATAAGCAATAGCCTTCATACTTTTGTATATTTATACAAAGTCAGCTTACAAAGTCACAAACTGGGTCCTCATTTAACCTACCTTAGAAAGGATGGAAGGCTGAGTCAACCTTGAGCCTGGTAAGATTCGAACCTGCAGTAATTGCAGGCAGCTGTGCTAATAACAGGGTGCATTAAACCACTGTACTACCAAGGCTCCTAATTTCTAATTTGAAAGCTTATTAGTAACCTTGACTATCACTAAGTGCTGTATCTTTTCATTCATGATGAATGTATTTTATTCTCCTTATGTATACTGAGAGCCTATGCACCCAAGACAAATTCCTTGAGTGTCCAATCGCACTTGGCCAATAAAGAATTCTATTCTATCTTACCTAGTTTGGGACATGAACCATCTACAAGAAAACAAGCCCGCATAGGGAGCACCAAGGACCCCACAAATGAAAAGAAATGAACTTCTGATCTATAATTTTGATTGTTAGACAGGATAGATTATAGGAAAAAAAATACTTTCTTCTCCTGTTTGGTAGATCTTAATAATTATAAATATTTTATTAGTGAATTAATGTCCCTTGGATTAAAAAAAAAATGTGATGATCATTTATGTTGCAGCTTTATTTTCCCCAATTGTTTGGCCTCATTTCTCTGAATCTGTGAGGTTAAAAAAACTTTTTCCTTTTGTAAAAGTAAGCTGTTCACTCCAGAGGTGGGTTTCAGCAGGTTCTGACCAGTTCTGGAGAACCAGTAGGGGAAATTTTGTGTAAGGTAATAATGAAGCCCAAAATGCTAAATAATACTACCAGACACAGAAACTTGAAAGCATGGAAATTAGACTTAAGCAGGAGATCACTTCAAAAAGCAGCCTGATAGTGTTTTCTCCTGAAAAGTACCCAATGGTGAGAATTATATTGGGTGGGAATTATATCCCCAGAACATCAATCAGCATCACTTTTTTACTTCACTTTTGAACATCAGATGTTCCTTTGTATTCAGATCTGGCCTCAGCAAAATGATGTAACACTTAGGGATGAAGAGGCAACCCAGCAGCCCAGCACTGGAAGCCAAGATGGAGAAGACCTGCACAGCCACCATGTATTTCCCTCTGGTGCTGAGATAGGTAGGCACAAAGGAGATCCAGACACTGCAAAAGACCAGCATGCTGAAGGTGATCAGCTTGGCTTCGTTGAAGGACCCAGGTAGATTCCTGGCCAGGAAGGCCACTATGAAGCAAATGGCAGCCTGAAAACCCATGTAACCAAGGGCAACATAAAACATAGTGACAGAGCCTTCATTGCACTGCAGAACAATCTCTCTAGGCTGGGAATACATGTCAGAATCAGGGAATGAAGGAAAGACTCCTAACCAGGTGAAACAAATGACAACCTGGACACTGGAACAAGAAACGATGATGGTGTTGGTCAGACTCTTGCCCAGCCACCCTCTCACTCTGTTTCCTGGCTTTGTGGCCAGGAAGGCCAGCACCACCATGATTGTCTTGGCCAAGACAGAAGACACGGCAATTGAGAAGATGATGCTGAAAATTGTTTGTCGGAGAAGGCAGGTGGTTCTCCTTGGCCGACCAATGAAGAGAAAGGAAGTCAAGAAGCAAAGAAGAAGGGAGACCAGGAGGATATAGGAGAGGTCCCGGTTGTTGGCTTTGACAATTGGAGTTTCTTGGAATTTAATGAAGATTCCCAAGACTAAAACTGTGGTTAAGATCAGGAATAGGGCAAAGAAAGTAAGAATAACTCCCAAATACTCTTGATGGGACAAAAAAGTGACAGTTTTGAGGATACATTGATCTCGATGCTTGTTCTGATACTGATTGTCAGGACATCTGGTGCAGTGGTCTGCATCTATAGAGGACAAATGTAATATTTACCATGGGCCTTGAGTTTGACACCCCTGATCTACATCATGTAGGAAGGTTTCTAATGGACTAGGACTAGCCAATTTAACAAGGTTGGAATATTTTGGTTTTCCAAAAAGGAGTTTGATTTGTCTCACTACCCATTAATTGGAAGTAAAATTGAAATTCAGTAATGATATTGTTCAAGTATTTTTGCTTTCATTTTGTCCCACCAAATCCCAATGGTTAATGATTAAAAAGGGGCAGATAAAGTTGTCTGGTTTGACCTTTCTCTCTAATCGTAGTGTGTGAGTTGGCTGTCAGGCCTGGAAGCCATATTTTTCATTGAATCTTCAGGCCTGCCACATTTACTACTGTGGGAAACTATGATGGGGGGATTGTATGGAGCATGGGTGATATATACCGGTAGTCATAATAACATTCCTTTCTCAGAAAGTCAAGGACATCTTGCCCTGCACCTGGAGGGTGAGAACTGGGAGGCATCTCCAGTCAGCATGGAGTTTGGATTGGGCCATGTGATGGACTTGTGGGTGTTGGGCAGGGACTTGAACTTTCCTTTGGGTGAGGAAAACCTGGAAGCTTTCACATTTGGGTTTTCCCAGTAATGCGAATATGACATCTTCAATAAAATGTAACTTGGGGAAAGTCAAGCCTCGGAGTTTTCTTTCATTGGGGGTCTTAATTGGAACCCTGATATTGGAGATTAATTTATCTCAATGGAGAGCTTCATACTGTAGAAGCAACATCATTCTGTTTGTCATGGTGAAACAACGTGCTGCTTCATGTCACTTCAACTGATCCTTCACAAAGTCACATACGCTTCTTGATAGCTGCTTGGCTTCTTCTACACTTAACCTCTCATTCCAATGAATTCTCCCAGCTCACATTATTGTTATATCCTTGGTGAAATTAATTCTGATAGTTAAATTAATACTCCCTCCCACTCCAACACCCAAATTAGAAATATCTTCTTAGAAAAGGTCTGCAGGAACCTTTGCTCTTATCTCAAGAACTGTTTTGATTCCCATTCACCCACCTTCTTGGGTGGAAATGCTCCCTTCTGCACAAGGGACGCAGTCGTAGCAACAGATTGGTTTTCCTTCCTGGACCACCTTGAAATAGCCAGGTTGACAAGGCTCCACACACTGGGAGTGAGGCAAGGGCTGAAAGTGAGTAAAATTTGCATTCAGAAGCATCTGCAAAACTGATTAGTTATGAAATGAATTATAGTGTTGGAATGGGATTGTCAGGTCCCATAGCTTATCTCGTCTCCAGAGAAGAGCAGCAGCGTTGCCTTGGAGACCGGCATTTATCACCTCCTCAGCCTGAGTATCTCATAATATCTTTACACTTCACGATTGGCTTGGTGATGTTTCAGTTTTTCAGTTTCAGTTTTATTTGATTTGTATACCGCCCTACTCCCGAAGGACTCAGGGCGGTGAACAGCCAACAATAAAATACATAGATACACAAAATTTAAAAAACCCAATAAAATCAAATTAAATTATTTGGCCAGATAAATTAAAACACCCTGTTTAAAAACAGATAAAAATTTAAATATTTAAAAAGGGAAGAGATTAGGCCAAGCCCGCTTGATGGAATAAAAAGGTCTTCACAGCATTGGGCTTTGTATGTATTGGGCTTTGGGAGGGGCTCTGTCTGCACTTTACTGTTTTGAGTGGGAAACTTAATTCCTGCCTAGATCTCTTGCTATCACAATCTTCCAATAAAAGTTTCCTTTTGAAATGGCTTTTGTTTCATGAGTACTGCTTTCTTGAGAGGACTGGAGAGGCAGGACCTTACAGGGAAAAATAGGAGGTATGTGCAAAATGGACTAGAAGTGGACCATTCTGTTTCTCCTCTGGGCCATGTTGTGGTGGCCACTCCAGAGAATTTTCTAGAAAGATACTCTTGAAACTGGAAGCATGATAGTCAGACATGCTTCCATTTTGGAGGACTGTCTCTGGAAGGCTGTCAGAGAAAGTTTTGGAAAAACAGATCATATGGAGGGGAAATGGGAATTCTGGATTTCTTCAGCATAATGGGTTTTGTACTTTTCTTCTACCAAATAAGGTCAAATTCTTGAATGTATACATGTCCAAATGAACATGTGTCACTAAATTGATTTTAATTCTTCCCTCTTAAATCCTGCTTCCATTTCCCTCTATCCCAACATTTTTTTTCCGCAGACCAAAGTCTTCTACTGTATAAGTCATAAAGCATCTTTTCTTTTGCTGGTTATTAATGAGAGAATATAATTCTAAAGCATGAATTTGAAGGCAGTCAAGTTTACATATAGTTTGGGATGGAGGGGAACACTGATTGAGATAATGGACAAAACTGAAGAGATGGGAGACCTCATCCCCTACCTGATTGAGCCACTGAGGGCTCGTGATGGCTTCCTTGTTGATGTTGAATTTGACTCCAATGGTTCCTTCTCTGTCTAGACTCCCAAATTTCAGTCTGGTGGTCGACTTATTAGGAAACAACATCCAGTTCACAATGTCAAAGTCAGCCATCAAATCTCCATTTCTATCCAAATACATTCCTTCTATGGTGTTGTTGTAGATCTGAGGATTCTTCAGGAAATGGTGAAGCTAAGGAATATAAGGAAAGAGGTTTTTACACAAATGGAATCATCTAAACAAGTTGATGTACAGAGATATAAGGAATTTGGCTTATTGAGCTGCAGCCTGTTTTTTTCTCAGGACAATCTGCATAGATTTGTCCTTCAGGTACCAATGGCGGATGTTTTCTTTTCAACATCTGGCATTCCCAACTAGCCCACATTTTCTTTTCTTCTTGTTTTATTTCTCCCGTTAGTTCTCTTGAAGATAAGCAGATAGCAGAAGGGCAGGAGAAGGGAAATCCATTACCTACAAATATATTTGCTTACATTATCTGTTGCTTATCCATCTGTTGCTTTTCCCCTCCTCTCTGAGATGTCCTGCATAGCTATAGATACATTATTTCATAATCAGAGAAGCCATATAGATAGAAAAACACCCACACAGCATGAAAAAACAAAATGATACCTCCCGCCTACCATCCATTTGGAAACCTGCCCTTATTGACAAATGAGTCCCTAACACGGGGAATGACACTAGACCCACACTCACGAGGGCCACACAGGATGTCACCACCACACATCAACGTGGAAAGAAGACTCAAACCCACACCGATGATGAGGCACGACCACGGACCAGAAGCCAGACCGCAGCTGCATCATTAGCCACTTCAAACCCCTCCAATCCATACATGAAACAGACTGACACCCACCATGAAGATGTGGCACGACCACAAATGAGAAGCCAAACAACAGCAACGCAGCTCACCAGCTCAAATTCCCCTGCAACTCAGATTATCCTGAGCACAACCAAGCCCCCACCCAAACAGAAAACACCCCCATCCAATCAGAGCAGAGCCAACCCTCCATCCAATCAGAGCACAGCCAAGCACCCAACCAATCAGAACACACCTCCACCCAATCAGAACACAGCCAAGCTCCCACCCAATCAGTTCACAACCCCACTAGCAGTTAAAAGGAAGAAACAGCTGCAATCACACATTGCTCCTAGAAGCATGAAGCCGAAACCACCAGCCTGAAGGTGACGAATGAGACTTCGTCGAAATGTCGCCAAGACACTTCCAATTTTACGCATGAGAAAACCTGAATAACCAAAGACCTACATACAAACACCCGAGAAAACCTCAGAAAAATGGATCTTATAAAAAAATGATTCATAAAAGGTATTTTTTTCTCAATGTATATGATATTTCTCAAAGAGTGTTTCACGATATTCATCATCTAGATGTCGCTCTTAGCAACATACATGGAACCGATAAGGAAATACCTGCCATGGTTGAATGTTTTCAACTTCCACCTTGTCTTTTCTCTCCATCCTTGTCCTCTGGGAACGGGGTGAATTGACCACATTTAAGGCATGTGCCACAATCTGGATGGCATTGTAAGTTAAGGAGTTATCTAGAGAAAAGATCCTGTCAATCTTCTGCTGAGGTAGAGTCTCCAAGTTCTCTTTCTCTGTACACCTTGTCCAGCCTTTCACAGACAAGGCAGGCTTCCCATATGAACAGTGAAATTTCTTAGTCATAAATGCTTTCATAACCAGATAGAAATCCATGAAATTGTCAAATTTGGTTCTTTGACTGGTCTGGATAAGAAAAGAAAAAATGATATGGGTGTATCTGAAAGAGAAAGTGTTATATAATAATTCAATGGTGAGATCCCACAAAGCGGTTGTGATCCAAACTTTCCCTTCAGTAGGCTTTTGCAAGGAATTTAATATGTCTTCTAGGAAAAAGGCTCCCTCGACGAACGTAAACTCTGAGTAATAAACAAATACATTGATTTGGGCCCACAGGTTCAAAACAGAAATCTGATACTTCAAGTTCTCATCTTTTAATAATACAATTTGCGAAAAAACAACACAGATGCCATTCTGAGACAGCACTGGAACGAAGGTCCTAATGAAATGTTCTCCGTTATCGGTGTCTGCAGCAAAGACGCCAATGAATGTCCATCGAAAATACAGCAGCAGTTTAACAATCCCCAGGTTTTGAGCACCTTCTTTGGGGACGGTCCGGTAGAAAAAAGGTAACTGAGTTTTATCACTCAGGATTGGTGAAATATAAGTGTAGCTGATCTGGAGGAGGAAAAAAAGGAGATTTATGTTTTATTTGGGGTTTTTACTATCCTGCTCTATGGAGGAGAGTGTTGGTCTCTGACAGAAAACCATTTGAAGAAATGAGAAGCATTTGAAATGTGGATTTGCAGACGGCTGTTATGTATAAACTGGGTTAACAAAAATCACAAATGAGGAGGGGATAAGCCGCCTGGGAAAGCCAAGGAAAATCATCAAAGCCATTAAAAAGCAAACGTTAGAATATTTTGGACACATGAAGCGACACCCAGATAAATACGGCATCCTTCACTTAAATCTCCAGGGAAAGATTGAAGGCAAACGAGGTCCAGACGAGGTCCAATGATGGATATGACAGAAGAAGAAGACCTATTAGATCTTGAAAAGATAATGTCAGAGCTTAAGTAGTGGCTGGAAGATTCCAGCCTACCTTGGTGGATTTAATAGGGGATCAGAAATGCAGAAAACGTAAAAGTCAACAATGGATGATAAGAAAAAATCCAGATCTCATTTTCTGAAAAGCTGATGCTTCCTTAGAACTTGCATAGTGCAAGATCTGAGCAACGTGAAATATTACAAATTAATATTTGTATTCAATTTATAATTGTTAATTATGGTTGTATCAATATTTGTGCTTCTCTTTCTGGGAGACTGAAAGAAGACATAAAGATTAATTCTTCATCTTAATCCACGCTTAACTAACGTTACTAAGGAGAAAATCTCCTTAACCGCTCTGGAATAAACTTGCAGCCATTCACTGGCTCTATACCTGTGGGATTTTGTAGATGCCCAATATGGCAGCCATAAGGATGGATATATCAGAGTTCGCCTCTTCCAGCAGAACCAGCATGTTTCTCTTCCTTCCGCAGCTGTAGTTGGGAACATTGGCCTCTCCAGTCGAAAGCAAATCCAACAGACCATCCAATGTCAACATTCTGTCTCGAAAGTTGTCATGGAGGTTATAACCCAGGGTGAGGTTGGGCAAGAGAAGAGGATCTTTGTTGATTTCCTGAATGGCAAAAAGGAAGGAGAGAATTTTCCAGTACCACACACCTGTTTTCCTGAAAAGATACATGGATTTTGCCATGATGTCACATTCAGTGAAATCACCAACCTAGAACTAAAGAGAAATTTCCTGACAGTGAAAGCAATTAACTGGTGGAAGGGCTTCCTTCCCGAAATTGTGGATGTTCCATCACTGGAGGTTTTAAAGAAGAGACTGGACAGCCATTTGCCTGGTATGGTATAGGGCAGTGATGGCTAACCATTTTGCCATCGCGTGCCAGGAAGGGGGGGGAGGGGGAAGTCCATGTGTGTGTGTGCCCACACCCATATTTCTATGCACCCTGCCCTGCGCATGTGTGCAAAAGCCCCCTCCATTCTAGCTCCTGTCCCCAGCCTCCAGAGCCTCTCCAGGAGTCTCTGGAGGTTGGGGACAGCAAAAACATCACTTCCTGTCCAACCGGGAGTTGGGAAATGGGCCATTTTAGGCCTCTGGAGGGCCTCTGAGAGAATGGGGAAGGCTGTTTTTGCCCTCCCCAGATGCATAGAGAGGATCTTGAGCCAGGTCAGAAAGAAATCGGGCTTTCCCCACCCCCCGAGTCCCTCCGGAGGTAGGAAACAACCTATTACCTACTTCTGGTGGGCTCATGAGGCCCAAAAATCCGCTGGCCGGCATGTGCATGTGTGCCAGAGCTGAGCTCGCATGCCCAACCGATATGGCTACACATGCCACCTGTGGCACAAGTGCCATAGGTTTGCCATCACGAGTATAGGGTCTCCTGCTTGTTCAGGAGATTAGATTAGAAGACCTCCAAGGTCTTCCCATCCAACTCTGTTATTCTGTTAATGGATTTCATATGTGCTATTGTGACTGCACAGGTTTTTGTCCCCAAAGTTCCTCTTCTCTACTTAGATTATTTGAAAGTCAAAACAGACACACTCCAGACAATCTGGGCACTGTTGTCACTTGCACTATTCGTTCAACCTCAGTTTGAGAAGTCAAAAAACTTTCTAGGAAAAGATTTTGGCAAAACATGTCTGAAAATGTAGCTCAGAAATCTGCATGGACCTCACTATGTAGGAACCAGGATTTGAGATTCCATCAAAGGGCCATTATGCATGTATTACATTTTTAAAATGTGTATGTATGGATGTGTATGAGCCTGAATGTGTGAATGAAGTTGGGGCAGAAAAGAAAGCATTTAAGAATTGAACAGAAGCACCAGCTTTCCCATTTTCTCTTGAGTAAATGGTCTCGATCCCTGTTTGCTCGAATGAGTGGATAGAGAAAACAGAGGGCCTGCTCAAAGCATTTTGGTATAGTGGAACCAGAGGTGAGTCAAGAAGGAGCATCTGAAGATGCCCATGTCTACATCAGGGAAACAACAACTAGCTGTGGCAAGTTTGGAGAAATCCCTGGATCATTTAAGAAAACAATAGCCGAGAATTTGGGAGAAAGACTGGAGGCACCCAGGAGCTGACTGCTGATGGCTTTGGAATTGCGGGTTTTATCTTTCTGGAAAATTTATTCATTCAATTTATTCGATTTATGAGGCATGTCAAACTAGTACTCTGCAATAGCATTGTGGTCTCCTGGCTACTGTAGCAACACCAGATGCTAATAATAATATTAGATTTACGGAACTTCCGATGGCTCTGCGGACGTCGAGGACGGTCTCCATTGACCGCCAGCCACCCGATCTGTAAAAACCTCCCTGACAGCGCTAAACTGCTGTCTGGCGGTTTGAAAAAACTCTCCTTCGGGCAAAGAAGGAGAGGAGAGTCGGAGGGGGTGGGTAGAGCTCCCTGAAAGTCCCTGGATTAATCCCAGGGACTCGGAGGGTGAGAGCTCCCCAGTTCCGCCCTCCCATTGCTCCGGATCGCTGGTGCCTCTGCTAGCCAGAGCCAGACGTCGTGTCCAATTCTGCTGGCAAACAGTGAGTTTTAATGATTTCTAACAAGGCAGACAGAGCGGAAACAAGAGTGCAAGCCTTTTAAAAGAAACAGAGCTTAACTCCGTGAATACATTGTTGCGAACAGAACTTTCCTGAGCTGGAGGCTGGAGAGGAAGGGAAAGTGAAAGTTAAAGGGAAATTGCTTGTTAAGAGTCTTCTGCTTGAAGAGAAAATTGCTGGGGACTGAGAACAGACTGGAGAGAGGATTGTTTATTCTGAAAAAACTCTGAAATAAACATTGTAAGACTGTTTATAAGACTTTGTGGCTGTAAAAGGAAAAAAACTCATTTTTAAATAAAATGGCTGCTAAACAACTAAAGCCACCAACTTCTAAAGGGGGAGGAGGTTCCCCTGTAGTGACTCAAAAGCAACAACTTCCGGCTGATACACAGTCACAAGACCTTAAAGAATTTATAATGGGTGCCCTGAACAATCAGGCAGAAATGATGAAAGAATTTTCAGAGGAGTTAAAGAAAATTAAAGATGTGGTGGAGGAAAAACATGATGCAATAAGAGATCACATTGTTTTTGCAGTTTCAGGACTGGCTAATCATATGTTAAAGATTGAGGAGAGAGTACGGGAAGTTGATGAAGCTAATTTGGAGCTAGCAACTAAATTAGGAGAGGTTATGATACAAGCAGAGAAAGTGGATGATGAAATGGTCATGATACAATACAGATCAATGGAATTTGCCCTGAGACTGAGAGGTTTGAAAGAAAAGAGTGGTGAAAACTTAAAAGATATTTGCTCCAATGCTTTAGCAGAGCTGATTTCAGAAAGGCCAGAAGATGTGGCAATTCAAATGGACAAAATCTATAGGGTTAATTCCTGGCTGGCAAAACAAAAGCAGCTACCAAGAGATGTGGTGATCTATTTCACAACAAGGAGAATTAGAAATGACATTCTGCAAGCTTCTTAGAGAAACAAGATTCAAGTGGATGGACAAGAGCTGGTGGTCTTGAAGGAGCTTCCTCCTAAAATGTTAAGAGATAGAAAGCAGTTTAGTTTTTTGGTGAATGAATTAAGAAACCAACACCTCCAGTACAGATGGGATGTCCCATTTGGGATAATAGTGACATACGCTGGGCAAAGACATCGTTTAAACACAGTTGGAAAGGCAAAAGATTTTTACGCCAATGTCTTAAAGGCTGGACGGCCACCCTCACCAGGGGGTGCTAGAAAGCAATTGGAAATGATACAACAAGAGAAAGATGGAGGGCAAGCACAAACCTATGCTCAATCTGTAGCTGGAGGAGCTAATTTGGAAGAAGACTTATTGTTGAGTCCACCACCAACCCTTGAGCCATTAAAGATGATAGAGATGCCAAAAGATCAACGATTGACAAGAGCCACTTATAAACAGCATCTGGCACGACAGCCTCAAGATTCAACCCAACAAGTCCAAAAAATGCAAGCCGTGGGAGGAGCTAGGCCGAAGTCCAAAATGGCAGAGGAGGTTCAGCTGATGCTCTCAAAGCTTGGAGGGCCTAGAGATGGCAAATAAATTTTTATCTTGGAATGTCAATGGTTTAAATTCTCCACAAAAAAGAAAGAAAATATTTCACTACTTGAAGCAATTTCAGAATGATGTTATTTGTTTGCAAGAAACGCATATTAAATCCTCAGATCAAAAGTACTTGATAAATTCAAAATTAGGTAAACATTTTGTGGCATCAGCACCAGAGAAGAAAAATGGCCTAGTTATATATGTTAAAAGAGGCTTATTGGCCAATTTAATTGAGGCTGACACTCAAGGTAGATATATTGCAATTGAATTAACAACACAGAACGGGAAGCTGCTTGTAATTGGAGTATATGCACCTAATCAACAGCAAGACAAATTTTATAAATTTTTACATACTAAAAATACTACAATGGGATTACAGATCTTTACTCTTAATGGGTGTTTGGAATGGGGTAATAAATACCCAGAAAGATAAAAAAAGTCTTTCCAAGATATCCATGCGTGCTAAGCTGCCTAAATCTTTTTTCGATATTTTGGAGGATATGGAGCTGAGAGACATTTGGAGAGAAAGGAACGTATTGGAAAGTGATTTTACTTTTTTTTCAGATAGGCATCAATCTTTTTCTAGGATTGATTTTATATTAACCACAAATGATCTTTTTTCTAGGGTGAAGAAGACGAAGATATGTCCAAGAACTTTAACTGATCATAGCCCGGTTTGGGTGGAACTAGAACAGGAAAGAGGGGAAAGGAGGTCTTGGAGGTTAAATGACAATTTATTTAGATATGGAGATAACTTGAATGAACTTAAAAAACAAATGAAAGAATTTTTTGTTAACAATATGAATAAAGGTATCTCGATGGAAATGGTATGAGATGCTAGTAAGGCATATATGAGGGGAACATTAATTTTTCTGAACAATAAATATAGATTAAAACAACAAAACAGACGGAAAGAGATAGAGGAGGAAATTAAAAAGAAAGAACAATTGCTTATAATTAATCCGGGAGACAAAAAGGTAAAAGATATGATAAATATTTTAAGAGAGCAATTTAATATGTTAATGGCTGGGCAAGTAGCAACCAGCATACAATATGCCAGACATAATACATTCTAAAATGCCAATAAACCTGGGAGATGGTTGGCTTACACGATGAGAAAAAAATGAAAATCACATGTTATAGACAAGATAGAATTTAGAGGTAAGGAGATTTACCAACAGAACTTAATAAAAAAGGTATTTTGGAGTTCTATACAAAGCTATATGCTAAAAATTCAATTCAAGATGTTGATATTGATAGATATTTAAAGATAGATATTCCTGAACTAACGCTGGAACAGAGAGAAAGATTGAATCAGCCAATAACTTCTGAGGAAATTGTTGGGGTAATTAAACAATTAAAAATAGGTAAGGCTCTGGGAACAGATGGACTAATAGCTGTTTATTATAAACATTTACAATCTGAAATGCTAGAACCACTTAAAATCTTATTTAATAAAATACAGGTAGGAGGAGAAGTACCACCTTCTTGGAAAACAGCTTTTGTCTCACTAATTCCAAAGGAGGATCAAAATTCTATCAAACCTGAGAATTCTAGGCCAATTTCACTTTTGAATACCGATTATAAGATTTTTGCTAAGATATTGGCTAATAGATTAATGCCAGTTATGCAACAAATAATTCATAATGACCAATAAGGGTTCATAAAAGGGAGACAAATGAAATATAATGTTAGACAAATTGTAAACCTACTGGAATATTTGGCAAAAAATAACCAAGTCCCTGCAGCGTTTATATTTTTGGATGCAGAGAAGGCATTTGATCGCTTGAACTGGCAATTTTTGTTTAAAATAATAGAGAAAATGCATTTTGGGGAATATTTTACACAATCAATTAGAGCGATATACCAGCAGCAAACAGCACAAATAATAGTTAATGGAGGTTTAACAGAGGTTTTTAGAATTGAGAAAGGAACAAGGCAGGGGTGTCCTCTGTCCCCATTGTTGTTTATCTTGACTTTGGAAGTGCTATTGAATAAGATATGTGATTCAGAAAAATTGAAGGGTATTGTAATTAGACAACAAGATTATAGATTAAGAGCATTTTCAGATGACTTGGTTGTTACCTTATCCCAACCTATAGAGTCGGCTCCATATATATTGGATATAATTGATCAATACGGGAAAGTATCAGGATTTAAAGTTAATTCACATAAGACAAAGATGATAGTTAAAAATATGACTATACTTGAAAGAGATAAACTAGCAAGATTAACAGATTTTGAAATAGTTGAAAAGGTTAAATATCTAGGAGTATACATAGCAGCTTCAAATACAAAATTATACAAAAATAACTATGAGGTTCTTTGGCAGAAGGTACAGAAGGATATGGAGAATTGGAAAAAATTACAGTTGTCTTTATTGGAAAGAATTGCAGCAATTAAAATGAATGTGTTACCTAGATTCTTATTCTTGTTCCAAATGATACCTGTGCTTAAGAAAGATGAAAATTTGAGAGAATGGCAGAAAGGTGTTAATACTTTTATCTGGGCTGGGAAAAAAACCAGAATAAAGATGAAAATTATACAAGATACACGTGAAAGCGGGGGGGGGGTGTCTCAACATGCTTAATTTAAGATTATATTACGAAGCAGCGGTTTTATCACAAATTAGTGATTGGTTTAACTTAACTGAGGGGAGAATTTTGAATCTAGAAAGTTATGATTTACTATATGGATGGCATGCCTATTGGTTATATGACAAAAAAGTGGACAAAGTATTTAAGGCCCATATACTTAGAAATGCTTTGTTGAGGGTTTGGAAAAAATATCAATATAAGTTAAATTATAAGATACCTGTATGGGCAAATCCTAGACATGCAATAGAAAATATAAGTATAGAACAAAAACAGGAGGTGATTACTTATAAAGAGCTTCTTATTGTGGAAAGGGGGGTAATGTATTTGAAATCTTTAGATACATTGAGAGAAGAAGGTATAATTTATACATGGTTTCAGTACGGTCAGCTTCAAGCTAGATGAAAGGAAGATCAAAAAACTGGCTTTGTGCAAAATGAGGAGAATTTGGTAAAACAAATTAGAGATCAAAAACAAATGCATATTAAAAGGCTGTATAATGCTTTACTGGAAATAGACTCTGAGACGGAACTGGTTAAAGATTGCATGATTAAATGGGCGCAAAATTTTCAAGAGCCAGTGAAAATTTCAGGAGACTTGGGAAAAGATTTGGATTAGAAATGTGAAATTTACACAAGCACAAAATTTAAGAGAAAACTTTTATAAAATGTTTTATAGATGGCATTTAGATCCAAAAAAATTATCATGTATGTATCCTAATGTGCAAGCTAAATGTTGGAGATGTGACTGTGATGATGCAACTTATTATCATATATGGTGGACTTGTAGAAAAATCAAAGCATTTTGGATAAAGATTTGGTGGGTGATGCAGAATATTTTTTAAAAAAGACTGAAATTTACCCCGCAGTTGTTTTTATTGGGTATAACTACGGACTGTACAGTTGCAGAGACTAAACTGATTTTGAACTTGATAACAGCAGCAAGATTGTTGATAGCAGAACATTGGAAGAAGGACTTTTTGCCTACTATTGATGACTGGATATTGAAAGTAACTAATTTAGCTGAAATGGCTAAAATTTCAGCATATTTGAAGGATCACACACAAGAAAGGTATATACAGGACTGGAGAAGATGGATTGATTACATTCAAAATAAGTATCAGACTAAAAAATATCAAATAGCTTATGAATGATTTTTTTTAACTGTATAAGTGCTATATAAGTGATATTAGAAGGATTATGTCTAAGAAGTAGGATTTTATCTATGGGGGTTAAGAATTTTTTTTTTAGGGGGTGTTAGTTTGATGATTGGTTATGTAATTTAGTTTATTGTTAAAGGTCAATAGAAATACCTTGTGTTCTGCTCTGGGAAGTCGGGGAGGGGGAGGGTGGTTGGGAGGGAGGGTTGTGGGGAAACTGTGTTTGTTTCACCAATAAAACTTTTTCAATAAAAAAAAAATATTAGATATACATGCTGCCGATCATGTCCAAAGGAGACTCTGATAGCTATCTTCTAGGAAAGACTCAGAAAAGAAATCAGCCTTTTCTCTGAATTGGGACTAATTGGGACCAATTAGAGCCTCCTGTCCTTTTCTTTGATGGCCATGCTGACACCATAACCATGACCTCCCAAGCTAATCACATTGAAAGATGAAACCAAGTTGTCCATGTAGGGATCAGTTCAACAAGGGTGCTTAGTGTTAAAGCTTCCTTTTGTTTCATCTGCTGAATGTGTTGCACTTCATGCTGTTTGTATACAGATGTGACTGTTGATCTAAGTAACTAACTAACTTCACTCTGTCAAGGACCTTGGAGTACACATCTCAAATGATCTATGCCCTAGAGCTCACTGTAACAGCATTGCGAAAAAGGCATTAAAAGTTGTTAACCTAATTTTGCAAAATTTCTTATTAACATCGAATTGTTAACTAGTGTATTCAAAACTTTGCTCAACCAATTCTCGAATACAGCTCGTCTGCCTGGAATCCACACTGTATAGCGGACATTAATACAATTGAGCAAGTCCAGAGGTATTTCATGAGAAGAGTCCTCCACTCTTCTGCTCACAACAGAATACCTTATGACACCAGGCTTGAAATTTTGGGCTTGGACAATGTAGAACTATGCCGACTATGGTTTGACCTAAGCATAGTAAACAAAATTGACTGCTACAAAGTCCTACCTGTCAATGACTACTTCAGCTTCAACCACAATAATACACAGGCAAACAATAGATACAAACTTAAGGTAAACTGCTCCAAACTCGATTCCAGGAAATATGACTTCAGCAACAGAGTGGTCGATGCCTGGAATGCACTACCTGACTCTGTGGTTACTTCCACAAACCCTCAAACCTTTAACCTTAAATTGTCTACCGTGGACCTCACTCCATTCCTAAGAGGTCTGTATGGGGGCATGCTTAAGCACACCAGCGTGTCTACTATCCCTGTCCTACCATCCCATTTATTTGTACTCATCTCCTGTGTTCATGTCTATACTAAAACCTCACTGCCTTCCTCTGTCCCCAGTTTTCCTCAAAGGCAACATAACATAACATCAATCAACATCATGACACTTACTGATAAACCTTTTTAGAAGGACTCAAACTGAAATTCTGCAGCTCAGGTTGTAGATTATTTGTTGCAGAGAAGAGCCCACCGATGAGATGATCTCCTAGCCTGTAATGATTGAGTGGATCTCTTGCATCCCTTCCCAAAGTCAAGAAGCACTTGGTGCCGAGAATACCACAGGCTGCCTGGGGTAACAAAAGCTCCATCAGAAGCAGAAGCAGTGGGTTCATTTCTGGGTTAGCCGAAGGAATCCCCTGCCTTGCATCTGATCTCAGAATCAGGAGACCAGAAATATTTGGAGACGTTGAAAGTAGATTGCTGCAAGACTGACTTTTCTAATATAATATGAAGTCCAGAAAGAATTTCCCCAATGATGGAAACTGGACCAATGCAGAAGCAGAGCTCCTGGTGTCCATGAAGCTCAGTCCAGCTTTCCAGGGTGACAAGACAACTTATACACTAACTTTCCTGATGCTGAATGTGTTGCTGCTGAGTCTGTTGACCTCCTTCAGACAATTTCCAGAGGGAAAAGAATCCCTTGACATTTAGCAAGAAGGCAAGAAAGAAATCACTATCATTCTAATAATTAGCTGGGGAAGGAGGAGTTTTGCAAAGTCCTCCCTGCAGGGTGAACTGGGATCCAACTGAAAGAGTCCCAATGTAACTCAATGTAGTGGATTTCCAGAAAGCATCCACAACCAAATTGTTCTGTGGGCATTTGGGACACCTATCATTCTGCTGGGTTGATTTCCAGTTGTTTTCCTTTTATGCTATTATATGCTGTATGACTGGCTTATTTTATAAAGTTGTGCTTTACACGTGATGAATTTACTGTTTTCTTACTGTGGACTTTTGAACATTATGATGCTGATGTGGCCTGAACTTACTGTGCATTCCTTATTATTCAGAACTTTATGTTTTAGGGTGAATACTTTATTTTTTTTATTGTGAGCTGCTGTGCATCTGTCTGGAATTGAATGCATACAAATCAAATAAATGTCCAGATGTCAGTCCGTCCATCCATCCATCCATCCATTCATGTAACATGTCCCTTTTCTACCTGGAAGAGTCAAAGAAAAGAGTCAAAGAGTTTCTAAGAAATTTCTCCCTTGCTATATAACCTCAAACAGAGATGCTCAACATGAAACATCTCTGGTTCTTTCATACTGATCCAACAGGTAGAAAAGTCTATCTGTACACCTCTGGCAAAATGAAAATCTCATGAGTAGCATTTCACCCTGAGTCTTAAATACTTTGATTCCATAAATATCTCCTGCAAATCATAAATTTTGATTGTCCCTAGAAATGGTTCCATCCAGGAAAGGAGATTCCAAGAAAACCTTATCCTTCCTTTCCTTTCCTTTCCTTTCCTTTCCTTTCCTTTCCTTTCCTTTCCTTTCCTTTCCTTTCCTTTCCTTTCCTTTCCTTTCCTTTCCTTTCCTTTCCTTTCCTTTCCTTTCCTTTCCTTTCTTTCCTTCCCTTCCCTTCCCTTCCCTTCACCCCCTCCCCTCCTCTTTCCTCACCTTCCCTTCTTTCCTGTAGGTATCTTTGTCCACATTTATTTATTTATTTATTTATTTATTTATTTATTTATTTATCATATTTGTATACCGCTCTACTCCCGAAGGACTCAGGGCGGTGAACAGCCAAAATAAAATACAGAGACATACAAAAGTTAAAAAACTATTAAAAACAGATTAAGTAATTTAGGCTCAAAAAAACAAGTTAAAAACATCCAATTTATCTAAAAAACATTTAAAACCCAATTTAAAAGCCAATTTAAAAGGGAGAGTTAGGCCAGACCAGCCTGTTGGAATAAAAACGTTTTTAGGGCACGGCGGAAGATGTGTAAGTCTTGGATCCTCCGTATCTTCAGGGTGGGGGGGCTCGTTCCAGATGTCAGGTGCCCCCACAAAGAAGGCTCTCCCCCTGGGGGCTGCCAGTCGACATTGTTTGGCCTATGGCACCCTGAGGAGCCCCTCTCTATGGGAGCGAACTGGTCAGTGAGAGGCTACTGGTGGCAGAAGGCGGTCTCGTAAGTACCCTGGTCCTGAGCCATGGAGCGCTCTAAAGGTGGTAACCAAAACCTTGAAGCGCACCCGGAAGACTACTGGGAGCCAGTGCAGCACGCACAGGAGGGGGGTCACATGGGAGCGCCACATCGCTCCCGTCACCACCCGCATGGCCGCATTCTGGACCAATTGGAGCCTCCGGGTGCTCCTCAAGGGGAGCCCCATGTAGAGAGCATTGCAATAATCCAGGCGAGAGGTGACAAGGGCGTGAGTGACTGTGCGTAACGAGTCCCGATCCAGAAAGGGGCGCAACTGGTGAATTAGGCGAACCTGATAAAAAGTCCTCCTGGCCATGGCCGCCATATGCTCTTCTAAAGACAGCCGTGAGTCCAGAAGGACGCCCAAGTTGCGAACCCCATCTTTGGGGGCCAACGACTCGCCCCCAATAGTCAGAGATGGCGCCAACTGACTATATCGGGACGTCGGAAACCACAGCCACTCAGTCTTGGATGGGTTGAGCTTGAGTCTGTTCCTCCCCATCCAGATCCATACGGTCTCCAGGCACCGGGACATCACCTCGAGGGCATCATTGGGGTGGTCTGGGGTTGAGATGTACAGCTGGGTGTCATCAGCGTACTGATGGTACTTCACCCCAAAACCACAGATGATCTCACCCAGCGGCTTCACATAAATGTTGAACAGAAGGGGTGAGAGGACCGATCCTTGCGGCACCCCACATACAAGGGGCCTTGGGGTCGACCTCTGCCCCCCTGTCAACACAGACTGCGACCGATCGGAGAGAGAGGAGGAGAACCACTGTAAAACAGTGCCCCCCACCCCCACCCCTTCCAACCGGTGCAGCATGATACCATGGTGGATGGTATCAAAAGCCGCTGAGAGGTCTAATAGGACCAGGACAGAGGAGCAACCCCTGTCCCGAGCCCTCCAGAGATCATCAACCAATGCGACCAATGCCATCTCTGTGCTGTACCTGGGCCTGAAGCCCAACTGGAACAGATCTAGATAAGTCGATTCATCCAGGTACTGAGGCAGCTGTCATGCAACCACACTCTCAACAACCTTCGCAACAAAGCGAAGGTTGGAGACAGGACGATAATTTGCTAACACAGCTGGGTCCAGGGAGGGCTTCTTGAGGAGGGGCCTCACCACCGCCTCTTTCAAGGCGGCGGGAAAGACACCGTCACTCAAAGAAGCATTTATAATCCCCTGGAGCCAGCCTCGCGTCACCTCCCGGGAGGCCAGTACCAACCAGGAGGGACACGGGTCCAATAAACATGTGGCCACACTCAGTCTGCTCAGTATCCTGTCCACGCTTTCGGGAGTCACAGGATCAAACTCTTCCCATATAATATTCTCAGGACTTGCCCCTGTCATCTCCCCTGGATCTACCCAGTCAGAGTCCAGCTGTTTTAGAATCTGAGCGATTTTGTCATACAGATATTGTACAAAATCCTCAGCTCTACCCTCCAAGAGACTTCTACCCTCCAAGAGACTTTCATCCACTCCATCAAAAGTTTCACTCCAACAGTGAATCTGATGGAAGAAAAATCTGTCAACTCAGAAAGCATCTCTGGCCTGCTCTTGATTGCCATTGGGAAGGGGGATGGGAAAACAAACTGTAGCTGCGGTGAGGCATCATGTCAGTCAAAACAAAAGCACATACCAGCCATATCTCTGTTAAGGCTGTCTCCATGGTTATCCACAGTGGCCAGAGAGGAGTGATCTCTACCACCCGCAAAATTGCTTTGATGGAGAATGTGACTGATGACACACCTTGGGGGGAGGGGGAAAACAGGGTCAGAGCTGGAACGTAAATTACGTGGGGTCAGAGTTGGCTTCACTTGGAACGTCCTGACATGAAGCTCCTAATAAATAATTGGATTTCGTTTGAAGGTTGGCTCGAGGCTCATGATTTAATTAGGCCATCAGTTGGAATCCTGATATCTGCTTTATGGTAAACATTATTTTGCTCTTTTCAAATACTAAAAAATACACCAAATTTCCTGTGGATCACCCTTCAAACATCAACTGAGATGACAGCATAGCTAAGATTGAAAATTTGGGGATCATTGTAGTTTCCCTTTGCCTTGTTTCTATTTTTGGTAACAGGCTTAATCTTGGGAATCATTTAATTCCCAAAAACTCACTTACTGAAAGCTAACAGTCAGGATCTCCTCTATTTTATTCATTTATCTACCGTATTTTTTGGAGTATAAGGCACACCTTTTACCACCAAAAAAGAGGGTGAAAATCTGGGTTCATCTTATACTCCGAATGAGGCCCCACCCCTTCTCAAACGGAGGTTTCAGAAGCATCAGAAAAAAAGCTTCAGAAAAGAAGCCCCCAAACAGAGCTTCAGTAAAGAAGCCCCCCAACAGCTTCAGAAAAGAAGCCCCGAAACAGAGCTTCAGAGGCTCTTTTTTCTGAAACTCTTTTGGAGGCTTTCAGGGGCAGGAAAAAAAGTTTTTTCTGAAACATGGTTTACAGAGTCACCATCTTGCTCCCAATAATCCTTTTACTGACCTCAGAAGGATGCAAGGCTGAGTCATCCTTGAGCCAGTCAGGATCGAATGCCTGCTGAATGAGCAGTGAGTTAGCCTTCAATACTGCTGTCATGGTTGACTCACTACACAGTCTTGCTTTTTTGTTGTTAGTTGTGAAGTCGTGTCTGACCCATCATGACCCCATGGACAATGTTCCTCCAGGTCTTCCTGTCCTCTACCATCCCCTGGAGTCCATTTAAGCTCACTCCTACTGCTTCAGTGACTCCATGTAGCCACCTCGTTCTCTGTAATCCCCTTCTTCTTTTGTCCTCAATCGTTCCCAGCATTAGGCTCTTCTCCAGTGAGTCTTTCCTTCTCATTAAGGGGCCAAAGTATTTGAGTTTCATCTTCAGGATCCGGCCTTGCTTGCAACCAGACAACTATAACAGGTGGGGGAAGGGAAGGCCTTGGAATCTAAGGGAGGCTTGGGAAGGAAATTTGGAATGCCAGTGTGTCAACTGGAAGTCTGAGACTGATCCAATATCTCAAGGTCACCAGCTGGGGAAGTCCGAGGCAGATAGACTGTTCGCGAAACAAAGAAAGTGCAAATGCATGGTGGACAATGGACAATGGGAGGTCCAGGGGGGGAAGGGAAAGTTTTCCTATGCTATTTTGACAGGAAATCATTAGAACTGGCTTTTCTCCTATACCTACATGGAATCTACAGAAAAGTTACCTTATTTTTCGGAGTATAAGATGCACTCCCCCCCCAAAAGATGCTAATAACTTGGGTGCATCTTATACTCCGAATGTAGCCCCACCCACCAGCCGGCCCCCGCCCTTCGGCCTCAGCACATCCTCTTCCTGGCTGTAGAGATTGTCATAGACAATGGCTCTTATTTTCAGCCTCCAAACGCTCCATTTGAGAGCTGTTCAAGGCTGCAGGGATGGCCAAAACACATCGCCACTGATCGCTTCCTATGCACATTGTGTTTTTGGCCTCTGTGCATCGTGTTTTAGGCTTCATCATGCCCCATTTTTGGCTTCTGCACATCATGTTTTTGGGTAGCGATGGCCAGTGATGTGCTTTTCACGATCCCCGCAGCCATGAACGGCTCTCAAATGGAGCATTTGGAGGCTGAAAACATGAGGCACGGAGCCCAAAATGGCAACCCATTTTGCCAAAGCTACTGCCTTGTCTTACTGCTTCCACGCTTCCAGTACACCCTTCCACCAGCGAACTAATGTGTGCTAAAGCTGACCAGGCTAAGGACGCTAGCCAGATGAATACCTGGTAGGCAGAGGCAGAATTTTTCTTCCTATTTTCCTTCCCAAAAACTAAGGTGCCTCTTATACTCCAGAGCATCTTATACTCCAAAAAATATGATATATTCTTGGTAAAAAATGTCCCAGGAGTTTCTTTTGCTGTCTAACCCAATGGGACAATTGACAACTGCATTCTAACTAACTGACTGGCAGACTGACTGACTGACTGACTGACTGACTGACTGACTGACTGACTGAAGCTGATGTAGATGGGATGTTCAGTTGCCTTTCTGTTTTGTAACTACATGAAATTAGTGTAGATATAGATTTAAAGGCAGGGCAAGCATATCATTGACTGGGAATCTTGGATTCTGGGTGTTAGGTTGGGTGAATGAGGATGCAGCAAGACAGGCCATGAGTGACAACAGCTCTTTATTGTAGGGTGAGAACCCAGCAACTGACCTAGGGAAACAGCTCCCTTTGTATACCTTGCAGCTGTGGTGGTCAGACAATCAGCTGAGGGTCAGTTAGTTTAAACTTCCCGCCAAGAAAACCTATTTACATAACACTCCTCCGCTCCCAGAAGGCACTTTGGGTTTTATTTACATACAAAATCTCTCAGGTGACTAGGGCGTGTACGTATCCTAGTCGACCTGCGCAGTTCAGTTGTAGGGGCGGCGTCGAGTAGGTCGGAGGGACTCCCTGACTCTCCCTGCTCCGCCAATGGAACCTCCAAGATTTCTTTGTAGGCGGCGACTTCTCCAGCCAGTGGAAACTCTTCGCTGGGGCGGCTCCAGACGCCAGGATCATCAGATAAGTCTCCACTGCACTCAGGCTTGACGTAGTTTGTGGTTCTGGCTGATAGTCAGGGAGCGGTTCGTTGAAGTTTTCCTTGCATCTCTGGCGATTCGCCGTTTCAGTTGATCTATGTGCCTGTGCCAAACTCTCCTGTCCCCCATGTCTACTCTGTACGATTTGGGCCCCGTGATTTCTGTGATTGTTCCTGCTTCCCAGAGTGGGCCCTTCCCCTAGTTCCTGGCGTGGAGTGGAGTCCCTATAGTGAACTCCCTGAGTTTCCTCTTCCCCCCCCCCCCTTGAAAACCTCAGGGGAATAGTTGGGATTTAGCCTATCCAGTACTCCTCGGAGCTTCCTCCCCATTAATAGCTCAGCCAGGCTTCGGCCTGTGGTTGTACAATGTGTGGAATGCTGGGCTGTGAGAAATCGATCTATTCTTTCCTGCCAGTCCCTGAGGCCTAAGTGTGAGAGGGCCTCCTTGGCCATTCTTACAAATCTCTCAGCCTGACCATTACTAGCCGGATGGAACGGGGCCGAGAGGACGTGTCTGACCCCCAAATCCGCTAAATACCCCTCGAACTGTGTGGCTGTGAATTGGGGCCCATTGTCTGACACTAGGATGTCCGGTAACCCATGGGCGAATAACTGCCTCAGTTCCCTAATAACCACGTCGGTGGTAGTGGCCCTCATGAGCTTAATCTCTAGCCACTTGGAAAAGGCATCTACTACAACCATGAAGGTCTGTCCATAAAACAGTCACACGAAATCTATGTGGATCCTGGACCAGGGCCCCTTGGGTCTTTTCCACTCCCTCACCGGTGCTGTCGGTGGATCTGGCCTAGACTCTTGGCAGGGGTGGCATCTCCCCACCCACTCAGTAATGTCTGCATCCATGTTGGGCCACCAGACGTAGCTCCTGGCTAGTCCCTTCATCCGTACAATCCCAGGGTGCCCCTCATGCAACAGTGTTAAGACTTTTTCCCTTAGGCACAAGGGAACAATAACCCATTCTCCCCATAGCAAACACACCCCTTGCATTGTTAGTTCGTCCCGTTTGCTCGCGTACTGTTTGAATTCCCCGCTCTCAGTCTTTTCCGGCCATCCCCGGCCAAGAAAACCTACTTACATAACACTGGGAATCCTGACTTATGCCTACTTTATCACTTTATGGCTGAAGGCTGTACAATTTAAAGCTTTGTTTTTACTTTGTATCTTGTTGCAAAAATGTATGTAAAACTTGTTGGTTTGAGAGCTGTTGTGCTTGAGGCGTAAAATATTCCTGAGCATCTTTTTTTGGTCAGAAGTAAATATTTTATTATTATCACCATCCTCAGTGTCTTTTATTGGGCCTTGCATACCAGCCATAAATCCAGAGATTTGGAATGTTTCCAAAAATTTCCTTTCTTGTGCAATAGATTCTCTTTTCCAATTTCATTTTGGAAAAAAACAATGTGTAGGTAACTTCAGTGCTTAGCCATCCTTTCTCCTTTCAATCAAATATTTCTTATCCTGCCAATCAGGGTTTCTTGGTCAATTCATTGCTTTGCTTACATAATCTCTCCTGTCACCTTTCTCTTTGCAAGCAGGAACATCATACCACCATCTCCCACACAATCCTGGCCTCTTAGTTCCATTGTGGGGTCTATTAGTCTCAACTCTCCACTGATAAGGCTCCCCCCCCACTCAACCCACTATGGAGGAATGGCTGGTGAATTCGGTAGAATAGCTGAAATGGATAAATTAACTTCTTTGATTAGAGAAAGGAAATGATCTACTGTAATTGATAATCAGAAGCCTCTTATACATTTCTTCATAAAAAAAAATGCCAATAGAGAATATTTGTTGTTCAGGATTGAAATGAGGGATCCTTGGTTCCCTCTGAGCGTTCTTGCTTTCTTCCAGATGTTTCATGACCCAAACTAATGACATCATCATTGTTAGTCTCTCATGATAGTTATCAGCCCTGATGATGTTTCCCTCCCCCCGAATGCCATCACTCTGCTTAACAACTAATTCCCAAAACACTGTCAAATAATGTATTACTATTCTTCTTCTCTTCCTTACTAGTATTTATCTCTTCCCACTTATTACTATAACCATGTTGCTTGTATTTTTCAATTTATATTGTTTTTATTTGTTTCTTAGTACAATTTGATAGCTTATTAATAACCTTGAATAAATGTTGTATCTTTTTATTCTTGATGAATTTATTTTATTCTCCTTATGTACCCTGAGAGTCTATGCACCCAAGACAAATTCCTTGAGTGTCCAATCGCACTTGGCCAATAAAGAATTCTAGTCTATCTTACCTAGTTTGGGACATGAAACATCTGCAAGAAAACGAGCCCACATAGGGAGCACCAAGGATCCCACAAATAAAAAGAAATGAACGTCTGATCTATAGTTTTGATAGATTAAAGGGGAAAAATACTTTCTTCTACCTGTTTGGTAGATCTTAATAATTATAAATATTTTATTAGTGAATTAATGTCCATTGGATTAATAAAAAAAGGTGATGATCATTTATGTTGCAGCTTTATTTTCCCCAATTGTTTGGCCTTATTTCTCTGAATCTGAGAGATTAAAAACACTTTTTCCTTTTGTAAAAGCTGTTCACCCCAGAGGTGGGTTTCATCAGGTTCTGACCGGTTCTGGAGAACCAGTAGGGGAAATTTTGAGTAGTTTGGAGAACCAGTAAATACCACCTCTGACTGGCCCTGCCCCCATCTATTCCCTGCCTCCTGAGTCCCAGTTGATCGGGAGGAAATGGAGATGTTACAGTATCCTTCCCCTGTCATGCCCACCAAGCCATGCCTACCAATCCACACCCACAGAACCGGTAGTAAAAAATTTTGAATCCCACCACTGGTTCAGCCCTACCCAAAAACACAAATCGCAGGCACAGTGAAAAGCATTTATGGAATGGGGGGAGTCCAAGTCTTTTAATAGGGTATAGAAACAAATGATACAAAAATTTGGTACATGTGATACATCAGAAAAAAACCAATGAAAGAACGAAAGACATTTATTACATTTGACAAGTGAACAAGGGCCCACAAGTGAACGAGAGCCCTGTGGAGGGGCGGGGGGTGGCGGTTATTATTAAAGAAGGTCTTGGTCTGAGGGAGACCACTGTGCCTCAGATTGCCGGATTATGAGTCCCTCTTTGTGAGTTGGGGTCATGGGGTTCAGATGGCCTTGCTGCTTATGTACCTGGCTCCCTGCCGCATGGCAGCGACCCTGACTGAGCTACTTGACATGATAGCCACGGTGGCAGTTGATACACCCCGGCTTATGGTCATGGATGATTTCAACTTGCCGTCCGTTGGTGAAATGTCTGGGATGGCTCGGGAGTTCATGGCTTCCATGATGGCCGTGGACCTGACCCAGTTAGTTCATTGTCCCACTCACAGGGCGGGGACACACACTCTGGACTTGATTTTTGTCTCTGGCCAGTGGTCGAGTGATCTTGTTATAGGGGATATAGACATGGAACCCGTGTGATGGTCAGATCACTCGCTCCTCCGCCTGGACCTTCGAACCGTTACACCCTGCCGCAGGGAGGCAGAGCCAATAAGATGGGTCTGCCCCAGGCGCCTGATGGATCCTGATAGGTTCCAGATGGAGCTTGGGCCATTTCCTGAGGATCTGGCACACGACTCAGTCGAGGACCTGGTGGCTGCCTGGGATCGGGCGGCTGGTGGGGCCTTGGATCGAGTCGTGCCTTTGCGGCCTCTGACCCAGTGCCGATCCCTTGCGGCTCCTTGGTTTACTGAGGAGCTGAGGGAGATGAAGCACCAGAAAAGACGCCTGGAGAGCAGATGGAGCGCCAGTCTCACTGAATCTGACCAAACACTGGTAAGGTAGCATATTAAGACCTACCTAGTGGCGATAAAAGCGGCGTAGTTTAATTACTTTTCCGCTCTGATTGCACCATCAGAGAATCATCTGGCGGCCCTGTTTAGGGTGACCCGCTCCCTGCTTCACCCGGGAGGATCCCCTGCAAGGCAGGGATGAGGATTTCGGACAATATCTGTATGACAAAATCGCTCAGATCCGGGGGGAGTTGGACTCTGACTGGGTAGATTCGGGCAAGGTGATGAGGAATAGTCTTGAGAATGTTATCTGGGAAGAGTTTGACTCTGTGACCCCTGATGACATGGACAGGATTCTGGGGAGACTTAGTGTGGCCACATGTTTACTGGACCCGTGTCCCTCCTGGTTAGTATTGGCTTCCCGGGAGGTTACACGAGGCTGGCTCCAGGGAATTATTAACGCTTCACTGAGTGAGGGTCACTTCCCCATGGCCTTGAAAGAGGCAGTGGTGAGGTCTCTCCTCAAGAAGCCTTCCCTGGATCCAGCAGTATTAGCTAACTATTGTCCTGTCTCCAACCTTCGCTCTGTGGCGAAGGTTGTTGAGAGTGTGGTCGCAAGACAGTTTCCGCAGTGCCTGGAGGAAACGTGTTATCTAGAGCTGTTCCAGTCGGGTTTCAGGCCCAGGCACAGCACAGAAATGATATTGGTCGCGTTGGTAGATGATCTCTGGAGGGCTCGGGACAGAGGTTGCTCCTCTGTTCTGGCCCTGTTAGACCTCTCAGTGGTTTTTGATACCATTGACCATGGTATCATGCTGCACTGGTTGGAAGAGTTGGGGACGGGGGGAACCGTGCTACGGTGGTTCTCCTCCTTTCTCTCCGACCAGTCACAGTTTGTGTTGGCAGGGGGGCAGAGGTCGACCTTGAGGCCTCTCATATGTGGAGTGCCTTAGGGGTCGGTTCTCTCGCCCCTTCTGTTCAACATTTATGTGAAGCCGCTGGGTGAGATCATCCGTGGTTTTGGGGTGAAGTACCACCAGTACGCTGATGACACCCACCTGTACATCTCCACCCTTGGCCACCCCAACGATGCCCTTGAAGTAATGTCCCGGTGCCTGGAGGCTGTGCGGATCTGGATGGGGAGAAACCGGCTCAAACTCAATCCTTCCAAGACTGAGTGGCTGTGGTTCCCGGCATCCCGATATAGTCAGATGACTCCATCTCTGACTATTGGGAGCGAGTCGTTGGTCCCCACAGATGGGGTTCACAACTTGGGCGTCCTCCTGGACTTGCGGCTGTCTTTAGAAGAGCATATGACGGCTGTGGCCAGGAGGACTTTTTATCAGGTTCGCCTGATATGCCAGTTGCGGCCCTTTCTTGATTGGGATGCCCTGTGAACTGTCACTCATGCCCTCGTCACCTCTCGCCTGGACTACTACAATGCTCTCTACATGGGGCTCCACTTGAGGGGCACCCAGAGGCACCAACTGGTCCAGAATGCGGCCGTGCGGGTAGTTACGGGAGCTGCATGGTGCTCCCAGACAACACCTCTCCTGCGTGAGCTGCACTGGCTTCCAGTGGTCTTCTGGGTATGCTTCAAGGTATTGGTTATCACCTTTAAAATGCTCCATGGCTTAGGACCTAGATATCTTCGAGACTGCCTGCTACTAACGACGGCCTCCGATCAACCTGTGCACTCCCACAGAGAGGGCCTCCTCGGTGTGCCATCAACCAAACAATGTAGGCTGGTGACCCCCAGGGGGAGGGCCTTCTCTGTGGGGGCACCCACCCTCTGGAACCAACTGCCCCAAGAGATAAGGAGAATCCAAGACCTCAGTGCCTTCCACGGTGCCCTTAAAACCTTCTTTTTTCAGCAAGCCGGGCTGGTTTAACTTTTTTAAATGTTTTAAATTGGTTTGTTATTGTTTTGGTTTTCCCCATGAAAAAACAGAAGAAAAACATGCTTTCCTAAAATCTGAAAGGAGGTCAACACTGCCAGACTAAAATTCTGATAACATCCTCACTTAAAGGCTAATAATGAAGCCCAAAATGCTAAATAATACTACCAGACACAGAAAGATAAAAACATGGAAATTAGGCTTAAGCAGGAGATCATTTCAAAAAGAAGCCTGATAGTGTTTTCTCCTGAAAAGTACCCAATGGGTGAGAATTATTTTGGGTGGGAATTATATCCCCAGAACATCCATCAGCATCACATTTTTACTTCACTTTTGAACATCAGTTGTTCCTTTGTATTCAGATCTGGCCTCAGCAAAATGATGTAACACTTAGGGATGAAGATGCAACCCAGCAGCCCAGCACTGGAAGCCAAGATGGAGAAGACCTGCACAGCCACCGTGAATTTCCCTTTGGTGCTGAGATAGGTAGGCACAAAGGAGATCCAGACACTGCAAAAGAGCAGCATGCTGAAGGTGATCAGCTTGGCTTCGTTGAAGGACCCAGGTAGATTCCTGGCCAGGAAGGCCACTATGAAGCAAATGGCAGCCTGAAAACCCATGTAACCAAGGGCAACATAAAACATAGTGATAGAGCCTTCATTGCACTGCAGAACAATCTCTCTAGGCTGGGAATACATGTCAGAATCAGGGAATGAAGGAAAGACTCCTAACCAGGTGAAACAAATGACAACCTGGACACTGGAACAAGAAATGATGATGGTGTTGGTCAGACTCTTGCCCAGCCACCCTCTCACTCTGTTTCCTGGCTTTGTGGCCAGGAAGGCCAACACCACCATGATTGTTTTGGCCAAGACGGTAGACACGGCAATTGAGAAGATGATGCTGAAAATTGTTTGTCGGAGAAGGCAGGTGGTTCTCCTTGGCCGACCAATGAAGAGAAAGGAAGTCAAGAAGCAAAGAAGAAGGGAGACCAGGAGGATATAGGAGAGGTCCCGGTTGTTGGCTTTGACAATTGGAGTTTCTTGGAATTTAATGAAGATTCCCAAGACTAAAACTGTGGTTAAGATCAGGAATAGGGCAAAGAAAGTAAGAATAATTCCCAAATACTCTTGATGGGACAAAAAAGTGACAGTTTTGAGGATACATTGATCTCGATGCTTGTTCTGATATTGATTGTCAGGACATCTGGTGCAGTGGTCTGCATCTATAGAGGACAAATGTAATATTTACCATGAATTTATAGGATGGGAGTTAGATTTTGAAATCAGGAAGCCCACATTCTAGGAAGCAAAAGGGGAGAAGGGACAACCATGTACATCAGGGGTGTCAAACATAATTTCATTGAGGACTGCATCAAGGCTATCGTTGACCGGGGGGGTGGGGGAATCAGGCGTGGCTGACTGGGTGGGTGTGGTCAACTGGGTGGGTGTGGCCCACTTGACACCACTCCCCAAACTGCTAGCAGGTTTCCTCTTCGCATTGGGTAGACCAGGCTGAAGCCACGCTGGCCCGATCTTTCCTCTTTCCATTGGGTAGATTGGGCCAAAGCCATGCTAGCCTGAGATTTCCTCTTCTCATTGGGTAGACTAGGACGGCCCCATGGGTCGGATCCGACCACATCACAGGCTGGATGCAGCCCATGGGCCTTGAGTTTGACACCCCTGATCTACATCATGTAGGAAGGTTTCTAATGGAGTAGGACCAGCGAATTTGACAAGGTTGGAATATTCTGGTTTTCCAAAATGGAGTTTGATTTGTCCCATTACCCATTAATTGGAGGATAAAATTTAAATTCAGTAACAATATTGTTCCACTATTTTTGCTTTCATTTTGTCCCACCAAATCCCAATGGTTAATGATTAAAAAGGAGCAGATAAAATTGTCTGGTTTTCTCTCTAATCGCCATAATGAGGAGAGGTTCCTCTCTGGTAGCAATGTATTCCCCGAAATAGCTACTCTATAGGAAACTCAGATCATGCTTGCCTACTCCTTGGATACTTTGGAGGAAGATGGTTATGCAGAAATATGTCTATCCTGAGTCCACCCTGGAATGGAGGATTTGGCAAGATTACTGACTAGGTCATGTGTGAGTTGGCTGTCAGGCCTAGAAGCCATCTTTTTTGTTGCATCTTCAGGCCTGCCACATTTACTACTGTGGGAAACTGTGATGGGGGGATTGTATGGAGCATGGGTGATATATACCGGTAATCATAATAACATTCCTTTCACAGAAAGTCAAGGACATCTTCCCCTCTATCTGGAGGGTTAGACCGGGAGACATCTCCAGTCAGCATGGTGTTTGGATTGGGCCATGTGATGGACTTGTGGGTGTTGGGCAGGGACTTGAACTTTCCTTTGGGTGGGGAAAACCTGGAAGTTTTCAGATTTGGGTTTTCCCAGATGTGCCAATATAATATCTTCAATAAAATATAACTTTGAGGAAGGTCAAGTCTAGGAGTTTTCTTTCATTGGGGGTGTTACTTGGAACCCTGACATTGGAGATTAATTTATCTCAATGGAGAGCTTCATACTGTAGAAGCAACATCATTCTGTTTGTCACGGTGAAACAATGGGCTGCTTCATATCACTTCAACTGATCCTTCACAAAGTCACATATGCTTCTTGATAGCTGCTTGGCTTCTTCTACACTTAACCTCTCATTCCAATGAATTCTCCCAGCTCATATTATTGTTATATCCTTGGTGAAATTAATTCTGATAGTTAAATTAATAGTCCCTCCCACTCCAATACTCAAATTAGAAATGTCTTCTTAGCAAAGATCTGCAGGAACCTTTGCTCCTATCCCAAGAACTGTTTTGATTCCCATTCACCCACCTTCTTGGGTGGAAATGCTCCCTTCTGCACAAGGGACACAGTCATAGCAACAGATTGGTTTTCCTTCCTGGACCACCTTGAAATAGCCAGGTTGACAAGGCTCCACACACTGGGAGTGAGGCAAGGGCTGAAAGTGAACAGAATTTGCATTCAGAAACACCTACAAAACTGATTAGTTATGAAATGAATTACATTGTTGGGATGGGATTGTCAGGTCCCATAGCTTATCTCGTCTCCAGAGAAGGACAGCAGCATTTCCTTGGAGCCTGGCATTTATCACCTCCTCAGCCTGAGTATCTCATAGTATCTTTACACTTCGAGATTGGCTTGGTGATGTTTTGGGCTTTGGGAGGGGCTCTGTTTGCACTTCACTGTTTTGAGTGAGAAACTTAATTCCTGCTTAGATCTCTTGCTATGAGAATCTTCCAATAAAAGTTTCCTTTTGAAATGGCTTTTGTTTCATGAGTACTGCTTTCTTGAGAGGACTGGAGAAGCAGGACCTTACAGGGACCAACAAAAGAGGCATGTGCAAAATGGACTAGAAGTGGACCATTCTGTTTCTCCTCTGGGCCATATTGTGGTGGCCACTCCAGAGAATTTTCTAGAAAGATACTCTTGAAACTGGAAGCATGATAGTCAGACATGCTTCCATTTTGGAGGACTGTCTCTGGAAGGCTGTCAGAGAAACCTTTGGAGAAACAGATCATATGGAGGAGAAATGGGAATTCTGGATTTGTTCAGCATGATGGGTTCTGCACTTTTCTTCTACCAAATAAGGTCAAATTCTTGAATGTATACATGTCCAAATGAACATGTGTAACTCAATTGATTTTAATTCTCCCCTCCTCTTAAATCCTGCTTCCATTTCCCTCCATCCCCACATTTTTTTTCACAGACCAAAGTCTTGTACTGTATAAGTCATAAAGCATCTTTTTCTTTGTTGGTTATAAATGAAAGAATATAATTCTGAAGCATGAATTTGAAGGCAGTCAGGCTTACATATTGTTTGGGATGGAGGTGATTGATTGAGATGATGGACAAAACTGAAGAGATGGGACACCTCTTCCTCTACCTGATTGAGCCACTGAGGGCTCGTGATGGCTTCCTTGTTGATGCTGAATTTGACTCCAATGGTTCCTTCTCTGTCTAGACTCCCAAATTTCACTCTGGTGGTCGATTTATTAGGAAACAACACCCAGCTCACAATGTCAAAGTCAGCCATCAAATCTCCATTTCTATCCAAATACATTCCTTCTATGGTGTTGTTGTAGATCTGAGGATTCTTCAGGAAATGGTGAAGCTACAGAATATAAGGAAAGAGGTTTTTTACACAACTGGAATCATCTAAACAAGTTGATGTACGGAGATATAAGGAATTTGGCTTATTGAGCTGCAGCCTCTTTTCTTCTCAGGACAATCTGCATAGATTTATCCTTCAGGTACCAATGGCAGATGTTTTCTTTCCAACATCTGGCATTCCCAACTAGCCCATATTTTCTTGTTTTCTTGTTTTATTTCTCCCCTGAGTTCTCTTGAAGATAAGCAGATGGCAGAAAGGCAGGAGAAGGGAAATCCATCACCTACAAATATATTTACTTACATTATCTGTTGCTATCCATGAGTTTCCCCCTTCTCCCTGAGATGTCCTGCATAGCTATATATACGTCGTTTATCTTAACATTATTTCGAGAGTTTCTCCTGTACACATTGAATAACAAACACCGCAGTGAGCCTTGATTATTTATTTTGAGTCCTGTGTTTTGATTCCACAAGAGAGATAGATTAACAGAGTTGGAAGGGACCTTGGAGGTCTTCTAGTCCAACCCCCTGCTTAAGCAGGAAACCCTACACTACTTCAGAAAAATGATTATCTAATCTCTTCTTATAAACTTCCTATGTTATGAATTGGCTTTCGGAAATTAGGATGTAGAACATTATATATATTTATAAAGGTGCTGATACAACCAGTATATCCTTTCGCCTTTCAACTCCAATCCAGGAGCCCTCAAGCAGCCGCATTCATGACAAACCATTTTACACCAAATTTATATTTTTAAAAGTAGATTAGTATAGATCTATTTCAAGCTATTTAGCTCTCATCAGCTAGTCTCCCTTTATTTCTTTATCAGCAAAAATATAAATTTGGTATATTTAATATATATAACTTGTGGCTCAGAAGGTTAATTCAACTGCCTAACATGCAGGAATCCAAGTTCATAAGGGTATGGCTAGCTGATGAAAGCTAAAAAGCTTGAAACAGATCTATACTAGTCTCCCTTCATTTCTTTATCAGCAAAATATAAATTTGGTATAAAATGGTTTGTCGTGAATGTGACTGCTTGAGGGCTCCTGGATTGGAGCTGAAAGGCGAAAGGGAGCACAATGCCCCCTCCCATATGTTGGGGTAGACCAGGTGTCTCGATAGAAAATATATATATATACATACGTATGTATGTATGTATGTATGTATGTATGTATGTATGTATGTAAGTAAGTTTTCACAGGCATATATGTGTGTCCAGTTAATATCTCGGGTTTCTTCCCATGTAATGGCAAACATATCCTTAAAAGGGTAGTAGCGACATTTCGACGAAACCACATTCGTCATCTTCTGGCTGAAATTATCGGTTTGGTTCTTATGGGCAAACTGTGTGATCGTAATTGACGTTTTTCTATGAAAAGAGGCAAAGGTGTATTCTGATTGGTTGACAGTGTTGTTGTATTCTGATTGGCTGATGACATAGCTGTATTTTGATTGGGTGGAAGTGCTGTTGCTTGGTTGTGGGTTAATGGATAAGTTATGCTGGAAATGGTGGCAACACAGGCATTGTGATGAATCTTTGATCTATGGTTTATATTTTGTGTTAAGATTTGTCTGTCTATGAGAGCAGGTTTCCAAATAGTAGGCAGATGGGAAGTGTCATCACATTTATTCATACAATGTGGTCTTTTCTCTATTTCAATGGCCTCTCTGATTATTCTGCCATTGAGATGTTCTATTTTTGCAATTGTTTTTGTGTTATTAAAATTAATATTATGTCCTGTGGCATTTATGTGTTGTACTAATGATGATGTGTGTTCTTTCTTTTGTACTGAATTTTTATGTTCCTCGATGCACACACTCATTCTTCTGTTGGTCTGTCCAATATATATTGAGAGAAAGGAAGCACACGGGATTTCGTATATGCCTTGGTCTTCTAATTCTATTTTGTCTTTAGGGTTTCTCAGAATAGATGATATCTTTCTATCTGTGCAAAATATGGTTTTGATGTTGTGTCTATGTAGTATTTTGCTAATTTTATCCGTTGTTCCTTTTATATAGGGCAAGATGGCTTTCCCATTGTTTTGTTCCTCTTGTTGATTTCTCTTCTGTCTGGGTGTTACATGCTGGATCATACTGATGATTTTATTTCTACAGAACCCATTTGATGTCAGTACGTTAGTTAATGTATATAATTCTGTTTGTAAATGTGCTTCATCAGCCAGACGTTTAGTTCTTGTGGTTAATATTTTGGCAACAGAGTTTATTTGTGCTGGATGGTGATGTGATTTAGCATTGAGATAGTGGTTTGTATGTGTCTTCTTTTGATAGATGGTATGTCCTAAGGTGCCATCAGATTTTTTTTAAATTAATACATCAAGGAAAGGCAACTGATTTTCTGATTCTATCTCCATGGTGAACTTTATTTTGGGATGGAGGCTGTTCAAATATACTAAGAAGTTTTCCAGTTTATCTGTTCCATGCGGCCAGATCACAAAAGTGTCATCAACATATCTGTCCAATACATTTCCATCGCGAATGGAGAAGGAAAATCAACTCCCATTCCTAGATGTATTAATATATAAGAGAACTGATGGCACCCTAGGACACAGTGTTTACTAAAAGAAGACACATACAAATCGTTACCTGAACGCATACTCACACCATCATCCCTCACAAATAAGTTCAGTGGCAAAAACTTTAATCACTAGAACTAAACGTCTAGCAGATGAGGCACATGTACAAACAGAGCTTAAGACCCTCACAGAAGTATTAATGGAAAATGGGTTCCATGAAAATAGAATTAGAACTATAATCCAGCAAGGGACAGTAGGACAGAGCAAAACCGAAGAAGAATAACAGAATATGGGAACTGCCATCCTGCCCTATATAAAAGGGACCACTGATAAAATTAGTAAGATATTACGGAAACAAAAAATAAAAACAGTGTTCCGTACAGATAGAAAAATATCGATGATGGTGAGAAACACTAAGGATAAAATTGAGTTGGAAAACCAGGGGATATACGAAGTGCCATGTGCCTCATATCAGTCATCTTATATTGGACAGACAAATAGACGAATAAGTGTGAGTTTAGAAGAACATAAAAATGCAGTGAGGAAAGAAGAGCAAACTTCTTCTTTGGTACAACACATGAAAGCCACAGGACACAATATTGATTTTAATAAAACCAGAACAGTGGCGAAAGAGGAACATCTCAACAAAAGAATAATCAGGGAGGCCATCGAAATTGAAAAGAGGCTGCAGAATATGAACAGACGAGACGACGCCTCTAGGTTACCAAGTATTTGGGGACCTGCACTGAGAGAAACTCAGAAGAGAGGCAGAGATTCCAACAAGCAACCAATGGTGTTGCAAGGCCTGCCAGAATTCTTCCCGCTCAGCAGAGGTGGCTAGCAATAAGGAGAGAGAGAGGATCGAGCCAGAAGACAGGCTGAGATCTCAACTAACAATCAAGGGTGCTGTGATGCCTACCAGAATCCTTTCCCCTCTACAGCAGACAGATAATAATAGAGAATCTGAGAAAGCTAGGCCTGTAACATGAAGCCAAGCAGCTAGGATGAGGAAGCAGGAAGAAAAACTGTTGTCCTCCAATCGGAACACAGAGTTGCAGGCTAGCCAGCATACGTCAGCAGCAGCAAATATAGAGAAGCGAAAGCTCCGGCCCCACAACAGAGAACCCATAGCTTCTACATGAAACAGAGCCTGAAGATGACAGGGTTGTGAGCCTGTCGAAATGTTGCTTTAAGAAAAACTTTTAAAGTCACTGGTAGGATTTTAGCTGAGGTTTTAAAGGACCTTGCAGAGTGCTCTGTAAGGATTTTTAGAAGATTTTAAGATGGGATTTTAACCAGGATTTTAAATATTTTAACCAATTTATTTATAATAACGCGGGAAAACACCCGAGATTTTAATTTTTTGCATATGCACACCCGCAAAAACTTAAGAGGACAAATATGTGTGTGTGTGTGTGTGTGTGTGTGCCCCCACAATCTGGGTCCTCATTTGACCTACCTTAGAAAGCCTGAGTCAACCTTGAGCCTGGTGAGATTCAAATTTACAGTAATTGCAGGCAGCTGAATGTTAATAACAGGCTTTAGTCTGCTGTCCCACCACCAGGCTCTAGATATATATGAAAGAGGAGGACAAGGGATCTTATGAAAGAAAATGATTCATAAAAAGTATTTTTTCTCAATGTATATGATGTTTCTCAAAGAGTGTTTCAGGATGTTCATCATCTAGATGTCGCCCTTAACAACATACATGGAACCAATAAGGAAATACCTGCCATGGTTGAATGTTTTCAACTTCCACCTTGTCTTTTCTCTCCATCCTTGTCCTCTGGGATCTGGGTGAATTGACCACATTTAAGGCATGTGCCACAATCTGGATGGCATTGTAAGTTAAGGAGCTATCTAGAGAAAAGATCCTGTCAATCTCCTGCTGAGGTAGAGTTTCCAAGTTCTCTTTCTCTGTACATCTTGTCCAGCCTTTCACAGACAAGGCAGGCTTACCATATAAACAGTGAAATTTCTTAGTCATAAATGTTGTGATAAAACGATAGAAATCTTTGAAATCGTCAAATTTGGTCCATTGACTGGTCTGGATAAGAAAAGAAAAAATGATATGGGTGTATCTGAAAGAGAAACTATTATATGATAATTCAATGGTGAGATCCCACAAAGCGGTTGTGATCCAAACTATCCCTTCAATAGGCTTTCGCAAGGAATCTAATATGTTTTCTAGGAAAAAGGGTCCCTCGATGAACGTAAACTCTGAGTAATAAACCAATACATTGATTTGGGCCCACAGGTTGAAAACAGAAATCTGATAGTTGAAGTTCTCATCTTTTAATAATACGATTTGTGAAAAAACAACACAGATGCCATTCTGAGCCAACACAGGAACGAAGGTCCTAATGAAATGTTCTCCGTTATCAGTGTCTGCAGCAAAGACGCCAATGAATGTCCATCGAAAATACAGCAGGAGTTTAACAATTCCCAGGTTTTGAGCACCTTCTTTGGGGACGGTCCGGTAGAAAAAAGGTAATTGAGTTTTATCACTCAGGACCGGTGAAATAAAAGTGTAGCTGATCTGGAGGGGAAAAAAAAGGAGATTTATGTTTTATTTGGGGTTTTTACTATTCTGCTCTATGGAGTAGAGAGTGGTCTCTGACAGAAAACCAGTTGAAGAAATGAGAAGCATTTGAAATGTGGATTTATAGAGGGCTGTTATGTATAAACTGGGTTAACAAAAATCACAAATGAGGAGGTGATAAGCCACCCGGGAAAGCCAAGGGAAATCATTAAAGCCATTAAAAACTGAATGTTAGAATATTTTGGACACGTGATGCAAAACCCAGAAAAATACAGCATCATTCACTGAATCCTCCAGGGAAAGTTTGAAGGCAAACGAGGTCCAGGCAGAAGAAGAACATGGTGGCTTCAAAACCCAACGGACTGTTTTGGACAAAACTCAGCAGCACTTTTTCATGTGGCTGTTGACAAAAATAGGATTTGCCAACATGATCACCAATGTCCGATTTTATTTTATTTTTATTTTATTTATTTATTTTGATTTATATGCCGCCCTTCTCCGGAGACTCAGGGCGGCTTACAATGCGTTAAGCAATAGCCTTCATCCTTTTGTATATTTTATACAAAGTCAGCTTATTGCCCCCACAAACTGGGTCCTCATTTCACCTACCTTAGAAAGGATGGAAGGCTGAGTCAACCTTGAGCCTTGGAGAGATTCGAACCAGCAGAAATTGCAGGCAGCTGTGTTAATAACAGGGTGCATATATCTCTGTACTATCAAGGCTCTTCTGCCGTATCCGATGACGGATACGACAGAAGAAGAAGACCTATTAGATCCTGAAAAGATAATGTCAGAGCTTAGGTAGTGGCTGGAAGATTCCAGCCTACCTTGGTGGATTTAATAGGGGATCAGAAATACAGAAAACGTAACTGTCAACAATGGATGTTAAGAAGAAATCCAGATCTCATTTTCTGAAAAACTGATGCTTCCTCAGAGCCTGCATAGTGCAAGATCTGAGCAATGTGAAATATTACAAATTAATATTTGTACTCAATTTATAACTGTTAATTATTGTTGTATCAATACTTGTTCTTATCTCTCTGGGAGACTGAAAGAAGACATAAAGATTAATTCTTCATCTTAATCCATGCTTAACTAATGTTACTATGGAGAAAATCTCCTTAACCGCTCTGGAATAAACTTGCAGCCATTCACTGGCTCTATACCTGTGGGATTTTGTAGATGCCCAATATGGCAGCCATGACAATGGATATATCAGAGTTGGTCTCTTCCAGCAGAACCAGCATGTTTCTCTTCCTTCCGCAGCTGTAGTTGGGAACATTGGCCTCTCCAGTCGAAAGCAAATCCAACAGACCATCGAATGTCAACATTCTGTCTCGAAAGTTGTCATGGAGGTTATAACCCAGGGTGAGGTTGGGTAAGAGAAGAGGATCTTTGTTGATTTCCTGAATGGCAAAAAGGAAGGACAGAATTTTCCAGTACAACACACCTGTTTTCCTGAAAAGATACATGGATTTTGCCATGATGTTACATTCAGTGAAATCACCAACCTAGAACTAAGGAGAAATTTCCTGACAGTGAAAGCAATTAACTGGTGGAAAGGCTTCCTTCCCGAAGTTGTGGATGTTCCATCACTGGAGGTTTTTAAGAAGAGATTGGACAGCCATTTGTCTGGAATGGTACAGGGCAGTGATGGCTAACCTTTTTGCCATCGCATGCCAGGAAGGGGGGAGGGGGAAGTCCATGTGTGTGTGTGCCCACACCCATAATTCTATGCACCCTGCCCTGTGCATGTGCGCGAAACCCCCCTCCACCCCAGCTCCTGTCCCCAGCCTCCAGAGCCTCTCCAGGAATCTCTGAATGTTGGGGACAGCAAAAACGTCACTTCCTCTCAAACCGGGAGTTGGGAAATGGGCCTCTGAGGGAATGGGGAAGGCTGTTTCTGCCCTCCCCAGATGCATAGAGAGGATCTTGAGCCAGGTCAGAAAGAAAAACGGGCCTTCCCCACCCCTCGAGGCCCGCCGGAGGCAGGAAATAGCCTGTTTCACCGCTTCTGGTGGGCCCATGAGGCCCAAAAATCAGCTGGCTGGCATGTGCATGTGTGCCAGAGCTGAGCTCACGGACCCACCGATATGGCTACACATACCAGCTGTGGCACACATGCCATAGGTTCGCCATCTCGGGTATAGGGTCTCCTGCTTGTGCAGGGGATTAGACTAGAAGACCTCCAAGGTCTTCCCATCCAACTCTGTTATCCTGTTAATGCATTTCATATGTGCTATTGTGACTGCACAGGTTTTTGTCCCCAAAGTTCCTCTTCTCTACTTAGATTATTTGAAAGTCAAAACAGACACACTCCAGACAATCTGGGCACTTTTTTCACTTGCACTATTCGCTCAACCTCAGTTTGAGAAGTCAAAAAACATCCCAGGAAAAGATTTTGGCAAACCATGTCTGAAAATGTAGCTCAGAAATCTGCATGGACCTCACCAGGATTTGAGATTCCATCAAAGGGCCATTATGCATGTATTACATTTTTAAAGTGTGCATGTATGGGTGTGTATGAGACTGAATGTGTGAATGAAGTTGGGGCAGAAAAGAAAGCATTTAAGAATTGAACAGAAGTACTAACTTTCCCATTTTCTCTTGAGTAAATGGTCTCGATCCCTGTTTGCTTGAATGAGTGGATAGAGAAAAAGAGGGCCTGCTCAAAGCATTTTAGTCTCAGTGGAACCAGAGGTGAGTCAAGAAGGAGCATCTGAAGATGCCCATGTCCACATCAGGAAAACAACAACTATCTGTGGTGACTTTGGAGAAATCCCTGGATCATTTAAGAAAACAATAGCAGAGAATTTGGGAGAAAGACTGGAGGCAACCAGGAGCTGACTGCTGATGTCTTTGGAATTGCAGGTTCTATCTTTCTAGAAAATTTATTCATCCATTTTATTCGATTTATGAGGCATGTCAAACTACTACTCTGCAATAGCATTGTGGTCTCCTGGCTACTGTAGCAACACCAGATACTAATAATAATATTAGATTTACGTGCCACCGAACTTGTCCAAAGGAGACTCTGATAGCTATGTTCTAGGAAAGACTCAGAAAAGAAATCGGTAAAAAATCCAGTATTAACTGGAATTTATTGAGAGTGTAGAGAGGATCTATAAAGGAGCGAAATAAGGACTTAAGAAAGCTCCTCAGAGAAAACATGGCAAGTGCCACTGGATGAGAATTTGGAGAAAGATAGAGGAGATAATAAGAGACCAAAAATCGGTTTTGAAAGAAATGGCAAGTTTGACATCAACAATTGCAAAAACCGGCAAAAAAGCGCCATCTATACCCACCTTTGCAATGTCTTCCCCAGCCACCCAGAAATCAGTGAAAGGTCTCCAGAAATCAGACAAACCCCCTGTAACACCTACATTGCAAACGGTACAAGCATCTCTTCAGTCAATTCAAGAAACAATGCTTGCGATGCAAGAAAAACTCTTGAACAGTCACTCCGAACTAAAATCAGACATCCACACTCTCGATTTCAAAAAGAATGAGATCCAAACTGTTATTGCTAGCAACGAAAATAGAATCCAAAAAGCAGAACAAAGAATTGAAAAAAACGAGAAAAAACTGGATACAGTGGACCAAACTTTGTCGGCACAAAACAAAGAAACAGAAGACGCCCTGATACAACTTGAGATGGACAAGTCCTCGTTTTACTTGCGATTCCAAAACATCTTAGAAGATAAGGATGAGGATTTAGGAGATAAGATGGCTGAGTTGATTGCAGAGACTCTGCAGCAAGATAAGCAGGAAATAATCCGTGAGATTGACGAGGTGTACAGAGTTCAAACGAACTATGTAAGAAGAAATAGGCTCCCCAGAGAGGTCCATGTGCGCTTCGCTAGAAAAAAAGTTAGGGACATCTTGTACAACATAGCCCGGGAGGAAAAAATTACTTATGGGGAAAAAGAAATTAATATTTTGAAACAAATTCTGAGAAGAGTGAGGGAAAGGAGGAAAAACTATAGATTCTTGACAAATCATTTAAACAGGAGAAGTATAATATTTAGGTGGCTTTTGCCAGAAAAAATGCTAATTTCCTGGCAAGGGAGGAAAATTAGAATTGACTGTTTAAGTGATGCTCAAGACTTCCTAGATCAATTAAGGGGAGGAGAAGAGGAACAAACCAATAAGGAGGAAAACGAGATAGTAAACATGGAAGAAGAGACATCCCAAGAACAAATTACTAGGGAAGACATAGAAGAGGAGAAGAAAAAGGAGGACACAGAGGAAAAAGGGAAAAAATCTAGACCAGTGAGAGCAGTAACTTTAAAAGGTAAATAAGAACAAGAGACCAGAAACCAACCACAGGAATGTACGATACCAAGATCATATCGGTGAATGTGAACGGCTTAAATGATTACAAAAAAAGAAGGATAATATTGTCGAAATTGGTGAAACAAAATCCCGATATAATTTGCATACAAGAGGTCCATATAAAAAAAGATGAAGCCGACCATTTAAATTATTGTAAATTTGGTAAAGTATTTTCTTCACTAGCCGAGAAAAGAAAAAGGGGGGGTCGCTATCTATGTTAAGAAAGGAATAGAGGCAGAATGTAAATATAAAGATGGAAAAGGGAGAATACTTATAGTAGAAATAATGAGAGGCAACTCTAAGGTGCTATTAGTAGGGGTTTATGCCCCGAACAAAAAACAAGGGAAATTTTACTGGAAACTGCATGAACAGCTGGCAAATTGGGCACATCTTGAAATATGTATGTTAGGGGACTTTAATGGAATTGTGGATCCAAAGTATGATTATAAGTGTGATATAACTAAAAAGAATAAAAGATCTCCCTTACCAAAGACCTTTTTTGATCTGGTGGACGAGATAAATTTAATTGACATGTGCCGTACTTTACACCCCCAGGATAGACAATTTACATTTTATTCAATCCCACAGAACTCCTGGTCCAGAATTGATACGGTTTGGGCTACCAGAAAATTGGCTATAGTAATTAAAAAGGTTAACATGAGCACCAATACTTGGACAGATCATAAGCTCCTCGAAATTAGTTGGCTCCATGACACTAAGAAAATACAACAGAGATGGAGTTTAAGGACCAAGCTCCTAAATGAAAAAGAGTTCACACTTAAATTGAACGAAGAAGTCAAACGCTTCTTCTTAGAAAACGGGAATCGAGAGACAGCTAAAGAAATTGTGTGGGACACCATGAAGGCTTATGTGAGAGGAGTAGCCATCTCATATACTGCCTTTAAAAATAAGGAAAAAAGAAAGAGAAGAGAAGAACTCACCCAAAAGCTATTACAAACTGAAGATGAACTCCAGCAACGACCGGGAGATGAGGTGACGAAACAACAGTGGTTGATGATGAGACATAGATTGAATCTATTGGACCAGGAGGAGATGGCACAAAAAATAAAAAGATCCAAGCATTATTGTTTTGAGAATGCTAACAAGTCGGGGAGATGGTTGGCGTATAAATTAAAAAAAGAGAAGGAAAAAAACCAAATATTAGTGTTAGAAGACCCTCAGGGCATCCTGCTGACAAAGGAAGAAGACAAATTAGAAAGCATAAGAAAATTTTATGAATGTCTATATAAAAATGAAGGAATTGAGTTAAATAAGGTAGAACAGTATTTGTTGGAAGCCAATTTACCTCAAATCTCTGAAGAAGAAAAGGAAATGTTAAATGAAAAGATCACCATAGAGGAGCTAAGAAATGTCCTATCCAAAATAAAGAATAATAAAACTCCAGGCCCTGATGGCCTCCCCGGGGAATTATATCAAAAATTTGATGATGTCCTGAAATTAGAATTGTTAGAAATACTAAATGATGCTACTGCTGGCATAACAATCCCAGACTCTTGGAGGGAAGCGTATTTGACGCTCATTCTGAAAGAAGGTGCTGACCCGAAGCAGATATCCAACTACAGACCCATCTCATTGCTGAATGCAGATTACAAATTATTTATGAATATAATGGCGGAGAGGCTCAAGAAAATTCTAAATCGATGGATACATAAGGATCAAAATGGTTTTCTCCCAGGGAGACAGATTAGAGATAATTTGAGAACAGTCTTAAATACTATAGAATACTACGAACAACACCCTGAAAAACAGCTGGCCTTAATGTTTGTCGATGCCCAAAAGGCATTCGACAATTTAAATTGGACTTTCATGATAAACTAAATTGACCTAATGGGATTTGGGACCAACTTTAGGAGGATGATAGAGAATATTTACCAAAATCAGAGGGCAAATATATTAGTGAATGGAGACAGAACTCAGGCATTTCAGATTCAAAGAGGAGTCAGGCAGGGATGTCCCCTATCTCCCTTACTTTATATCCTGGCACTAGAGGTCCTACTTAGAAAGATTAGAGCCAATAAAGATATTAAAGGCTTAAAGATCAGGAAGGAAACATTTAAAATCCAAGCTTTTGCGGACGACATTGCCCTCATAATAGAAGACCCATTAGAAACCGGTTTAAAATTAATGCAGGAAGTACAGGATTATGGAGAAGTTGCGGGCCTTAAACTTAATAAGAATAAAACTAAAATAATTGTGAAAAATATGACAAACCTACAAAAGAAAGAATTAGAAGATCTATTAGGCCTTCAGGCAGTTAAGAAAACAAAATATCTGCGAATATGGATCACTGTGAGACTCTCTTCACTAAAAGATGATAATTATATCCCCCTATTGCAGAAAATTTATCAAGACCTTGATAGATGGAAGAGGCTCAAATTGTCCCTGATTGGTAAAATTGCGGCGATCAAAATGAACATCTTACCTAAAATTCTATTTCTATTCCAAAATATACCGATATCACTAGATAAAAATTTTTTCCTGGATTTGAACAAACATATCAGGAACTTTCTGTGGGAGGGCAAGAAATCGAGGATCTCTCTTAAGACACTTCAAGGGAAAAGAAATTTGGGAGGGTTTGGGCTCCCTGACTGGGAATTATATCAAAAGGCGGCAAAAATAATTTGGATAAAGGAGTGGATCAAGCTACAAGATGGGAGAATTTTGACACTAGAAGGACACGATCTCCTTGAAGGATGGCATGCTTACCTCTGGGATACAAAGGATAGGAGGAAAACTTATTTTCATAAACATAAAATTAGGGAGACACTGATTCGTACGTGGGTGGAAATCAGACAGAGGATTTATACCAAAGTACCTAGCTGGTTGTCGATTATGGAAGCTTTAGTGGCCCCAAACAGGAGAGAAAATAATAAATTGGGCACATATAAGGACATTTTGGATGAAGAAGGGAAGCTCAAACCTTTGGATGTATTGAGGGACCAGGGGTTCAACCTGGATTGGTGGAACTATCTCCAGATAAACTCTAGATTCCAAAAAGATAGAGATAAATGTGGTATTGAAGCGAAATATGGACATTTTGATAAAATTATTTTGGGAACAGATAAGAAAATGCTATCGAAAATCTACAATTTTCTATTAGATGAGGACAGAGCAGAGACCATAACAAAAAATCAGTTAAGCATTTGGGAAAAAAACTTAGGATACAGTCTTAATTTCAATGATTGGGAGATAGCTTGGAACAGGAATTATAAAATAACGAAATCGGCAACATTCAGAGAAAATCACTACAAAATGTTGCATAGGTGGTACCTAGCCCCGGACAGGCTAACGAAAATATTCCCAAACCTCTCTGCTACATGTTGGAAATGTGGAAAAACGGTCGGCACCTTCTATCATCTTTGGTGGACTTGTCCTGAGACCAAAAAGTTCTGGTTAAAGATTCGACTCTGGCTCTCTGAAATAACGGGACAGGAGATAGTCCTAGCCCCGGAATCTTTTCTCTTAGGTATGACTGAAGATGGTCTCAACAATAACAAAACCCAACTCGTAATTCAAATCACAACCGCGGCTAGACTAGCTTTTGCGAAACTCTGGAAAAATAAATCTACGCCCTCAGAGGAAATATTAATAAATAAAATTCTAGAGTGCGCAGAAATGGCAAAATTGACGAGCGAGTTAAAAAATGAGGAGAATTCTAAATATTATGAAGTATGGGGAAATTGGTATAACTGGTTGAAGAACAAGATAAAAGTATGATAATAGGATATGACTTGTTAGGCACTAGAATTGGACTTAATTGTATAGAATTGTATAGAATTGTATAGAACATTGTATAGCTATGGATGGAACCCATCCAACGTTTGATTCACCAATTGTGTAAACACTGTACCTCGGATCAAGATAGAGATTGTATATTATCTTTTTAATTTTGGAAAATTCAATAAAGTATTTAAAAAAGAAAAAAAGAAAAAAGAAATCGGCGTTTTCTCTGAATTGGGACTGACCAATTAGAGCCTCCTGTCCTTTTCCTTGATGGCCATGCTGAGATCATAATCATGACCTCCCAAGCTAATCACCTTGAAAGATGAAAGCAAGTTGTCCATGTAGGGATCAGTTGGACAAGGGTGCTGAGCATTAAAGCTTGCTTTTGTTTCATCTGCTGAATGTGTTGCACTTCATGCTGTTTGTATACAGATCTGACTGTCGATCTAAGTAACTAACTAACCTCACTCTGTCAAGGACCTAGGAGTACACATCTCAAATGATCTATGCCCTAGAGCTCTCTGTAACAGCATTGCCAAAAAGGCAATAAGAGTTGTTAACCTAATTTTGCGAAACTTCTTATTAACATCAAATTTTTAACTAGTGCATTCAAAACCTTTGCCTGACCAATTCTCGAATAAAGCTCATCTGCCTGGAATGCACACTGTATATTGGACATAATTCAATTGAGCAAGTCCAGAGGTATTTCACTAGAAGAGTCCTCCACTCCTCTGCTCACAACAGAATACCTTATGCCACCAGGCTTGAAATTTTGGGCTTGGGCAATCTAGAACTACGCCGACTACGGTCTGACCTAAGCATAGTAAACAAAATTGACTGCTACAAAGTCCTACCTGTTAATGACTACTTCAGCTTCAACCACAATAATACACAGGCAAACAATAGATACAAACTTAAGGTAAACCGCTCCAAACTCAATTGCAGAAAATACGACTTCAGCAACAGAGTGGTCAATGCCTGGAATGCACTACCTGACTCTGTGGTTACTTTCACAAACCCTCAAACCTTTAACCTTAAATTGTCTACCGTGGACCTCGCTCCATTCCTAAGAGGTCTGTATGGGGGCATTCATAAGCGCACCAGCGTGTCTACCATCCCTGTCCTACCATCCCCATTTATTCGTACTCATCTTCTGTGTTCATGTCTATACTTATGCCTCTTTTCTCGTACATGTTTGACAAACTAAATAAAATAAAAAAATGAAATAAAATAAAACCTCACTGCTTTCCTCTTTCCCCATTTTTCCTCAAAGGAAACGTGACATAACATCAATCAACATCATGAGACTTACAGATGAACCTTTTTAGAAGGACTCAAACTGAAATTCTGCAGCTCAGGTTGTAGATTAATTGTTGCAGAGAAGAGCCCACCGATGAGATGATCTCCTGGCCTGTAATGATTGAGTGGGTCTCTTTCATCCCTTCCCAAAGTCAAGAAGCACTTGGTGCTGAGCATCCCACAGGCTGCCTGGGGCAACAAAAGCTCCATCAGAAGTAGAAGAAGTGGGTTCATTTCTGGGTTAGCCAAAGGAATCTCCTGCCTTGCATCTGATCTCAGAATCAGGAGAGCAGAAGCATTTGGAGATGTTGAAAGCAGATTTCTGCAAGACTGACTTTTCTGATATAATAGGAAGTCCAGAGAGAACTTCCCCAATGATGGAAACTGGACCAACACAGAAGCAGAGCTCCTGGTGTCCAGCTTTCCAGGGTGACAAGACAACTTATACACTAACTTTCCTGATGCTGAATGTGTTGCTGCTGAGTCTGTTGACCTCCTTCAAACAATTTCCAGAGGGAAAAAGAATCCCTTGACATTTAGCAAGAAGGCAAGAAAGAAATCACTATCGTTCTAATAATTAGCTGGGGAAGTAGGAGTTTTGCAAAGTCCTCCCTGCAGGGTGAACTGGGATCCAACTGAAAAAGTCCCAATGTAACTCAAAGTAATGGATTCCCAGAAAGTATCCACAACCAAATTGTTCTGTGGGCATTTGGGACGCCTATCATTCTGCTGGGTTGATTTCCAGTTGTTTTTCTTTTATGCTAATATATATGACTGGTTTATTTTATAAAGTTGTGCTTTTGACGTGATGAATTTGCTGTTTTCTTACTATGGACTTTTGAACATTATGATGCTGATGTGGCCTCAACTTACTGTGCATTCCTTAATATTCAGAACTTTATGTTTTAGGGTGGATACTTCATTTTTTTATTGTGAGCTGCTGTGCATCTGTCTGGAATTGAATGCATAAAAATCAAATAGATGTCCAGATGTCCATCCATCCATCCATCCATCCATCCATTCCTGCAAATCATGAATTTTGATTGTCCCTAGAAATGGTTCCATCCAGGAAAGGAGATTCCAAAAAACCCTCATCCTTTCCTTTCCTTTCCTTTCCTTTCCTTTCCTTTCCTTTCCTTTCCTTTCCTTTCCTTTCCTTTCCTTTCCTTTCCTTTCCTTTCCTTTCCTTTCCTTTCCTTTCCTTCCCTTCCCTTCCCTTCCCTTCCCTTCCCTTCCCTTCCCTCTCCACGCCTCTCCTCTCCTTCCCTTCTTTCCTGTAGGTATCTTTATCCACTTTCATCTACTCCATTAAAAGTTTCACTCCAACACTGAATCTGATGGAAGAAAAATCTGCTATCAACTCAGAAAGCATCCCTGTCCTGCTCTTGAGTTGCCATTGGCAAGGAGGATGGGAAAACAAATTCTGTAGCTGCGGTGAGGCAGCATGTCAGTCAAAACAAAAGCACTTTCCAGCCATATCTCTGTTAAGGCTGTCTCCATGGTTATCCACAGTGGCCAGAGAGGAGTGATCTCTACAACCCACAAAATTGCTTTGATGGAGAATGTGACTAATGACACACCTTGGGGGAAGGGGGAAAACAGGGTCAGATAAGGAATGTAAATTACATGGGGTCAGAGTTAGCTTCACTTGGAACGTGCTGACATGAAGCTCCTAATAAATAATTGGATTTCTTTTGAAGCTTGGCTCGAGGCTCATGATTTAATGAGGGCATCAGTTGGAATCCTGACATCTGCTTTATGGTAAACACTATTTTGCTCTTTTCAAATACTGAAAAAGACACCAAATTGTTGCAATATTTTGAGGATCAGACTCAATAAATAATTCAGGAACAAAGTATTCAAACAAAGTACTATTTATTTACAATAGGCATTCTATATTCTCTGAATGATCACAGATAGAAGCAAGAGGGAGGTGCATACATCCCCTTTTATATCAATAAGGCGGAGTAAAAGTTGGGAGTGGTTACATATGAATATATTAAGGAAGGAAGAATAAATTAACCCCTGATACCCTTTGTATGTACATTTTCCCCATTTGAGAATAAGGCATTTACTTGTGACAAATCCCCCTCTAAATGCCGATTCGATATACAACAATAATTACATTCAGATTCAGAACAATATAAGACTTGTAATTTTGAAGTTAAATATTTATGTTGTTTAGATTGCAAAGGCTTAGTCAATATATCAGCTATTTGTTCTGAAGTTTCGCAATGAATGGCCTTAATGAATCCATCTTGAGATAATTGCCTTACATGTTTGAATTTGATATCTATATGTCTGGACCTTTGACCAATGGCATCAGATCTAGATATCTCTATAGCAGCTTTATTATCTTCATGTATAATAAATGGTAATGAAGGATTTTTCCAAACATCTGATAACAAATCATTAAACCATACTAGATTATTTGAGGCTTTAGACAAACAAACATATTCTGCCTCAGTTGTTGATGTGGCTACTAAATCTTGTTTCCCAGTATACCAGTAGACTGGACAATCGTTAAGAAAGAATACATAGCCTGAGGTGCTTTTTCTGCACTTAGTATCACCTGCCCAATCTGCATTAGCGTAACAAGTGAGAATGGGTTCTTTAACATTATTGGGTTCCAAAAGTAGGCAGAAATCTATGCTATGCTTTAAATATCTTAATATTCGTTTAATAGCTTCCCAATGATATATTAGTGGCTTACTAACATATCTGGATAACAGATTAAGGGGTAAAGCAATATCAGGTCTAGTCCAATTAGATATATACAAAAGGGAACCAATAACCGATCTGTAAAGTGTATTATCTTTAAATTCAGGGGATGATTCATCCATATTTCTTAGAAAATCAGTTTGCATTGGAGTATCACAAGGTTTAGCATCATTTAAATTACATTTATTCAGAAGTTCTATAATTTTGTCTTTCTGAGATAATTTAAATCCGTTTTTTGTCTTATTGATTTGAACTCCAAGATATTTATTTACTTTCCCCAGTGATTTCAAAGAATGTTCATTTAGTTTTGTTACAAATATATCTCTTTTTTCTTTATGTTTACCAATATATAAAATGTCATCCACATAAATTAATACAAATTCCAATGAATCACCTTCCTTTTTAATAAAAAACAGTTGTCTGCAGTTGTGGCATTGAAATTCATGGTTTTGAGTACATTGACCAAACATTCATACCAACGTTTGCCGGATTGCTTTAATCCGTATAAACTTTTAATAACCAAGTTTCATTTTTGTTTGTGTATTGGCTGTGAGGTGCTCTCACATATATTTCTTTATCAAGTTTTGCATGTAAATATGCAGTTTGTATATCATATTGAAAAACATCAAGATTAAGCGCAGATGGGCTTCCGGTTTGCTGCTGGCCGCCGCCAGACGTTCCTCTGGGATCGTCAGCTCCCTCTGCCTGTATAGAGCCGCCGTTACAGCGGATGGCGGCTCGAAAAAACTCCGTTTCCAAGAGGAAACGGAGAGAGAGCCGGCAGGGGTGGGTAGAACTCTCCGCAGAGTCCCAAAAGTTTTTTTTTTAACTTTTGGGACGGAGCGGATGAGAAGCCCCATATCCCCTGCCGCTGCTCCGGGCTTTGGGAGACCTCTGCCTATGCAGAGCCAGGCGTCAAGAGCAAGCCTGTGAATCTAAAAGAATAATTAAAGAAATGAAGAACTGGACCCTTAATACTGAACCGCAAGTATCTCACCCTTTCAAAAACTATTTAAAAGAAAAGAGCAGAGGAAAAGAGGGAAAAAGAGCCTTCTAAAATGGCGTCTGCTGTGGCTGGAGAAGGGCTAAAAGGGAAAGTCCTTCCGTTTCTCATTATTACAATGTAGCGGAATAAATATCACTGGCTACATTTCTAGAGAAAACCTCGCTCCTGTGCTGCTCAGAAGTTTTTTTTAATGAGGGAAAGTCTTTTTGTTTTCTATTTCTTCTCTTATTTTTGCTAAATCTTGTCTGTGTGGGAAATGGCATCAGGACTTATACAGCTGGACAAACGGGGGGGGGAATTTCCCCCCTTAAGAAATTGCGCCAACAAATTTCAACTCTCCAGCGTCAGAAACCCGATTTTAATATATTAGAATTTATCCTTGAAGAGATTGTAAGAAGGGATGAGATTGTGAATCAGCAACTTGAAAAATTTAAGCAGGAAATTAAAGAAATTGGTGAATTGGTGAAATCAAAGTCTGACTTCTTGAATAAAAAGATTTCAAAAGCTGCTAATGGTTTATCAGGCTTTCTGATTCGGGTGGAGGCAAAGACTGAATTATTAGAGACTAAAATGAAGGAAATCGAGGAGAATTTGGATGACATGACTCAAAAAATTAAAAAGGATTTGATAAACATTCAGGATAATAGCTTGGAAGACAAATCTAAAATGGAGACTGACCAAAAGATTGGTAATGAGGAAAATGTACAACAGAGGATTGAAAGAGAAGTTTTAATGACTCAATATAATTTTACAGAATATGCAATTAGACTGAGAGGTCTGCAGGAAAATAATAGAGATGATTTAAGGAAAGTATCTTCTGAAATTCTGGCTGGGATCTTAAAGGTTCAACCTGATGAAGTGTATTGCAGGATTGATAGAATTTATAGAATAAAATCCTGGTGGGCAAAGCAAAGGCAATTGCCTAGAGATGTGGTGATCCATTTTACAGATAAAGAAATTAGGAATAATATTGTGCAGAACTCTTTTAATTCCAATTTGCAATTTCATGGAAGAAAGATTTGGATTTTCAAGGAGCTCCCGCCCAAGATGTTAATGGAGAGGAAGAAATTTGGCTTTTTAGTGACTGAATTAAAAAAAAGAAATATCCTATTCAGGTGGGACATCCCAGTTGGTTTAATATTGAGATATCAAGGCGTAAGATATCAATTGCACACTGTTGAAAAAGCGGAAGATTTTTATCAAAAAATTCTAAAAATGAATTTAACACCTTTAGGCATAATACAGGATAAGCAAAAGGAGTTGGAAATAAAAGGAAAACATCAAATTACAGAGGCTGTGATGGATAAATTGTCTTTGGACTCCTTGGAGACCCCAGCTGGACTGTTTATAAATAAGAGAGCAGTGTCATCCGAACCCAAGGTGATGAATCATCAAGTCACAGACAAGTGCGCAAATCAATCAGTTGATATACAAGTGATGGAGAAGAAAGATGAGATGATAAAATTAACCCAACAAGAACAATCCACAAAGCAGAATGAAAATCAACCAGCAGATATACAATTGGTAGGCAAGAAAAGAGGATGGAAATTCAACCCGAAAAAGAAAAAGAAAAGAAACAGATCTTATAGAAACAGCAATTTCTAAACTAAGCAACAGTGAAGCCAGGCGCTTTAAAAAATGAATGAATATTAGAAAAGATAGTGGCGGCGAACAATTGTCTGATACTATCCTGAGGATTGTGGCAGATCTCTGCAAGGCCATGATTTTGGGATGTGGAAAGAGCCTCACTTTGTTGGATTTGAATCATCTAATTTTTTCTTATTTACCTTTTTTTTCTCTTGGAAATATATTATAACTACTTTGAGTTATAAGGCAGGAGAGCTTTGCCGGGGCATGCAGAAGATCTGGATGTTACTCAGTAGGATGATGGGAATTAACAATCCTGATGAATACCACAACTATAACCATACGGATATATTCATAATTATAATGTCACTCGGGTGGTTGTTTTTACTTTTATACAGGTGTGAGGATATCTACTACTGATGGGGGCAGAAGATGACTGAAGATTTTGAACAAACTGTTGCACCAGCATGTTATTTTACCCTATTATGGGTGATGGATTTAACAATCTAGTGGAAAGACATCAAAGAAGATATTATATGGATCATAAACTTAAAGTTATTGTCTTTTCTCTTTTTACATAATGAAATGCATATATAGATATGTGTATATCTTAGTAATGTGGGCAGTTGATTATATTTAGAATTGTACTGCATGATTTTGTAGGAATTGAAGGGTTGAAATAGGTTAGTTTACTGATTGTTATAAAATGGGATGCATATATAGATATGTGTATATTTTAGTAAAGTGGGTAGTGGATTATATTTAGAATTGTATTGTCTGATTTCAAGTCATATATTTAGAGGAGTGGAGGAAGTGGACAGAATTGAATAAATTTGGTTGCAGGGAGAAGGCCGATTTAAAATGTTATATTAATATATATAAAAGATTAAAGGTTAATTTGTAATAATACTCAATAAGTTTAGGGGAGGAGAAAAAGGGCAGATTACCGTAAAAATGGGAGTTATAAGATTAACAAGTTAAGGGTCAGTATTCCGAGAAGGGATTAAGGGAAAGGGAAGATATTATGTATGTAACTAGTTATGAAATAGCCTATTGTTGTGAAGAAGTCACAGGGGGGGTTGGGTGGAAAGGGTGGGTTAGGGAAGAGGGGGGGGGGGGAAAGGGGGAAAAACTTGTATTTGAAAACTTTTTCAATAAAAAAAAAAAAGATTAAGCGCAGATGCAATAACTAAAGCTGTTTTAACACTCTCAGTTCTTACAATGGGAGAGTATGTGTCTGTGTAATCCTCAGGATACTTTTGAGCGTAACCTTGTGCAACTAGTCTAGCTTTATATAATGTGTTGCCTTCTTCCAAATTTTTAATTTTAAATATCCATCTGGTGCCTATAATTGTTTTGTCTTTAGGTGCAGAAGTTGGTGTGAATACATTTAATTCTCGCAAGCTGTCCATTTCTTTGGCCATGGCTAATTCCCACTTTTTTCTTTCTTCAATGGGGAGTTTTAATACTTCCTCGTATGTGTTGGGTATTGATGTTTTGTTGTTCATGCACATTATATAATCTTTATATTTACTTGGTACTTGATTTCTGTTACATCTAATTGTTTTTTTTTTTTTTTGTATGCTGTCGTTATCGTGTAAGTATCTTGCTTCCATTTTGGTTAATAATAAAAATCTGTTTTTAATAATAAAAATCTGTTTTTATTCTGGTGTGACTATTTGTCCATGTTTTATTCTTGTTTTCATGTATGTTGTGGTTATGTTCTTCTCTCTCTATTTTATCTTGATGTTTAATGTCTGTTTTTGTAATTGGAAATATCTCATTAAGATGTATCTTAGACCAATTGGCCTGTTCATGAAATACAGCTGTTCTAGAAATTATGAATCTGTTATTATTATCAATAAATCTGTATCCTTTTGTGCCTGTTTCGTATCCCATGAATCTAAGTCTTCTGGATACGTTATCTCCTTTACGTCTTAATTGTTTTGGTATGTGTACATCCGCTGTAACTCCAAATATGTGCATGTGTGATATTTTAGGTTTTCTATTATACATTAGTTCATATGGTGTTTTATTTATGATGCTGGACCAAGTTCTGTTTTGAGTGTAATTTGAATATAATAAGGCTTCCGACTAGAATTGTTTTCCTAAGTCAGCATCTTCTAATGTACATCTAATCATGGTTTGTAGTGTTGAGTTTTTTCGTTCTACCACTCCATTTTGGAATGCAGAGAAAGGGCTAGATGTGAAGTGTAGCATTCCTTTATCCTTTAGCCATTGAGAGAATTCTTTTGACATGAATTCAGATCCCCTATCTGTCATGATTTGTTTTATTCTAATATTGTGTTGTGTTTCTACAAGTTTATAAAACTCTTTAAATTTTTGAAAAGTTTCATCTTTGTGTTTCAAAGTATAGACAAACCCGTAATGACTATAGTCATCTATGATAGTTAGGAAATATCATTTTTTATATGTGATTGATGGGGTTAATGGACCAACTAGATCCATATGCACCAGATCAAAAATGTGGTCAGATGACCTTGTTTCCCTTTTTGGTTTGGGATTAGTTCTGAGTTTTGAGGACTTACATACTGAACATTCCAAATAATTTTTACAATTTTTTATTTTAACACCTTCAGCTTTTTGTATTACAGGAAAACTAGCATGCCCTAATTTTCTATGTAATATATGTGCACATTCATCATGAATTGGTTTCCCAATGGTGGGTTTCTTGTTATTGAGTGTATCATTAGTGGATGTGTTTTCGTGATCATGGTTTGTTTCATGTTCCTCATTATCACTATTACTGTTGTCTTCATTCTCTATGCTAGTGTTATCTTCTGTGTTTGAATCAATATTATGTAGCCATTTTTCTTCTGTGATTAAATAAGGTAGGCCCCCTTTGATAACCACACTACCCAAATTTGTTTTGTTTTTCTCTAGGTTTGCCTTTCCTTTTGAGAATACTATATTTATGTCAGAATCTCTGCTTAGTTTTATTGCACTAAGTATGTTGTGAGGTATTTCTGGTATTAATAATACCCCCTCTATTTTCCCTAGACCAGGTAAATTCACACTTCCTCTTCCAATAACTTGGACATTTTCTTGATTGGCTACCTTTATTACAAATTTATCTTCTATAAATGAAGATAGTATTTTCTTGTCATGTGTTGTGTGATTAGTTGCTCCAGAATCAATGAGCCAAGCATTATCACTTGACTTTTGTATGTTAGTTATGTTATGTTTATCTAATCCATTTAATGATCCAGATTTTCTATCTCTTGAATTATCTCTGCCCCCTCTACGCTCTCTAAAGTTTGGTGAGTTTCTATATCTATATCTATCAATAGATGATTGTCTGTTATGATATCTGCTTCTATAGTCATGTTTTTGTCTTTCTCCAAGAAATTTAGGACAATCTCTTCTACAGTGTTCTTTGGATCCACAATTATAACATTCAATTGATTCTCGATGTTTCTCTTGAAATACTACTCTCTTAGTCTGTCTATGTTCTGTGTGTGTACTATAGCGGCTTCTTCTCAGATTATCTTCAGATATTAGCTTATTTGATAAGTTTTCTATAGATAGGTATCCCAAATTAATTGTGTCTAAATGTGATATGTAGTTATCCCATGATGAGTCTAATGAATTAAGGATAACACTTTTCATTGTTTGATCTGATATTATTTCTCCCCTTAAATGTAGCTCTGCTCTGATTTTGTTTAGTGATATTAAGTGTTCACTTATAGTGGTCCCAGATTTTATCCTGGCTGAGAAGAAATCTTTAGACATTCTTGTTGTGGTTGCTACACTTTCACTATGAAACAGTTTAAACATGCAATGAATTATTTCTGAGACAGTGAGATTATGCTTAATACTATGATACATAGCAGGAGATATACTAGATATTAATAAGTAGAATGCTCTGTGGTGCAGGCAGTCCAATTTTAAAGTCCAAGGTTTTTTGGGAGGGTTAGTTATGAAAAATAATAAATTCTCTCTTAGAAAAACAACCTGAAGTTGTTGACACCATTCTTGTAAATTAATACCATCTATTCTCAGCTTTGGGAAATCATTAGGCAAGTTCCCAATATTGTTTGTTCCATTACTTACAACTGGAGGTTGTCCATGATCTTGTAGATGTTGGTAGTTGCAGAATGGTGTGGGTATGCTCGCAATGAGTCTGAATGGTTCTCTTTGTTCTTCATGTCTTCCGTAGTTGTCTGTGTGTGTTTGCGCATGCGCGTTGCTCATTTCACTTCTGAAGCTGTCGGGAGAGGTTCTCGTTGCTGTAGCTCCCTCGTAGTGCTCTTCCTCCGATGACTCGGTCTCCGGTTCGACCTTGGGTGTCCAGGAGATGGCCGGCGCTCGCTTCCTTTCGCTGAAGCTGTCCTGGTTGAAGTTTCTGGCTCCCGGAAGCGTCTGCGGCATGGGGGGGTATTTGCAAGGTCCTCTGGGTTCAGGCGCTGGTGTTTTCGCCGTCCGGATGGAAGCGGGTGAATTCAGGGACGTTTGCTTGCTTGCTTGTCTTTTCTTTATTTTCTGATCAGCAGCTTCTGTTGATTTTTTTGTAATTTTTAAATTTGGGCCAAATGTCGCGAACAGCGTTCTCATGGCTGATTTTATTTTTAGTTCAGTAGAGGTTTCTTCGATGTCTGTATCAGATTCTTCTGAAGAATAGAGTTTTTCTTTTTTAGTTTTCACACTGTGTATGGCTTTTCGCGCCAGAGATTTTGAATCCTGTTTTCTGATTGGCTCTGCTTCGCTCATCTTAGTGGTCGGTTGAAACCAAGATGGCTGCCATTCAAAATTTTGTGCGGGACCGTTAGTCTTTCTTTTCGTTACATTTTCATCTATAGGTAATTCGCTCACCATTTTTAGGTCTTTAGATTCAGCTGTTACGATGTGGTTTTCTCTCGCTGCTCCGCTGTCTTTTATGATGTCTCGGAGGTTTGCGATGAGGTTACAGTCATCTTTTTGGCTTTTCAGTAGTCTCAGTATCTCCGATCTGAGATCGTTGCCCTCTATCTCATTCTCTTCTTGGTCATCAGTTTCATCGATTACCTCTTCGTTGTCTGTAATGCAGTCTTCAGATTCTTCAGTTATTATAGCCGTTGTTTCATCGATCATTTCTTGATCCATTTCCATCTCTTTATCGTGTGCCCTGGTGTTGGGTCTTTCTCTTCTGTTTTTGAAGTTTCCTTTCTTAGGCATGTCTATTTTTATTGAGTCAGTTTAACCATCCTCTGCTACCAGCTTGTTGCAATATTTTGAGGATCAGACTCAATAAATAATTCAGGAACAAAGTATTCAAACAAAGTACTATTTATTTACAATAGGCATTCTATATTCTCTGAATGATCACAGATAGAAGCAAGAGGGAGGTGCATACATCCCCTTTTATATCAATAAGGCGGAGTAAAAGATGGGAGTGGTTACATAGGAATATATTAAGGAAGGAAGAATAAATTAATCCCTGATACCCTGTGTATGTACATTTTCCCCATTTGAGAATAAGGCATTTACTTGTGACACAAATTTCCTGTGGATCACCCTTCAAACATCAACTGAGATGACAGCATAGCTAAGATTGAATCTCTGCTATCAAGAAAATTTGGGGATCATTGTAGTTTCCCTTTGCCTTGTTTCTATTTTTGGTAACAGACTTAATCTTGGGAATCATTTAATTCCCAAAAACTCACTTACTGAGAGCCAACAGTCAGGATCTCCTCTATTTTATTTATTTATGTACCGTATTTTTTGGAGCATAAGGCACACCTTTTTCCACCAAACAAGAGGGTGAAAATCTGGTTTCTTCTTATACTCCGAATGTAGCCCCTCCCAGCTTCTCAAACAGAGGTTTCAGAGGCTGAAAAAAGCATCAGAAATGAAGCTTCAGAAAAGAAGCCCCCAAAAAGAGCTTCAGAGTCTTTTTTTTCTGAAACTGTTTTGGAGGCTTTCAGAGGCAGGAATTTTTTTTCCCTGAAACATGGTTTACAGAGTTACCATCTTGCTCCCAATAATCCTTTTACTGACTTCAGAAGGATACAAGGCTGAGTCATCCTTGAGCCAGTCAGGATCGAATTCCTGCTGAATGAGCACTGAGTTAGCCTGCAATACTGCTATCATGGTTGACTTGCTACGCAGTCTTGCTTTTTTGTTGTTAGTTGTGAAGTCGTGTCTGACCCATCGTGACCCCATGGACAATGTTCCTCCAGGTCTTCCTGTCCTCTACCATCCTCTGGAGTCCATTTAAGCTCACTCCTACTGCTTCAGTGACTCCATCTAGCCACCTCGTTCTCTGTCATCCCGTTCTTCTTTTGTCCTCAATCGTTCCCAGCATTAGGCTCTTCTCCAGTGAGTCTTTCCTTCTCATTAGGTGGTCAAAGTATTTGAGTTTCATTTTCAGGATCTGGCCTTGCTTGCAACCAGACAACTATAACAGGAGGGGGAAAGGAGAGTCTTGGAATCTAAAGGAGGCTTGGAAAGGAAATTTGGAATGCAAGTGTGTCAACTGGAAGTCTGAGACAGATCCAATATCTGAAGGTCATCCCCCTAAAAGAGGCTGATAACTTGGGTGCATCTTATACTCCGAATGTAGCCCCACCCACCAGCTGGCCCCCACCCTTTGGCCTCAGCACATCCTCTTCCTGGCTGCAGAGATTGCCACAGACAATGTCTCTCATTTTCAGCCTCCAAACGCTCAATTTGAGAGCCGTTGAAGGCTGTGGAGATTGCCAAAACACATCACCGCTGATCGCTGCCTGTGCACATTGTGTTTTTGGCCTCTGTGCATCACGTTTTAGATTTCAGCATGCCCCATTTTTGGCTTCTGCCAAAATGTTTTTGGGTAGCGATGGGCGGCGATGTCCTTTTTATGATCCCGTCAGCTATGAACGGCTCTCAAATGGAGTGTTTGGAGGCTGAAAACGTGAGGCGCGGAGCCCAAAATGGCAACCCATTTTGCCAACGCTACTGCCTTGTCTTACTGCTTCCGCACTTCACCTGCTTTACTAACTGGAGCTCCCTCTGAAAATCAGCTGTGCTTTTTAAGCTTTTTATAAGCCCCAGTGCGCGCTTACAACCAGCGAACTAATGTGTGCTGAAGCTGATCAGGCTAAGGACGCTAGCCAGATGAATACCTGGTAGGCAGAGGCAATTTTTTTTTTATTTTCCTTCCCAAAAACTAAGGTGCCTCTTATATTCCAGAGCATCTTATACTCCAAAAAATATGGTATATTCTTGGTAAAAAAATGTCCCAGGAGTTTCTTTTGCTGTCTAACCCAATGGGAAAATTGACAACTGCATTCTAACTATCTTACTGACTGACTGACTGACTGAAGCTGATGTAGATGGGATGTTCAGTTGCCTTTTTGTTTTGTAACTACATGAAATTAGTGTAGATATAGAGTGAAAGGCAGAGCAAGCATATCATTGATTGGGAATCTTGGATTCTGGGAATCCTGAATTATGCCTACTTTATCACTTTATGGCTGAAGGCTGTACAATTTAAAGCTTTGTTTTTACTTTGTATCTTGTTGCAAAAATGTATGTAAAAGTTGGTTTGAGAGCTGTTGAGCTTGAGGCGTAAAATATTCCTGAGCATCTTTTTTTGGGTCAGAAGTAAATATTTTATTATTATCTCCATCCTCAGTGTGTTTTATTGGGCATTGCATACCAGCCCTGAATCCAGAGATTTGGAATGTTTCCAAAAATTTCCTTTCTTGTGCAATAGATTCTCTTTTCCAATTTCGTTTTGGAAAAAAAAAATGTGTAGGTATCTTCAGTGCTTAGCCATCCTTTCCCCTTTCAATCAAATATTTCCTATCCTGCCAATCAGGGTTTCTTGGTCAATTCATTGCTTTGCTTACATAATCTCTCCTGTCACCTTTCTCTTTGCAAGCAGGAACATCATACCACCATCTCCCACACAATCCTGACCTCTTAGTTCCACTGTGGAAACTATTAGTCTCAACTCTCTGCTAATAGGGCTCCCCCCCCCCACTCAACCCACTATGGAGGAATGGCTGGTGAATTTGGTAGAATAGCTGAAATGGATAAATTAACTTCTTTGATTAGAGAAAGGAAATGATCTACATTAATTGATAACTAGAAGCCTCTTATACACTTCTTCATAAAAAAAATGTCAATAGAGAATATTTGTTGTTCAGGATTGAAATGAGGGATCCTTGGTTCCCTCTGAGCTTTCTTGCTTTCTTGCAGATGTTTCCTGATCCAAACTAATAACATCATCATTGTTAGTCACTCATGATAGTTATCAGCCCTGATGATGTTTCCCTCCCCCCGAATGCCATCACTCTGCTTAACAACTAATTCCCACAACACTGTCAAATAATGTATTACTATTATTATTCTCTTCCTTACTAGTATTTATCTCTTCCCACTTATTACTATAACCATGTCTCTTGTATCTTTCAATTTATATTGTTTTTATTTGTTTCCTAGTATAATTTGACAGCTTATTAGTAACCTTGACTGTCACTAAGTGTTGTATCTTTTTATTCACTAAGTGTTGTATCTTTTTATTCTTGATGAATGTATTTTATTCTCCTTATGTACGCTGAGATCCTATGCACCCAAGACAAATTCCTTGAGTGTCCAATCGCACTTGGCCAATGAAGAATTATATTCTATGTTACCTAGTTTGGGACATGAACCATCTGCAAGAAAACAAGCCCACATAGGGATCACCAAGGACCCCACGAATAAAAAGAAATGAACTTCTGATCTATAGTTTTGATTGTTAGACAGGATAGATTATAGGAAAAAAAATACTTTCTTCTCCTGTTTGGTAGATCTTAATAATTATAAATATTTTCTTAGTGAATTAATGTCATAGTGGATTAAAAAAAAAGGTTATGACCATTTATGTTGCAGCTTTATTTTCCCCAATTGTTTGGCCTTTTTTCTCTGAATCTGAGAGATTAAAAACACTTTTTCCTTTTGTAAAAGTAAGCTGTTCACCACAGAGGTGGGTTTCAGCAGGTTCTGACCGGTTCTGGAGAACCAGTAGGGGAAATTTTGAGTAGTTTGGAGAACCAGTAAATACCACCTCTGACTGGCCCCGCCCCCATTTATTCTCTGTCTCCTGAGTCCCAGCTGATTGGGAGGAAATGGGGATTTTGCAGTAACCTTTCCCTGGAGTGGGGAAGGAATGGAGATTTTACAGTATCCTTCCCCTGCCATGCCCATCAAGCCACACCCACCAAGCCACACCCACAGAAGCGATAGGGTTAGGCACAGTGAAAAGCATTTATGGAATGGGGGAAGTCCAATTCTTTTAATAGGGTACAGAAACAAATGTTACAAACATTTGGTACATGTGATACATCAGAAATAAACCAATGAAAGAACGAAAGACATTTATTACATTTGACAAGTGAACCATAGAAAACATTGATTAGAGATTACTTTCCACATGTGGTAAATTTATGGGTTACATCATGCTGTTTCCAAGATGGATTAGTATCTTACTTAAAACTTGCAAGGGTATTCAATTTCTTTCAGAATACACTGACTAAGATTCAGTTTTGAAAAGGCTGTTTTTTCCCCATGAAAAGCATGCTTTCCTAAAATCTGAAAGGAGGTCAACACTGCCAGACTAAAATTCTAATAACATCCTCACTTAAAGGCTAATAATGAAGTCCAAAATGCTAAATAATACTACCAGACACAGAAACATAAAAATATGGAAATTAGGCTTAAGCAGGAGATCACTTCGAAAAGGAGCCTGTTAGTGTTTTCTCCTGAAAAGTACCCAATGGGTGAGAATTATATTGGGTGGGAATTATACTTCCAGAACATGCAGCAGCATCACTATTTTACTTCACTTTTGAACATCAGATGTTCCTTTGTATTCAGATCTGGCCTCAGCAAAATGATGTAACACTTAGGGATGAAGAGGCAACCCAGCAGCCCAGCACTGGAAGCCAAGATGGAGAAGACCTGCACAGCAACCATGAATTTCCCTTTGGTGCTGAGATAGTTAGGCACAAAGGAGATCCAGACACTGCAAAAGACCAGCATGCTGAAGGTGATCAGCTTGGCTTCGTTGAAGGACCCAGGTAGATTCCTGGCCAGGAAGGCCACTATGAAGCAAATGGCAGCCTGAAAACCCATGTAACCAAGGGCAACATAAAACATAGTGACAGAGCCTTCATTGCACTGCAGAACAATCTCTCTAGGCTGGGAATACATGTCAGAATCAGGGAATGAAGGAAAGACTCCTAACCAGGTGAAACAAATGACAACCTGGACACTGGAACAAGAAACGATGATGGTGTTGGTCAGACTCTTGCCCAGCCACCCTCTCACTCTGTTTCCTGGCTTTGTGGCCAGGAAGGCCAGCACCACCATGACTGTTTTGGCCAAGACGGAAGACACAGCAATTGAGAAGATGATGCTGAAAACTGTTTGTCGGAGAAGGCAGGTGGTTCTCCTTGGCCGACCAATGAAGAGAAAGGAAGTCAAGAAACAAAGAAGAAGGGAGACCAGGAGGATATAGGAGAGGTCCCGGTTGTTGGCTTTGACAATTGGAGTTTCTTGGAATTTAATGAAGATTCCCAAGACTAAAACTGTGGTTAAGATCAGGAATAGGGCAAAGAAAGTAAGAATAATTCCCAAATACTCTTGATGGGACAAAAAAGTGACAAGTTTGAGGATACATTGATCTTGATGCTTGTTCTGATACTGATTGTCTGGACATCTGGTGCAGTGGTCTGCATCTATAGAGGACAAATGTAATATTTACCATGGGCCTTGAGTTTGACACCCCTGATCTGCATCATGTAGGAATATAGACTAGGACTAGCCAATTTGACAAGGTTGGCATATTATGGTTTGCTTTGTCCCATTACTTATTAATTGGAAGATAAAATTGAAATTCAGTAATGATATTGTTCAACTATTTTTGCTTTCATTTTGTCCCACCAAATCCCAATGGTTAATGATTAAAAAGGGGCAGATAAAGTTCTCTGGTTTGACCTTTCTCTCTAATCACCATAGTGAGGAGAGGTTCCTCTCTGGTAGCAATGTATTCCCCAAATAGCTACTCCACAGGAAACAAAGATCATGCTTGCCTACTCCTTGGATACTTTGGAGGAAAATGTTTAGGCAGAAATGTGTCTATCCCGAGTCCACCCTGGAATGGAGGAGATGGCAAAATTACTGACTAGGTCCTATGTGAGTTGGCTGTCAGGCCCTGAAGCCATCTTTTTCATTGCATCTTCAGGCCTGCTACATTTACTACTGTGGGAAACTGTGATGGGGGGATTTTATGGAACATGGGTGATATAAACCGGTAGTCATAATAACATTCCTTTCTCAGAACGTCAGAGACATCTTGCCTTGCATCTTGAGGGTTAGAACTGGGAGGCGTCTCCAGTCAGCATGGTGTTTGGATTGGGCCATGTGATGGACTTGTGGATGTTGGGCAGGGACTTGAACTTTCCTTTGGGTGAGGAAAACCTGGAAGCTTTCACATTTGGGTTTTCCCAGTAATGCGAATATGACATCTTCAATAACATGTAACTTTGAGGAAGGTCAAGTCTCGGAGTTTTCTTTCATTGGGGGTGTTACTTGGAACCCTGACATTGGAGATTAATTTATCTCAATGGAGAGCTTCATACTGTAGAAGCAACATCATTCTGTTTGTCATGGTGAAACAACGTGCTGCTTCATGTCACTTCAACTGATCCTTCACAAAGTCACATATACTTCTTGATAGCTGCTTGGCTTCTTCTACACTTAACCTCTCATTCCAATGAATTCTCCCAGCTCACATTATTGTTATATCCTTGGTGAAATTAATTCTGATAGTTAAATTAATACTCCCTCCCACTCCAACACCCAAATTAGAAATATCTTCTTAGAAAAGGTCTGCAGGAACCTTTGCTCCTATCTCAAGAACTGTTTTGATTCCCATTCACCCACCTTCTTGGGTGGAAATGCTCCGTTCTGCACAAGGGACGCATTTGTAGCAACAGATTGGTTTTCCTTCCTGGACCACCTTGAAATAGCCAGGTTGACAAGGCTCCACACACTGGGAGTGAGGCAAGGGCTGAAAGTGAACAGAATTTGCATTCAGAAGCCTCTGCAAAACTGATTAGTTATGAAATGAATTACAGTGTTGGAATGGGATTGTCAGGTCCCATATCTTATCTCGTCTCCAGAGAAGAGCAGCAGCGTTGCCTTGGAGACCGGCATTTATCCCTCCTCAGCCTGAGTATCTCATAATATCTTTACATTTCGAGATTGGCTTGGTGATGTTTTGGACTTTGGGAGGGGCTCTGTCTGTACTTTACTGTTTTGAGTGGGAAACTTAATTCCTGCCTAGATCTCTTGCTATCACAATCTTCCAATAAAAGTTTCCTTTTGAAATGGCTTTTGTTTCATGAGTACTGCTTTCTTGAGAGGACTGGAGAGGCAGGACCTTACAGGGACCAACATAAGAGGTATGTGCAAAATGGACTAGAAGTGGACCATTCTGTTTCTCCTCTGGGCCATGTTGTGGTGGCCACTTCAGAGAATTTTCTAGAAAGTTACTCTTGAAACTGGAAGCATGATAGTCAGACATGCTTCCATTTTGGAGGACTGTCTCTGGAAGGCTGTCAGAAAAACTTTTGGAGAAACAGATCATATGGAGGAGAAATTAGAATTCTGAAATTCTTCAATATGATGGGTTTTGCACTTTTCTTCTACCAAATAAGGTCAAATTCTTGAATGTATACATGTCCAAATGAACATGTGTAACTCAATTGATTTTACTTCTCCCCTCCTCTTAAATCCTGCTTCCATTTCCCTCCATCCCCACATTTTTTTTTCCGCAGACCAAAGTCTTCTACTGAATAAGTCATAAAGCATCTTTTCCTTTGTTGGTTATAAATGAAAGAATATAATCCTGAAGCATGAATTTGAAGGCAGTCAGGCTTACATACTGTTTGGATGGAGTGGAATACTGATTGAGATGATGAACAAAACTAAAGAGATGGGACACCTGTTCCTCTACCTGATTGAGCCACTGAGGGCTTGTGATGGCTTCCTTGTTGATGCTGAATTTGACTCCAATGGTTCCTTCTCTGTCAAGACTCCCAAATTTCACTCTGGCGTTCGACTTATTAGGAAACCACACCCAGGTCAAAATGTCAAAGTCAGCCATCAAATCTCCATTTCTATCCAAATACATTCCTTCTATGGTGTTGTTGTAGATCTGAGGATTCTTCAGGAAATGGTGAAGCTACAGAATATAAGGAAAGAGGTTTTTACACAAATGGAATCATCTAAACAAGTTGATGTACAGAGATATAAGGAATTTGACTTATTGAGCTGCAGCCTGTTTTCTTCTCAGGACAATCTGCATAGATTTATCCTTCAGGTACCAATGGCAGATGTTTTCTTTCCAACATCTGGCATTCCCAACTAGCCCATATTTTCTTGTTTTCTTGTTTTATTTCTCCCCTTAGTTCTCTTGAAGATAAGCAGATGGCAGAAGGGCAGGAGAAGGGAAATCCATTATCTACAAATATATTTGCTTACTTTATCTGTTGCTTATCCATGAGTTTTCCCCTCCTCAGTGAGATGCCCTGCATAGCTATAGATACATCGTTTTGTCTACAGAGATTTATCTTAACATTGTTTGGAGAGTTTCTCCTGTGCACATTGAATAAGAAACACCGCAGTGAGCCTTGATTATTTATTTTGAGTCCTGTGTTTTTATTCCACAAGAGATATAGATTAACAGAGTTGGAAGGGACCTTGGAGGTGTTCTAGTCCAACCCCCTGCTTAGGAAGGAAACCCTACATTACTTCAGACAAATGGTTATCTAATCTTTTCTTTTTTTTATTTTTTATTTTTTATTTTATTTTTGATTTATATGCCATCCTTCTCCAGATACTCAGGGCGGCTTACAGTGCGTTAAGCAATAGCCTTCATTCTTTTGTATATTTATACAAAGTCAGCTTATTGCCCCCACAACTGGGTCCTCAATTTACCTACCTTAGAAAGGATGGAAGGCTGAGTCAACCTGGAGCCTTGGCGAGATTCGAACCTGCAGTAATTGCAGGCATCTGGTCTTAATAACCAGCTTAATAACAGAGTGTCTTAGACCACTGTACTATCAAGGCTCTGTATAACTTCTTATAAACTTCCTATGTTATGAATTGGGTTTCGGAAAAGTGGAAGCAAATGTCAATATTTATAATTGACTCTTCTATCTGCTCGTTATCTGAAGAACGTGTGAACACTGATTCTAATAGAAAGCTTGAATATTGATTCTGGCAGTCTTCAGGTGATTTTACAAGAATATACACTGATAATTGTAATATTAAATACAATGTAGTGTTATATTATAATAAATTGGGAGATAATCCAAAATCCCTTTCTACAAGCTTCAAATTCTAGCATCTGAAGGAAGAAAAGCTCAAAGCACATGAAGTAAAATACATGAAGTAAAATAATTGTAGTGGTGTGTGACAACATAGGCAAAGTATAATTTGCCATTCAGCAATGGTAGAGGCCAAATGTAAAAAGAACGAGTAATTCAATATTTAATGTTACATGTAATAACAGCTGCAATGGAATTACGTATGCACAAAATTGGAAAAACGGAAGTATACCGACAGAGGAAATGTTAATAAAGAAAATTAGAATGTGCCAAATGGACAGGTTAATGATTTAAATTAAAAACAAAGGAGAAAAAGCACATTACTAAAATATGGGGCCTATTGGCTATACTGTATGATTAAGAGAAAAATGGTCGTAATTAGGATGTATAACATTATATATATTTAAAAAGTTGCTGATACAACCAGTATATCCTTTTGCCTTTCAGCTCCAATCCAGGAGCCCTTAAGCAGCCGCATTTTATACCAAATTTATATTTTTAAAAGGTAGACTAGTATAGATCTATTTCAAGCTATTTAGCTCTCATCAGCTACTCTCCCTTTATTCCTTTATCAGCAAAAATATAAATTTGGTATAATTAATATATATAGCTTGTGGCTCAGAATGTTAATTCAACTGCCTAACATGCAGGAATCCAAGTTCGTAAGGGTACGGTTAGCTGATGAAAGCTAAAAAGCTTGACATAGATCTATAGTAGTCTCCCTTTATTTCTTTATCAGCAAAATATAAATTTGGTATAAAATGGTTTGTCGTGAATGCAACTGCTTGAGGGCCCCTTGATTGGAGCCGAAAGACGAAAGGGAGCAGAATGCCCCCTCCCATATGTTGGGGTAGACCAGGTGTCCCAATAGAAAAACATTTTATATGTATGTATGTATGTATGTATGTATGTATGTATGTATGTATATGGCGACATTTCAATGTAGTCTCATTTGTCATCTTCAGGCTGGTGTTTTCTGCTTTGTGCTTCTAGGAGCAATGTGTGATCGCAGCTGTTTCTTCCTTTTAACTGCTAGTGACGTTGTGAACTGATTGGATGGAAGTGTGTAAACAAGATGATACCTCCTACCTACCAGCCATTTGGAAACTCGTCCTTATTGATAAATGAGTCCCTAGCACAAAGAATGACACCTGACCCACATTTATGAGAGCCACACAGGATGTCACCACCACACGTCCACGTGGAAAGCAGACTCAAACCCACACCGATGATGAGGCACAACCACGGACCAGAAGCCAGAACACATCTGCATCATTAGCCACTTTAAACCCCTCCAATCCATACATGAAGCAGACTGACAGCTACCATGAAGATGTGGGACGACCACAAACGTGAAGCCAAACAACAGAAATGAAGCTCACCAGCTCAAATCCCCCTGCAACTCAGACTAATCCTAGCACAACAAAGCCCCCACCCAAACAGAACACACCCCCAGCCAATCAGAGCACAGCCAAGCCCCCATCCAATCATAACACACCTCCACCCAATCAGAACACAGCCAAGCTCCCACCCAATCAGTTCATACCCCCACTATTAGTTAAAAGGAAGAAACAGCTGCCATCACACATTGCTTCTAGAAGCACGAAGCTGAAAACACCAGCCTGAAGATGACGAATGAGACTTCGTTGAAACGTCACCAAGACACTTCCAATTTTACGTGGGAGACAACCCAAATAACCAAAGACATATATATGTATATATGTATGTATATGAAAGAGGAGAACAAGGGATCTTATGAAAGAAAATGATTCATGAAAGGTATTTTTTGTCAATGTATATGACATTTCTCAAAGAGTGTTTCACAATGTTCATCATCTAGATGTCGCCCTTAGCAACATACATGGAACCTATAAGGAAATACCTGCCATGGTTGAATGTTTTCAACTTCCACCTTGTCTTTTCTCTCCATCCTTGTCCTCTGGGATTGGGGTGAATTGACCACATTTAAGGCATGTGCCACAATCTGGATGGCATTGTAAGTTAAGGAGCTATCTAGAGAGAAGATCTTTTCAATCTCCTGCTTAGGTAGAGTCTCCAAGTTCTCTTTCTCTGTACACCTTGTCCAGCCTTTCACAGACAAGGCAGGCTTCCCATATGAACAGTGAAATTTCTTAGTCATAAATGCTTCAATATAAAAATAGAAATCTAGGAAATCATCAAATTTGGTTCTTTGGCTGGTCTGGATAAGAAAAGAAAAAATGATATAGGTGTATCTGAAAGAGAGAATATTATATGATAATTCAATGGTGAGATCCCACAAAGCGGTTGTGATCCAAACTTTCCCTTCAATAGGCAAGGAATTTAACATGTTTTCTAGGAAAAAGGCTCCCTCGATGAACGTAAACTCTGTGTAATAAACGAATACATTGATTTGGGCCCACGGGTTGAAAACAGAAATCTGATACTTCAAGTTCTCATCTTTTAATAATATGATTTGTGAAAAAACAACACAGATGCCATTCTGAGCCAGCACAGGAACGAAGGTCCTAATGAAATGTTCTCCATTATCAGTGTCTGCAGCAAAGACGCCAATGAATGTCCATCGAAAATATAGCAGCAGTTTAATAATCCCCAGGTTTTGAGCACCTTCTTTGGGGACAGTCCGGTAGAAAAAAGGTAACTGAGTTTTATCACTCAGGATCGGTGAAATATAAGTGTAGCTGATCTGGAGGGGAAAAAAAGGAGATTTATGTTTTATTTGGGGCTTTTACTATCCTGCTCTATGGAGTAGAGAATTGGTCTCTGACAGAAAACCACTTGAAGAAGGGTTAAGGGTTTTACATTGGGTGAAACAAAGTTGATATTGTACATGATAACAGCTGCGAGATTACTGATAGATCAATATTGGAAAAATGAAGCTACGCCCACTATCGAGGAATGGATTTTGAAGATGGCCAGCTTTGCAGAGATGGCGAAGATTTCAGCATATGTAAAAGATTGCTCACAAGAGACTTATGAATGGGAATGGAAAAGCTGGATAGATTATGTGCAGAACAAATATCAAACTAGGAAGTATCAGATAGCTTTTAGCTGAAAGTGTTATATAGAGATAGAGATATTTGAATTTTCTGAAGACGAAAAAATATATTGGGGGTGGAGGGGTTCAAGTTTTATAAAAAGGGGATTTTGATTTTGATTATGTGGAAGTCCGGGGGGAAGGGGGGGTTAGGGGGGGTTAGGGAGGGTTAGGGGGGGTTAGGGAGGGTTAGGGGGGGGAAATGGGAGAAAATGTAATTGTAAAACTTTTTCAATAAAAAAAAAAAGAAATGTGGATTTACCATCTATTCCACACCGTATAATATTTTCAGTCTACCTTATCTTTTAACTCAAATGTTAATTTATCCATAGATGGTACAATTGGATAACTCAAAGAAATGAGAATAAATTTAAAATTCTGTTTGACAATAAAATTAACAAAGAGGCACCCTTAATAAGATAACTAAAGTCACTTTCTTCTTTTTTTGTTGTTGTTTTTTCTTTTTTCTTTATTAAGTAATGTTGTTTGTATTAACACAAATGTATTTTGTGTGTACATGATATGGTGTTTTATCTTTTTATGTTTAATAAAGTTTGTTTTTAAAATAAAAAAAAAAGAAATGTGGATTTACAGATGGCTTTTTCGTATAAACTGGGTTAACAATAATCACAAATGAGGAGGTGATAAGCCACCTGGGAAAGCAAAGGGAAATCATCAAAGCCATTAAACAGCTAAAGTTAGAATATTTTGGGCATGTGATGCGACACCCAGGAAAATACAGCATCCTTCACTTAATCCTCCAGGGAAAGATTGAAGGCAAACGAGGTCCAGGCAGAAGAAGGACATCGTGGCTTCAAAACCTAACGGACTCTTTTGGACAAACTCAGCAGCACTTTTTCATGTGGCTGTTGACAAAAATAGGATTTGCCAAGATGATCACAAACATCCGATGATGGATATGGCGGAAGAAGAAGACCTATAAGATCAGAGCTTAGGTAGTGGCTGGAAGATTCCAGCCTATCTTGGTAGATTTATGAGGGGATCAGAATGTGAAATATTACAAATTAATACTTGTACTCAATTTATAACTGTTAATTATGGTTGTATCCATATTTGTTCTTGTCTCTCTGGGAGACTGAAAGATGACATTTATTTTTATTTATTTATTTATTTTATAAAATTTCTATACCGCCCTTCTCTCGAAGGACTCAGGGCAGTGAACAGCCACAAGATAAAACACATAAATACAAAAATTTAAAATAAGTTAAAAACGAATTAAATAATTTGGCTGAATTTCAAATACCCCGTAATTTAAAACAAATTAAAATTTACATTTAAAAAGGGGAGAAGATTTAGGCCAGCCCATCTTGATGAAATAAAAAAGTCTTAAGCGCGCAATGGGAGGTGCGCAGATCAGGGATCCTCCGTATCTCCGGGGGGAGCTCATTCCAGATTGTCGGTGCCCCCACAGAGAAGGCTCTCCCCTAGGGGCCACCAGTCGACATTGTTTGGCCGACGGCACCCGGAGGAGCCCCTCTCTATGGGAGCATACTGGCCGGTGGGAGGCTATTGGTGGTAGCAGGCGGTCCCATAGATAACCAGGTCCTAAACCATGGAGCGCTTTAAAGGTGATAACCAAAACCTTGAAGCACACTCGGAAGACCACCGGGAGCCAGTGCAGCTCGCGCAGGAGAGGTGTTACATGGGAACTCCCCGTTACTCCCATAACCACCCGCGTGGCCGCACTCTGCGCCAGTTGGAGCCTCCAAGTGCACCTCAAGGGGAGCCCCATGTAGAGAGCGTTACAATAGTTCAGACGAGAGGTGACGAGGGCATGAGTGACTGTGTAGAGAGTCCCGATCTAGAAAGGGACGCAACTGGCGGATCAGGAGAACCTAATGAAAAATCCTCCCAGTCATAGCCATCAAGTGCTCTTCTAAAGACAGCTGTGAATCCAGGAGGATGCCCAACTTGTGAGCCCTTTCCATGGGGGCCAATGATTCACCCCCAATAGTCAGCGATGGCACCAGCTGACTATATCGGGATGTCGGAAACCACAGCCACTCAGTCTTGGATGGGTTGAGCCTGAGCCTGTTTCTCCCCATCCAGATCTGTACAGCTCCCAGGCACCGGGACATCACTTCAAGGGCATCATTGGGGTGGTCCGGGGTGGAGATGTATAGCTGGGTGTTGTCAGCGTACTGATGGTACTTCACCCTGAAACCACAGATGATCTCGCCCAGTGGCTTTACATAAATGTTGAACAAAAGGGGCAAGAGGACCAATCCCTGCGGAACCCCACATATGAGGGGCCTCGGGGTCGACCTCTGCCCCCCTGGCAACGTAGACTGCAACTGGTCGGAGAGAAAGGAAGAGAACCACCATAGTACAGTGCCTACCACCCCCAACTCTTCCAACCGGTGCAGCATGATACCATGGTCAATAGTATCAAAAGCCGCTGAGAGATCTAACAGGACCAGGACAAAAGAGCAACCCCTGTACCGAGCCCTCCAGAGATCATCCACCAAAGCGACCAATGCCCTTTCCGTGCTGTACCCAGGCCTGAAACCCGACTGGAATGGATCTAGATACGACGTTTCATCCAGGTACTGGGGAAGCTGTCCCGCAACCACACTCTCAACAACCTTCGCAACAAAGTGAAGGTTGGAGACTGGACGATAATTAGCCAATAGTGCCAGGTCCAGGGAAGGCTTTTTGAGGAGAGGCCTCACCACGGCCTCCTTCAAGGCGGCGGGGAAAGCACCCTCACCCAATGAAGCATTTATAATCCCTTGGAGCCAGCCTCACGTTACCTCCCGGGAAGCTAGCACTAACCAGGAGGGACACGGGTCCAACAAATATGTCGTCGCGTTCAATCTACCCAGAATCCTGTCCACATCATCTGGGGTCACAGGATCAAACTCATCCCAGATAACATTCTCAAGACCTGCCTCCGTCACCCTCGCTGGACCTACCCAGTTGGAGTCCAGACCTTCCCAAATCTGAGTGATTTTGACATGCAGATATTGGACAAAGTCCTTGGCTCCTCCCTCCAAGGGGTCCTCCCGTGCTTCCTGACATAAAGATTAATTCTTCATCTTAATCCATGCTTAATTAACATTTCTAAGGAGAAAATCTCCTTGAACTGCTCTGGAATAAACTTACAGCCATTCACTGGCTCTATACCTGTGGGATTTTATAGATGCCCAATATGGCAGCCATAAGGATGGATATATCAGAGTTGGTCTCTTCCAGCAGAACCAGCATGTTTCTCTTCCTTCCGCAGCTGTAGTTGGGAACATTGGCCTCTCCAGTCGAAAGCAAATCCAACAGACCATCCAATGTCAATCTTCTGTCTCGAAAGTTGTCATGGAGGTTATAACCCAGGGTGAGGTTGGGCAAGAGAAGAGGATCTTTGTTGATTTCCTGAATGGCAAAAAGGAAGGACAGAATTTTCCAGTACATCACACTTGCTTTCCTGAAAAGATACATGGATTTTGCCATGATGTTACATTCAGTGAAATCACCAACCTAGAACTAAGGAGAAATTTCCTGACAATGAAAGCAATTAACCGATAAAAGGGCTTCCTTCCCGAAGTTGTGGATGCTCCATCACTGGAGGTTTTTATGAAGAGATTGGACAGCAATTTGTCCAGAATAGTATAGGGTCTGCTGCTTGTGCAGGAGATTAGACTAGAAACTACTACTCTACAATAGCATTGTGGTCTCCTGGCTACTGTAGCAACACCAGATGCTAATAATAATATTAGATTTACGTGCCGCCGATCTTGTCCAAAGGAGACCCTGATAGAGAGCTATCTTCTAGGAAAGACTCAGAACAGAAATCAGCCTTTTCTCTGAATTGGGACTGACCAATTAGAGCCTCCTGTTCTTTTCTTTGATGGCCATTCTGAGACCATAACCATGACCTCCCAAGCTAATCACCTTGAAAGATGAAAGCAAGTATTCCATGTAGGGATCAGTCGGACAAGGGTGCTGAGCATTAAAGCTTGCTTTTGTTTCATCTGTGGAATGTATTCCACTTCATGCTGTTTGTATACAGATGTGACTGTGGATCTAAGTAACTAACTAAACTCACTCTGTCAAGGACCTAGGAGTACTCATCTCAAATGATCTATGCCCTAGAGCTCACTGTAACAGCATTGCCAAAAAGGCATTAAGAGTTGTTAACCTAATTTTGCGAAACTTCTTTTTAACATCGAATTGTTAACTAGTGCATTCAAAACCTTTGCCTGACTAATTCTTGAATACAGCTCATCTGCCTGGAATGTATATCGGACATTAATACAATTGAGCGAGTCCAGAGGTATTTCACGAGAAGAGTCCTCCACTCCTCTGCTCACAACAGAATACCTTATGCCACCAGGCTTGAAATTTTGGGCTTGGACAATTTAGAACTACGCCAACTACGGTCTGACCTAAGCATAATGTGCACAGTCACTCACGCCCTCGTCATCTCTCGCCTTGACTACTGCAATGCTCTCTACATGGGGCTCCTCTTGAGGGGCACCCAGAGGCTCCAGCTGGTCCAGAACGCAGCAGCGCAGGTAGTGATGGGAGCAGCATGGCGCTCCCATGTAACACTGCTCCTGCGCGAGCTGCACTGGCTCCCTGTGGTCTTCCGGATGCGCTTCAAGGTGCTGGTTATCACCTTTAAAGCGCTCCATGGCATAGGGCCTAGCTATCTTCGAGACCGGCTGCTGCTACCGACAACCTCCCAGCGACCCGTGCACTCCCACAGAGAGGGCCTCCTCAGGGTGCCATCAGCCAAACAATGTAGGCTGGTGACCCCCAGGGGGAGGGCTTTCTCTGTGGGGGCACCTACCCTCTGGAATCAGCTGCCCCCAGAGATAAGGAGAATCCAAGACCTCAGTGCCTTCTGACGTGCCCCTAAAACCCACTTTTTCCAGCAAGCCGGGCTGGCTTAGGAATAATTTTTTAAATTTTTTTAAATGTTTAATTGGTTTGTGGTTTTTTAAATTTTGGGCCAAATTTATATAGATTTTAATTGTTTTTAATATTTGTATTTCATGTTTTTAATTCTGGCTGTGCACCGCCCTGAGTCCTCAGGGAGAAGGGCGGTATATAAATTGAAAAATAAAATAAATAAAATAAATAATAAACAAAATTGTCTCCCACAAGGTCCTACCTGTCAATGTCTACTTCAGCTTCAACCACAATAATACACAGGCAAACAATAGGTACAAACTGAAGGTAAACCACTCCAAACTTGATTGCAGAAAATATGACTTCAGCAACAGAGTGGTCAATGCCTGGAATGCACTACCTGACTCTGTGGTTACTTCCCCAAACCCCCAAAACTTTAACCTTAAATTGTCTACCGTGGACCTCACTCCATTCCTAAGAGGTCTGTATGGGGGCATGCATAAGCTCACCAGAGTGCCTACCATCCCTGTCCTACCATCCCCATTTATTTGTACTCATTTCCTGTGTTCATGTCTATACTTATACCTCTTTTCTCGTACATGTTTGACAAACTAAATAAAATAAAGAAATAAAATAAAATAAAATCTCACTGCCTTCCTCCATCCCCATTTTTCCTCAAAGACAATGTAACAACTTCAATCAATATCATGAGACTTACTGATGAACCGTTTTAGAAGGACTCAAACTGAAATTCTGCAGCTCAGGTTGTAGATTATTTGTTGCAGAGAAGAGCCCACCGATGAGATGATCTCCTGGCCTGTAATGATTGAGTGGATCTCTTGCATTCCTTCCCAAAGTCAAGAAGCACTTGGTGCCGAGAATACCACAGGCTGCCTGGGGCAACAAAAGCTCCATCAGAAGCAGAAGCAGTGGGTTCATTTCTGGGTTAGCCGAAGGAATCCCCTGCCTTGCATCTGATCTCAGAATCAGGAGAGCAGAAGCATTTGGAGACGGTGAAAGCAGATTGCTGGAAGACTGACTTTTCTAATATAATATGAAGTCCAGAGAGAACTTCCCCAATGATGGAAACTGGACCAAGGCAGAAGCAGAGCTCCTGGTGTCCATGAAGCTCAGTCCAGCTTTCCAGGGTGACAAGACAACTTATACACTAACTTTCCTGATGCTGAATGTGTTGCTGCTGAGTCTGTTGACCTCCTTCAGACAATTTCCAGAGGGAAAAAGAATCCCTTGACATTTAGCAAGAAGGCTAGAAAGAAATCACTATCATTCTAATAATTAGCTGGGGAAGGAGGAGTTTTGCAAAGTCCTCCCTGCAGGGTGAACTGGGATCCAACTGAGAAAGTCCCAATGTAACTCAATGTAGTGGATTCCCAGAAGGCATCCACAACCAAATTGTTCTGTGGGCATTTGGGACACCTATCATTCTGCTGGGTTGATTTCCAGTTGTTTTTCTTTTATGCTATTATATATTGTATGACTGGTTTATTTTATAAAGTTGTGCTTTTGACGTGATGAATTTGCTGTTTTCATACTGTGGACTTTTGAACATTATGATGCTGATGTGGCCTTAGATTTACTGTGCATTCCTTATTATTCAGAACTTTATGTTTTATGGTGGATACTTAATTTTTTTATTGTGAGCTGCTGTGCATCTATCTGGAATTGAATGCATACCAATCAAATAGATGTCCAGATGTCCGTCCATCCATCCATCCATCCATCCATCCATCCATCCATCCATCCATTCATGTAACATGTCCCTTTTCTTGCCAAAATGAAAATCTAATGAGTAGCATTTCACCCTGAGTCTTAGAAAACATCATCCTTTCCTTTCCTTTCCTTTCCTTTCCTTTCCTTTCCTTTCCTTTCCTTTCCTTTCCTTTCCTTTCCTTTCCTTTCCTTTCCTTTCCTTTCCTTTCCTTTCCTTTCCTCTCCTCTCCTCTCCTCTCCTCTCCTCTCCTCTCCTCTCCTCTCCTCTCCTTCCCTTCTTTCCTGTAAGTATCTTTGTCCACTTTCATCCACTCCATTAAAAGTTTCACTCCAACAGTGAATCTGATGGAAGAAAAATCTGCTTTCAACTCAGAAAGCATCTCTGGCCTGCTCTTGAGTTTCCATTTGCAAGGGGGATTGGAAAACAAACTCTGTAGCTGTGGTGAGGCAGCATGTAAGTCAAAACAAAAGCACATTCCAGTCATATCTCTGTTAAGGCTGTCTCCATGGTTATCCACAGTGGCCAGAGAGGAGGGATCTCTACAACCCGCAAAATTGCTTCGATGGAGAATGTGACTGATGACACAACTTGGGGGGAGGGGGAAAACAGGGTCAGAGCTGGAACGTAAATTTCATGGGATCAGAGTTGGCCTCACTTGGAACGTGCTGACATGAAGCTCCTAACAAATAACTAGATTTCTTTTGAACTTGGCTCGAGGCTCATGATTTAATTAGGGCATCAGTTGGAATCCTGACATCTGCTTCATGGTAAATGCTATTTTTCTCTTTTCAAATATTGAAAAATACACCAAATTTCCTGTGGATCGCCCTTCAAACATCAACTGAGATGACAGCATAGCTAAGATTGAATCTCTGCTATCAAGAAAATTTGGGGATAATTGTAGTTTCCCTTTGCCTTGTTTCTATTTTTGGTAACAGGCTTAATCTTGGGAATCATTTAATTCCCAAAAACTCACTTACTGAAAGCCAACAGTCAGGATCTCCTCTATTTTATTCATTTATGTACCGTATTTTTTGGAGTATAAGGCACAGCTTTTTCCACCAAAAAAGAGGGTGAAAATCTGGGTTCTTATACTGTAGCCCCACCCAGCTTCTCAAACTGAGGTTTCAGAGGCTGAAAAAAGCATCAGAAATGAAGCTTCAGAAAAGAAGCCTCCAAAATGAGCTTCAGAGGCTTTTTTTTTCTGAATCTGTTTCAGAGGCTTTCAGAGGCAGGAAAAATTGTTTTTTCTGAAACATGGTTTATAGAGTCACCACTTGCTCCCAATAATCCTTTTACCAACTTCAGAAGAATGCAAGGCTGAGTCATCCTTGAGCCAGTCAGCATCCAACTCCTGCTGAATGAGCAGTGAGTTAGCACAAAATTTTGCAGAACCAGTGATGTTGGAAACATGGGAAAAAATATGGGTCCAGAATGTTAAATTTACACAGTTGCAGAATCTGAGGGAAACCTTTTATAAAATGTTTTATAGGTGGCATTTAGATCCTAAGAAATTATCGTGTATGTATCCTAATGTTCAACCAAAATGCTGGAGATGTGATTGCTTAGATGCCACATATTATCATATGTGGTGGATTTGTAAGAAAGTGAAGGCTTTTTGGATAAAAATTTGGTGGGTTATGCAGAATGTTTTGAAGAAAAAAATTCAGTTTTCTCCACAACTGTTTTTATTGGATATAGTTAAGGGTTTTACATTGGGTGAAGTAAAGCTGATATTGTATATGATAACAGCAGCGAGATTACTGATAGGTCAATATTGAAAAAATAAAGCTATGCCCACTATTGAAGAATGGACTTTGAAGATGGCCAATTTTGCAGAGATGGTGAAGATTTCAGCATATTTAAAAGATCGGACACAAGAGACTTATGTATGGGAGTGGAAAAAGTGGATAGATTATGTGCAGAATAAATATCAAATTAGGAAATATCAGATAGCTTTTAACTGGACGTATTATATAGGGATAGAATAATTGAATTCTGTGAAGATGTGAAAAATATACAGGGGGTGGAGGGGTTCAAGTTTTATAAAATGTGATTTTGATTTGGATTATATTTTGTGGAAGTCCTGGGGGGAGGGGAGGGCTGGGGGTGGTTGGTTAGGGAGGGTTAGGGGGGGTCAGGGAGGGTTAGGGGGGGAAATTGGGGAGAAAATGTATTTGTAAAACTTTTTCAATAATAAAAAAAAAGGATCCAACTCCTGCTGAATGAGCACTGAGTTAGCCTGCAATACTGCTATCATGGTTGACTCGCTACGCAGTCTTGCTTTTTTGTTGTTAGTTGTGAAGTTGTGTCTGACCCATCATGACCCCATAGACAATGTTCCTCTAGGTCTTCCTGTCCTCTACCATCCTCTGGAGTCCATTTAAGCTCACTCCTACTGCTTCAGTGACTCCATCTAGCCACACATTCTCTGTCATCCATTTCTCCTTTTGTCCTCAATCGTTCCCAGCATTAGGCTCTTCTCCAGTGAGTCCTTCCTTCTCATTAGGTGGTCAAAGTATTTGAGTTTCATCTTCAGGATCTGGCCTTGCTTGCAACCAGACAACTATAACAGGAGGGGGAAGGGAAGGCCTTGGAATCTAAAGGAGGCTTGGGAAGGAAATTTGGAATGCAAGTGTGTCAACTGGAAGTCTGAGACAGATCCAAAATCTCAAGGTCACCCCCCTAAAAGAGGCTGATAAATTGGGTGGATCTTATACTCCGAATGTAGCCCCACCCACCAGCCGGCCCCCACCCTTTGGCCTCAGCACATCCTCTTCCTGGCTGCAGAATTTGCCATAGACAATGTCTCTCATTTTCAGCCTCAAAATGCTCCGTTTGAGAGCCATTCAAGGCTGCGGGGATTGCCAAAAAACATCGCCGCTGATAGCTGTCTGTGCACATTGTGTTTTTGGCCTCTGTGCATAGCGTTTTAGGCTTTAGCATGCCTCACTTTTGGCTTCTGCCAAAATGTTTTCGGGTAGTGATGGGCGGCGATGTCCTTTTTACGATCCCCGCAGCTATGAATGGTTCTCAAATGGAGCATTTGGAGGCTGAAAACGTGAGGCGTGGAGCCCAAAATGGCAACCCATTTCGCCAAATCTACTCCCTTGTCTTACTGCTTCCGCGCTTCACCTGCTTTACTAAGTGGAACTCCCTCTGACAATCAGCTGTGCTTTTTAAGCTGTTGATCAGCCCCAGTGCACGCTCACAACCAGCGAACTAATGTGTGCTAAAGCTGATCAGGCTAAGGACGCTAGCCAGATGAATACCTGGTAGGCAGAGGCAATTTTTTTTTTATTTTCCTTCCCAAAAACTAAGGTGCCTCTTATATTCCAGAGCATCTTATACTCCAAAAAATATGGTATATTCTTGGTAAAAAAATGTCCCAGGAGTTTCTTTTGCTGTCTAACCCAATGGGAAAATTGACAACTGCATTCTAACTATCTTACTGACTGACTGACTGAAGCTGATGTAGATGGGATGTTCAGTTGCCTTTTTGTTTTGTAACTACATGAAATTAGTGTAGGTATAGAGTGAAAGGCAGGGCAAGCATATCATTGACTGGGAATCTTGGATTTTGGGAATCCTGAATTATGCCTACTTTATCACTTTATGGCTGAAGGCTGTACCATTTAAAGCTTTGTTTTTACTTTGTATCTTGTTGCAAAAATGTATGTAAAACTTGTTGGTTTGAGAGCTGTTGTGCTTGAGGTGTAAAATCTTCCTGAGCATCTTTTTTTTTGGTCAGAAGTAAATATTTTATTATTATTTCCATCCTCAGGGTGTTTTATTGGGCCTTGCATACCAGCCCTGAATCCAGAGATTTGGAATATTTCCAACAATTTCCTTTCTTGTGCAATAGATTCTCTTTTCCAATTTCATTTTGGAAAAAAAAATGTGTAGGTATCTTCAGTGCTTAGCCATCCTTTCCCCTTTCAATCAAATATTTCCTATCCTGCCAATCAGGGTTTCTTGGTCAATTCATTGCTTTGCTTACATAAACTCTCCTGTCACCTTTCTCTTTGCAAGCAGGAACATCATACCACCATCTCCCACACAATCCTGGCCTCTTAGTTCCATTGTGGGGTCTATTAGTCTCAACTCTCTGCTGATAAGGCTCCCCCCCCACTCAACCCACTATGGAGGAATGGCTGGTGAATTTGGTAGAATAGCTGAAATGGATAAATTAACTTCTTTGATTAAAGAAAGGAAATGATCTACATTAATTGATAACTAGAAGCCTCTTATACATTTCTTCATAAAAAAAAAATGTCAATAGAGAATATTTGTTGTTCAGGATTGAAATGAGGGATCCTTTGTTCCCTCTGAGCTTTCTTGCTTTCTTCCAGATGTTTCCTGACCCAAACTAATAACATCATCATTGTTAGTCACTCATGATAGTTATCAGCCCTGATGATGTTTCCCTCTCCCCGAATGCCATCACTCTGCTTAACAACTAATTCCCACAACAAATATATTACTATTATTATTCTCTTCCTTACTAGTATTTATCTCTTCCCACTTATTACTATAACCATGTTGCTTGTATCTTTTAATTTATATTGTTTTTATTTGTCTCCTAGTAGAATTTGACAGTTTATTAATAACGTTGACTATCACTAAGTGTTGTTTCTTTTTATTCTTGATGAATGTCTTTTATTCTCCTTATGTACCCTGAGAGCTTATGCACCTAAGACAAATTCTTTGAGTGTCCAATCGCACTTGGCCAATAAAGAATTCTATTCTATGTTACCTAGTTTGGGACACGAACCATCTGCAAGAAAACGAGCACGCATAGGGAGCACCAAGGACCCCACAAATAAAAAGAAATGAACTTCTGATCTATAGTTTGATTGTTAGACAGGATAGATTATAGGGAAAAAAATACTTTCTTCTACCTGTTTGGTAGATCTTAATTATTATAAATATTTTATTAGTGAATTAATGTCCCTTGGATTAAAAAAAAAAAGGTGACGACCATTTATGTTGCAGCTTTATTTTCCCCTATTGTTTGGCCTTATTTCTCTGAATCTGAGAGATTAAAAACTCTTTTTCCTTTTGTAAAAGTAAGCTGTTCACCACAGAGGTGGGTTTCAGCAGGTTCTGACCGGTTCTGGAGAACCAGTAGGGGAAATTTTGAGTAGTTTGGAGAACCAGTAAATACCACCTCTGACTGGCCGCGCCCCCATTTATTCTCTGTCTCCTGAGTCCCAGCTGATTGGGAGGAAATGGGGATTTTGCAGTAACCTTTCCCTGGAGTGGGGAAGGAATGGAGATTTTACAGTATCCTTCCCCTGCCATGCCCATCAAGCCACACCCACCAAGCCACACCCACAGAAGCGATAGGGTTAGGCACAGTGAAAAGCATTTATGGAATGGGGGAAGTCCAATTCTTTTAATAGGGTACAGAAACAAATGTTACAAACATTTGGTACATGTGATACATCAGAAATAAACCAATGAAAGAACGAAAGACATTTATTACATTTGACAAGTGAACCATAGAAAACATTGATTAGAGATTACTTTCCACATGTGGTAAATTTATGGGTTACATCATGCTGTTTCCAAGATGGATTAGTATCTTACTTAAAACTTGCAAGGGTATTCAATTTCTTTCAGAATACACTGACTAAGATTCAGTTTTGAAAAGGCTGTTTTTTCCCCATGAAAAGCATGCTTTCCTAAAATCTGAAAGGAGGTCAACACTGCCAGACTAAAATTCTAATAACATCCTCACTTAAAGGCTAATAATGAAGCCCAAAATGCTAAATAATACTACCAGACACAGAAACATAAAAACATGGAAATTAGGCTTAAGCTGGAAATCACTTCAAAAAGCAGTCTGATAGTGTTTTCTTCTGAAAAGTACCCAGTGGGTGAGAATTATATTGGGTGGGAATTATATCCCCAGAACATCCAGCAGCATCACTTTTTTACTTCACTTTTGAACATCAGTTGTTCCTTTGTATTCAGATCTGGCCTCAGCAAAATGATGTAACACTTAGGGATGAAGATGCAACCCAGCAGCCCAGCACTGGAAGCCAAGATGGAGAAGACCTGCACAGCCACCGTGAGTTTCCCTTTGGTGCTGAGATAGGTAGGCACAAAGGAGATCCAGACACTGCAAAAGACCAGCATGCTGAAGGTGATCAGCTTGGCTTCGTTGAAGGACCCAGGTAGATTCCTGGCCAGGAAGGCCACTATGAAGCAAATGGCAGCCTGAAAACCCATGTAACCAAGGGCAACATAAAACATAGTGACAGAGCCTTCATTGCACTGCAGAACAATCTCTCTAGGCTGGGAATACATGTCAGAATCAGGGAATGAAGGAAAGACTCCTAACCAGGTGAAACAAATGACAACCTGGACACTGGAACAAGAAATGATGATGGTGTTGGTCAGACTCTTGCCCAGCCACCCTCTCACTCTGTTTCCTGGCTTTGTGGCCAGGAAGGCCAGCACCACCATGACTGTTTTGGCCAAGACGGAAGACACAGCGATTGAGAAGATGATGCTGAAAATTGTTTGTCGGAGAAGGCAGGTGGTTCTCCTTGGCCGACCAATGAAGAGAAAGGAAGTCAAGAAGCAAAGAAGAAGGGAGACCAGGAGGATATAGGAGAGGTCCTGGTTGTTGGCTTTGACAATTGGAGTTTCTTGGAATTTAATGAAGATTCCCAAGACTAAAACTGTGGTTAAGGTCAGGAATAGGGCAAAGAAAGTAAGAATAATTCCCAAATACTCTTGATGGGACAAAAAAGTGACAGTTTTGAGGATACATTGATCTCGATGCTTGTTCTGATACTGATTGTCTGGACATCTGGTGCAGTGGTCTGCATCTATAGAGGACAAATGTAATATTTATCACGGGCCTTGAGTTTGACACCCCTGATCTACATCATGTAGGAAGGTTTCTAATGGACTAGGACTAGCCAATTTGACAAGGTTGGAATATTCTGGTTTTCCAAAATGGAGTTTGATTTGTCCCATTACCCATTAATTGGAAGATAAAATTGAAATTCAATAACAATATTGTTCAACTATTTTTGCTTTTATTTTGTCCGACCAAATCCCAATGGTTAATGATTAAAAAGGGGCAGATAAAGTTGTCTGGTTTGACCTTTCTCTCTAATTGCCATAATGAGGGGAGGTTCCTCTCTGGTAGCAATGTATTCCCCCAGATAGCTACTCCACAGGAAACAAAGATCATGCTTGCCTACTCCTTGAATACTTTTGAGGAAGATGGTTAGGCAGAAATGTGTCTATCCGAGTCCACCCTGGAATGGAGGAGATGGTAATTAATACTCCCTCCCACTCCAATACCCAAATTAGAAATATCTTCTTAGAGGGGCTTCTGGTTTGGCTTCTGTCGCCGCCAGATGGTCTTTCAGGATCGCCAGACTCGTTGCCTGTAAAGAGCCGTCTCTACAGTTGAGAGACGGCTTGATAAACTCCGTCTCCTTATGGAGACGTGAGATAGAGCCGGTGAGGACAGGTAGAGCCCTCTCCGAACTCCCCAGAGTTTTTTATTACTCTTGGAGAGGAAGCAGAATGTGGCTCCCCATTCAGCTCGCCGCTGCTCTGGGCTTCAAGGGAACTCTGCTTCTTGCAGAGCCAAGCGACGGGACCAATCCATTTAATGAGAATCAACAGATTGTTTAAACAAATAGGATGAAATCCGGACTTTGGACCCTAAATCGCAAGTATTTCTAACAATTTTATAAGTGATTTTAAAAGCGAAGAAAAAAAAAGTTTAAAATGGCGACTGGCTGAGGCTTGAGAAGAAGAAAGCTGAAAGCGAAAGTCCTTCCGCCTGAATAGTTTAACGCGTTACAAAGTAGCAGAAATAATAGCGCTGGCTAGAATTGAAAAGAAAAATTTCTACTTTATGTTTCTTCCTTCTTGGAGACTTGATATTGATATCGTTTGGAGAGAAGTCTTTTTCTTTAAAAAGAGTTTGTCTGTGTGGCAGGATGGCGTTAAAACTGATAAGGCCAGACAAACAAGCAGCGGGGTGGGGTTCTCCCATTTACAAACCATATGAACAAGTTTTGAACTTGCAGACTCAGAAGAATGGCTTTAAAGACCTAAAAGAATTTGTCTTGAAGGAGATGGCAAGACATGATGAGATTGTGAACCAGAATCTTGAAAAATTTAGGCATGAAATTAAAGAGTTGGTACAACAAAAATATGCCAATCTGAAACAACAGTTTGTAACAGCTTTGAAAACTTTTTCAGAAATAGTTATAAAGATGGATAAAGATATTAACTTAGAACTAGAGTCTAAAATGAAGGAAGCTGATCATAAGATTTATAATCTGGACAATAATGAATTGAATTGAAAATGATTTGATAAATATTCAAGACAATAGCTCAGAAGTAAAGTCTAAAAAGGAAGCTGATCACGAGACTTACAATGCAGATAATATAAAACAAAGGATTGAAAAAGAAGTTACAATGATGCAATACAGGTCCATGGAATTTGTGGTCAGAATGAGGGGACTACAGGAAAATAATAGAGATGAGTTGAGAAAGATGTCTGCTGAAGTTCTGGCTGTGATTTTAAAGGTTAGTCCTGGAGAGGTATCCTGCAAGATTGATAAGGCCTACAGAGTAAATTCTTGGGTTGCAAAGCAAAGGCAGTTGCCTAGAGATGTGGTGATTTACTTTACTGACAAAGGAATAAGAAATGATATTGTGCAAAAGTCTTTTAACTCCACTCTAGAAATGAATGGAAGGAAGATTTGGATATATAAAGAGCTGCCGTCCAAGATGTTAAAAGATAGAAAGCAATTTGGATTTTTGGTGACTGAGCTAAAGAAACAGAGCATCCCATTTAGGTGGGATGCTCCAGTTGGTATAATATTGAGATACCAAGGAGAAATATATCAATTAAATACTGTTGAAAAAGCCGAAGAATTTTACTACAAGGTTCTTAAAATGGATTTAACATCTCCATGTATGCCATCAGTGTTAGGAACACAGGAGGGGAATAAAGAAATGCAAAATGAACAAGAGACTGAAACCCAGGCTAAGCAGATGGAGATGGAGGTAATGGAAAAACAACAAGTCACAGAGGCCCTTTCGGACGAGTCGCTTTTGGATTCTCCTTTAGAGGTTATAGCTGGATTACCTATAAATACAAGAGAGGCGGCTTTGGATTTTAATGTGATGTTTCATCAAGTTACAGACCAGCATGGAAATCAATCAGCTGATATACAAGTCCTAGAAAGGCAATCAGAATGGAGATCTAAACCACAACAAGTTAAGAAAAGAAGATGCAGGTCCTACAAAACTAAAAAATTTTAGACTAAACAACAGTCTAATGCCAGTTACTTAAGAGACGATTAAATACAATAAGCAGGATTTATAGATGGCTGATATATGAAAATATAGCTGAGGCAAATTATTGACTTGTACTATTTTGAGAAGAATAACAGATCTCTGCAGTGCTGTGCTTTAGGGATGTGGAAGAAGGCCTCTAACTGAGTGGATTGGAACTTTTTATTTTGTACTCTTTGAAAAATGGATTACATATATGTTGAGTTATAAGGCAAGAGAACTATGGAATTGGGGCATGCAGAAGATCTGGTTGTTACCCTAACATGGTGGTTGGAATTAATAATCTAGATGAAAGACACTACAGAAGATATTATATGGAATATAAATATAAAGTCACTCGGGTGGTTTTTTATATACGAAAACATTTATTATTGATGGGGGCAGATGGTAAATGAAGATACTGAATATACTGTTGGAAATAGAACTTGATGTTACCCTAACATGGGTGATGGAATTAATAATCTAGTTGAAAGACATTACAGAAGATATCATATGGATTATAAACTTAGTCATTTGAGGATTTTGTTTATATATGGAAATATTTTTTAGTGGTGTGGTGTGGGCAGAAGAACAAAGATATTAAAATATTATGTATGGTAGACCTGTAGGAAAATGGGTGGAGATAGGTTAGGTTACTGATTGTTTAGTTTAGGAAAAGGGATGTTAGGTTCAGATATTAATATACCTAAAAGATTTGAATTAAGAGATATATGTATGGGGGTGGAAGAAATGGGTAGATTATGAGTGAATAAATGCCAAATTAGGATTTATTATATAGTCTTATAGCTGAAGGTTGCTTTGAAATGTATAGTATAAGGGGGATATAATAACAATGTTAGAAAGAAATGGTTAGTATGTGGGGGTGGTGTAAAAGGATGGTAAAGTATTATTTAATTTGATATCAATGATTTTATTTTGAAGAAGCCATGGGGGGAGGGGAGGGGGAGGGGGTGTTAGGGAGGAGGGGGGGAAAAGGGGAAAAAAAATCTGTATTTGAAAAACTTTTTCAATAAAAAGAAATATCTTCTTAGAAAAGGTCTGCAGGAACCTTTGCTCCTATCCCAAGAACTGTTTAGATTCCCATTCACCCACCTTCTTGGGTGGAAATGCTCCCTTCTGCACAAGGGACACAGTTGTAGCAACAGACTGGTTTTCCTTCCTGGACCACCTTGAAATAGCCAGGTTGACAAGGCTCCACACACTGGGAGTGAGGCAAGGGCTGAAAGTGAGTAAAATTTGCATTCAGAAGCATCTGCAAAACTGATAGTTACGAAATGAATTAGAGTGTTGGAATGGGATTGTCAGGTCCCATAGCTTATCTCGTCTCCAGAGAAAAGCAGCAACGTTGCCTTGGAGACCGGCATTTATCACCTCCTCAGCCTGAGTATCTCATAATATCTTTACACTTTGAGATTGGCTTGGTGATGTATTGGACTTTGGGAGGGGCTCTATCTGCACTTTACTGTTTTGAGCGAACATGTGTAACTCAATTGATTTTACTTCTCCCCTCCTCTTAAATCATGCTTCCATTTCCCTCCATCTCCACATTTTTTTCCTCAATGTCCCCAGACCAAAGTCTTCTACTGTATAAGTCATTAAGCATCTTTTCCTTTGCTGGTTATAAATGAAAGAATATAATTCTGAAGCATGAATTTGAAGGCAGTCGGTCTTATATATAGTTTGGCATGGTGGGGTACACTGATTGAGATGATGGATAAAACTACTGTGTATCCCCAAAAATAAGACCCTGTCTTATATATATATATATATATATATATATATATATATATATATATATATATATATATATATATATATATGTCTTTTTCTGTTTTTCGTAGGCTTTTATGTGCATATTCTTTCTAGCCAGGTTTTACCTACGTAAGCTAGGTTGTTCTGCAGCTCTGACTGTGTGAAATCTCATTCACCAACCTCAGAGCTCCTCCTCTGCTGACAAACTGCAACTCTGCGTTGCTCTCTGGGAGACTCAGATAGCTATTTCTGCCTTATAAGGCTTCGTCAGTGAGCCACACCCACTTCTCAGATATTCCCCCTGTAAAGGTACAATGTGTCTTTTTCTGTTTTTCGTAGGCTTTTATGTGCATATTCTTTCTAGCCAGGTTTTACCTACGTAAGCTAGGTTGTTCTGCAGCTCTGACTGTGTGAAATCTCATTCACCAACCTCAGAGCTCCTCCTCTGCTGACAAACTGCAACTCTGCGTTGCTCTCTGGGAGACTCAGATAGCTATTTCTGCCTTATAAGGCTTCGTCAGTGAGCCACACCCACTTCTCAGATATTCCCCCTGTAAAGGTACAATGTGTCTTTTTCTGTTTTTCGTAGGCTTTTATGTGCATATTCTTTCTAGCCAGGTTTTACCTACGTAAGCTAGGTTGTTCTGCAGCTCTGACTGTGTGAAATCTCATTCACCAACCTCAGAGCTCCTCCTCTGCTGACAAACTGCAACTCTGCGTTGCTCTCTGGGAGACTCAGATAGCTATTTCTGCCTTATAAGGCTTCGTCAGTGAGCCACACCCACTTCTCAGATATTCCCCCTGTAAAGGTACAATGTGTCTTTTTCTGTTTTTCGTAGGTTTTTATGTGCATATTCTTTCTAGCCAGGTTTTACCTACGTAAGCTAGGTTGTTCTGCAGCTCTGACTGTGTGAAATCTCATTCACCAACCTCAGAGCTCCTCCTCTGCTGACAAACTGCAACTCTGCGTTGCTCTCTGGGAGACTCAGATAGCTATTTCTGCCTTATAAGGCTTCGTCAGTGAGCCACACCCACTTCTCAGATATTCCCCCTGTAAAGGTACAATGTGTCTTTTTCTGTTTTTCGTAGGCTTTTATGTGCATATTCTTTCTAGCCAGGTTTTACCTACGTAAGCTAGGTTGTTCTGCAGCTCTGACTGTGTGAAATCTCATTCACCAACCTCAGAGCTCCTCCTCTGCTGACAAACTGCAACTCTGCGTTGCTCTCTGGGAGACTCAGATAGCTATTTCTGCCTTATAAGGCTTCGTCAGTGAGCCACACCCACTTCTCAGATATTCCCCCTGTAAAGGTACAATGTGTCTTTTTCTGTTTTTCGTAGGCTTTTATGTGCATATTCTTTCTAGCCAGGTTTTACCTACGTAAGCTAGGTTGTTCTGCAGCTCTGACTGTGTGAAATCTCATTCACCAACCTCAGAGCTCCTCCTCTGCTGACAAACTGCAACTCTGCGTTGCTCTCTGGGAGACTCAGATAGCTATTTCTGCCTTATAAGGCTTCGTCAGTGAGCCACACCCACTTCTCAGATATTCCCCCTGTAAAGGTACAATGTGTCTTTTTCTGTTTTTCGTAGGCTTTTATGTGCATATTCTTTCTAGCCAGGTTTTACCTACGTAAGCTAGGTTGTTCTGCAGCTCTGACTGTGTGAAATCTCATTCACCAACCTCAGAGCTCCTCCTCTGCTGACAAACTGCAACTCTGCGTTGCTCTCTGGGAGACTCAGATAGCTATTTCTGCCTTATAAGGCTTCGTCAGTGAGCCACACCCACTTCTCAGATATTCCCCCTGTAAAGGTACAATGTGTCTTTTTCTGTTTTTCGTAGGTTTTTATGTGCATATTCTTTCTAGCCAGGTTTTACCTACGTAAGCTAGGTTGTTCTGCAGCTCTGACTGTGTGAAATCTCATTCACCAACCTCAGAGCTCCTCCTCTGCTGACAAACTGCAACTCTGCGTTGCTCTCTGGGAGACTCAGATAGCTATTTCTGCCTTATAAGGCTTCGTCAGTGAGCCACACCCACTTCTCAGATATTCCCCCTGTAAAGGTACAATGTGTCTTTTTCTGTTTTTCGTAGGCTTTTATGTGCATATTCTTTCTAGCCAGGTTTTACCTACGTAAGCTAGGTTGTTCTGCAGCTCTGACTGTGTGAAATCTCATTCACCAACCTCAGAGCTCCTCCTCTGCTGACAAACTGCAACTCTGCGTTGCTCTCTGGGAGACTCAGATAGCTATTTCTGCCTTATAAGGCTTCGTCAGTGAGCCACACCCACTTCTCAGATATTCCCCCTGTAAAGGTACAATGTGTCTTTTTCTGTTTTTCGTAGGCTTTTATGTGCATATTCTTTCTAGCCAGGTTTTACCTACGTAAGCTAGGTTGTTCTGCAGCTCTGACTGTGTGAAATCTCATTCACCAACCTCAGAGCTCCTCCTCTGCTGACAAACTGCAACTCTGCGTTGCTCTCTGGGAGACTCAGATAGCTATTTCTGCCTTATAAGGCTTCGTCAGTGAGCCACACCCACTTCTCAGATATTCCCCCTGTAAAGGTACAATGTGTCTTTTTCTGTTTTTCGTAGGCTTTTATGTGCATATTCTTTCTAGCCAGGTTTTACCTACGTAAGCTAGGTTGTTCTGCAGCTCTGACTGTGTGAAATCTCATTCACCAACCTCAGAGCTCCTCCTCTGCTGACAAACTGCAACTCTGCGTTGCTCTCTGGGAGACTCAGATAGCTATTTCTGCCTTATAAGGCTTCGTCAGTGAGCCACACCCACTTCTCAGATATTCCCCCTGTAAAGGTACAATGTGTCTTTTTCTGTTTTTCGTAGGCTTTTATGTGCATATTCTTTCTAGCCAGGTTTTACCTACGTAAGCTAGGTTGTTCTGCAGCTCTGACTGTGTGAAATCTCATTCACCAACCTCAGAGCTCCTCCTCTGCTGACAAACTGCAACTCTGCGTTGCTCTCTGGGAGACTCAGATAGCTATTTCTGCCTTATAAGGCTTCGTCAGTGAGCCACACCCACTTCTCAGATATTCCCCCTGTAAAGGTACAATGTGTCTTTTTCTGTTTTTCGTAGGCTTTTATGTGCATATTCTTTCTAGCCAGGTTTTACCTACGTAAGCTAGGTTGTTCTGCAGCTCTGACTGTGTGAAATCTCATTCACCAGCTTCAGAGCTTTTTTTCTGTTGACAAACTGCAACTCTGCGTTGCTCTCTGGGAGACTCAGATAGCTATTTCTGCCTTATAAGGCTTCGTCAGTGAGCCACACCCACTTCTCAGATATTCCCCCTGTAAAGGTACAATGTGTCTTTTTCTGTTTTTCGTAGGCTTTTATGTGCATATTCTTTCTAGCCAGGTTTTACCTACGTAAGCTAGGTTGTTCTGCAGCTCTGGCTGTGTGAAATCTCATTCACCATCCTCAGAGCTCCTCCTCTGCTGACAAACTGCAACTCTGCGTTGCTCTCTGGGAGACTCAGATAGCTATTTCTGCCTTATAAGGCTTCGTCAGTGAGCCACACCCACTTCTCAGATATTCCCCCTGTAAAGGTACAATGTGTCTTTTTCTGTTTTTCGTAGGCTTTTATGTGCATATTCTTTCTAGCCAGGTTTTACCTACGTAAGCTAGGTTTTTCTATGCTATTTGTACAGGAAATCATTAGAACTGGCTTTTCTCCTGTACCTACATGGAATCTTCAGTAAAGTTACCTTATTTTTCGGAGTATAAGATGCACTCCCGCCCCCAAAAGAGGCTGATAACTTGGGTGCGTCTTATACTCCGAATGTAGCCCCACCCACCAGCCGGCCCCCACCCTTAAGCCTCAGTACATCCTCTTCCTGGCTGCAGAGATTGCCGCAGACAATGGCTCTCATTTTCAGCCTCCAAACGCTCCCTTTGAGAGCCATTCAAGGCTGTGGGGATTGCCAAAACACATCGCCGCTGATCGCTGCCTGTGCACATTGTGTTTTTGGCCTCTGTGCATCACATTTTAGATTTCAGCATGCCCCATTTTTGGCTTCTGCACATCATGTTTTCGGGTAGCGATGGGCGGTGATGTGCTTTTTACGATCCCCGCAGCCATGAACGGCTCTCAAATGGAGCGTTTGGAGGCTGAAAACGTGAGGCGCGGAGCCCAAAATGGCAATCCATTTTGCCAAAGCTACTGCCTTGTCTTACTGCTTCCGTGCTTCACCTGCTTTACTAACTGGAGCTCCCTCTGACAATCAGCTGTGCTTTTTAAGCTGTTTATCAGCCCCAGTGCACGCTCACAACCAGCCAACTAATGTGTGCTAAAGCTGACCAGGCTAAGGACGCTAGTCAGATGAATACTTGGTAGGCAGAGGCAGAATTTTTTTTTCTATTTTCCTTCCCAAAAACTTAGGAGCCTCTGATACTCCGGAATGTCTTATACTCCAAAAAATATGGTATATTCTTGGTAAAAAATCTCCCAGGAGTTTCTTTTGCTGTCTAACCCAATGGGACAATTGACAACTGCATTCTAACTGACTGACTGACTGACTGACTGACTGACTGACTGACTGACTGAATGAATGAATGAATGAAGCTGATGTAGATGGGATGTTCAGTTGCCTTTTTGTTTTGTAACTACATGAAATTAGTGTAGCTATAGAGTTAAAGGCAGGGCAAGCATATCATTGAATCTTGGATACTGGGAATCCTGAATTATGCCTACTTTATCACTTTATGGCTGAAGGCTGTACAATTTAAAGCTTTGTTTTTACTTTGTATCTTGTTGCAAAAATGTATGTGAAACTTGTTGGTTTGAGAGCTGTTGTGCTTGAAGTGTAAAATATTTCTGAGCAACTTTTTTTGGTCAGAAGTAAATATTTTATTATTATCTCCATCCTCAGTGTGTTTTATTGGGCTTTGCATACCAGCCCTGAATCCAGAGATTTGGAATGTTTCCAAAAATTTCCTTTCTTGTGCAATAGATTCTCTTTTTTCAATTTAATTTTGGGGGAAAAAAATGTGTAGCTATCTTCAGTGCTTAGCCATCCTTTCAATCAATGGCTGGTTAATTTGGTAGAATAGCTGAAATGGATAAATTAACTTCTTTGATTAGAGAAACGAAATGATCTACATTAATTGATAACTAGAAGCCTCTTATACATTTCTTCATAAAAAGAAAATGCCAATAGAGAATATTTGTTGTTCAGGATTGAAATGAGGGATCCTTGGTTCCCTCTGAGCTTTCTTGCTTTCTTGCAGATGTTTTATGACCCAAACTAATAACATCATAAGAGCCTTGGTGGTGCAGCAGACTAAAGTGCTATTAAGTAGCACCAGTTGCCTGCAATTACTGCAAGTTCAAATATCACCAGGCTCAAGGTTGACTCAGACTGCCATCCTTTTGAGGTAGGTAAAATGAGGACCCGGATTGTGGGGGCAATAAGTTGACTTTGTATAAAAAAGAACACTGCTTGAGGGGGCGGGGGCAAAAGCCATACTAAGCAGGTATATACAAAAATATGAAGGCTACTGGTTAAGGCATTATCAGCTGCCCTGAGTCTCTGGAGAAGGGTGGCCTATAAATTGATCCAATCAATCAATCAATCAATCAATCAATAAATAAATCATTGTTAGTCACTCATGATAGTTATCAGCCCTGATGATGTTTCCCTCCCCCCGAATGCCATCACTCTGCTTAACAACTAATTCCCACAACATTGTCAAATAATGTATTACTATTATTATTCTCTTCCTTACTAGTATTTATCTCTTCCGTCTTATTACTATAACCATGTTGCTTGTATCTTTCAATTTATATTGTTTTTATTTTTCTCCTAGTACAATTTGATAGCTTATTAGTAACCTTGACTATCACTTAGTGTTGTATCTTTTTATTCTTGATGAATGTATTTTATTCTCCTTATGTACACTGAGAGCCTATGCACCCAAGACAAATTCCTTGAGTGTCCAATCGCACTTGGCCAATAAAGAATTCTTTTCTATCTTACCTAGTTTGGGATATGAACCATCTGCAAGAAAATGAGCCTGCATAGGGAGCACCAAGGACCCCACAAATAAAAAGAAATGAACTTCTGATCTATAGTTTTGATTGTTAGACAGGATAGATGTGGCATTGATGAAATTTACAGGGCCTTCACAAATTCGGAAAGAAGAAACAAACTCCCTAAAGAAGTACACATCAGATTTATGAAGAAAACAATGAAAGAAGAAATATACCAAAAGATGAGAGAGGAGACAGTTATGTACAAAGGGAGGGAAGTTCTAACACTAAAACAAGTACCGAGAAGGGTCAGGGATAGGAGAAAATATTATAACTTCTTAACCTGACAGTTAAATAAGCTCAAGATAAAATTCAGATGGCTTATACCAGAAGGAGTACTTATTTCATGGGAAGGAAGAAAATTTCGAATTGACACCATAGAAAAAGCCCAGGATTTCACCGATCAACACCTAGGATATGAAGGAGAACAGGAGACCAGAGGAGGTAGAGAAGATCAAAACCCTAGTGACCAAGAGGAGTAACCAACAAACAAGGAAGAGAAGGAACGAAAGAGGAGAAGGTTGGGGAAGGAGGAAGTGATGGGGACTACACAAAGAGTCACAAGAAACACAACAAAACAGACAAATAAACAACAGCAGGAATGGAAGAAGAACTAAAACTCATCTCTATAAATATAAATGGTCTAAACTCACCAAGCAAAAGACATCAGACATTCACTAAACTGCAAAAATTAGGAGCAGATATAATTACATTACAAGAGGTACACATAAAAAAACAACAGAAAAAATTACTCGAAAATAAAAAAAACTAGGAGTAATATACACATCCTTAGGCGACTGTAAAAAAAGGGGAGTGGTAATATATGTCAGAGACCATATAAGAACAAAGCCAATATATGCGGAAAAAGAGGGTCGAGTCTTAATAATAGAAGTAAAACTGGAAACAAAAATAATACTGTTAGTAGCCATTTACGCTCCAAATGGAAACCAAATAGATTTCTATAAAAAATTACACGATAAATTAAAAGAGCTGGATTATGAAAATATCTGCATCGTTGGAGATTTTAATGCAATTGTTAACATACGAGAAGACTACTATAGTAACAGGAAGAATAAAATCAAAAGGAAGACACTGCCACAAACATTCAAGGAGTTGGTACAAGAAATGAGTCTACATGACACTTGGCGAGAATTAAATACTAAAACCAAACAGTACACATACTTCTCTGGCCCACATCAATCGTGGTCAAGATTGGATATGGCTTGGATGACACCCCAACTAAGTAAAGAAACACACGACGTAGAAATTATGCCTAACATATGGGCCGACCACAACCCCATTAAAATAATTTGGAAAGGCTCCCGAAAACAAAAAAAGATGGAAAATGGACACAAGTATTATAAAGGAAAAAGAGTATCTACAAATGATAGAAAAGGAGATCAAGATATTTTTCCAAATTAACACAAAGGACCAAACGTCATTACAAAATTTATGGGACATGACGAAAGCATATATTAGGGGCTTAATCATTGCATACGTGGCAAAAAGAAAAAAAGAGAAACAAAAAATCAGGAATGACTTATTGGAAGAAATCAAGATAGAGGAAACTAAATTACAACAGTACCCTAATAACAAGATAGCACAGCAAAAACTTAATTTGGCTAAACACAAATTGAATTTGACTACAAAAATTGAATTGGCACAAAAAATAAAAATGGCAAAACAGGCCAACTTTGAACAAGCAAACAAAACTGGACGCTGGTTAGCTTACAAATTAAAAAAACAAACAGAAAAAAGAATTATTCACCAACTCCAAGATGAATCAGGAACTTTAGTCCACACACACCTAGATAAAAAAAACATAGTCAAAACATTCTTTCAAAATCTCTATCGACAGGAATATGTCCCGGAAGACCAAATTCGAAAATATCTTAGTAAAGTTAATATTACACAATTCGAAAAAGAGCACAGAGAGACCCTGAACCGCCCCATAACAATGATCGAACTGACCAAAGCTTGCAAAAAACAAAAGAACAATAAAACTCCAGGACCAGATGGAATTCCTACTGAATTTTATAAACACTCCCAACAAGAAATTGATGAAATACTGCTACAAGTCTTTAATGCAGCATTATTGACAGCTGAAATTCCAAAATCAGGAACAGAAACCATTATTATGTTAATACACAAAAAAGACTTAAATCCGACCAAGTTAGAAATTACAGACCCATTTGACTTCCGGTTTGTTTGTCTCCGACGAAAGACGGTCCCTTCTTAAGGACCGCCAGCCCCGCCGCCTGTAGAGCCGCTTCGATCCCGAGAAGCGGCTTGAAAACTCCGAAATCTGAAGGATTGGAGGAGAAGAGCTAGCAAGGTACAGGTTGAGCCCCTGTGAGCCCCCAGAAAATCGCTACTGGGGAGGAAACAGGCGCGGCTCCCTTTCAACTTGCTGAGACTCCGGACGGCGTGGGACAACTCTGCCTTCCGCAGAGCAAGCCGGCTGCAGCAAACATTCAAATTGAATGAAACCAACCTTAATAATTAGCGGAAATATTAACTTGAACCCTCAAATCTGGAAATCGTAAGTATTATTGCTTTGGTGACTTTCTGATTTAAGTAAAAGTACGAACGAGTGAAAGCGGTTTGAAAAAAATGGCGCCCGGCTGCAGCGTTAACAAGCTGAGAGTGAGAGTGGATTTGTGAAGTTATTTCAATCAGCTACAAAGTTGCGCTACCTGTAACAAGGAGGAACAGGAGAAGAGGAAAAAATTCCTTTTTAAAATCTGAGCTTGCTTCAGTCTAGTTTCTATCCCCAATTTGATTAAACCTGGGGGATTTTTTCAGAGGACTTTGTGATGGTGGAAAAGGAAAAAGGATCTCCTTTTTCAGAAAATCTAACCTACGTGGCAGGATGGCTTCTAAGAAGCAGGAAGGAAAGGCAGCAGGGGGGGGGATCCCCCACACACAAACATGAACAGCAGCTTCCTCCTGCTCAACAGAGCCAGAAAAAAGATTTTGATCTTGAAAGTTTAAAAGAATTTATTACTCAGGCTCTGGATGATAAATTTCAAAAATCTCAACAGGAAATAGATGATAAATTTCAAAAATCTCAACAGGAAATTATGCAGGAAATTAATGAAATTAAAAATGTGGTGAAGGAGGATTATGACAAGATGACTAAAAAAATATCGAATGTGGTGTCTGGCCTATCAGAAATTATTATTAAAGTGGATTCCAAATTGGAAGAATTTAAATCAGAAGTCAATGTTAAAATTAAGGATACTGACTATAAAATTTCTGATGTTGATGATAAAATGCAGAGAGTTGAAAATGAAATTACAATGATGCAATTCAGGGCCATGGAATTCGCTATAAGGCTTAGAGGTATTAAAGAGAATGACAGACAAGATTTGAGACAGATTTGTGCTGATGCTCTGGCTGTGTTATTAAAAATCAATCCTGAAGAGGTTTTTTACAAAATAGACAAAATTTACAGAGTGAATTCCTGGGTGGCCAGACAAAGACAATTGCCTAGAGATGTGGTGATATACTTTACAGACAGAACAATAAGAAATGATATTTTGCAAAAATCTTTTCTTTCCTCTGTGCAAGTGGAGGGAGCTCAAATTGGAATTTATAAAGAACTACCACCTAAAATGTTAAAAGATAGAAAAGACTTTGGTTTCTTAGTGAATGAACTGAAAAAACAACAAATACCATTTCGGTGGGACGCCCCAACTGGTATAATTCTGAAGTACAATGGAGAAAGACATCGGTTGAACACTGTTGAGAAGGCGGAACACTTTTATTCTACCGTTCTTAAAGAGAGATCACCATCTCCACGTACATCCACAGTGTTGGAGATTAAGGAGAGTGATAAGAAGCAACCTCAGCAAGAGATGGAAGAACAGTTTAAGCAGGTGGAGCCAGTGGAAACACAGGGTGCTACAGAAGGTTTTCTGGAGGAGCACCTGTTAAAATCTTCTCCAATTTTGGACCCGGCCCGGATGGTTGAAGTCAAAGACCAGCGTATAACTCGTGCAAAATCTAAGCAACTTAAAGAAAAGCAACAACAGGAAAGACAATACAAAAAGGGAGCTAAGAGTACTACACAAGGAAGTGAAGCCATGGGGGGAGCAAAACTGAAGATTTCGGAAGATCTTCGGCTATTGTGCTCATCGCTTCAAAAAGATGAAGATGACAATTAAGTTTTTATCTTGGAATGTGAATGGGCTGAATTTACCACAGAAAAGGAAGAAGCTATTTACATATTTGAGACAATTTAATAATGATATAATCTGTTTACAAGAAACTCATATTAGAAGTCAAGATCAAAAATACTTGATAAACTCAAAATTAGGAACACATTTTATAGCTTCAACTTTGGAAAAAAAGAATGGTGTGGTCATTTATGTAAATAAAAGACTGACAGCTAAAATTATAGAAGCAGATGAAGATGGCAGGTTTATAGCAATTGAACTGCATACAGTAAATGGCCAAATTCTTCTGATTGGAATTTACGCTTCTAACCAACAACAGGACCATTTTTATTAAACTTTACACACTAAAATACTGCAATGGGATTATAGATCTATTTTAATCATGGGAGATTGGAATGGAGTAATTGATTCCAAATTAGATAAAAAGAGCCTGGCGAAATCAAGGATTAGATTACCACAGACTTTTTTTGACATGAAAGAAGATTTGGAATTAAAAGATATTTGGAGAATACATAATCCAAAAGAATTGGACTATACTTTTTTTTCTGACAGACATAGATCTTTCTCTAGGATTGATTTTATTTTGTTATCAGATGATCTACTTGTTAAGACAAAAAAAAACAAAGATTTTCCCAAGAACCCTGACCGACCATAGCCCAGTATGGATAGAAATTGAGATGGGAAAGACTGAGAACAGATCATGGAGATTAAATGAAAACTTGTTTAGATATGAAAAAAATATAATAGAACTTAAAAAGCAGATGAAAGAATTTTTTGAAATAAATTTGAATAAGGGTACCCCAATTGAAATTGTGTGGGATGCGAGTAAAGAGTATATGAGAGGGGTACTCATTCATATGAATTCTAAACATAAACTGAATCGACAAAAGAAAAGATCTGAACTGGAAGCAGAAATAAAGAATAAAGAACAGTTACTTATTAAAAATCCAACAGATGAAAGAATACATGTTGTCATAAAACTTTTGAAAGATCAATTTAAAATGCTTATGGCGGAACAAGTTGCAACAAATTTCCAATATGCAAAGCATAATACATTTTGTAATGCCAATAAACCGGGCAGATGGTTGGCCTACACATTAAGGAAGAAGCAGAGCATACGGACTATTGATAGTATTGATATTGGAGGGAAAGAAATTTTTCAACAAAAATTAATTAAAGGAGCTTTTGTAGATTATTATACCAAATTATATGCTAAAGATGATATGCAGAATGGACTTATAGAAAAATATTTAGATAATAAAAGAGTCACAAAAATTACTAATCAACAAAAGGAAACAATGAATTATCCTATAACAGTTGAGGAGATAATAGCAGCAATCAAACAATTAAAAACAGCTAAAGCTCCTGGAACGGATGGTTTGACTGCAGTGTATTATAAAACTTTGCAAGCAGAAATGGTGGAACAACTCAGAGACTTATTTTGTAACATACAACAAGGGGGTAAAATACCCCCATCATGGAAAACAGCTTATATTTCTTTGATACCAAAAGAGCAAGTAGGTCCTAAAAAACCGGAGAATTATAGACCAATATCTCTTCTGAATAATGATTATAAAATTTATGCAAAAGTACTAGCCAACAGGTTGATGCCAGTAATTCAAGAGGTGATTCATGATGATCAAGCGGGATTTATTGAGGGCAGATATATGAAGGACAATGTAAGGCAAGTAATAGATTTATTGGAATATCTTGAGAAGAATAAACAGATCCCTGCAGTGCTGGTCTTTCTGGATGCGGAGAAGGCCTTTGATAGAGTGGACTGGAATTTTCTATTAAAGACTTTTAAAAAGATGGACTTTGGGGATCAATTTATACAGGCGGTTTCAGCAATTTACCAAGAGCAAAAGGCACAGATTATTATTAATGGAAGTTTGACAACAGATTTTAATATTGAAAAAGGAACAAGATAAGGTTGTCCGTTATCCCCATTGTTATTTATTTTAACACTAGAAGTCTTGTTAAATACAATACGGGACTCTAATACCTTGAAAGGCATAGTGATAAGGCAAGAGGACTACAGAATAAAGGCATTTGCAGACGATCTGGTTGTTACCCTAACACAGCCGATGGAATCAATAATCCAGATGAAAGACATTATACAAGACTATGGTATAGTTTCAGGTTTTAGATTGAACCAGAAAAAAACTAAGATGATAGTTAAAAATATGACACAAGATCGTAAACACGAGCTTGAAAGGAGGGCAGGTTTTGAGATTGTACCAAAGGTAAAATATCTAGGAGTTCAGGTTGCAGAATCAAATATGAAACTGTTTCAAAATAATTATGAGGTGTTGTGGCGAGATGTGCAGAAAGATATGGAGACTTGGAAAAAACTGCAGCTGTCTCTACTTGGAAGAATAGTAGCAGTTAAGATGAACATTTTGCCAATATTTCTTTTTTTGTTTCAAATGATTCCGGTGCTTAAAAGTGATAAACAATTGAAAGAGTGGCAAAGTGGAGTGAATAAGTTTGTCTGGAACGAGAAAAAACCGAGAGTGAAATTGAAAATTATGCAAGATGTTCCAGAACGGGGAGGTCTTAAACTTCCAAATCTACAGTTATATTATGAAGCAGCAGCTTTATCTCAAGCAAGTGATTGGTTTGGAAGGAAAAAGACTGGAATATTGAATATAGAAAGTTTTGATCTTGAATTCGGATGGCATGCTTACTTATTTTATGAAAATAAAGTGGATAAAGTATTTAAAAGCCATATATTTAGAGACTCCTTGATGAGAGTTTGGAAGAAGCACCGACTCAAATGGGATTATAAAATACCGCTATGGCTGGATCTTGGTCATATTATGTGGAATACAAATATAATGTCACTCGGGGGGGGGGGGGGTTTACAAAGAGGTTCTCTTTACAGATGCGGGCAGATGGCAATTGAAGACATTAGAGACACAGTTGGACAAAGGGATTAATTTAATTTGGTTACAGTACAATCAACTTCAACTGAGATGGAAAGAGAACCAAAAAACTGGTATTATGTTGCATGAGGAAGAATTGGTTAGACATATAAAAGAGAAAGGTCCAATGCATATTAAAAGGCTTTACAATGTTTTGTTAGAAAGAGATTCAGAAACTGAATTGGTTAAAGATTGTATGATTAAGTGGGCACAAAATTTTGCAGAACCAGTGATGTTGGAAACATGGGGAAAAACCTGGGTTCAGAATGTTAAATTTACACAGTCACGGAATTTGAGGGAAAATTTCTATAAAATGTTTTATAGATGGCATTTAGATCCTAAGAAATTGCCATGTATGTACCCTAATGTTCAGCCAAAATGTTGGAGATGTGATTGTTTAGATGCTACATATTATCACGTTTGGTGGACCTGTAAGAAAGTCAAGGCATTTTGGATAAAAATTTGGTGGGTTATGCAGAATGTTTTGAAGAAAAAAATTCAATTTTCTCCACAATTGTTTTTATTGGGTATAGTTAAGGGTTTTACATTGGGTGAAACAAAGCTGATATTGTATATGGTGACAGCAGCGAGATTATTGATAGGTAAATATTGGAAAAATTAAGCTTTGCCCACTATTGAGGAATGGACTTTGAAGATGGCCAGTTTTGCAGAGATGGCGAAGATCTCAGCATACCTAAAAGATCGTTCACAAGAGACTTATGAATGGGAATGGAAAAAGTGGATAGATTATTTGCAGAACAAATATCAAACTAGGAAGTATCAAATAGCTTTTAACTGAAAATGTTATATTAAGATAGAAATATTTCAATTTTGTGAAGATGAAAAATTATATGGGGGATGGAGGGGTTCAAGTTTCATATAAAGGGTTTTTTTTTTGATGGGAGCATATTCTGTGGAAGTCCGGGGGGGAGGGGAGGGTTAGGGGGGGTTAGGGAGGGTGAGGTTGGGGAGTTTGGGGTGGGCTGGGGGGGAAATGGGGTGAAAATGTAATTGTAAAACTTTTGCAATTAAAAAAAAAAGAAATTACAGACCCATTTCATTACTCAATGTGGATTACAAACTATTTATGTCAATACTAGCACAGAGACTCAAAACAATAATTCATAAATATATACATGCAGACCAAAACGGCTTTATACCCAGGAGGCAGATCAAAAATAATTTGAGAACGATTATAGATATTCTGTAATATTACGATAAGAAGATAGATAAGGAAGTAGCCTTAATATCTCTCGACGCCCAGAAGGCCTTTGACAACTTAAATTGGTCCTTTCTTACAATACAACTTGAGTTGATGAATTGCGGAGAGAAATTCCTTAAATTGATAAGAAAAATCTACTGTCAAATAGCCAAAATTACAATAAACGATGACATGACACAAATTTTTGACATTCAGAAAGGAGTACGACAAGGTTGCCCCATGTCACCTCTATTATTTATAATCGCATTGGAAATTTTACTAACGGAAATCAGGAAGGAGGAAGACATAGAAGGCCTTAAGATCCGGGAAGAGGAGTATAAACTACTTGCCGTCGTAAACGATGTGATTTTCATACTGGAAAACCCAATACTATTTGGAACCAGGTTGATGACAATGATAGAGGAATACGGGAAGTCAAAATAAATAAGCAGAAGACGAAAGTACTGACGAAAAATATGACGCAAACACAGAAGATAATTATGCTAAATTGCTAAAACAAATCAAAAAAGACTTGGAAATTTGGAGTAGATTACAACTGTCATTGATGGGCAGAATTGCCTCAATAAAAATTAATATATTACCAAGAGTACTATATCTATACCAAGTGATACCAATACACCCTGGAAGAGATTTCTTTAAGAACCTCAACAAAACAACAATGAACTATATATGGCAGGGAAAGAAGGCCAGAATTAAAATCAAAGCTCTACAGGACTCACGAGACAAAGGAGGCCTAGCAATACCAGATTGGGAACTCTACTACATGGCATCAGGACTGACCTGGATCAAAGAATGGATGAAACTGGACAACAAAAGAACTCTATATTTAGAAGGCTTTGACTTAATAAGAGGATGGCACGCTTTCCTATGGGACGGATCGGACAAACAACACATGTACTTCCAACGTCATATAATTCGAGCTTCACTATTCAAGATTTGGCAGGATATTAAGAGAACTCACTATACCAGAATACCAAAATGGTGGTCCCCGATGGAAGCATTGATATACCCGAATACCCTCGAAATAGGAAAGATGATGCGGTATCAAGACTTATTGAATCCGGAAGGCGAACTCATCTCAAGACAACAACTCCAAAACTCTGGCATAAGTATCGATTGGTGGCCCTATACTCAAATACACTCAAGACACACAGCAGACAAAAAGCAATATGGAATCTCGAATAATTTAAACAAATTGGACAAGATTTTACAAGGGCTGGAACAAAAGATGATAACCAAAATATATAACTATCTTCTTAGATATAAATTATTAGAAGAAACAGTAAAAAAAACATGATAAGGTGGGCCAGGGACATAGGGCACAACATTCAATTGGCAAACTGGGAGAAATTGTGGAAACAAAACACCCAAAATGACAAGAGCCACATCCTATAAAGAAAATCTCATAAAAATGTTTTACAGATGGCACCTAGCACCAGCCAGATTAGCCAAAATATACCCGAACGCCTCCCCACACTGTTGGAAGTGCAAAACAAAAAAGGGGATGTATTACCATGCCTGGTGGAAATGTACAAAGGCCCAACAATATTGGAAGGACATAAAGGAAACTATTGAAGAAATAATAAATCAACAAGTAGAAAACACTCCAGAATTCTGACAGTAGCACAGTTATTGTTCGCTCAAAATTGGAAAACAGATCAACTCCCAACCAAAGACAAATTAATCTCAAAGAAAACAGAATGTGCCGAAATGGATAGATTGACGCTGGAACTCCAGGATAAGGAAGAAAGTGAATACTATCTTGTGTGGCACCGATGGTATCAATGGCTGGAAAAGAAAATCAGTACAAATGTAGATGACAGAAAATAGGGTAGAAAATTAAAAATAGGAAATGAATAAAGAGGAGATGCAAGATTATTTTTAATTTAAAACACTTGAATCAAGAATATATCATTTATTCATTAATTTACAAAGCAATATAATATATATTCTGAGGATGACCAAAATATATATGTAAAATGTGGTGTGGGTATGTAGGTGGTGGGAATTTGTTTGTCTTTGTAATGTCTTTATATTTTTTGTATTGTCTTTATATCCTTGTTTAAAATGCAATAAAAAATAATAAAAAAATAGGATAGATTATAGGGAAAAAAAATACTTTCTTCTACCTGTTTGGTAGATCTTAATAATTATAAATATTTTATTAGTGAATTAATGTCCATTGGATAAAAAAAAAAAAGGTGATGATCATTTATGTTGCAGCTTTATTTTCCCCAATTGTTTGGCTTTATTTCTCTGAATCTGAGAGATTAAAAACACTTTTTCCTTTTGTAAAAGTAATCTGTTCACCCCAGAGGTGGGTTTCAGCAGGTTCTGACCAGTTCTGGAGAACCAGTAGGGGAAATTTTGAGTAGTTTGGAGAACCAGTAAATACCACCTCTGACTGGCCCCGCCCCCATCTATTCTCTGCCTCCTGAGTCCCAGCTGATCGGGAGGAAATGGGGATTTTGCAGTAACCTTCCCCTGGAGTGGGGAGGGAATGGAGATTTTACAGTATCCTTCCCCTGCCATGCCCACCAAGCCACACCCACAGAACCACAGAATTTTTTTTGATAAAAAAAAATCAAACCAATCCATCTTATACCCTTGATCTTCCATGCCTTGCTTTGATTTAAGTTCACCCTTTTCATCCAATAATTCCTTATATCTTATAATTTGTTTCCCTTTATACACCACTGGATACGAGAATGCTTCGATTGTAGATATCCAGACTAGTATCTTCAAGTAGTGATTTTTTTAAACCTTCTTTAACCTTTTTTAACCCTCTCCCAATTCAACCATAAGGCTTTACATATTTTTTTTTAAATACTTTATTGAGTTTTCCAAAATAAAAAGAAAATATACAGTCTCTATCTCCTTTCAGAGGTACAGTGTTTATACAATTTAGTGAGTCATATGTGAAATAAACTTCATCCTTAGCTATACACTATTCTATGCAATATAACTCTAATTCAAGTACAAAACAGGTCATATCCTAAAGTCATGTTTTTATCTTGTTCTTCAACCAATTATACCAATTTCCCCATACGTCGTAATATTTAGAATTGTCCTCATTATTTAACTCACTCGTCAGTTTTGCCATTTCTGCGCACTCTAGGATTTTGTTTATTAGAGTTTCTTCTGAGGGTATAGATTTATTTTTCCAGCATTTTGCAAAGGCTAGTCTAGCCGCGGTTGTGATCTGGATTATGAGTTGCGTTTTGTTGTTATTAAGGCCATCTTCAGTTATGCCCAGGAGGAAAGATTCTGGAGCAAGGACTACCTCCTGTCCTGTTATTTCACAAAGCCAGTGTCGGATTTTGGACCAATACATTTTGGTCTCTTGACAAGTCCACCATAGATGATAGAAGGTGCCGACCGTTTTTCCACATTTCCAACATGTGGCTGAGAGATTTGGAAACATTTTTGCTAACCTAGCTGGGGCTAGGTACCACCTGTGTAACATTTTATAGTGGTTTTCTCTAAATGTTGCCGATTTCGTTATTTTGTAGTTCCTATTCCAGGCCATCTCCCAATCGTTAAAATTTAGTCTATATCCCAGGTTTTTTTCCCAAATATTTAGCTGATTTTTTGCTATGATCTCTGCCCTATCTTCATCTAATAGGAAGTTGTAAATTTTTGTTAACATTTTCTTGTCTATTCCCCAAATAATTTTATCAAAATTTCCGTGTTTAGCTTCTATATCAAATTTGTCTCTATCTTTTTGGAATCTTGAATTAATCTGAAGGTAGTTCCACCAATCCAAGTTAAAACTCTGGTCCCTCAATAAATCCAGCGGTTTAAGCTTCCCTTCTTCATCAAGGATGTCCTTATATGTGCCCAATTTATAATCGTCTCTCCTGTTTGGGGCCACCAACGCTTCCATAATAGAAAGCCAGTTGGGTACCTTAGTATAAATCCTCTGTCTAATTTCCTCCCACGTGCGAATAAGAGTCTCCCTGATTTTGTGTTTATGGAAATAGGATTTTTTCTTGTTCTTTATATCCCAGAGGTGAGAGTGCCATCCTTCTAGAACAGTGGTTCTCAACCTTCCTAATGCCGCGACCCTTTAATACAGTTCCTCATGTTGTGGTGACCCCCAACTAGGGGTGGGTTCTAAATTTTTTTACTACCGGATCTGTGGGCATGGCTTATTTTGTGGGCGTGGCTTGGAGGTCATGTGACTGGGTGGGCGTGGCTAGCTGGTCATGTGACCGGGTGGCCATGGCTATATGTATAGGGACTACTCAGAGGGCTGAAAAAAGTCATTTCTGACAGGTCCTCGCACTTTTGACTGGTCCTCACACTTATGACCATCCTCACATTTATGCCTGTGCAGCATTCTTAACAACCATGTCACTCATTTCACAACTGCTTCTCTTCAACATGGTATAAGATAGGGCAAAAAACGTAAAATGTGAGGACAGTCGTAAATTCAAGGACTGGTCAAAAGTGCGAGGACCAGTCAAAAATAACTTTTTCAGCCCTCTGAATAGTCCCTGTGCACAAAAGGACTACCCAGAGGGCTGAAAAATGTGATTTCTGACAGGTCCTCGCACTTATGACCAGTTTTCGCAGTTATGACTGGTCATCATTTATGCCCATTGTAGCATTCTTAACAACCATGTCACTCATTTCACAACTGCTTCTCTTCACCATGGTGACAAGATAGCGCAAATACGTAAATTGTGAGGACAGTTGTAAGTTCGAGGACTGGTCAAAAATAACTTTTTCAGCCCTCTGAGTAGTCCATATGCATAAAAGGATACAGCAATAGAGAGGGATGAAGGAAGGGAAGGGAAATTAGAGTAGGAGTGAAGGTAAGAGAGGGAGGAAGAGAGGAGGAGAAAGAGAAAGGAAGTAGGGAGAAGAAGAAGAGGGGGGGAGAGAAAGTAAGAAAGAAAGAAAAGACAGAGGTGATAGGTTTGAGGAGAAAGATTGCTGTACAATAAAAAAGATGAAAGGGAAGAAAGCCAAACAAATATTAAGATATTAAGATAAAGAATGCATTGTTAAACTTTAAAGAATAAAAGAGAACAAATAGCAATAAATAGCAATAATTAGAAACACACATACAAACATACAATGTATTTTCTTTGAACAGAGTATTTGGCCGGTTCACAAATTTAAACAGTTGTAGGGGGTTAGCACCCACCCCTTTCCTAGAAGAATGAAATATTTTGGGAAATATTAAAAAGGCAGAATATTGTATTTCCCTACCTGTATGAGAAATGGAGAAGCATATTTTACAGACAAAGCAACTCCCACCTTCCTGCCCCCCACCCTTTGTTAATGGGCCAGAGGCAGAAACTCAATCCTTTGTCAAAGGACATTTGCAACACAATAGCAATAGAAACTAACACAATGGGCCCCATCAAGCCATGTGATCCTGTCCAACATTAAACCATCTTTCCAAGCAGTCTCCATGTTTCCAGTGTCTTTTTCCCCGCTTGGAGCAGAACCCAGAAGGATATTTCTTCCAACACAGTATTTAGTCATTTCAATTAAATTTACAATTTCTATATTTCCTTTTTACCATATTTATTCCTCATCTATTTTTTTAAAAAAACAATATTACCCTTCATCCTCATCTCTAATCTTAATCAAATTCAATTTTTCCCTTCTATTCTATATTATACCCCTTCGCATTGTCATCTATTTTTATATCCATCCTCACATTGGTTAATTATGTAATACAGTTGTTTAATACAAATTCAACATTTTAATATAAATCAATTAGTTATATAACTATCTTTTTTGTATATTAATCAATATGAACATGAATATTCCAATTATTTCCATGCAATCCAATTTCTTACCAATCAATTAATTATATTTACCAATAATAATAAACCAAATAATTTCCCCCATATATTTCTCCAAACCACAACTTAACCAATTAATAGTATCTCAATTATTACAATTCCCTAGTTAAATAGAGCTTTTTTTCTTTTGTGTTTTAAAATCTTGGAACTCTCCTCTTTTGCCCTAAATTTCCCATTGTTTGCAGTGTTGCACTTACCTTTTTTGGTGAGGAAAAAGAAAAAGAAATCTCTCTGCCTCATTTTGTCACGTTGCAGCCTGCTTACTTTCAATTTCGCTTTTTCAGCATAGATAGGGGGAAAAAAACTTGCTCCAGAAATTTACCTCTTTGCAGCTAGCTCTTTGAAGCCCCGCGGCAAGAATTTAAAGTTTTTTTCCCCTCTAGCCACCAGCTGGGACTGGAGGCAGCAATAGATTGGGAGTGGGCGGGGTAAGTGAACGGCGACCGGGCGATCTAACAGAGGCAGAGGGGGAGTGAAGGCGTGGGGGGGGCGAGAGAAGGCTTTGGCGACCCCTGTGAAATGGCCGTTCGACCCCCAAAGGGGTCGCGACCCCCAGGTTGAGAACCGCTGTTCTAGAAGGTCGTTTCCTTCTAATGTCAGGATTCTCCTATCTTGTAACTTGATCCACTCCTTGATCCAAATTATTTTTGCCGCCTTTTGATATAATTCCCAATCAGGGAGCCCAAATCCTCCCAAATTCCTTTTCCCTTGGAGTATCTTAAAGGAGATCCTCGATTTCTTACCCTCCCATAGGAAGTTTCTAATATGTTTAAAGAATTTTTTATCTAAGGTTAAAAAGAAAAAGAATTTCTTATCTAAGAATTTTTTATCTAAGGTTATCGGGATGTTTTGAAATAGGAACAAAATTTTAGGTAAGATGTTCATTTTAATCGCTGCTATTTTACCAATCAGAGACAATTTTAGCCTTTTCCATCTTTCAAAGTCTTGGTATATTTTCTGGAGTAGGGGGATATAATTATCATCTTTTAGTGAGGAGAATCTTGCAGTAATCCATATTCCCAAATATTTTATTTTCTTAACTGCCTGGAGGCCTAGTAAGTCTTCCAATTCCTTCTTTTGTGGATCTGTCATGTTTTTCACTATTATTTTAGTTTTCTTCCTATTGAGTTTAAGGCCCACCACTTCTCCATAATCCTGTATTTCCTGCATTAGTTTTAAACTGGTTTCTAATGGATCTTCTATTATGAGGGCCACATCGTCTGCAAAAGCTTGTGTTTTGAATACTTCCTTCCTGATCTTTAATCCTTTAATTTCTTTATTGGCTCTAATCTTTCTAAGTAGCACCTCTAACGCCAAAATATAAAGTAGGGGGGATAGGGGGCATCCCTGCCTCACTCCTTTTTGGATCTGGAATATCTGAGTTTTGTCTCCATTTACTAATATGTTTGCCCTCTGTTTATGGTAAACATTCTCGATCATCTTCCTAAAATTGGTCCCGAATCCCATTAGGTCAATTTGGTTAATCATAAAAGTCCAATTCAAATTGTCGAATGCCTTTTGGGCATTGACAAACATTAGGGCCAGCTGTTTTTCAGGATGTTGTTCATGGAATTCTATGGTGTTCAAAACAATTCTCAAGTTGTCTCTGATCTGGCTCCCTGGTAGAAAACCGTTTTGATCTTTGTGGATCCACCGATTTAAAATTTTTTTAAGCCTCTCCGCAATTATGTTCATAAACAGTTTGTAGTCTGCATTCAGCAATGAGATGGGTCTGTAATTTGATATCTGCTTCGGGTCGGCACCTTCTTTCAGTATGAGCATCAAATACGCTTCCCTCCAAGTATCTGGGATTGATAAACCAGCTAGGGCCTCATTTTCTAGTAATTCTAGTTTCAGGGCTTCATCAAATTTTTGATATATTTCCCCTGGGAGACCATCTGGGCCTGGGGTTTTGTTCTTCTTCATTTTAGCGAGGGCAGTTTTTAATTCCTCTATAGTGATCTTTTCGTTCAACATTTCCTTTTCTTCTTCAGTGATTAGAGGTAAGCTGGCTTCCAACAAATACTGTTCTAACTTGCTTGACTCAATTCCTTCATTTTTGTATAGGCCTTCGTAAAATTTTCTTATGCTTTCTAATTTATCTTCTCCCTTCGTCAGAAGGTTACCCTGAGAGTCTTCTAGCACTAGTATTTGATTTTTTTCCTTCTCTTTTTTTGATTTATACGCCAGCCATCTCCCCGACTTATTAGCGTTCTCAAAACAATAATGTTTGGATCTTTTTATTTTTAGTGCCATCTCCTCCTGATCCAGTAAATTCAGTCTATGTCTCGCCATCGACCACTGTTGTTTAATCGCCTCATCTCCCGGGCATTGCTGGAGTTCATAATCAGTTTGTAACAGCTTTTTGGTATGCTCTTCCCTGATCTTTCTTTTTTCCTTGTTTTTGAAGGCTGTATATGAGATGGCTACCCCACTCAAGTAAGCCTTCATGGTGTTCCATACAATTTCTTTGGCTGTCTCTTGGTTGCCATTTTCTATGAAAAAACGTTTGACTTCTTCGTTCAATTTCAATATAAACTCTTTATCATTTAACAAGTTGGTCCTTAAACTCCATCTCTGTTGTTTTCTCTTGGTATCATGATGCCAACTAACTTCAAGAAACTTGTGGTCTGCCCAGGCATTTGTACACATATTAACCTTTTTAATTTCTAGGCCCAGTTTCCTGATAGCCCAGACCATATCAATTCTAGACCAAGAGTTCTGTGGCACTGAGTAAAAAGTAAATTGTCTATCGTGGGGGTGTAAGGTACGCCACATATCTATTAAATTTGTCTCGTCTACCAAGTCAAAAAAGGTCTTTGGTAAGGGGGATCTTTTATTCTTTTTAATTAAATCATATTTATAATCTTTATTTGGATCTACAACTCCATTGAAGTCTCCTAGCATGCATATTTCATTATGTGCCCATTTTGCCAGCTGTTCATGCAATTTCCGATAGAATTTCCCTTGTTTTTTGTTTGGGGCATAAACCCCTACCAATAACAACCTAGAATTACCTCTCATTATTTCTACTATTAGTATTCTCCCTTTTTCATCCTTATATTTACATTCTGCTTCTATTCCTTTCTTGACATAAATAGCGACCCCGCTTTTTCTTTTCTCGGCTAGTGAGAGAAATACTTTACCGAATTTGGTATAATTTAAATAGTTGGCTTCATCTTTTTTTATATGCACCTCCTGAATACAGATTATATCAGGATTCTGTTTCGCCAATTTCGACAATATTATCCTTCTTTTTTTATAATCATTTAAGCCATTCACGTTTAACGATATGATCTTTATATCGTTCATTCTTGTAGTTGGTCTCTAGCCTCTAGTTCTTGTTTACCTTTAGAGTTACTGCTCTTACTGGTCTGACTTTTTTCCCTTTTTCTTCTGTGTCTTCCTTTTTCTTCTCCTCTTCTATGTCTTCCCTTGTGCTTTGTTCTTGAGATGTCTCTTCTTCCGTATTTGCTGTTTCAATTTCCTCCTTACTAGTTTGTTCCTCTTCACCTCCCCTTAATTGCTCTAGGAAGTCTTGGGCATCACTTAAGCAGTCGATTTTAATTTTCCTCCCTTGCCATGATATTAACATTCCTTCTGGCAAGAGCCACCTAAATATTATGCTTCTCCTATTTAGTTGGTTTGTCAGAAATCTGTAGTTTTTCCTCCTTTCCCTCACTCTCCTTGGAATTTGTTTTAAGATATTCACTTCTTTTCCCCCATAGATAATTTTTTTCCTCCCGGGCTATATTATACAGAATGTCTCTCACTTTTTTTCTAGCGAACCGAACGTGGACTTCTCTAGGGAGCCTATTTCTTCTCACGTAATTTGTTTGGACTCTGTACACCTCGTCGATCTCTCGAATTATTTCTTGCTTGTCTTGTTGAAGGGTCTCTGCGATCAACTCGGCCATCTTATCTCCTAGGTCCTCTTCTTTATCTTCCAATATGTTTTGGAATCGAAGGTAAAACGAGGCCTTATCCATCTCGAGTTGTATCAGGGCATCTTCTGTTTCTTTGTTCTGCGCCAACAGAGTTTGATCAACTATGTCCAATTTCTTCTCGTTTTTTTCAATCCTTTGTTCTGCTTTTTGAATTCTGTTCTCATTACTGGCAATCGAAATTTGAATCTCATTCATTTTAGCATCAAGTGCATGTATGTCTGATTTCAATTCAGAATGACTGTTCAAAAGTTTCTCTTGCATCGCAAGCATGGTTTCTTGTATTGATAGCAGAGATGATTGTACCGTTTGCAGCATTGGAGTTACTGGGGGTTTATCTGTTTTCTGGAGACCTTCTACTGATTTCTGGGTGGCTGGGGATGACATTGCTAACGTGGGGATAGATGGCACTTTTTTACTGGTTGTTGCAATTGTTGATGTCAAACTTGCCATTTCTTTCAAAAGCGCTTTTTGGTCTCTAATTATATTCTCTATCTTTCTCCAAATAATCATCCAGTGGCGCTTGCCACCTTTTGCTCCAGGGCACTGTTTTAAGTCCTAACCTCCTTTATTGATTCCCAATAAACTCTTAATAAATTTCAAATAAAGCTTAATTTGTAAATTATTATAAAAGGATAATTCTACGTTTCCAACAAACAGCAATCACTATCTATAAGATTCTTATGAAGCTAGGTTCAACCCTAATATAAGTATTAGTATAAATGAATTAATAAGTTAATAAGTTAGTAAATTCTCTCTATAGTTCTTATATATCTAAATTCAAACCTTAGTATAAAATGTTAATATAAATAAATTACTAAATGTTACCCATAAAAATAAATATTCTAGATTAGATAAATATGATAAATATAACTAGATAGATATATATAATAAATTAATTCATTAAATACAAATCTAAGTCCTTATTTATAACTATGTCTAATGGCTATTTGATAAGATCAATACTTAATAAATTTCTATATTCTATATTTCTTAACACTTAACAAATCTAATTAATAGTAATTTTAACAGTAATTATAAAAGTCAAAGTTCTGAGTATTAGAGTCACAAATACTTGAAAAGAGGAGGAGGGAAAATAAATAAAAGTATATATATGTTGTTATACAGTGTTCACGAAGTTGTAGGTCTTCACCTCACCACTGTAAGGCCTTCTCGATATCTAGAGAGTATTTGCATGTATGAAAACCAATCCATCTTATACCCTTGATCTTCCATTTCTTGCTTTGATTTAAGTTCACCCTTTTCATCCAATAATTCCTTATATCTTGTAATTTGTTTCCCTTTAAACACCACTGGATATGAGAATGTTTCAATTGTAGATACCCAGACTGGTATCTTCAAGTAGTGATTTTTTTTAACCTTCTTTAACCTTTTTTAATCCTCTCCCAATTCAACCATAAGGCTTTACATATTTTATGTCTTCTAAAATACCCTTGTATTTTAGTTCCTTTATACCATGCCATCCCAACAATGAAAAATGAAAAAATGAAAAGCATTTATGGAATGGGGAAAGTCCAAGTCCTTTAATAGGGTACAGAAACAAATGATACAAAAATTTGGTACATGTGATACATCAGAAAGAAACCATTGAAAGACATTTATTACATTTGACAAGTGAACAATAGAAAATATTGACTAGAGATTACTTTCCACATGTGGTAAATTTATGGGTTACATCATGCTCTTTCCAAGATGGATTAGTATCTTACTTAAAACTTGCAAGTGTATTCAATTACTTTCAGAATACACTGACTAAGATTCAGTTGTTGAAAAGGCTGTTTTTCCCCATGAAAAAAACAGAAGAAAAGCATGCTTTCCTAAAATCTGAAAGGAGGTCAACACTGCTAGACTCAAATTCTAAGAACGTCCTCACTTAAAGGCTAATAATGAAGCCCAAATGCTAAATAATACTACCAGACACAGAAACATAAAAACATGGAAATTAGGCTTAAGCAGGAGATCACTTCAAAAAGCAGCCTGATAGTGTTTTCTCCTGAAAAGTACCCAATGGGTGAGAATTATATTGGGTGGGAATTATATTGCCAGAACATCCATCAGCATCACATTTTTACTTCACTTTTGAACATCAGATGTTCCTTTGTATTCAGATCTGGCCTCAGCAAAATGATGTAACACTTAGGGATGAAGATGCAACCCAGCAGCCCAGCACTGGAAGCCAAGATGGAGAAGACCTGCACAGCCACTGTGAATTTCCCTTTGGTGCTGAGATAGGTAGGCACAAAGGAGATCCAGACACTGCAAAAGACCAGCATGCTGAAGGTGATCAGCTTGGCTTCGTTGAAGGACCCAGGTAGATTCCTGGCCAGGAAGGCCACTATGAAGCAAATGGCAGCCTGAAAACCCATGTAACCAAGGGCAACATAAAACATAGTGACAGAGCCTTCATTGCACTGCAGAACAATCTCTCTAGGCTGGGAATACATGTCAGAATCAGGGAATGAAGGAAAGACTCCTAACCAGGTGAAACAAATGACAACCTGGACACTGGAACAAGAAATGATGATGGTGTTGGTCAGACTCTTGCCCAGCCACCCTCTCACTCTGTTTCCTGGCTTTGTGGCCAGGAAGGCCAGCACCACCATGACTGTTTTGGCCAAGACGGAAGACACAGCAATTGAAAAGATGATGCTGAAAATTGTTTGTCGGAGAAGGCAGGTGGTTCTCCTTGGCCGACCAATGAAAAGAAAGGAAGTCAAGAAGCAAAGAAGAAGGGAGACCAGGAGGATATAGGAGAGGTCTCGGTTGTTGGCTTTGACAATTGGAGTTTCTTGGAATTTAATGAAGATTCCCAAGACTAAAACTGTGGTTAAGATCAGGAATAGGGCAAAGAAAGTAAGAATAATTCCCAAATACTCTTGATGGGACAAAAAAGTGACAGTTTTGAGGATACATTGATCTTGATGCTTGTTCTGATACTGATTGTCTGGACATCTGGTGCAGTGGTCTGCATCTGTACAGGACAAATGTAATATTTACCATGAATTTATAGGATGGGAGTTAGACTTTGAAATCAGGAAGCCCACATCTGAATTTGTGTGTGTATTCATCTGCAGGGAATGGGAGGCAGAGAGAAAAAATTAGGAGTATGTGTATACCTGTGCTTCTTTGCCTTAGTATATGTCTCAAGTTGATAAAGGGTAGCAAGATTAGGGGCAGAATTTGAGAGGAGACAATTCTAGGAAGCAAAAGGGGAGAAGGGACAACCATCTACATCAGGGGTGTCAAACCTAATTTCATTGAGGACCGCATCAGGCTATGGTTGACCTTGGGGAGTGGGGGTGGTCAGGCATGGCCAACTAGGTGGGTGTGGCCAGCTTGACGCCACTCCCCAAACTGCTAGCATGTTTCCTCTTTGCATTGGGTAGACCAGGCTGAAGCCACGCTGGCCTGATCTTTCTTCTTTCCATTGGGTAGACTGGGCCAAAGCCACGCTGGCCTGATCTTTCCTCTTCACACCGGGTAGACCAGGACGGCCCCATGGGCCGGATCCGACCACATCACAGGCTGGATGCAGCCCATTGGCCTTGAGTTTGACACCCCTGATCTATATCATCTAGGAAGGTTTCTAATGGACTAGGACTAGCCAATTTGAAAAGGTTGGAATATTTTGGTTTACCAAAATGGAGTTTGATTTCTCCTACTACCCATTAATTGGAGGATAAAATTGAAATTCAATAACAATATTGTTCAACTATTTTTGCTTTCATTTTGTCCCACCAAATCCCAATGGTTAATGATTAAAAAGGGGCAGATAAAGTTGTCTGGTTTTCTCTCTAATCACCATAATGAGGAGAGGTTCCTTTCTGGTAGCAATGTATTCCCCCAAATAGATTCTCCACAGGAAACACAGATCATGCTTGCCTATCCTTGGATTCTTTGGAGGAAGATGGTTAGGCAGAAATGTGTCTATCCCGAGTCCACTCTGGAATGGAGGAGATGGCAAGATTATTGACTAGGTCCTGTGTGAGTTGGCTGTCAGGCCTGGATCCCATCTTTTTCATTGCATCTTCAGGCCTGCCACATTTACTACTGTGGGAAACTGTGATGGGGGATTGCATGGAACATGGGTGATATATACAGGTAGTCATAATAACATTCCTTTCTCAGAAAGTCAAGGACATCTTGCCCTGCACCTGTAGGGTTAGAACTGGGAGGCATCTCCAGTCAGCATGGTGTTTGGATTGGGCCATGTGATGGATTTGGGGGGTTTGGTCAGGGACTTGAACTTTCCTTTGGGTGGGGAAAATCTGGAAGCTTTCAGATTTGGGTTTTCCCAGATTTGCCAATATGACATCTTCAATACCATATAACTTTGCGGAAAGTCAGGTCTCGGAGTTTTCTTTCATTGGGGGTGTTACTTGGAACCCTGAGATTGGAGGTTAATTTATCTCAATGGAGAGCTTCATACTGTAGAAGCAACATCATTCTGTTTGTCATGGTGAAACAATGGGCTGCTTCATATCACTTCAACTGATCCTTCACAAAGTCACATATGCTTCTTGAAAGCTGCTTGGCTTCTTCTACACTTAACCTCTCATTCCAATGAATTCTCCCAGCTCATATTATTGTTATATCCTTGGTGAAATTAATTCTGAGAGTTAAATTAATACTCCCTCCCACTCCAATACCCAAATTAGAAATATCTTCTTAGCAAAGATCTGCAGGAACCTTTGCCCCTATCCCAAGAACTGTTTTGATTCCCATTCACCCACCTTCTTGGGTGGAAATGCTCCCTTCTGCACAAGGGACGCAGTTGTAGCAACAGATTGGTTTTCCTTCCTGGACCACCTTGAAATAGCCAGGTTGACAAGGCTCCACACACTGGGAGTGAGGCAAGGGCTGAAAGTGTACAGAATTTGCATTCAGAAGCATCTGCAAAACTGATTAGTTATGAAATGAATTATAGTGTTGGAATGGGATTGTCAGGTCCCATAGCTTATCTCGTCTCCAGAGAAGAGCAGCAGCGTTGCCTTGGAGACTGGCATTTATCACCTCCTCAGCCTGAATATCTCATAGTATCTTTACACTTCGAGATTGGCTTGGTGATGTTTTGGGCTTTGGGAGGGGCTCTGTCTGCACTTTACTGTTTTGAGAGGGAAACTTAATTCCTGCCTAGATCTCTTGCTATCACAATCTTCCAATAAAAGTTTCCTTTTGAAATGGCTTTTGTTTCATGAGTACTGCTTTCTTGAGAGGAGTGGAGAGGCAGGACCTTACAGGGAAAAACAAGAGACATGTGCAAAATCAACTAGAAGTGGACCATTCTGTTTCTCCTCTGGGCCATATTGTAGTGGCCACTCCAGAGAATTTTCTAGAAAGTTACTCTTGAAACTGGAAGCATGATAGTCAGAAATGCTTCCATTTGGAGGACTGTCTCTGGAAGGCTGTCAGATAAACTTTTGGAAAAACAGATTATATGGAGGAGAAATGGGAATTCTGGATTTGTTCAGCATGATGGGTTTTGTACTTTTCTTCTACCTAATAAGGTCAAATTCTTGAATGTATACATGTCCAAATGAATATGTGTAACTCAATTGATTTTACTTCTCCCCTCCTCTTAAATCCTGCTTCCATTTCTCCCCATCTCCACATTTTGTACCTCTTGTCCCCAGACCAAAGTCTTGTACTGTATAAGTCATGAAGCATCTTTTCCTTTGCTGGTTATAAATGAACGAATATAATTCTGAAGCATGAATTTGAAGGCAGTCGGTCTTATATATAGTTTGGGATGGTGGGGTACACTGATTGAGATGATGGAAAAACTACTGTGTTTCCCCCAAAATAAGACCTTGTCTTATATTTTTTGAACCCTGAAATCAGGGCTTGGCCTTATTTTTGGGGAGGTCTTATTATTTTGGGGTGTGTGGAGCAAGACGGGGCTCCTCTTGCTTATTTCCAGCTCTGTCTCCCTAACCCTAACTAGAGGAAATGGCGAGGACTGACTGCACATGTGCTTAAATAATTTTTGGGAGGGCTTATTTTTTTTGGGGGGGGGACTTATTTTAGTGCATGCTCTCAAAAACCTGATTGGACTTATTATCAGGGAATGTCTTATTTTCAGGGAACCACGGTAAAGAGATGGGACACCTCATGCCCTACCTGATTGAGCCACTGAGGGCTCGTGATGGCTTCCTTGTTGATGCTGAATTTGACTCCAATGGTTCCTTCTCTGTCTAGACTCCCAAATTTCACTCTGGTGGTCGACTTATTAGGAAACAACACCCAGTTCACAATGTCAAAGTCAGCCATCAAATCTCCATTTCTATCCAAATACATTCCTTGTATTGTGTTGTTGTAGATCTCAGGATTCTTCAGGAAATGGTGAAGCTACAGAATATAAGGAAAGAGGTTTTTACACAAATGGAATCATCTAAACAAGTTGATGTACAGAATTATTAGGAATTTGGCTTATTGAGCTGCAGCCTGTTTTCTTCTCAGGACAAGCTGCATAGATTTGTCCTTCAGGTACCAATGGCGGATGTTTTCTTTCCAACATCTGGCATTCCCAACTAGCCCATATTTTCTTGTTTTCTTGTTTTATTTCTCCCTTAGTTCTCTTGAAGATAAGCAGATGGCAGAAGGGCAGGAGATGGGAAATCCATTACCTACAAACATATTTGCTTACATTATCTGTTGCTTATCCATGAGTTTCCCCCTCCTCCCTGAGATGTCTTGCATAACCATAGATACATCCTTTTGTCTACAGAGATTTATCTTAACATTCCTTGGAGAGTTTCTCCTGTGCACATTGAATAACAAACACCACAGTGAGCCTTAATTATTTATTTTGAGTCCTGTGTTTTGATTCCACAAGAGAGATAGATTAACAGAGTTGGAAGGGACCTTGTAGGTCATCTAGTCCAACCCCCTGCCCAAGCAGGAAACCCTACACCATTTCTGACAAATTTATTTATTTATTTATTTATTTTATTTCCAATTTATATACCGCCCTTCTCCCTGAGGACTCAGGGCGGTGTACAGCCAGAATTAAAAAACATGAAATACAAATATTAAAAACAATTAAAATATATATAAATTTGGCCCAAAATTAAAAATCACAGACCAATTAAAACATTTAAAAATTTCTTCTTAAGCCAGCCCGGCTTGCTGGAAAAAGTGGGTTTTAAGGGCACGGTGGAAAGCACTGAGGTCTTGGATTCTCCTTATCTCTGGGGGCAACTGATTCCAGAGGGTAGGTGCCCCAACAGAGAAGGCTCTCCCCCTGGGGGTCACCAGCCTACATTGATTGGCTGATGGCACCCTGAGGAGGCCCTCTCTGTGGGAGCACACAGGTCGATGGGAGGTCGTTGGTAGCAGCAGGCAGTCTCGAAGATAGCTAGGCCCGATGCCATGGAGCGCTTTAAAGGTGATAACCAACACCTTGAAGTGCACCCGGAAGACCACTGGGAGCCTGTGTAGCTCGCGCAGGAGCGGTGTTACATGGGAGCGCCATGCTGCTCCCGTCACTACCCGTGCTGCTGCATTCTGGACCAGTTGGAGCCTCCAGGTGCTCTTCAAGGGGAGCCCCATGTAGAGAGCATTGCAGTAGTCAAGGCGAGAGGTGACGAGGGCATGAGTGACTGTGCACATGGAATCCCGATCAAGAAAGGGCCACAACTGGCAAATCAGGTGAACCTGACAAAAGGTCCCCCTGGTTACAGCCGTCAGATGTTCCTCCAAGGACAGCTGCATATCCAGGACTCCCAGATTGCGGGCCCTCTCCAAGGAGGCCAAAGACTCGCCCCCAATAGTCAGTGATGGAGTCAACTGACTATATCGGGATGCCGGGAGCCACAACCACTCAGTCTTGGAAGGGTTGAGCTTGAGCCTATTCCTCCCCATCCAGATCCGCACAGCCTCCAGGCACTGGGACATCACTTCAAGGGCATCGTTGGGGTGGCCTGGGGTGGAGATGTACAGCTGGGTGTCATCAACGTACTGGTGGTATCTCATGCCGAAGCCACGGATGATCTCGCCCAGCAGCTTCACATAAATGTTGAACAGAAGGGGTGAGAGGACCAATCCCTGCGGCACTCCACAAATGAGAGGCCTCGAGGTCGACTTCTGCCCCCCTGCCAACACAAACTGCGACCGGTCGGAGAGAAAGGAGGAGAACCACTGCAACACAGTGCCTCCCACCCCCAACTCTTCCAGCCTTAAAACACAAAAGACTAAGAGGCACACAGCCAGGGCCTCACCCACACAGGATGCTACGAAAGATTTTACTAACCTGCAAACATCAACTCCATCAACTAATCAAGATGTAACAACACAGCCAACCAACCCACTTATAGCAACAATGCCAGAACTCCCCACCTCCCCACCAGTATTTATAGGGAGACTGCAGCTCCGATCATGCTTTGCTCACACAAGCACGAAGCCGAAAGCACCAGCCTGAATATGACAAATGAGACCTCATTGAAAGGTCACCAAGATACATATATATAAAGTTAAAATCATGGGTGTTTTCCCACGTCATTAAAAGTCTGTTAAAGTACTTAAAATCCTGGCTAAAATCCCAGCTTAAAATCCTCTAAAATCCCCACAAAACACTTTGTAAGGTTTTTTAAAAACTTTGGCTAAAATCCTAACCAACACTTTAAAGGTTTTTTGGCAATGTTTCGGGAAATGTTTTGGGAAAACACCAGAGATTTTAACTTTTTACATACACACACCCGCGAAAACTTGAGATACATAGAGGGGAAAAAACCTGAATACGCCAAGACGTGCATACCTGTACCGTGAAAATCTACGAAAACATATATATATATATATTTTCTGAGGTTTTCGCGGTTGTTTGTATGTAGGTCATTGGTTATATGGGTTTTCTCCCACATAAAATTGGAAGTGTCTTGGCGATGTTTCGACGAAGTCTCATTTGTCATCTTCAGGCTGACTTGTCATCTTTTCAGCTTCGTGCTTCTAGGAGCAATGTGTGATCACAGCTGTTTCTTCCTTTTAACATACACATACATACATACACGTGAAAAGACCCAAATACGCCAAGTTGCATATATATATGAAAGAGGAGGACAAGGGATTTTATGAAAGAAAATGATTCATAAAAGGTATTTTTTTCTCAATGTATATGACGTTTCTCAAATAGTGTTTCACGATGTTCACTATCTAGATGTCGCCCTTAGCAACATACATGGAACTGATAAGGAAATACCTGCCATGGTTGAATGCTTTCAACGTCCACCTTGTCTTTTCTCTCCATCCTTGTCCTCTGGGATCTGGGTGAATTGACCACATTTAAGGCATGTGCCACAATCTGGATGGCATTGTAAGTTAAGGAGCTATCTAGAGAAAAGATCTTGTCAATCTTCTGCTGAGGTAGAGTTTCCAAGTTCTCTTTCTCTGTACACCTTGTCCAGCCTTTCACAGACAAGGCAGGCTTCCCATATGAACAGTGAAATTTCTTAGTCATAAATGCTGTGATAAAAAGATAGAAATCCATGATATCGTCAAATTGGGTTATTTGGCTGGTCTGGATAAGAAAAGAAAAAATGATATGGGTGTATCTGAAAGAGAGAGTATTATATGATAATTCAATGGTGAGATCCCACAAAGCAGTTGTGATCCAAACTTTCCCTTCAATAGGCTTTTGCAAGGAATTTAATATGTTTTCTAGGAAAAGGGCTCCCTCGATGAATGTAAACTCTGTGTAATAAACAAATACATTGATTTGGGCCCACAGGTTGAAAACAGAAATCAGATGCTTGAACTTCTCATCTTCTAATAATACGATTTGTGAAAAAACTACACAGATGCCATTCTGAGCCAGCACAGGAACGAAGGTCCTAATGAAATGTTCTCCGTTATCGGTGTCTGCAGCAAAGACGCCAATGAATGTCCATCGAAAGTACAGCAGCAGTTTAACAATCCCCAGGTTTTGAGCACCTTCTTTGGGGACGGTCCGGTAGAAAAATGGTAACTGAGTTTTATCACTCAGGATCGGTGAAATATAAGTGTAGCTGATCTGGAGGGAGGAAAAAAAGGAGATTTATGTTTTATTTGGGGCTTTTAATATCCTGCTCTATGGAATAGAGAGTTGGTCTCTGACAGAAAACCACTTGAAGAAATGAGAAGCATTTGAAATGTAGATTTACAGATGGCTGTTACGTATAAACTGCGTTAACAAAAAACACAAATAAGGAGGTGATAAGCCACCTGGGGAAGCCAAGGGAAATCATCAAAACCATTAAAAAGCGAATGTTAGAATATTTTGGACATGTGATGCAACACCCAGAAAAATACGGCATCCTTCACTTAATCCTCCAGGGAAAGATTGAAGGCAAATGAGATCCAGGCAGAAGAAGAACATTGTGGCTTCAAAACCTAACGGACTGGTTTGGACAAAACGCAGCAGCACTTTTTCATGTGGCTGTTGACAAAAATAGGATTTGCCAACATGATCACCAACGTCCGATGAAGGATGTGGCAGAAGAAGAAGACCTATTAGATCCTGAAAAGATAATGTCAGAGCTTAGGTAGTGGCTGGAAGATTCCAGCCTCCCTTGGTGGATTTAATAGGGGATCAGAAATGCAGAAAACGTAACTGTCAACAATGGATGTTAAAAAGAAATCCAGATCTCATTTTCTGAAAAGCTGATGCTTACTCAGAGCCTGCATAGTGCAAGATCTGAGCAATGTGAAATATTACAAATTAATATTTGTATTCAATTTATAACTGTTAATTATGGTTGTATCAATATTTGTTCTTGTCTCTCTGGGAGACTGAAAGATGACATAAAGATTAATTCTTCATCTTAATCCATGCTTAATTAACATTTCTAAGGAAAATATCTTTTTGAACTGCTCTGGAATAAACTTGCAGCCATTCACTGGCTCTATACCTGTGGGATTTTGTAGATGCCCAATATGGCAGCCATAAGGATGGATATATCAGAGTTGGTCTCTTCCAGCAGAACCAGCAGGTTTCTCTTCCTTCCGCAGCTGTAGTTGGGAACATTGGCCTCTCCAGTCGACAGCAAATCCAACAGACTATCCAATGTCAACATTCTGTCTCGAAAGTTGTCATGGAGGTTATAACCCAGGGTGAGGTTGGGCAAGAGAAGAGGATCTTTGTTGATTTCCTGAATGGCAAAAAGGAAGGACAGAATTTTCCAGTACATCACACCTGCTTTCCTGAAAAGATACATGGATTTTGCCATGATGTTACATTCAGTGAAATCACTAACCTAGAACTAAGGAGAAATTTCCTGACAGTGAAAGCAATTAACTGGTGGAAAGGCTTCCTTCCCGAAGTTGTGGATGCTCCATCACTGGCGGTTTTTAAGAAGAGATTGGACAGCCATTTGTCCGGAATGGTACAGGGTCTCCTGCTTGTGCAGGGGATTAGACTAGAAGTCCTCCAAGTTCTTCCCATCCAACTCTGTTATTCTGTTAATGCATTTCATATGTGCTATTGTGACTGCACAGGTTTTTGTCCCCAAAGTTCCTCTTCTCTACTTAGATTATTTGAAAGTCAAAACAGACACACTCTAGACAATCTGGGCACTGTTGTCACTTGCACTATTCGCTCAACGTCAGTTTGAGAAGTCAAAAAACATCCCAGGAAAAGATTTTGGCAAACCATGTCTCAAAATGTAGTTCAGAAATCTGCATGGACCTCACCATGTAGGAACCGGGATTTGAGATTCCATCAAAGGGCCACTATGCATTATGCAATAGCATTGTAGTTTCCTGGCTACTGTAGCAACACCAGATGATGAAAATAATAATAATAATAATAATAATAATAATAATAATAATAATAATAATAATAATAATATATTTATGTGCCACCAACTCAACCAAAAGAGACCCTGATAGAGAACTATCTTCTAGGAAAAACTCAGAAAAGAAATCAGTCTTTTCTCTGAATCGGGACTGACCAATTAGAGCCTCCTGTCCTTTTCTTTGATGGCCATGCTGAGACCATAACCATGACCTCCCAAGCTAATCAGCTTGAAAGATGAAAGCAAGTTGTCCATGTAGGGATCAGTTGGACAAGGGTGCTGAGCATTAAAGCTTGCTTTTGTTTCATCTGCTGAATGTGTTCCACTTCATGCTGTTTGTATCCAGATGTGACTGTCGATCTAAGTAACTAACTAACCTCACTCTGTCAAGGACATAGGAGTACTCATCTCAAATGATCTAAGCCCCAGAGCTCACTGTAACGGCATTGCCAAAAGGCATTAAGAGTTGTTAACCTAATTTTGCAAAACTTCTTATTAACATTAAATTGTTAACTAGGGCATACAAACCTTTGCCAGACCAATTCTCGAATACAACTCATCTCTCTGGAATCCACACTGTATATCGGACATCAATACAATTGAGCGAGTCCAGAGGTATTTCATGAGAAGAGTCCTCCACTCCTCTGCTCACAACAGAATACCTTATGCCACCAGGCTTGAAGTTTTGGGCTTGGACAATCTAGAACTACGCCGACTACGGTCTGACTTAAGCGTAGTAAACAAAATTGTCTGCTACAAAGTCTTACTTGTCAATGACTACTTCAGCTTCAACCACAATAATACACAGGCAAACAATAGATACAAACTTAAGGTAAATTGCTCCAAACTGGATTGCAGAAAATATGACTTCAGCAACGGAGTGGTCAATGCCTGGAATGCACTACCTGACTCTGTGGTTACTTCCACAAACCCTCAAACCTTTAACCTTAAACTGTCTACCATGGACCTCACTCCATTCCTAAGAGGTCTGTTTGGGGGCATGAATAAGCGCACCAGCGTGGCTACCATCCCTGTCCTACCATCCCCATTTATTTGTACTCATCTCCTGTGTTCATATCTATAATTATACCACTTTTCTCGTACAAGTTTGACAAACTAAATGAAAATAAAATAAAATAAAATAAAACCTCACTGCCTTCCTCCGTCCCCATTTTTCCTCAAAGGAATCGTAACATAATATCAATCAACATCATGAGACTTACTGATGAACCTTTTTAGAAGGACTCAAACTGAAATTCTTCATCTCAGGTTCTACAATATTTGTTGCAGAGAAGAGCCCACCGATGAGATGATCTCCTGGCCTGTAATGATTGAGTGGGTCTCTTGCATCCTTGTCCAAAGTTAAGAAGCACTTGGTGCCAAGCATCCCACAGGCTGCCTGGGGTAACAAAAGCTCCATCAGAAGCAGAAGCAGTTGGTTCATTTCTGGGTTAGCCAAAGAATTCCCTGCCTTGCATCTGATCTCAGAATCAGGAGAGCAGAAGCATTTGGAGACGTTGAAAGCAGATTGCTGCAAGACTGACTTTTCTAATATAATATGAAGTCCAGAGAGAACTTCCCCAATGATGGAAACTGGACCAATGCAGGAGCAGAGCTCCTGGTGTCCATGAAGCTTTCCAGGGTGACAAGACAACTTATACACTAACTTTCCTGATGCTGAATGTGTTGCTGCTGAGTCTGTTGACTTCCTTCAGACAATTTCCAGAGGGAAAAAGAATCCCTTGACATTTAGCAAGAAGGCTAGAAAGAAATCACTATCATTCTAATAATTAGCTGGGGAAGGAGGAGTTTTGCAAAGTCCTCCCTGCAGGGTGAACTGGGATCCAACTGAAAAAGTCCCAATGTAACTCAACGTAGTGGATTCCCAGAAAGCATCCACAACCAAATTCTTCTGTGGGCATTTGGGACACCTATCATTCTGCTGGGTTGATTTCCAGTTGTTTTTCTTTTTTGCTATTACATGTGACTGGTTTATTTTATAAAGTTGTGCTTTACACGTGATGAATTTACTGTTTTCTTACTGTGGACTTTTGAACATTATGATGCTGATGTGGCCTTAGACTTACTTTGCATTCCTTATTATTCAGAATGTTATGTTTTATGGTGGATACTTTATTTTTTTATTGTGAACTGCTGTGCATCTGTCTGGAATTGAATGCATACAAATCAAATAGATGTCCAGATGTCCATCCATCCATCCACCCACCCACCCACCCACCCATCCATACCTTCATGTAACATGTCCCTTTTCTACCTGGAACAGTCAAAGAAAAGAGTCAAAGAGTTTCTAAGAAATTTCTCCCATGCTATATAACCTCAGACATCTCTGGTTCTTTCATACTGATCCAGCAGGTAGAAAAGTCTATGTGTACCCTTCTGCCAAAATGAAAATCTATTGAGTAGCATTTCACTCTGAGTCTTAAATAATTTGCTTCCATAAATATCTCCTGCAATTCATCAATTTTGATTGTCCTTAGAAATGGTTCCATCCAGGAAAGGAGATTCCAAGAAAAACTCATCCTTTCCTTTCCTTTCCTTTCCTTTCCTTTCCTTTCCTTTCCTTTCCTTTCCTTTCCTTTCCTTTCCTTTCCTTTCCTTTCCTTTCCTTTCCTTTCCTTCCCTTCCCTTCCCTTCCCTTCCCTTCCCTTCCCTTGCCTTCCCTTGCCTTCCCTTCCCTCCACTCCACTCCACTCCACTCCATTCCACTCCACTCCACTCCACTCCACTCCACTCCACTCCACTCCACTCCTCTTTCCTCTCCTTCCCTTCTTTACTGTAGGTATCTTTGTCCACTTTCATCCACTCCATCAAAAGTTCCACTCCAAAAGTCAGTCAATACAAAAGCACATTCCAGCCATATCTCTGTTAAGGCTGTATCCATGTTTATCTACAGTGGCCAGAGAGGAGTGATCGCCACAACCTGCAAAATTGCTTCGATGGAAAATGTGACTGATGACACACCTTGGGGGAAGGGGTAAAACAGGGTCAGAGCTGGAACGTAAATTACGTGGGGTCAGAGTTGGCCTCACTTGGAACATGCTGACATGAAACTCCTAATAAATAATTGGATTTCTTTTGAAGCTTGGCTGGAGGCTCATGATTTAATAAGGTATCTTTGTCCACTTTCATCCACTCCATCAAAAGTTTCACTCCAAAAGTGATTCTGATGGAAGAAGAATCTGCTGTTAACTCAGAAAGCATCTCTGGCCTGCTCTGCGTTGAGGGAGCATGTCAGTCAAAACAAAAGCACATTCCAGCCATATCTCTGTCTCCATGTTTATCTACAGTGGCCAGAGAGGAGTGATCGCTACAACCCGCAAAATTGCTTTGATGAAGAATGTGACTGATGACACACCTTGGGGGGAGGGGGAAAACAGGGTCAGAGCTGGAACGTAAATTACATGGGGTCAGAGTTGGCTTCATTTGTAACGTGCTGACATGAAACTCCTAATAAATAATTGGATTTCTTTTGAAGCTTGGCTGGAGGCTCATGATTTAATTAGGGCATCAGTTGGAATCCTGACATCTGTTTTATGGTAAACGTTATTTTGCTCTTTTCAAATACTGAAAAATACACCAAATTTCCTGTGGATCACCCTTCAAACATCAACTGAGATGACAGCATAGCTAAGATTGAATCTCTGCTATCAAGAAAATTTGGGGATCATTGTAGTTTCCCTTTGCCTTGTTTCTATTTTTGGTAACAGGCTTAATCTTGGGAATCATTTAATTCCCAAAAACTCACTTACTGAAAGCCAATAGTCAGGATCTCCTCTATTTTATTTATTTATCTACCGTATTTTTTGGAGTATAAGGCACACCTTTCCCCCCCGCCAAAAGAGGGTGAAAATCTGGGTTCTTCTTATACTCCAAATGTAGCCCCACCCAGCTTCTCAAATGGAGCTTTCAGAGGCTGAAAAAAGCATCAGAAACAAAGCTTTAGAAAAGAAGCCCCCCAACAGATTCATAAATGAAGCCCTCAAAAAGCTTCAGAAAAGAAGCCCCCGAACAGAGGCTCTTTTTTCTGAAACTGTTTTGGAGGCTTTCAGAGGCAGGAAAAAAAGTGTTTTCTGAAACATGGTTTACAGAGTCACCATCTTGCTCCCAATAATCCTTTTATTGACCTCAGAAGGATGCAAGACTGAGTCATCCTTGAGCCAGTCGGATCAAACTCCTGCTGAATAAGCAGTGAGTTAGTCTGCAATACTGCTGTCATGGTTGACTAGCAGTCTTGCTTTTTTGTTGTTAGTTGTGAAGTCGTGTCTGACCCATCATGACCCCATGGACAATGTTCCTCTAGGTCTTTCAGTCCTCTACCATCCTCTGGAGTCCATTTAAGCTCCCTCCTACTGCTTCAGTGACTCCATCTAGCCACCTCGTTCTCTGTCATCCCCTTCTCCTTTTGCCCTCAATCGTTCCCAGCATTAGGCTCTTCTGCAGTGAGTCCTTCCTTCTCATTAGGTGGTCAAAGTATTTGAGTTTCATCTTCAGGATCTGGCCTTGCTTGCAACCAGACAATTATAACAGGTGGGGGAAGGGAAGGCCTTGGAATCCAAGGGAGGCTTGGGAAGGAAATTTGGAATACAAGTTTGTCAACTGGAAGTCTGAGACAGATCCAATATCTCAAGGTCACCAGCTGGGGAAGTCCGAGGCAGACAGACTGTTCCCAAAACAAAGAAAGTGCAAATGCATAGTGGACAATGGACAATGGGAGATCCAGGGGGGAAAGGGAAGTTTTCCTATGCTATTTTGAGAGGAAATCATTAGAACTGGCTTTTCTCCTGTACCTACATGGAATCTTCAGTAAAGTTACTTTATTTTTCAGAGTATAAGATGCACTCCCCCCCCAAAAAAAGGCTGATAACTTGGGTGCATCTTATACTCCAAATGTAGCCCCACCCACCATCCGGCCCCCACCCTTCGGCCACAGTACATCCTCTTCCTGGCTGCAGAAATTGCCACAGACAATGGCTCTTATTTTCAGCCTCCAAATGCTCCATTTGAGAGCTGTTCAAGGCTGCGGGGATTGCCAAAACACATCGCCACTTATCGCTGCCTGTGCACATTGTGTTGTTGGCCTCTGTGCATCGCGTTTTAGGCTTCAGCATGCCCCATTTTTGGCTTCTGCACCTCATGTTTTTGGGTAGCGATGGGCGGTGATGTGCCTTTTACGATCCCCGCAGCCATGAATGGCTCTCAAATGGAGCGTTTCGAGGCTGAAAACGTGAGGCACAGAGCCAAAAATGGCAATCCATTTTGCCAAAGCTACTGCCTTGTCTTACTGCTTCCACGCTTCACCTGCTTTACTAAGTGGAACTCCCTCTGACAATCAGATGTGCTCTTTCAGCTGTTGATCAGCCCCAGTGCCCACTCACAACCAGCGAACTAATGCGTGCTAAAACTGACCAGGCTAAGGACGCTAGCCAAATGAATACCTGGTAGACAGAGGCAGAATTTTTTTTTCTATTTTCCTTCCCAAAAACTAAGGGGCCTCTTATACTCCGGAGCATTTTATACTCCAAAAAATATAGTATACTCTTCTTAAAAAATGTCCCAGGAGTTTCTTTTGCTGTCTAACCCAATGGGACAATTGACAACTGCATTCTAACTAACTGACTGACTGACTGACTGACTGACTGACTGAAGCTGATGTAGATGGGATGTTCAGTTGCCTTTTTGTTTTCTAACTACATGAAATTAGTGTAGACATAGAGTGAAAGGCAGGGCAAGCATATCATTGACTGGGAATCTTGGATTCTGGGAATCCTGAATTATGCCTACTTTATCACTTTACGGCTGAAGGCTGTACAATTTAAAGCTTTGTTTTTACTTTGTATCTTGGTGCAAAAATGTATGTGAAACTTGTTGGTTTGAGAGCTGTTGTGCTTGAGGCATAAAATATTCCTGAGCATCTTTTTTTTCGTCAGAAGTAAATATTTTATTATTATCTCCATCCTCAGGGTGTTTTATTGGGCCTTGCATACCAGCCCTGAATCCAGAGACTTGGAATGTTTCCAAAAATTTCCTTTCTTGTGCAATAGATTATCTTTTCCAATTTCGTTTTGGAAAAAAAAATGCGTAGGTATCTTCAGTGCTTAGCCATCCTTTCCCCTTTCAATCAAATATTTCCTATCCTGCCAATCAGGGTTTCTTGGTCAATTCAGCTTTGCTTACATAATCTCTCCTGTCACCTTTCTCTTTGCAAGCAGGAACATCATACAACCATCTCACACACAATCCTGGCCTCTTAATTCCATGGTGGGATCTATTAGTCTCAACTCTCTGCTGATAATGCTCCCCCCCACTCAACCCACTATGGAGGAATGGCTGGTGAATTTGGTAGAATAGCTGAAATGGATAAATTAACTTATTTGATTAGAGAAAGGAAAAGATCTACAGTAATTGATAATCAGAAGCCTCTTATACATTTCTTCATAAAAAAAAAAAGCCAATAGAGAATATTTGTTGTTCAGGATTGAAATGAGGGATCTTTGGTTCCCTCTGAGCTTTCTAGCTTTCTTGCAGATGTTTCATGACCCAAACTAAAAACATCATCATTGTTAGTCACTCATGATAGTTATCAGCCCTGATGATGTTTCCCTCCCCCCGAATGCCATCACTCTGCTTAACAACTAATTCCCACAACACTGTCAAATAATGTATTAATATTATTATTCTCTTCCTTACTAGTATCTATCTCTTCCCACTTATTACTATAACCATGTTGCTTGTATCTTTCAATTTATATTGTTTTTATTTGTTTCCTAGTACAATTTGATAGCTTATTAGTAACCTTAACTATCACTAAGCCGGATCTTTTTATTCTTGATAAATATATTTTATTCTCCTTATGTACACTGAGAGCCTATGCACCCAAGACAAATTCCTTGAGTGTCCAATCGCACTTGGCTAATAAAGAATTCTATTCTATGTTACCTAGTTTGGGACATGAACCATATGCAAGAAAACAAGCCCGCATAGGGAGCACCAAGGACCCCGCAAATAAAAAGAAATGAACTTCTGATCTATAGTTTTGATTGTTAGACAGGATAGATTATAGGGAAAAAATACTTTCTTCTACCTGTTTGGTAGATCTTAATCATTATAAATATTTTATTAGTGAATTAATGTCCCTTGGATTAAAAAAAAAAAGTTATGACCATTTATGTTGCAGCTTTATTTTCCCCAATTGTTTGGCCTTATTTCTCTGAATCTGAGAGATTAAAAACACTTTTTCCTTTTGTAAAAGTAATCTGTTCACCCCAGAGGTGGGTTTCAGCAGGTTCTGACCAGTTCTGGAGAAGCAGTAGGGGAAATTTTGAGTAGTTTGGAGAACCCGTAAATACCACCTCTGACTGGCCCCTCCCCCATCTATTCTCTGCCTCCTGAGTCCCAGTTGATCGGGAGGAAATGGGGATTTTGCAGTAACCCTCCCCTGGAGTGGGGAGGGAATGGAGATTTTACAGTATCCTTCCCCTGCCATGCCCACCAAGCCACACTCACAGAACTGGTAGTCAAAAATTTTGAATCCCACCACTGGTTCAGCCCTACCCAAAAACAGAAATCGCAGGCACAGTGAAAAACATTTATGGAATGGGGGAAGTCCAAGTCCTTTAATAGGGTACAGAAACAAATGATACAAACATTTGGTACATGTGATACATCAGAAAGAAACCAATGAAAGAACGAAAGACATTTATTACATTTGACAAGTGAACCATAGAAAGCATTGATTAGAGATTACTTTCCACATGTGGTAAATTTATGGGTTACATCATGCTCTTTCCAAAATGGATTAGTATGTGACTTAAAACTTGCAAGTGTATTCAATTACTTTCAGAATACACTGACTACGATTCAGTTTTGAAAAGGCTGTTTTTTCCCCATGAAAAAACAGAAGAAAAACACGTTTTCCTAAAATCTGAAAGGAGGTCAACACTGCCAGACTAAAATTCTAATAACATCCTCACTTAAAGGCTAATAATGAAGCCCAAAATGCTAAATAAATAATACTAGAAGACACAGAAACATAAAAACATGGAAATTAGGCTTAAGCAGGAGATCACTTCAAAAAGCAGCCTGATAGTGTTTTCTCCTGAAAAGTATCCAATGGGTGAGAATTATATTGGGTGGGAATTATACTCCCAGAACATCCATCAGCATCACTTTTTTACTTTACTTTTGAACATCAGTTGTTCCTTTGTATTCAGATGTGGCCTCAGCAAAATGATGTAACACTTAGGGATGAAGATGCAACCCAGCATCCCAGCACTGGAAGCCAAGATGGAGAAGACCTGCACAGCAACCGTGAATTTCCCTTTGGTGCTGAGATAGGTAGGCACAAAGGAGATCCAGACACTGCAAAAGACCAGCATGCTGAAGGTGATCAGCTTGGCTTCGTTGAAGGACCCAGGTAGATTCCTGGCCAGGAAGGCCACTATGAAGCAAATGGCAGCCTGAAAACCCATGTAACCAAGGGCAACATAAAACATAGTGACAGAGCCTTCATTGCACTGCAGAACAATCTCTCTAGGCTGGGAATACATGTCAGAATCAGGGAATGAAGGAAAGACTCCTAACCAGGTGAAACAAATGACCACCTGGACACTAGAACAAGAAATGATGATGGTGTTGGTCAGACTCTTGCCCAGCCACCCTCTCACTCTGTTTCCTGGCTTTGTGGCCAGGAAGGCCAGCACCACCATGATTGTCTTGGCCAAGACGGAAGACACGGCAATTGAGAAGATGATGCTGAAAATTGTTTGTCGGAGAAGGCAGGTGGTTCTCCTTGGCCGACCAATGAAAAGAAAGGAAGTCAAGAAGCAAAGAAGAAGGGAGACCAGGAGGATATAGGAGAGGTCTCGGTTGTTGGCTTTGACAATTGGAGTTTCTTGGAATTTAATGAAGATTCCCAAGACTAAAACTGTGGTTAAGGTCAGGAATAGGGCAAAGAAAGTAAGAATAATTCCCAAATATTCTTGATGGGACAAAAAAGTGACAGTTTTGAGGATACATTGATCTCGATGCTTGTTCTGATACTGATTGTCTGGACATCTGGTGCAGTGGTCTGCATCTATAGAGGAAAAATGTAATTGTTGTGACCCCGACTCCCGAGCCTGTCCTAACAGAGGAAGAGGACTCAGAAGGTGATGGGGAGGAACTGATAAGGCCTCCCTCTCCAGGACCCTCCTCTCTGGCAATGCCTCAGGTTCCATCCGAAGGCCAAGAGGAACAGCCTGGGATATGCCAGGAGGAAAGCATATCGGAACAACAACAGATAGAGAGCGAGGATGATGAATCCTGGCTTGATCCCAGGCAGCGTCGGAAGAAGAAGTGTGCGCAGCAACGAAAGAGGCATGGGAGGGCCAGAGATTGAGCTGAGTCACTGAGCCACACCCCACAAGGAATAAAAGGGGGTGTGATTGCTCTTCAGGCTTTGTGACGGTCAAAGTTAAAAACCTAAGATTCACATCACGTTACCTGAAATCTGGATTGGACCCTGGTCAATTCTTGCTTTGTGGATTACTTTCTGCTACTGAATTGGACTGAGGAGAAACTCTGTCTCTTGATGACTATGAGTGAAAACTGACTTGGCAGGCATTTCGCGGTTTACTGCCAAAACTCTTATCTGCAAGGGTTTCTAGTCAGATTGCTTAATAAAATCTTGGTAGGCATGTCTGGTTGTGTGTTTGCCTGTGTGGGGAACAGGGACAGAATGTTAATATTTACCATGAATTTATAGGATGGGAGTTAGATTTTGAAATTAGGAAGCCCACATCTGAATTTGTGTGTGTATTCATCTGCAGGGAATGGGAGGCAGAGAGAAAAAATTAGGAGTATGTGTATACCTGTGCTTCTTTGCATTAGTATGTGTCTCAAATTGATAAAGTGTAACTAAATTTGGGGCAGAATTTGAGAGGAGACAATTCTAGGAAGCAAAAGGGGAGAAGGGACAACCATCTACATCAGGGGTGTCAAACTTAATTTCATTGAGGGTCGCATCAGGGCTATGGTTGACCTTGGGAGTGTGGTCAGGCATGGCTGGGTAGGTGTGGCCAGCTTGACACCACTCCCCAAACTGCTAGCATGTTTCCTCTTTGCATTGGGTAGACCAGGCTGAAGCCATGCTGGCCCAATCTTTCCTCTTTCCATTGGGTATACCGGGCCGAAGCCACGCTGGCCTGATCTTACCTCTTCATACTGGGTAGACTGGGCTGAAGCCATGCTAGCCTGAGATTTCTTCTTCTCATTGGGTAGACCAGGACGGCCCCATGGGCCGGATCCTGCCACATCGTAGGCCGGATGCAGCCCATGGGCCTTGAGTTTGACACCCCTGATCTACATCATGTAGGAAGGTTTCTAATGGACTAGGACTAGCCAATTTGACAAGGTTGGAATATTCTGGTTTTCCAAAATAGAGTTTGCTTTGTCCCATTACCCATTAATTGGAAGATAAAATCGAAATTCAATAATAATATTGTTCAACTATTTTTGCTTTCATTTTGTCCCACCAAATCCCAAAGTTTAATGATTAAAAAGGGGTAGATAAAGTTGTCTGGTTTGACCTTTCTCTCTAATCACAATCATGAGGAGAGGTTCCTCTCTGGTAGCAATGTTTTCCCCCAAATAGCTACTCCACAGGAAACACAGATCATGCCTGCCTACTCCTTGGATACTTTGGAGGAAGTTGGTTAGGCAGAAATGTGTCTATCCCGAGTCCACCCTGGAATGGAGGAGATGGCAAGATTACTGACTAGGTCCTGTGTGAGTTGGCTGTCAGGTCTGGAAGCCATCTTTTTCATTGCATCTTCAGGCATGCCGCATTTACTACTGTGGGAAACTGTGATGGGGGGATTGCATGGAGCATGGGTGATATATACAGGTAGTCATAATAACATTCCTTTCTCCGAAAGCCAAGGACATCTTCCCCTGCACCTGGAGGGTTAGAACTGGGAGGCATCTCCAGTCAGCATGGTGTTTGGATTGGGCCATGTGATGGATTTGTGGGTGTTGGTCAGGGACTTGGACTTTCCTTTGGGTGAGGAAAACCTGAAAGCTTTCAGATTTGGGTTTTCCCAGATGTGCCAATATGACCTCTTCAATAAAATGTAACTTTGAGGAAGGTCAAGCCTCGGAGTTTTCTTTCATTGGGGGTGTTACTTGGAACCCTGACATTGGAGATTAATTTATCTCAATGGAGAGCTTCATACTGTAGAAGCAACATCACTCTGTTTGTCATGGTGAAACAATGGGCTGCTTCATATCACTTCAACTGATCCTTCACAAAGTCACATATACTTCTTGATAGCTGCTTGGCTTCTTCTACACTTAACCTCTCATTCCAATGAATTCTCCCAGCTCATATTATTGTTATATCTTTGGTGAAATTAATTCTGATAGTTAAATTTATACTCCTTCCCAGTCCAACACCCAAATTAGAAATCTCTTCTTAGAAAAGATCTGCAGGAACCTTTGCTCCTATCCCAAGAACTATTTAGATTCCCATTCACCCACCTTCTTGGGTGGAAATGCTCCCTTCTGCACAAGGGACGCAGTTGTAGCAACAGATTGGTTTTCCTTCCTGGACCACCTTGAAATAGCCAAGTTGACAAGGCTCCACACACTGGGAGTGAGGCAAGGGCTGAAAGTGAACAGAATTTGTATTCAGAAGCATCTGCAAAACTGATTAGTTATGAAATGAATTATAGTGTTGGAATGGGATTGTCAGGTGCCATAGCTTATCTCGTCTCCAGAGAAAAGCAGCAGCATTGCCTTGGAGACTGGCATTTATCACCTCCTCAGCCTGAGTATCTCCTAGTATCTTTACACTTCAAGATTGGCTTGGTGATGTTTTGGGCTTTGGGAGGGGCTCTGTCTGCACTTTACTGTTTTGAGCGGGAAACTTGATTCCTGCCTAGATCTCTTGCTATCACAATCTTCCAATAAAAGTTTCCTTTTGAAATGGCTTTTGTTTCCTGAGTACTGCTTTCTTGAGAGGACTGGAGAGGCAGGACCTTACAGGGAAAAACAGGAGGTAGGTGCAAAATGGTCTAGAGGTTGACCATTCTGTTTCTACTCTGGGCCATGTTGTGGTGGCCACTCTAGAGAATTTTCTAGAAAGTTACTCTTGAAACTGGAAGCATGATAGTCAGACATGCTTCCATTTTGGAGGACTGTCTCTGGAAGGCTGTCAGAGAAACCTTTGGAGAAACAGATCATATGGAGGAGAAATGGGAATTCTGGATTTGTTCAACATGATGGGTTTTGCACTTTTCTTCTACTAAATAAGATCAAATTCTTGAATGTATACATGTCCAAATGAACATGTGTAACTCAATTGATTTTACTTCTCCCCTCCTCTTAAATCCTGCTTCCATGTCCTTCTATCCCCACATTTATACAGTCTTGTACTGTATAAATCATAAAGCATCTTTTTCTTTGTTAGTTATAAATGAAAAAATATAATCCTGAAGCATGAATTTGAAGGCAGTCAGGCTTACACATTGTTTGAGATGGAGGGGATTGATTGAGGTGATGGACAAAACTAAAGAGATGGGACATCTCATCCCCTACCTGATTGAGCCACTGAGGGCTCGTGATGGCTTCCTTGTTGATGCTGAATTTGACTCCAATGGTTCCTTCTCTGTCTAGACTCCCAAATTTCACTCTGGTGCTCGACTTATTAGTAAACAATACCCAGCTCACAATGTCAAAGTCAGCCATCAAATCTCCATTTCTATCCAAATACATTCCTTCTATGGTGTTGTTGTAGATCTGAGGATTATTCAGGAAATGGTGAAGCTACAGAATATAAGGAAAGAGGTTTTTACACAAATGGAATCATCTAAACAAGTTGATGTACAGAGATATAAGGAATTTGGCTTATTGAGCTGCAGCCCGTTTTTTTCTCAGGACAATCTGCATAGATTTGTCCTTCAGGTGACTTCCGGTTGGTGTGCTGCAGCAACATGGTGCTGAGTGAGTGATCGCTATTCCTCAACACCGTTTGTCACCGCGTTTTGGGGATCCCTTCTGGGGCGTGGGACCTGGAGAGCCCCGCGGACAATAGAGAGAGCCGGGTAAGCGAGAATGTGAAGTGCAAACACTCCTTGCAAAACCAGGCGGCTCTGTCAAACCAACGTGAGTGAGTCAGCCGTTCAATGGCTGACCTGAAGCTGTGATAGCCGACAACTAGATGGGAAACAAGGAAGATTGGAGGTTGCAGTGTCGAGACTGAAACATACCTTCCCTGCCTCTGCAGAATTTAACATCAAAAAGTGGTCGGCGGAGTCGGCGCTAGGGGCTCCGAGTGGAAACGAGCGGCGACGGAGATTAGAAAGCAGTTTGTAAAGGCACAGAGCTCGTCAAGCCAGTGCAGATAATGAAAGACTGAGGACGTTGAATCGCCTGCGTAAAAAGAGGTTTGGTAGGCACAGAGAGCAAGAAAAATATAAGAACCCAGAAGAATTTTGTTCCTCATTTTCTGGCTATAGCAGGAAGGTGAACTAAGCTGGAGATTGGACCCTACCTGACTGTACCAGAGAACAGGAAGTGCAGTCATTAAAGAAGCCTGACAGAGCAAAAACTGAAAAGGACAGGCATAGAGACAATATATCTGCAAGATTTACCATAGAGCTTTGGCTGTGGCTAAGAAAGGATTGAAGGAGATTGGTGACTGAGTGAAAAAGAACATTATCTTTGTGGAAAAATACTGTTAGTCCCCTTTTGCAACTGGGATACTTTTCCTCTTTTTTCTCCCTTCTTTTGATAACTTTGTCTTTAACATTCTGACCCTCTGCATAGTAATAGTGTCATTAATAAGAATTGTTAATTTTTATATTATTTAACTCCTGATTTTTTCTTGTATATAAGACATATTTTTATATAGTTTTACTAGATTTATATCCATTTAATTAACTATCTAATTATATTCATTTGTACTTATAGTAACTTTATGTATTTTATATATTGACTTATTGATATACAGTTATATAAGAATTATAGATTGCTGCAAGACTGACTTTTCTATTATAATATGAAGTCCAGAGAGAACTTCCCCAATGATGGAAACTGGACCAATGCAGAAGCAGAGCTCCTGGTGTCCATGAAGCTCAGTCCAGCTTTCCAGGGTGACAAGACTAATAATACACTAACTTTCCTGATGCTGAATGTGTTGATGCTGAGTCTGTTGATCTCCTTCAGACAATTTCCAGAGGGAAAAAGAATCCCTTGACATTTAGCAAGAAGGCAAGAAAGAAATCACTATTATTCTAATAATTAGCTGGGGAAGTAGGAGTTTTGCAAAGTCCTCCCTGCAGGGTGAACTGGGATCCAATTGAAAAAGTCCCAATGTAACTCAATGTAGTGGATTCCCAGAAAACATCCACAACCAAATTGTTCTGTGGGCATTTGGGACACCTATCATTCTGCTGGGTTGATTTCCAATTGCTTTTCTTTTATGCTATTATATACTTTATGACTGGTTTATTTTATAAAGTTGTGCTTTTGATGTGATGAATTTACTGTTTTCTTACTGTGGACTTTTGAACATTACGATGCTGATGTGGCTGTATCTTTATCCACTTTCATCCACTCCATTAAAAGTTTCACTCCAACAGTGAATGTGATGGAAGAAAAATCTGCTGTCAACTCAGAAAGAATCTCTGGCCTGCTCTTGAGTTGCCATTGGCAAGGGGGATGGGAAAACAAACTCTGTAGCTGCGGTGAGGCAGTATGTCAGTCAAAACAAAGCACATTCCAGCCATATCTCTGTTATCCACAGTGGTTATCCACAGTGGTATGGTTATCACTCCATGTTTATCCACAGTAGCCAGAGAGGAGTGATCTCTACAACCCGAAAATTGCTTCGATGGAGAATGTGACTGATGACACACCTTGAGGGGAGGGGGAAAACAGGGTCAGATCTGGAACATAAATTACATGGAGTCAGAGTTGGCTTCACTTGGAACGTGCTGACATGAAGCTCCTAATAAATTATTGGATTTCTTTTGAAGCTTGGCTCAAGACTCATGATTTAATGTGAATTATTTTCCAAGGATCTTGCCCAATAACCACAGACACGATTTGTCTCTATTTCAAACGTATTTATTTACACCATTTCCTTTTCTTTCAGGTGCACATCTGGAACTGAGTTGGTGGATCCCTGTGCACGGCCTTATGTATGGCGAGGGCGGAGTCAAGGTAAGGAGGGGTCATGGGAAGGGCTAGGTAAGGGAGGAGGGGTCAGTCAATGCATTGATATATACATAGTTAGGCATTTACTCATAACAAATCCCCTTCTAAATGCCTAACGTTTGGAGTTGATTCCGTACAAGGTATAGCCACTCCTAATTTTGATGTCAGATATGTGTGTTGTCTGCTTGGTAATGGTTTTGTCAGAATGTCTGCGACTTGTTCAGAACTTTCACAATGTACGGCTCTGATGAAACCTACGTTCGATAACTGTCTGACGTGTTTGTGCTTGATGTCGATGTGTCTGGATCTTTGACCTACTGCGTCTGCGTTGGAAATGTCTATGGCTGCTTTATTGTCCTCGTGGATTGTTATTGGGTAAACTGGTTCAGTCCATATTTCAGAAAGCAGGTCATCGAACCACACTAAGTTGTTAGCTGCTTTTGACAGGCAGATGTACTCTGCTTCCGCTGTGGATGTGGCAACCAGATTCTGTTTACCGGTATACCAATGTACCGGGCAATTATTGATGAGAAATATGTAACCAGAGGTGCTTTTTCTGCTCTTGGTATCACCTGCCCAGTCAGCATCCGCATAGCAGGTCAGCACGGGTTCTTTGGACTTGGATGGTTTCAGACATAGGTATGCGTCTATGCTATGTTTCAGGTACCTAATTATTCGTTTTACCCCTTCCCAGTGGTATATTTTGGGTTCACTGACGTGTCTGGATAACAGGTTAACTGCTAAGCTGATATCAGGCCTTGTCCAACTGGCAATATATAGGAGGGATCCAATGACGGATCTATACAGAGTATTGTCCTTAAATGACTCCCCCTCTTCATGCATGTGTTTCAGGAAGTCTGTTTGCATGGGTGTTTCACATGGCTTAGCATCCTTCATGTTATACCTGTGTATAAGTTCTAATATTTTTTTCCTTTTGTGATACCCTGAACCCATTCTCTGTTTTCTCGATTTGCACCCCTAGATATTTGTTGACTCTCCCTAGGGTCTTGAGTGTGAAGTGTTTCCCCAGTTCTTTGGCGAATTCATCGCATTTTCGCTTGTGTTGTCCTAAGTACAGAATGTCGTCTACGTAAATGAGTGCGTACTCGACTGATGTGCCCTCCCTCTTGACGAAGAGGCAGAGGTCCGCTGAGGTGGCGGTGAAACCCATGTCCCTGAGTGTTTTGGCTAGACACTTATATCATCTTTTTCCCGACTGCCTAAGACAGATGCTATTACTAGGTCACTTTTGACACTTTCTGCCCTAACTGTAGGTGAATAGGTATCCGTGTAGTCGTCCGGATACCTCTGTGCGAACCCCTGAGCCACGAGCCTAGCCTTGTAGAGGGTCTTGTTATCTTTGAGTTCCTTAATTTTGAAAACCCATTTTGTACCTATGAGTGTTTTGTCGACTGGGACCTTAGAAGGGGTGTACACGTTTAGTTCCCTTAGGCTAGCCATTTCCTTTTCCATAGCTTGTTCCCACCTATTTCTCTCTTCTTGTGGCAGACTGATAATTTCCTCGTATGAGTTGGGGATCGTTCTATTTGGGTGTATGGACATGACATAATCCTCAAATCTCTTTGGCATTCTATTTCTGTTGTGCCTTATGGGCCTGTTAGGTCGTGTGTTGGTGTCGTGCATGTATTTGGCTTCTTTCTCTGTGACTGCATCTATCTTAATGATGGGGTGGTCTTCCTTCCACCCTTTGGTCGCTATCTCATGGTGTCTCGGTTTTTGCCTTTCTTGTGTATCTGTTTCTAATGTGGTGGGTTTGCTTTCATCCCTTAATTTGTCTGTGTCTTCCTGTCTGATGAGTGTTTCATTGAGATGTATCTTTGACCAGTTGGTGTTCTCGTGGAACACTGCGGTTCTGGATATGATGAACCTGTTGTCCCTGTCTATGAATCTGTACCCTTTTGTGCCTGGTTCATACCCCATGAATCTTAATCTCTTTGAGACCTTGTCCCCTTTTTGCCTCAGCTGTCTGAGGATATGCACATCCGCCATGACTCCAAATATGTACAAGTGTGTAATGTTTGGCTTTCGGTCGTACATCACCTCGTAAGGTGTTTTCTCTACTACGCTAGACCAGAGCCTGTTCAGCGTATAATTTGAGTAGGCAAGTGCTTCTGCCCAGAATGGCTGCCCTAACCCTGCATCCTCTAGGGCGCATCTCATCATTGTTTGTAGGACTCCATTCCTTTTCTCTACGACTCCATTCTGGAATGCGGAAAAGGGAGAAGTCGTGTAGTGTATTATCCCATGCATCTTTAACCAGTTCGAGAAGTCCCTTGACAGGAACTCAGACACCCTATCCATCATTATTTGCCTTATTTTTGTATTGTGTTGCGTCTCCACCCTCTTGTAAAATTCCTTAAATTTCTGAAATACCTCGCTCTTATGGTTAATGGTATACACAAAGCCATAGCGGCTGTAGTCATCTACTATTGTCAGAAAATATCTCTTTTTGTATTTTATAGAGGGCTTCATGGGGCCCACAATGTCCATGTGTACCAAGTGGAAGATAGAGTTGGTGGTGTGGGTGGCCTTCCTAGGTCTGGGTTTGGTCTTTAGCTTAGATGATTTACATCCGGAGCACTCTAAGTAGTTTTTACAATTTTTTATTTTCAAGTCACTGGTACATTCTGTCATTTTTTGGATGACTGGGAAGCTGGCATGGCCCAACTTTCTATGTAGCAAATGGGCACAGTCATCGTGAATGGGTTTGCCAATTAACAATTTCCCTCTGTGTGTTGTACTGTTTTCGGTGGGGTCATCTTCCCTGTTCCCCTCTATCTCAACTTGGGTATTGGCTTTATTCTCTGTGTTTTCTAGTTGGTGATTACGTGGGTCTGGCTATTCCTCTTAGGATGGAGGTATGTTAGCCCTCCATCAATGACTATTTTGCCGATGCTTTCCCTGTCCTTGGTCATGTAGGCTTTTCCTTCTTTAAAGGTGGTCTCTATACCCATGTCCTTGCTGAGTTTAAGTGCTGCTAAGATATTGTGGGGTATTTCGGGTATGAGCAATATCCCCTCTATCATTTTTTTTTTATTTAAAAAGTTTTACAAATACATTTTCTCCCCAATTTCCCTGAGTCTCCGGAGAAGGGTGGCATATAAATCGATCCAATAAATAAATAAATAAATAAATAAATAAATAAATAAATAAATAAATCATCATTATTAGTCACTCATGATAGTTATCAGCCCTGATGATTTTCCCTCCCCCCCGAATGCCATCACTCTGCTTAACAACTAATTCCCACACCATTGTCAAATAATGTATTACTATTATTATTCTCTTCCTTACTAGGATTTATCTCTTCCCACTTATTACTATAACCATGTTGCTTGTATCGTTCAATTTATATTGTTTTTATTTGTCTCCTAGTACAAATTGATAGCTGATTAGTAACCTTGACTATCACTTAGTGTTGTATCTTTTTATTCTTGATGAATGTATTTTATTGTGCTTATGTACACTGAACGCCTATGCACCCAAGACAAATTCCTTGAGTATCCAATCGCTCTTGGCCAATAAAGAATTCTTTTCTATCTTACCTAGTTTGGGATATGAAACATCTGCAAGAAAACGAGCACGCATAGGGAGCACCAAGGACCCCACAAATAAAAAGAAATGAACTTCTGATCTATAGTTTTGATTGTTAGACAGGATAGATGTGGCATTGATGAAATTTACAGGGCCTTCACAAATTATGGAAGAAGAAACAAACTCCCTAAAGAAGTACACATCAGATTTACGAAGAAAACAATGAAAGAAGAAATATACCAAAAGATGAGAGAGGAGACAGTTATGTACAAAGGGAGGGAAGTTCTAACACTAAAACAAGTACCGAGAAGGGCCAGGGATAGGAGAAAATATTATAACTTCTTAACCCGACAGTTAAATAAGCTCAAGATAAAATTCAGATGGCTTATACCAGAAGGAGTACTTATTTCATGGGAAGGAAGAAAATTTCGAATTGACACCATAGAAAAAGCCCAGGATTTCGCCGATCAACACCTAGGATATGAAGGAGAACAGGAGAGCAGAGGAGGTAGAGAAGATCAAAACCCTAGTGACCAAGAAGAGCAACCAACAAACAAGGAGGACAAGGAACGGAAGAGGGGAAAGTTGGGGAAGGAGGAAGTGACGGGGACTACACAAAGAGTCACAAGAAACACAACAAAACTTAAAATAACAGACAAATAAACAACAGCAGGAATGGAAGAAGAACTAAAACTCATCTCTATAAATATAAATGGTCTAAACTCACCAAACAAAAGACATCAGACATTCACTAAACTGCAAAAATTAGGAGCAGATATAATTACATTACAAGAGGTACACATAAAAAACAACAGAAAAAATTACTCAAAAATAAAAAACTAGGAATAATATACACATCCTTAGGCAACTGTAAAAAAAGGGGAGTGGTAATATATGTCAGAGACCATATAAGAACAAAGCCAATATATGCGGACAAAGAGGGTCGAGTCTTAATAATAGAAGTAAAACTGGAAACAAAAATAATATTGTTAGTAGCCATCTACGCTCCAAATGGAAACCAAATAGACTTCTTTAAAAAAACTACACGATAAATTAAAGGAGCTGGATTATGAAAATATTTGCATCGTCGGAGATTTTAATGCAATTGTTAACACACAAGAAGATTACCACAGTAATAGGAAGAATAAAATCAAAAGAAAGACATTGCCACAAACATTCAAGGATTTGGTACAAGAAATGAGTCTACATGACACTTGGCGAGAATTAAATACTAAAACCAAATAGTACACATACTTTTCTGGCCCACATCAATCGTGGTCAAGACTGGATATGGCTTGGATGACACCCCAATTAAGTAAAGAAATACACGACGTAGAAATTATGCCTAGCATATGGGCCGACCACAATCCCATTAAAATAATTTGGAAAGGCTCCCAAAAACAAAAAAGATGGAAAATGGACACAAGTATTATAAAGGAAAAAGAATATCTACAAATGATAGAAAAGGAGATTAAGATATTTTTTCAAATTAACACAAAGGACCAAACGTCGTTACAAAATTTATGGGACACAACGAAAGCTTATATTAGGGGCTTAAACATTGCATATGTGGCAAAAAGAAAAAAAGAGAAACAAAGAATTAGGAATGACTTATTGGAAGAAATCAGGATAGAGGAAACTAAATTACAACAGTACCCTAATAACAAGATAGCACAGCAAAAACTTAATTTGGCTAAACACAAATTGAATTTGACTACAAAAATTGAATTGGCACAAAAAATAAAAATGGCAAAACAGACCAATTTTGAACATGCAAACAAAACTGGATGCTGGTTAGGTTACAAATTAAAAAAAAACAAACAGAAAAAAGAATTATTCACCAACTCCAAGATGAATCAGGATCTTTAATCCACACACACCTAGATAAGAAAAACATAATCAAAACATTCTTTCAAAATCTCTATCGACAGGAAGATGTCCCGGAAGACCAAATTCGATTTTTTTTTAGTAAAGTTAATATTACACAATTCGAAGAAGAGCACAGAGAGACCCTGAACTGTCCCATAACAATGATCGAACTGACCGAAGCTCGCAAAAAACAAAAGAACAATAAAACCCCAGGACCAGATGGAATTCCTACTGAATTTTATAAACACTCCCAACAAGAAATAGATGAAACACTGCTACAAGTCTTTAATGCAGCATTATTGACAGCTGAAATTCCAAAATCATGGACAGGTACCATTATTATGTTAATACACAAATAAGATTTAGATCCGACCCAAGTTAGAAATTACAGACCCATTTCATTACTCAATGTGGATTACAAACTATTTATGTCAATACTAGCACAGAGACTCAAAACAATAATTCATAAATATATACATGCAGACCAAAACAGCTTTATACCCAGGAGGCAGATCAAAAATAATTTGAGAACCGTTATAGATATTCTGGAATATTACGATAAGAAGATAGAAAAGGAAGTAGCCTTAATATCTCTCGATGCCCAGAAGGTCTTTGATAACTTAAATTGGTCCTTTCTTACAATACAACTTGAGTCGATGAATTGCGGAGAGAAATTCCTTAAATTGATAAGAAAAATCTACTGTCAAACAGCCAAAATTACAATAAACGGTGACATGACACAAACTTTTGACATTCAGAAAGGAGTACGACAAGGTTGCCCCATGTCACCTCTATTATTTATAATCGCATTGGAAGTTTTACTAACGGAAATCAGGAAGGAGGAAGACATTAAAGGCCTTAAGATCCGGGGAGAGGAGTATAAACTACTTGCCTTCGCAGACGATGTGATTTTCATACTGGAAAACCCAATACTATCTGGAACCAGGTTGATGACAATGATAGAGGAATACGGGGAAGTTGCAGGCCTCAAAATAAATAAGCAGAAGACGAAAGTACTGACAAAAAATATGACGCAAACACAGAAGTTGAAATTAGAAGAAGAATTAGGTATTCAAATAGTAAAGAAAATAAAATACCTAGGTATTTGGTTGACAGCAAAAGCAACTACAATCAAAGAAGATAATTATACTAAATTGCTAAAACAAATCAAAAAAGACTTGGAAATTTGGAGTAGATTACAACTGTCATTGATGGGCAGAATTGCCTCAATAAAAATTAATATATTACCAAGAGTATTATATCTATACCAAGTGATACCAATACACCCTGGAAGAGATTTCGTTAAGAACCTCAACAAAACAACAATGAACTATATATGGCAGGGAAAGAAGGCCAGAATTAAAATCAAAGCTCTACAGGATTCACGAGACAAAGGAGGCCTAGCAATACCAGATTGGGAACTCTACTACAAGGCATCAGGACTGACTTGGATCAAAGAATGGATGAAACTGGACAACAAAAGAACTCTATATTTAGAAGGCTTCGATTTAATAAGAGGATGGCACGCTTTCCTATGGGACGGATCGGACAAACAACACATGTACTTCCAACGTCATATAATTCGAGCTTCACTATTCAAGATTTGGCAGGATATTAAGAGAACTCACTATACCAGAATACCAAAATGGTGGTCCCCGATGGAAGCATTGATATACCCGAATACCCTCGAAATAGGAAAGATGATGCGGTATCAAGACTTATTGAATCTGGAAGGCGAACTCATCTCAAGACAACAACTCCAAAACTCTGGTATAAATATCGATTGGTGGCCCTATACTCAAATACACTCAAGACACACAGCAGACAAAAAGCAATATGGAATCTCGAATAATTTAAACAAATTGGACAAGATTTTACAAGGGCTGGAACAAAAGATGATAACCAAAATATATAACTATCTTCTTAGATATAAATTATTAGAAGAAACAGTAGAAAAAACATGATAAGGTGGGCCAGGGACATAGGGCACAACATTCAATTGGCAAACTGGGAGAAATTGTGGAAACAAAATATCAAAATGACAAGAGCCACATCCTATAAAGAAAATCTCATAAAAATGTTTTACAGATGGCACCTAGCACCAGCCAGATTAGCCAAAATATACCCGAACGTCTCCCCACACTGTTGGAAGTGCAAAACAAAAAAGGGGACATATTACCTGGTGCAAATGTACAAAGGCCCAACAATATTGGAAGGACATAAAGGAAACTATTGAAGAAATAATAAATCAACAAGTAGAAAACACTCCAGAATTCTTTTTATTTGGAATGATAACAACACAGCACAACAAAGAGACAAAATATCTCATCATACACATTCTGACAGTAGCACAGTTATTGTTCGCTCAAAATTGGAAAGCAGATCAACTCCCAACCAAAGACAAATTAATCTCAAAGAAAACAGAATGTGCCGAAATGGATAGATTGACGCTGGAACTCCAGGATAAGGAAGAAAGTGAATACTATCTTGTGTGGCACCGATGGTATCAATGGCTGGAAAAGAAAATCAGTACAAATGTAGATGACAGAAAATAGGGTAGAAAATTAAAAATAGGAAATGAATAAAGAGGAGATGCAAGATTATTTTTAATTTAAAACACTTGAATCAAGAATATATCATTTATTCATTAATTTACAAAGCAATATAATATATATTCTGAGGATGACCAAAATATATATGTAAAATGTGGTGTGGGTATGTAGGTGGTGGGAATTTGTTTGTCTTTGTAATGTCTTTATATTTTTTGTATTGTCTTTATATCCTTGTTTAAAATGCAATAAAAAATAATAAAAAAATAGGATAGATTATAGGGAAAAAAAATACTTTCTTCTACCTGTTTGGTAGATCTTAATAATTATAAATATTTTATTAGTGAATTAATGTCCATTGGATAAAAAAAAAAAAGGTGATGATCATTTATGTTGCAGCTTTATTTTCCCCAATTGTTTGGCTTTATTTCTCTGAATCTGAGAGATTAAAAACACTTTTTCCTTTTGTAAAAGTAATCTGTTCACCCCAGAGGTGGGTTTCAGCAGGTTCTGACCAGTTCTGGAGAACCAGTAGGGGAAATTTTGAGTAGTTTGGAGAACCAGTAAATACCACCTCTGACCGGCCCCGCCCCCATCTATTCTCTGCCTCCTGAGTCCCAGCTGATCGGGAGGAAATGGGGATTTTGCAGTAACCTTCCCCTGGAGTGGGGAGGGAATGGAGATTTTACACTATCCTTCCCCTGCCATGCCCACCAAGTCACACCGACAGAACCGGTAGTAAAAAAATTTGAATCCCACCACTGGTTCAGGCCTACCAAAAACAGAAATCGCAGGCACAGTGAAAAGCATTTATGGAATGGGGGAAGTCCAAGTCTTTTAATAGGGTACAGAAACAAATGATACTAAAATTTGGTACCTGTGATACATCAGAAAGAAACCAATAAAAGAACGAAAGACATTTATTACATTTGACAAGTGAACAATAGAAAACATTGATTAGAGATTACTTTCCACATGTGGTAAATTTATGGGTTACATCATGCTCTTTCCAAGATGGATTAGTATCTGACTTAAAACTTGCAAGTGTATTCAATTACTTTTAGAATACACTGACTAAGATTCAGTTATTGAAAAGGCTGTTTTTTCCCCATGAAAAAACAGAAGAAAAACATATTTCCTATAATCTGAAAGGAGGTCAAATTCTAGACTAAAATTCTAATAACATCCTCACTTAAAAGCTAATAATGAAGCCCAAAATGCTAAATAATACTACCAGACACAGAAGCATAAAAACATGGAAATTTGGCTTAAGCAGGAGATCACTTCAAAAAGCAGTCTGATAGTGTTTTCTCCTGAAAAGTACCCAATGGGTGAGAATTATATTGGGTGGGAATTATATTGGGTGGGAATTATATCCCCAGAACATCCATCAGCATCACTTTTTTACTTTACTTTTGAACATCAGTTGTTCCTTTGTATTCAGATGTGGCCTCAGCAAAATGATGTAACACTTAGGGATGAAGATGCAACCCAGCAGCCCAGCACTGGAAGCCAAGATGGAGAAGACCTGCACAGCAACCGTGAATTTCCCTTTGGTGCTGAGATAGGTAGGCACAAAGGAGATCCAGACACTGCAAAAGACCAGCATGCTGAAGGTGATCAGCTTGGCTTCGTTGAAGGACCCAGGTAGATTCCTGGCCAGGAAGGCCACTATGAAGCAAATGGCAGCCTGAAAACCCATGTAACCAAGGGCAACATAAAACATAGTGACAGAGCCTTCATTGCACTGCAGAACAATCTCTCTAGGCTGGGAATACATGTCAGAATCAGGGAATGAAGGAAAGACTCCTAACCAGGTGAAACAAATGACAACCTGGACACTGGAACAAGAAATGATGATGGTGTTGGTCAGACTCTTGCCCAGCCACCCTCTCACTCTGTTTCCTGGCTTTGTGGCCAGGAAGGCCAGCACCACCATGATTGTTTTGGCCAAGACGGAAGACACGGCAATTGAAAAGATGATACTGAAAATTGTTTGTCGGAGAAGGCAGGTGGTTCTCCTTGGCCGACCAATGAAGAGAAAGGAAGTCAAGAAGCAAAGAAGAAGGGTGACCAGGAGGATATAGGAAAGGTATCGGTTGTTGGCTTTGACAATTGGAGTTTCTTGGAATTTAATGAAGATTCCCAAGACTAAAACCGTGGTTAAGATCAGGAATACGGCAAAGAAAGTAAGAATAATTCCCAAATACTCTTGATGGGACAAAAAAGTGACAGTTTTGAGGATACATTGATCTCGATGCTTGTTCTGATACTGGTTGTCTGGACATCTGGTGCAGTGGTCTGCATCTATAGAGGACAAATGTAATATTTACCATGAATTTATAGGATGGGAGTTAGATTTTGAAATCAGGAAGCCCACATCTGAATTTGTGTGTGTATTCATCTGCAGGGGATGGGAGGCAGAGAGAAAAAATTAGGAGTATGTGTATACATGTGCTTCTTTGTGTTAGTATGTGTCTCAAGTTGATAAAGTGTAGCTAGATTAGGGGCAGAATTTGAGAGGAGACAGTTCTAGGAAGCAAAAGGGGAGAAGGGTACAACCATCTACATCAGGGGTGTCAAACTTAATTTCATTGAGGACCGCATCAGGGTTATGGTTGACCTTGGGGGGTGGTGGTCAGGCATGGCTGACTGGGTGGGTGTGGCCAACTGGGTGGGTGTGGCCAGCTTGACGCCACTCCCCAAACTGCTAGCATGTTTCCTCTTCGCATTGGGTAGACCAGGCTAAAGCCACGCTGGCCTGGCTTTTCCTCTTCGCACTGGATAGACTGGGCCAAAGCCATGGTAGCCTGAGATTTCCTCATCTCATTGGGTAGACCAGGATGGCCCCATGGGCCGGATCCCACCACATCACAGGCCGGATGCAGCCCATGGGCCTTGAGTTTGACACCACTGATCTACATCATGTAGGGAGGTTTCTAATGGACTAGGACTAGCCAATTTTACAATGTTAGAATATTCTGGTTTTCAAAAATGGAGTTTGATTTGTCCCATTACCCATTAATTGGAAGATAAAATTGAAATTCAATAACAATATTGTTCAACTATTTTTGCTTTCATTTTGTCCCAGCAAATCCCAATGGTTAATGATTAAAAAGGGGCAGATAAAGTTGCCTGGTTTCACCTTTCTCTCTAATCGCCATAATGAGGAGAGGATCCTCTCTGGTAGCAATGTATTCCCCCAAATAGCTACTCTATAGGAAACACAGATCATGCTTGCCTACTCCTTGGATACTTTGGAGGAAGATGGATAGGCAGAAATGTGTATATCCCGAGTCTACCCCGGAATGGAGGAGATGGCAAGATTACTGACTAGGTCCTGTGTGACTTAGCCATCAGGCCTGGAAGCCATCTTTTTCACTGCATCTTCAGGCCTGCCACATTTACTACTGTGGGAAACTGTGATGGGGGGATTGTATGGAGCATGGGTAATATATACCGGTAGTCATAATAACATTCCTTTCTCAGAAAGTCAAGGACATCTTGCCCTGCACCTGGAGGGTTAGAACCGGGAGGCATCTCCAGTCAGCATGGTGTTTAGATTGGGCCATGTGATGGATTTATGGGTGTTGAGCAGGGATTTGAACTTTCCTTTGAGTGGGGAAAATCTGGAAACTTTCAGATTTGGGTTTTCCCAGATGTGCCAATATGACATCTTCAATAACATGTAACTTTGGGGAAAGTCAAGTCTCGGAGTTTTCTTTCATTGGAGGTGTTACTTGGAACTCTGAGATTGGAGATTAATTTATCTCAATGGAGAGCTTCATTCGGTAGAAGCAACATCATTCTGTTTGTCATGGTGAAACAATGGGCTGCTTCATGTCACTTCAACTGATCCTTCACAAAGTCACATATATTTCTTGATAGCTGCTTGTCTTCTTCTACACTTAACCTCTCATTCCAATGAATTCTCCCAGCTCATATTATTGTTATATCCTTGGTGAAATTAATTCTGATAGTTAAATTAATACTCCCTCCCACTCCAATACCCAAATTAGAAATATCTTCTTAGGAAAGATCTGCAGGAACCTTTGCTCCTATCCCAAGAACTGTGTGATTCCCATTCACCCACCTTCTTGGGTGGAAATGCTCCCTTCTGCACAAGGGACACAGTTGTAGCAACATATTGGCTTTCCTTCCTGGACCACCTTGAAATAGCCAGGTTGACAAGGCTCCACACACTGGGAGTGAGGCAAGGGCTGAAAGTGAGTAAAATTTGCATTCAGAAGCATCTGCAAAACTGATTAGTTAAGAAATGAATTATAGTGTTGGAATGGGATTGTCAGGTCCCATAGCTTATCTCGTCTCCAGAGAAGAGCAGCAGCGTTGCCTTGGAGATCGGCATTTATCACCTCCTCAGCCTGAATATCTCATAGTATCTTTACACTTCGAGATTGGCTTGGTGATGTATTGGGCTTTGGGAGGGGCTCTGTCTGCACTTTACTGTTTTGAGAGGGAAACTTAATTCCTGCCTAGATCTCTTGCTATGAGAATCTTCGAATAAAAGTTTCCTTTTGAAATGGCTTTTGTTTCCTGAGTACTGCTTTCTTGAGAGGACTGGAGAGGCAGGATCTTACAGGGACCAACAAAAGAGGTATGTGCAAAATGGACTAGAAGTGGACCATTCTGTTTCTCCTCTGGGCCATGTTGTGGTGGCCACTCCAGAGAATTTTCTAGAAAGTTACTCTTGAAACTGGAAGCATGATAGTCAGACATGCTTCCATTTTGGAGGACTGTCTCTGGAAGGCTGTCAGAGAAACATTTGGAAAAACACATCATATGGAGAAGATTTTGGATTTGTTCAGCATGATGGGTTTTGCACTTTTCTTCTCCCAAATAAGGTCAAATTCTTGAATGTATACATGTCCAAATGAACATGTGTAACTCAATTGATTTTACTTCTCCCCTCCTCTTAAATCCTGCTTTCATTTCCCTCCATCCCCACATTTTTTCCCTCTATGTCCCCAGACCAAAGTCTTCTACTGTGTAAGTCATAAAGCATCTTTTCCTTTGCTGGTTATAAATGAAAGAATATAATTCTGAAGCATGAATTTGAAGGCAGTCGGTCTTATATATAGTTTGGGATGGTGGGGTACACTGATTGAGATGATGGACAAAACTACTGTGTTTTCCCCAAAATAAGACGCTGTCTGATATTTTTTGAACGCTGAAATCAATGCTTGGCCTTATTTTTGGTGAGGTCTTATTAATTTAGGGTGTGTGGAGCAAGACGGGGCTCCTCTTGATGATTTCCAGCTCTGTCTCCCTAGCCCTAACTAGAGGAAATGGCGAGGACTGGCTGCACATGTGCTTAAATATTTTTTGGGAGGGCTTATTTTTTTTGGGGGGGGCTTATTTTAGTCCATGCGCTCAAAAACCTGATTGGACTTATTATCAGGGAATGTCTTATTTTCAGGGAAACACGGTAAAGAGATGGGAAACCTCCTCCTCTACCTGATTGAGCCACTGAGGGCTCGTGATGGCTTCCTTGTTGATGCTGAATTTGACTCCAATGGTTCCTTCTCTGTCTAGACTCCCAAATTTCACTCTGGTGCTCGACTTATTAGGAAACAACACCCAGCTCACAATGTCAAAGTCAGCCATCAAATCTCCATTTCTGTCCAAATACATTCCTTCTATGGTGTTGTTGTAGATCTGAGGATTCTTCAGGAAATGGTGAAGCTACAGAATATAAGGAAAGAGGTTTTTACACAAATGGAATCATCTAAACAGGTGGATGTACAGAGATATAAGGAATTTGGCTTATTGAGCTGCAGCCTGTTTTCTTCTCAGGACAATCTGCATAGATTTGTCCTTCAGGTACCAATGGCGGATGTTTTCTTTCCAACATCTGGCATTCCCAACTAGCCCACATTTTCTTGTTTTCTGGTTTTATTTCTCCCCTTAGTTCTCTTGAAGATAAGCAGATGGCAGAAGGGCAGGAGAAGGGAAATCCATTACCTACAAATATATTTGCTTACATTATCTGTTGCTTATCCATGAGTTTTCCCCTCCTCCCTGAGATGTCCTGCATAGCTATAGATACATCGTTTTGTCTACAGAGATTTATCTTAACATTATTTGGAGAGTTTCTCCTGTGCACATTCAATAACAAACTCCGCAGTGAGCTTTATTTATTTTGGGTCCTGTGTTTTGATTCCACAAGAGAGATAGATTGACAGAGTTGGAAGGGACCTTGTAGGTCATCTAGTCCAACCCCCTGCCCAAGCAGGAGACCCTACACCATTTCTGACAAATGGCAGTCCAATCTCTTCTTGAAGGCTTCCAATGATGATGTTCCCACAACTTCTGAAGGCAAGCTGTTCCATTGGTTGATTGTTCACACTGTCAGAAAATGTCTCCTTATTGTAGAAGACAAAGCATCAGTTTGTACAACTCAGTCCTGGAAATATAATAATTTAATAGTTATAATAATAATTTAACAAAGTTGGAAGGGACCTTGGAGGTCTTTTAGTCCAACCCCCTGCCTAAGCATGAAACCCTACACTACTTCAGACAAATGGTCTAATCTCTTCTTATAAACTTCCTGTGTTATGAATTGGCTTTCGGAAATTGGGAAGCAAATGTCAATATTTATAATTGACTCTTCCATCTGCTCGTTATCTAAAAAAGCTTTATCACTGATTCTAAGAGAAATCTTGAATATTGATTCTGGCACTCTTCAGGTGATTTTACAAGAATATACAATATAATTGTAATATTAAATACAATGTAGTGTAACATTATAATAAATTGGGAGATAATCCAAAATCCCTTTCCACAAGCATCAAATTCTAGAATCTGAAGAAAGAAAAGCTCAAAGCACTTGAAGTAAAATACATGAAGTAAAATAATTGTAGTGGTGTGTGACAACATAGGCAAGGTATAACTTGCCATTCAGCAATGCTGGAGGCCAAATGTAAAAGAAAGAGTAATTCAATATTTAATGTTACATGTAATAACAGCGGCAATGGAATTATGTATGCACAAAATTGGAAAAACCAAAGTATACTGACAGAGGAAATGGTAGTAAAGAAAATATTAGAATGTGCCAAAATGGACAGGTTAACGATGGAAATTAAAGACAAAGGAGAAACAGCGTATTACTTAATATGGGGCCTATGGTACAATTAGCTAGATAATAGATGCAAAGTTTAGAAAATTAATGACGAAAGAGGGTCAATCAGCTAGAAACGAATACAGGTATAAAACTATATAGAAGAATACATATTGCAAGCAATATTATTATTAGACTGTGCATAACTGCAAATTAAAATATATAGATTGCTAAATGTATAGAGAATTTTGTTATAACTATGGAAACAATAGATATAAGTATGATATATAATATCAAGTTTCTTTTTTTTTCCTACGGACTATACTGTATGATTAAGAGAAAAATCATCGTAATTAGGATGTCTAACATTATATATATTTATAAACGTGCTGATACAACCAGTATATCCTTTCACCTTTCCTCTCCAATCCAGGAGCCCTCAAGCAACTGCATTCATGACAAACCATTTTATACCAAATTTATATTTTTAAAAGGTAGACTAGTATAGATCTATTTCAAGCTATTTAGCTCTCATCAGCTACTCTCCCTTTATTTCTTTATCAGCAAAAATATAAATGTGGTATAATTAATATATATAGCTTGTGGCTCAGAAGGTTAATTCAACTGCCTAACATGCAGGAATCCAAGTTTGTAAGGGTATGGCTAGCTGATGAAAGCTAAAAAGCTTGAAATAGATCTATACTAGTCTCCCTTTATTTCTTTATCAGCAAAATATTATTTTGGTATAAAATGGTTTCTCCTGAATGCGACTGCTTGAGGGCTCCTGGATGTTGGGGTAGACCAGGTGCCTCGATAGAAAAACATTTTATATGTATGTATATATGTATATATGTATGTATGTGTCTATGTGTGTGTGTGTGTGTGTGTGTGTGTGTGTGTATATATATATATATATATATATATATATATATATATATATATATATATATATATATATATATATATATATATATACCCCAACAATCTGGGTCCTCATTTGATCTACATTAGAAAGGATGGAAGGCTGAGTCAACCTTGAGCCTGGTTAGATTCGAACTTACATTAATTGCAGGCAGCTGAATGTTAATAACAGGCTTTAGTCTGCTGTACCACCACCAGGCTCTCTCTCTCTATATATATAAAAGAAGAGAACAAGGGATCTTATGAAAGAAAATGATTCATAAAAGGTATTTTTTTCTCAATGTATATGACATTTCTCAAAGAGTGTTTTCACAATGTTCATCATCTAGATGTCGCCCTTAGCAACATATGTGGAACCTATAAGGAAATACCTGCCATGGTTGAATGTTTTTAACTTCCACCTTGTCTTTTCTCTCCATCCTTGTCCTCTGGGATTGGGGTGAATTGACCACATTTAAGGCATGTGCCACAATCTGGATGGCATTGTAAGTTAAGGAGCTATCTAGAGAGAAGGTCTTTTTAATCTTCTGCTGAGGTAGAGTCTCCAAATTCTCTTTCTCTGTACACCTTGTCCAGCCTTTCACAGACAAGGCAGGCTTCCCATATGAACAGTGAAATTTCTTAGTCATAAATGCTTCAATAAAAAGATAGAAATCCATGATATCGTCAAATTTGGTCCTTTGGCTGGTCTGGATAAGAAAAGAAAAAATGATATGGGTGTATCTGAAAGAGAAACTATTATATGATAATTCAATGGTGAGATCCCACAAAGCGGTTGTGATCCAAACTTTCCCTTCAATAGGCAAGGAATTTAACATGTTTTCTAGGAAAAAGGCTCCCTCGATGAACGTAAACTCTGAGTAATAAACCAATACATTGATTTGGGCCCACAGGTTTAAAACAGAAATCTGATACTTGACGTTCTCATCTTTTAATAATATGATTTGTGAAAAAACAACACAGATGCCATTCTGAGCCAGCACAGGAACGAAGGTCCTAATGAAATGTTCTCCGTTATCAGTTTCTGCAGCAAAGACACCAATGAATGTCCATCGAAAATACAGCAGCAGTTTAACAATCCCCAGGTTTTGAGCACCTTCTTTGGGGACGGTCCGGTAGAAAAACGGTAATTGAGTTTTATCACTCAGGATCGGTGAAATATAAGTGTAGCTGATCTGGAGTGAAAAAAAAGGAAATTTATGTTTTATTTGGGGCTTTTACTATCCTGCTCTATGGAGTAGAGAGTTGGTCTCTGACAGAAAACCACTTGAAGAGATGAGAAGCATTTGAAATGTGGATTTACAGATGGCTGGTACGTATAAACTGGGTTAACAAAAATCACAAATGAGGAGGTGATAAGCCACCTGGGAAAGCCAAGGGAAATCATCAAAGCCATTAAAAAGGAAATGTTAGAATATTTTGGACATATGATGCAACACCCTGAAAAATACAGCATCCTTCACTTAATCCTCCAGGGAAGGATTGAAGGCAAATGAGGTCCAGGCAGAAGAAGAACATCATGGCTTCAAAACCTAACAGACTGGTGTGGTCAAAACTCAGCAGCACTTCTTCATGTGGCTGTTGAAAAAATAGGATTTGACAACATGATCATCAACGTCCAATGACGGATACGGCAGAAGAAGAAGACCTATTAGATCCTGAAAAGATAATGTCAGAGCTTAAGTAGTGGCTGGAAGATTCCAGCCTACCTTGGTGGATTTAATAGGGGATCAGAAATGCAGAAAACGTAGCTCTCTACATGGGGCTCCCCCTGGGGTGCACCCGGAGGCTCCAGCTGGTCCAGAACGTGGCTGCATGGGGGATTATGGGGGCGACGAGGCGCTCCCATGTAACACCTCTCCTGCGCGAGCTGCACTGGCTCCCGGTGGTCTTCCGGGTGCGCTTCAAGGTGTTGGTGACCACCTTTAAAGCGCTCCATGGCTTAGGGCCGGGGTACTTACGAGACCGCCTTCTGCCACCAATAGCCTCCCACCGGCCAGTACGCTCACACAGAGTGGGCCTCCTCAGGGTGCCGTCCGCCAGACAATGTCGGCTGGCGACCCCCAGGGGGAGAGCCTTCTCTGTGGCGGCGCCCACCCTCTGGAACAACCTCCCCCCAGAGATACGTACAATAACAGACCTCCGGATTTTTCGTCGGGCCCTGAAAACCCATTTATTTCAACTAGCTGGGCTGGTTTGAGGGAATTTTAAATTGATTTTAAATTGGGTTGTTTTAATTTTCGGCCAAATATTTAATTATTTTAAACTGCTTTTAAATTTTGTATGTATTGTTTTTTACTTTGGCTGTTCACCGCCCTGAGTCCTATTTTGGAGAAGGGCGGTATAGAAATTTAAATAAATAAATAAATAATAATAATAAAAAAAACCTGTCAACAATGGATGTTAAAAAGAAATCCAGATCTCATTTTCTGAAAAGCCGATGCTTCCTCAGAGCCTGCATAGTGCAAGATCTGAGCAACATTACAAATTAATATTTATACTTGACTTCCGGTTGAGGCGTGGGTTGAGGCAGAATGGAGAAGGAGCGCTCCGTAATCTGTGTCGATTTTTCAGGTTTTCGGAGCCCGTTGTGGGAGAGATCGGTCCTGGGGTGGACTGACAGAAAGAGGGATACTTTGGAGGAGGCGGTGTGGAGAGGTGTGGTCTCCCGCCACGCCGAGAAGAGCCCTTATTCCGGACGCGGGAAGAAGATGGCCGATATGGCCAGACCAGAGACTTAATGTTTCAAGTCTTAAAAACAGGAAGCAAACGAGTGAGCACGGGGTGAAAATCTATGTGAGCAGGGGAACAAAAAGTTAAAACAATTTTATTGATGATTGCTGTGGGGAGGAGATCAATCCTAGAGTCTGGAGGAGTAGCGGAAAGGCAGAGAGTCACCAATGAGATAGAGCTGGCGAGGGCAGATAGAGCCCTCTGCGAAGTCCCCAGAGTTTTTGTTTTACTCTTGGGGACGAAGCAGGATGAGGCTCCCTATTTTCCTCGCTGCTGCTCCGGGCTTCGGGAAAACTCTGCTTTTTGCATAGCCAGGTGACAGGACCAAGCCATTCAATGAAAATTAACAGATTGTTTAAACAAAGAGGATGAGATCTGGACTTTGGGCCCTAAATCGCAAGTATTTCTAATAATTTTATAAGCGATTTTAAAAGTGAAGGAAAAAAAGTTTAAAATGGTGACTGGCTGAGGCTTGAGAAGAAGAAAGCTGAAAGTGAAAGTCCTTCCGCCTGAATAGTTTAACAAGCTACAAAGTAGCAGAAATAATAGCTCTGGCTAGAATTGAAAAGAAAAATTTCTACTTTATGTTTCTTTCTTCTTGGAGATTTGATATTGATATTGTTTGGAGAGAAGTCTTTTTCTTTAAAAAGAGTCTGTCTGTGTGGCAGGATGGCATTAAAACTAACAAAGCCAGACAAACAAGCAGTGGGGGGGGGGTTTTCCCCCATTTACAAACCATATGAACAAGTTTTGAATTTGCAGACTCAGAAGAATGGTTTTAACCTAAAAGAATTTGTTTTGGAGGAGATGGCAAGACATGATGAGATTGTGAACCAGAATCTTGAAAAATTCAGTCAGGAAATTAAAGAGTTGGTACAACAAAAATATGCCAATTTGAAACAACAGTTTGTTACACTTTGAAAACTTTTTCAGAAGTAGTTACAAAGATGGACAAAGATATTAACTTAGAACTAGAGGACATTGATCATAAGATTTATAATTTGGACAATAAAATACAAAGAATTGAAAATGATTTGATAAATATTCAAGATAATAGCTCAGAAGTAAAGTAAAAAAAAGGAAGCTGATCACGAGTCTTACAATGCAGACAATATAGAATAAAGGATTGAAAAAGAAGTTACAATGATGCAATACAGGTCCATGAAATTTGCGGTCAGAATGAGGGGATTACAGGAAAATAATAGAGATGATTTGGGAAAGATAGCTGCTGAAATTCTGGCTGCAATTTTAAAGGTTCATCCTGAAGAGGTATCTTGTAAGATTGACAAGGCCTAAAGAGTAAATTCTTGGATTGCAAAGCAAAGGCAGTTGCCTAGAGATGTGGTGATTTACTTTACAGATAAAGGAACAAGAAATGATATTGTGCAAAAATCTTTTAACTCTACTTTAGAACTGAATGGAAGAACGATTTGGATATATAAAGAGCTGCCGCCCAAGATGTTAAAAGATAGAAAGCAATTTGGATTTTTGGTGACTGAGCTAAAGAAACAAAACATCCCATTTAGGTGGGATGCTCCAGTTGGTATAATATTGAGATATCAAGGAGAAAGATATCAATTAAATACTGTTGAAAAAGCCAAAGAATTTTACTACAAGGTTCTTAAAATGGATTTAACATCTCCATGTATGCCATCTCTGTTAGGAACACAGGAGGGGAATAAAGAAATGCAAAATGAACAAGAGACTGAAACCCAGGCTAAGCAGATGGAGATGGAGATAATGGAAAAACAACAAGTCACAGAGGCTCCTGTGGACAAGCCACTTTTGGATTCTCCTTTAAAGGTTATAGCTGGATTATTTACAAATACAAGAGAGGCGGCTTTGGATTTTAATGTGATGTCTCATCAAGTTGCAGACCAGCATGGAAATCAATCAGTTGATATGCAAGTTATAGAAAGGCATCCAGGATGGAGATCTAAACCACAAAAAGCTAAGAAAAGAAGAAGCAGGTCCTATAAAACTAAAAAATTTTAGACTAAACAACAGTCTAATGCCAGTTACTTAAGAGATGATTAAAATGAAAATATAGCTGAGGTAAATTACTGACTTGTACAATTTTGAGAAGAATGACAGATCTCTGCAGTGCTGTGCCTTAGGGATGTGGAAGAAGGCCTCTAACTGAGTGGACTGGAACTTTCTATATTGTATTCTTTGTAAAACGGGTTACATATATGCTGAGCTATAAGGCACGAGAATTATGGTGGGGCATGCAGAAGATCTGGTTGTTACCCTAACACGGTGGTTGGAATTAATAATCTAGATGAAAGACATTACAGAAGAAATTATATGGAATATAAATACAAAGTCACTCGGGTGGTTTTTTATATACGACAACATTTATTACTGATGGGGGCAGATATCGAAGATACTGAATATACTGTTGGAAACAGAACTTGTTGTTACCCTAATATGGGCGATGGAATTAACAATCTAGCTGAAAGACATTACAGAAGATATTATATGGATTACAAACTTAAAGTCATTTGAGGATTCTGTTTATATATGGAAATATTTTTTAGTGTTATGGTGTGGGCAGAAGAACGAAGATATTAAAATATCATGTATGGTAGACCTGTAGCAAATTGGGTGGAGATAGGTCAGGTTACTGATTGTTTAACCTAGTAAAAGGGATGTTATGTTTAGATATAAATATATGTAAAAGATTTGAATTAAGAGATATATGTATGGGGGTGGAGGAAATGGGTAGATTATGAGTTGAATAAATGCCAAATTAGGAATTATTATAAAATTTTATAGCTGAAGATTGCTATGAAATGTATAACATAAGGGGGATATAATAACAATGTTAGAAAGAAATGGTTAGTATGTGGGGGTGGTGTAAAAGGATGGTAAAGTATTATTTAACTTGATATTAATGATTTTGTTTTGAAGAAGCCATGGGGGGAGGGGAGGGGGAGGGAGGGCTAGGGAAGAGGGGGAGGAGGGGGGAAAAGGGGGAAAAACTTGTATTTGAAAAAACTTTTTCAATAAAAAAAAAAGGAAAGGTGCAGGCAGCAAATAATGAGGGAAGTGAAGTGACTTAGCGAAACCTGCCACATTAGTTCTATTTGCTGAAGAGACATTTGAAAGAGTATATTTTGGAGGAAGAAACGATAGGAAGCAGGATGCTCATTTTTCTTTTCTGGGTTAAGCTACACCGACAGAGAGGAACAAAAGAGACAACAACTAATCTGGGATATAAAGAAACTGGAAAATAACGACTGCCATTTTGGACAGCAAGAGTGAAAGGGTGAAAAACTGTGTGTGCTTTGCTTTGTAACTTCAACAAGAGTGGATTAATATTGGTGGATTTTTGAGAACTGCAAAAATGTGATCTGTGTAAAGAAAAGTGAATTTTATGTCATTAATCCATAAAAGAAAAATCTATATATATTTATATTTATATTATATACTTATATACTATATATATTTTAAATATATTCTAAATATAATAACTAAATACTAACAATACATTAAATTATAAGATTTACTGTGTAATTATAACAATTATAGTAATTTATTTATTTGTAATTATTTCTTAATTAATTTATTCTTAAGTATCTTAATTATTTATTAGAAGATCAATTTAACTTAAATAGTATCAATTAATAGATATATATATTAACTTAGTATTGCTTAAATATTGTAATATTATAATAATTTGATTTTTACACTGATATATATGTTTTGATTGAGATCAAATATCTTATAACATCTATTAGATAATTAATTAATTATTTTAACGATAAAATATTATAACATTTATTAATGATATATTTTTATAGGATATATAGTACTTATAGCTTTGTATAGTATAATCAATTGAATTGAAAATCAATTAGAATAATAGAAGAATAATAGAGATATAAAGTAAATTAGTAAGGTAATTTAGATTGTGATTACAAGAGGATATGTGCCATAAGAATAATAGAAATAGAAGTTATTTAATCTTATTTAAGAACTTTAATATCAAATAGTACAAAAAAATTGATTGAGAAGCAGATGCTGATTTGGGAAAAAGTAGACAGAATTTTAGAAAAAACAATATAAAATTTTGAAAGAAATGACATCTACTACAGTAACCACAGTAAAATCAGGGAAGAAGGTTACTTCAACACCAATTGGATTAATGGCATCTCCAGCGATGCAAAAAACTATAGAAGGGATTTTCCCAATTGAAAAACAAACCCCGACCATGAGTATGCAGACGGTACGGACTACGTTAGCGACAATACAAGAGACTATGCAAAAAATGCAAGAGTGTATGTCTAAAAATCATGAGGAAACCAGGAGAGACTTAGATGAAATTAAAAATTCGGTTAAAGAAGATATCCAAAAATTAGATGGAAAAATGGACTCCATTCAGGAGATGATTTCAAAAAACGACCAAAGAATTACAACCATAAGGAAAAAAAAAAAAAAAAACAGAACAAAGAGAAGAGAAATTGGAGCTGCTAGATGTAAAAATGACAGGTCTTAATAAAGAACTTGAAAGTATGGTAGCACAATTGGAAATGGAGAGAGCGGCATTCTATTTACGATTTCAAAATGTAAGAGAAGAAAGAGATGAAGATCTGACACTAGTAATGGCTGAAATGATAGCTGAGATTTTGCAAAGAGATAAAGAAAAGATCATCAATGAAATTGACGAAGTGTTCAGAGTAAATACCAATTATGCGAGACAACACAGACTCCCAAGAGAAGTCCATGTATGTTTTGTAAGAAAGAAGATTAGAGATATTGTCTTTAAAATAGCTAAAGAAGAACCAATGTATTATAAACAAAAAGGGACGATAACATTAAAGCAAATACCAAAAAGAATTAGAGAATGGAGGAAAGATTATGGATTCCTCACCGCATTATTAAACAGAAAACAAATATTATTTCGATGGTTATTGCCAGAAGGAGTATTAGCCACATGGAAGGGGAAAAAGATAAAAGTGGATATGATAGAAAAGGCACGAAGCTTATATGACCAGGTTATGGAACAAGAAGGAACAGATGGCAGAGGAGAGGAGCCGGGAAGGAGAGGAAAAACAACATCGAGACCAGAAGACCAAATAACCCTACATGAAGAGAACAATAAGGAGAAAGAAAAAGAGGAAGAGGGGGAAATTCAAGAAGAAGAAGGATTAACAACAAGAGCACAAAATCAAGCAAAAAAAAAAGGGACAGGAAGTAGAGGACCAAAAGGAAAGAAGACTAACTTTTAAAAATGGACAGAAATTTGAAAATCATATCAATAAACATAAACGGACTTAACTCTCCTGTTAAAAGAAATCAAACATTTAGAAAATTAATCAAACAAAAAGCAGACATAATATGCCTTCAAGAAATCCACATAAGAAAACAAGAAGAAAAGTATCTACAATGCAAAAAACTAGGGAAATTATACATATCATTAACAGATGAGAAGAAAAAAGGAATAGCAGTTTATGTTAAAGAAGAAATAGAAAGCAAACTTAAATATACAGATAGAATAGGAAGAACTGTGATGATTGAAGTTAATCTTAAAGGTAAAAATGTGTTATTAGTTGTGGTATATGCACCAAATAGTGAACAAAAAGAGTTTTACCAAAACCTACATGAAAATATAATAGAACAAAATATAGAAAATGTATGCCTGCTAGGCGATCTTAACGCCATTGTAGACCCCAAAAAAAGGTTATAGAAGTAATCAGAATAAAAATAATAATAAGAAAAATTTGTTGCCGAAAACATTTTTATCCCTCATAGAAGAACTAAATTTAATAGACGTTTGGAGATTATATAACCCCAAAGAGGAAAAATATACATACTACTCCAACCCTCACAATCTTGGTCGAGGATAGATATGGTATGGGCTACGAAGACCTTAACACAGGAGATCCAATCAGTAGAAATAGGGACAAATGATTGGGCTGATCATAACCCATTAATAATAGAATGGAGAGGATAGAGAAAGGGGGAAAGTAGATGGATGATGAATACACAGGTAATGAAAGAAAAAGAATATATTGAAAGAATAGAAGAAGAACTAAAATGGTTCTTCAAGGATAATAATAAAAGCCAGACATCTTTACAAAATTTGTGGGACACAACAAAAGCCTACATTAGAGGAATAACATTAGCCTATAATAGTAAAAGAAAAAAGGAGAGGGAAAAGGAATATAATAAAATTTATAATGAGATTAAAAATTGCGAAGAGAAATTACAGGAAAGACTGGGGGATGAACAGATAAGAGTTAATTGGATGGCAGCCAAACACAAATTGAATATACCTGAACAATGCTCTCTACATGGGGCTCCCCTTGAGGAGCACCCGGAGGCTCCAGCTGGTCCAGAATGCGGCCGCGCGGATAGTTATGGGAGCAGCATGGCGCTCCCATGTGGCTCCCCTCCTGCGCAAGCTGCGCTGGCTCCCGGTGGTCTTCCAGGTGCGCTTCAAGGTCTTGGTTACCACCTTTAGAGTGCTCCATGGCTTAGGACCAGAGTACTTACGAGACTGCCTTCTGCCACCAATAGCCTCTCACCGCCCAGTACGCTCCCATAGAGAGGGGCTTCTCAGGGTGCCGTCAGCCAAACAGTGTCGACTGGCGGCCCCCAGGGGGAGAGCCTTTTCTGTGAGGGCACCCACCATCTGGAACGAGCTCCCCCCCAGAGATACAGAAGATCCCGGATCTGCGCACTTTCCGCCGTGCCCTCAAAACATTCCTGTTTCAGCAGGCCGGCCTGGCCTAACTTTCCCTTTATATTGCTTTTGATTTTGTTTTAAACTGGGATGTCTTGAATTATCTAGGACCAGAGTGTTTAGTATATTTTAATTGGTTTTTTAATGTTTGTATTACATGTATTTTTATCTTTCGCTGTTCACCGCCCTGAGTCCCTCGGGAATAGGGCGGTATATAAATAAAATAATTAAATAAATAAATAATTAAATAAATAAATAAATAAACAAACAAACAAACAAACAAGAAAAATACGTCAATACATTGAAATTCATAAGACAAAATCAATTTGAGCAGGCAAATAAACTGGGGAGGTGGATGGCTTATAAACAAAGAAAAGAAAGGGAAAAACGAATAATCCATCAACTACAGGACAATGAAGGTAAGCTGCATCAGAGCCCAGAAAAAAAAAAAGAGATAGCAATTCAATTCTTTCAAAACCTATATAAGCAAGAGAAGTAGAAGAAATAGACCAATATTTAAAAAAGGAGGAAATGCCCATGATAACAGAAGAGGAAAAAAAAGATGCTAAATAGGGAGATTACGATGGAGGAATTACAGGAAACTATTAGGAAACAAAAAAATAATAAAACCACGGGAACAGATGGGCTACCAATAGAACTATTCAAAGGATTAGGAACATCACTAAATGGGATATTATTAGAGGTCTACAATTAGGCATTAAACGAAGCAAAAATACTAGAATCTTGGAAAGAAGCACATATTTCATTAATCTACAAAGAAGGGACAGATACAACACAAATTAATAATTATAGGCCAATTTCGCTACTAAATACCGATTATAAAATTTTTATGAACTTAATGACGAATAGATTAAAAATAATATTAAATAACAGAATACATCCAGATCAGAATGGATTCTTGCCGACTAGACAAATTAAAAATAATTTAAGGATGGTGATTAACATAATAGAATACTATGAGGTGCATCCAGAGAAACAAGCAGTGCTGATTTTTCTGGATGCACAAAAAGCATTCGATTGGGTCAATTGGAAATTCATGACACAACAAATAAAAAATATGAAATTCAGAGAGAAATTTGAAAAGATAATATATACAATATACACAAATCAGAAGGCAAGACTGTTAATGAATGGGGAATTAACAGATTTCTTTGAAATAAGTAGAGGAGTATGACAAGGGTGCCCACTCTCACCCCTGCTCTTCATTTTAACCCTGGAGAATTTGCTTAGGAGAATTAGACTAAATAAAAACATAAAAAGACTTAAAGTAAAAGGAGAAGAATACAAGGTCCAAGCCTTTGCTGATGATCTTGTATTCTTCACAGAAGACCCATTAGAAACACAATAAAAATTGATGGAGGAGATAGAGAAATTTGGCAGGGTGGCAGGGTTAAAAATTAACAGAAACAAGACCAAAATATTAACCAAAAATCTAACAACAAAACAAATAGAAGAACTGGAACAACAATCGGGACTGCTTAGTTAAAAAGGTGAAATATCTAAGTATAAATTTGACAACTGGAAATATAGCTATTAAAGATAACAACTATGGAGAACTAATACAAAAATTAAAAAAGACCTAGAGAGATGGGGGAAACTTAAATTATCGCTGCTAGGAAGAATCGCGGCGATAAAGATGAATATACTCCCAAGGCTCCACTACCTATTTCAAACTATCCCGGTTAAATTAGAATATTTTTTTTTACAAATTTGAATAAATTAATTGCAAAATTTACATGGGAGGGGAAAAAACCAAGGATAAATTTAAAAACATTACAAGATTATAGATCCAGAGGAGGCTTTGACCTACCAGCCTGGGAAAAATATTATAGAGCGGTAAGTCTAATATGGATTAAGGATTGGGTCAATCTGGATAACCAAAGAGTATTGAAATTGGAAGGTCACGATTTAGTAAAAGGCTGGCATGCTTACCTGTGGAACATCGGAAACAAAACATACAAACATTTTAAAAACCATATAATAAGAAATTCACTAATTGGCACCTGGTTGGAAATTAAACGTAAGTACTATATGAAAGTCCCAGGCTGGATATCCATATTAGAGGCAACAATGCACCCCAATATATCAGCTACTCAAAAAATAATAAGATACAAAGAAATTCTGGACATTAATGGAAGACTCAAATCTTGCCAAGAGCTAGGGGACCAGGGCATAGAAATAGACTGATGGCCGTATTTACTAATACAAACCAGATATAAAAAAGACAGTGAAGAAGGAGGAGTTGAAATAAAATCTAACCAATTAGATAAATTATTAGAAACTAAAGAGGGAAAATTAAACTCAAAGATCTACTAATACCTACTAGAGTTCGATTTGGCAGAAAACATAGTTAAAGGCCAAATGATATCTTGGGCTAGGAACATTGGAAGAAATATACAACTGGAAGAGTGGGAAATGATTAGGGAAAATAATATACACCGTCATTAAGAAATTAAGGTTAATGTATATATGTATTCACATGCTTAAATATTATAGATAGATAATCCTTTTTATTAGTTTTAGTATACATATACTTTAGAATTGTATTTTCTTCTTCAGAGTTAAGAATGTTTTATACAATTTTTTATCTTTTTATATTGAATAAAGATTGTTTTTTTTAAAAAAAAATAATATTTGTACTCAATTTATAACTGTTAATTATGGTTGTATCAATATTTGTGCTTCTCTTTCTGGGAGACTGAAAGATGACATAAAGATTAATTCTTCATCTTAATCCATGCTTAATTAACATTTCTAAGGAGAAAATCTCCTTAACTGCTCTGGAATAAACTTGCAGCCATTCACTGGCTCTATACCTGTGGGATTTTGTAGATGCCCAATATGGCAGCCATGAGGATGGATATATCAGAGTTGGTCTCTTCTAGGAGAACCAGCATGTTTCTCTTCCTTCCGCAGCTGTAGTTGGGAACATTGGCTTCTCCAGTCGAAAGCAAATCCAACAGACCATCCAATGTCAACATTTTGTCTCGGAGGTTGTCATGGAGGTTATAACCCAGGGTGAGGTTGGGCAAGAGAAGAGGATCTTTGTTGATTTCCTGAATGGCAAAAAGGAAGGACAGAATTTTCCAGTACAACACACTTGTTTTCCTGAAACGATACATGGATTTTGCCATGATGTTACATTCAGTGAAATCACCAACCTAGAACTAAGGAGAAATTTCCTGACAGTGAAAGCAATTAAGTGGTGGAAGGCTTCCTTCCCGAAGTTGTGGATGCTCCATCACTGGAGGTTTTTAAGAAGAGATTGGACTGGAATGGTATAGGGTCTCCTGCTTGCGCAGGGGATTAGACTAGAAGTCCTCCAAGATCTACCCATCCAACTCTGTTATTCTGTTAATGCATTTCATATGTGCTATTGTGATTGCACAGGTTTTTGTCCCCAAAGTTCCTCTTCTCTACTTAGATTATTTGAAAGTCAAAACAGACACACTCCAGACAATCTGGGCACTGTTGTCACTTGCACTATTCGCTCAACGTCAGTTTGAGAAGTCAAAAAACATCCCAGGAAAAGATTTTGGCAAACCATGTCTCAAAATGTAGTTCAGAAATCTGCATGGACCTCACCATGTAGGAACCAGGATTTGAGATTCCATCAAAGGGCCATTATGCATTATGCAATAGCATTGTAGTTTCCTGGCTACTGTAGCAACACCTAATGCTAATGCTAATGCTAATAATAATATATTTATGTGCCACCCATCTCATCCAAAGGAGCCTCTGATAGAGAACTATCTTCTAGGAAAGACTCAGAAAAGAAATCAGCCTTTTCTCTGAATTGGGACTGACAAATTAGAGCCTCCTGTCCTTTTCTTTGATGGCCATGCTGAGACTGTAACCATGACCTCCCAAGCTAATCACATTGAAAGATGAAAACAAGTTGTCCATGTAGAGATCAGTCGGACAAGGGTGCTGAGCATTAAAGCTTGATTTTGTTTCATTTGCGGAATGTGTTCCACTTCATGCTGTTTGTATACAGATGTGACTGTGGATCTAAGTAACTAACTAAACTCACTCTGTCAAGGACCTTGGAGTACTCATCTCAAGTGATCTATGCCCTAGAGCTCACTGTAACAGCATTGCCAAAAAGACATTAAGAGTTGTTAACCTAATTTTGCGAAACTTCTTATTAACATCGAATTGTTAACTAGGGCATACAAAAGGTTTGCCAGACCAATTCTCGAATACAGCTCGTCTGCCTGGAATCCACACTGTATATCAGACATGAATTCAATTGAGCAAGTCCAGAAGTATTTCACAAGAAAAGTCCTCCACTCCTCTGCTCACAACAGAATACCTTATGACACCAGGCTTGAAATTTTGGGCTTGGACAATCTAGAACTACGCCGACTACAGTCTGACCTAAGCTTGGTAAACAAAATTGTCTGCTACAACGTCCTACCTGTCAATGACTACTTCAGATTCAACCACAATAATACATAGGCAAACAAGAGATACAAACTTAAGGTAAACCGCTCCAAACTCGTTGCAGAAAATATGACTTCAGCAACAGAGTGGTCAATGCCTGGAATGCACTACCTGACTCTGTGGTTACTTCCACAAACACTCAAACCTTTAACCTTAAATTGTCTACCGTGGACCTCACTCCATTCCTAAGAGGTCTGTATGGGGGCATGCATAAGTGCGCCAGCGTGCCTACCATCCCTGTCCTACCATCCCCATTTATTTGTACTCATCTCCTGTGTTAATGTGTATACTTATACTACTTTCCTCGTACATGTTTGACAAACTAAATAAAATAAAAAAATAAAATAAAATAAAACCTCACTGCCTTCCTCCGTCCCCAGTTTTCCTCAAAGGAATTGTAACATAATATCAATCAACATCATGAGACTTACTGATGAACCTTTTTAAAAGGACTCAAACTGAAATTCTTCATCTCAGGTTCTACAATATTTGTTGCAGAGAAGAGCCCACCGATCAGATGATCTCCTGGCCTGTAATGATTGAGTGGGTCTCTTGCATCCCTTTCCAAAGTCAAGAAGCACTTGGTGCCAAGAATCCCACAGGCTTCCTGGGGTAACAAAAGCTCCATCAGAAGCAGAAGCAGTGGGTTCATTTTTGGGTTAGCCGAAGGAATTCCCTGCCTTGCATCTGATCTCAGAATCAGGAAGCATTTGGAGACGTTGAAAGCAGATTGCTGCAAGACTGACTTTTCTAATATAATATGAAGTCCAGAGAGAACTTCCCCAATGATGGAAACTGGACCAATGCAAAAGCAGAGCTCCTGGTGTCCATGAAGCTCAGTCCAGCTTTCCAGGGTGACAAGACAACTGATACACTAACTTTCCTGATGCTGAATGTGTTGCTGCTGAGTCTGTTGACCTCCTTCAGACAATTTCCAGAGGGAAAAAGAATCCCTTGACATTTAGCAAGAAGGCAAGAAAGAAATCACTATCATTCTAATAATTAGCTGGGGAAGTAGGAGTTTTGCAAAGTCCTCCCTGCAGGGTAAACTGGGATCCAACTGAAAAAGTCCCAATGTAACTCAATGTAGTGGATTCCCAGAAAGCATCCACAACCAAATTGTTCTGTGGGCATTTGGGACACCTATCATTCTGCTGGGTTGATTTCCAGTTGTTTTTCTTTTATGCTATTATATATGACTGGTTTATTTTATAAAGTTGTGCTCTTGACGTGATGAATTTGCTGTTTTCTTACTGTGGACTTTTGAACATTATGATGCTGATGTGGCCTGAACTTACTGTGCATTCCTTATTATTCAGAACTTTATGTTTTAGGGTGAATACTTTATTTTTTTTATTGTGAGCTGCTGTGCATCTGTATAGAATTGAATGCAAACAAATCAAATAGATGTCCAGATGTCCATCCATCCATCTATCCATCCATTCGTGCAAATCCTGAATGTTGATTGTCCCTAGAAATGGTTCCATCCAGGAAAGGAGATTCCAAAAAAACCTAATCCTTTCCTTTCCTTTCCTTTCCTTTCCTTTCCTTTCCTTTCCTTTCCTTTCCTTTCCTTTCCTTTCCTTTCCTTTCCTTTCCTTTCCTTTCCTTTCCTTTCCTTTCCTTTCCTTTCCTTTCCTTCCCTTCCCTTCCCTTCCCTTCCCTTCCCTTCCCTTCCCCTCCCTTCCCTCCCCTCCCCTCCCCTCCCCTCCCCTCCCAACTTCTTTCCTCTCTTTCCCTTCTTTCCTGTACGTATCTTTGTCAACTTTCATCCACTCCATCAAAAGTTTCAGTCCAACAGTGAATCTGATGGAAGAAAAATCTGCTGTCAACTCAGAAAGAATCTCTGGCCTGCTCTTGAGTTTCCATTGGCAAGGGGGATGGGAAAACTAACTCTGTAGTTGAGGTGAGGCAGTTTGTAAGTCAAAACAAAAGCACATTCCAGCCATATCTCTGTTAAGGCTGTCTCCATGGTTATCCACAGTGGCCAGAGAGGATGATCTCTACAATCCGCAAAATTGCTTCGATGGAGAATGTGACTGATGACACACGTTGGGGGGAGGGGGAAAACAGGGTCAGAGCTGGAACGTAAATTACGTAGGGTCAGAGTTGGCTTCACTTGGAGCGTGCTGACATGAAGCTCCTAATAAATAATTGGATTTCTTTTGAAGCTTGGCTTGAGGCTCATGATTTAATTAGGGCATCGGTTGGAATCCTGACATCTGCTTTATGGTAAACCCTATTTTGCTCTTTTGAAATACTGAAAAAGACACCAAATTTCCTGTGGATCACCCTTCAAACATCAACTGAGATGACAGCATAGCTAAGATTTATTTATTTATTTATTTATTTATTTATTTATTTATTTATTTATTTATTTATTTATTTATTTATCAAATTTCTATACCGCTGTACTCCCGAAGGACTCAGGGTGGTGAACAGCCAAGATAATACAAACATTAAAAGTCCATTAAAATTATTAAATATTTTGGCCGAAAACAAATTTAAGACACCCAATTTACAAAACAAATTAAACGATTTAAAAATTTAAAAGGGAGAATTAGGCCAGCCTGCTGAAATAAAAATGTTTTGAGAACACGACAAAATGTGCACAGATCCAGGATCCCCCGTATCTCTGGGAGGAGCTCGTTCCAGATGGTAGGTGCCCCCACAGAAAAGGCTCTCCCCCTGGGGGCCGCCAGTCGACACTGTTTGGCTGATGGCACCCTGAGAAGCTCCTCTCTATGTGAGTGTACTGGTCGGTGAGAGGCTATTGGTAGCAGAAGGTGGTCTCGTAAATACCCCGGTCAGATGCCATGGAGCGCTCTAAAGGTGGTAACCAAAACCTTGAAGTGCACCCGGAAGCCCACCGGGAGCCAGTGCAGCTCACGCAGGAGGGGGGTCACATGGGAGACCCACGCCGCTTCCATAACCACCCGCACGGCTGCATTCTGGACCAGCTGGAGCCTCCGGGTGCTCCTCAACGGGAGCCCCATATAGAGAGCATTGCAGTAGTCCAAGCAGGAAGTAACGAGAGCATGAGTGACCGTATTTAACGAGACCCGATCCAGAAAGGGACGCAACTGGTGAATCAGGAGGACCTGATAAAAAGTCCCCCTGGCCACAGCCGTCAAGTGCTCTTCCAAAGACAGCCGTGAGTCCAGGAGGACACCCTTCTTCTTTTGCCCTCAATCGTTCCCAGCATTAGGCTCTTCTGCAGTGAGTCCTTCCTTCTCATTAGGTGGCCAAAGTATTTGAGTTTCATCTTCAGGAACTGGCCTTGCTTGCAACCAGACAACTATAACAGGTGGGGAAAGGGAAGGCCTTGGAATGTAAGGGAGGCTTGGGAAGGAAATTTGGAATGCAAGTGTGTCAACTGGAAGTCTGAGACAGATCCAATATCTCAAGGTCACCAGCTGAGGAAGTCCGAGGCAGATAGACTGTTCCCAAAACAAAGAAAGTGCAAATGCATGGTGGACAATGGACAATGGGAGGTCCAGGGGGGGAAAGGGAAGTTTTCCTATGCTATTTTGACAGGAAATCATTAGAACTGGCTTTTCTCCTGTACCTACATGGAATCTTCAGTAAAGTTACCTTATTTTTCGGAGTATAAGATGCACTCCCCCCTCCATAAAAGAGGTTGATAACTTGGATGCGTCTTATACTCCAAATGTAGCTCAACCCACCAGCCGCCCCCCACCCTTCGGCCTCAGCACGTCCTCTTCCTGGCTGCAGAGATTGCCACAGACAATGGCTCTCATTTTCAACCTCCAAATGCTCCGTTTGAGAGCCGTTCAAGACTGTGGGGATTGCCAAAACACATTGCTAGTGATCGCTGCCTGTGCACATTGTGTTTTCGGCCTCTGTGCATCGTGTTTTAGGCTTCAGCACACCCCATTTTTAGCTTCTGCACATCATGTTTTTGGGTAGCGATGGGCGGTGATGTGCTTTTTATGATCCCCGCAGCCATGAATGGCTCTCAAATGGAGCGTTTGGAGGCTGAAAACGTGAGGCACGGAGCCCAAAATGGCAACCCATTTTGCCAAAGTTACTGCCTTGTCTTACTACTTCCACGCTTCACCTACTTTACTAAGTGGGGCTCCCTCTGACTATCAGCTGTGCTTTTTAAGCTGTTTATCAGCCCCAGTGCGCACTCACAACAACCCAACTAATCTGTGCTAAAGCTGACCAGGCTAAGGACGCTAGCCAGATGAATACCTGGTAGGCAGAGGCAGAATTTTTTTTTTCCTATTTTCCTTCCCAAAAATTAAGGTGCCTCTTATACTCCGGAGCGTCTTATACTCCAAAAAATATGGTATATTCTTGGTAAAAAATGTCACAGGAGTTTCTTTTGCTGTCTAACCCAATGGGAAAATTGACAACTGCATTCTAACTAACTGACTGACTGACTGACTGACTGACAGACTGGCTGACTGACTGAAGCTGATGTAGATGGGATGTTCAGTTGCCTTTTTGTTTTGTAACTACATGAAATTAGTGTAGATATAGAGTGAAAGGCAAGGCAAGCATATCACTGACTGGGAGTCTTGGATTCTGGGAATCCTGAATTATCCCTACTTTATCACTTTATGGCTGAAGGCTGCACAATTTAAAGCTTTGTTTTTACTTTGTATCTTGTTCCAAAAATGTATGTAAAACTTGTTGGTTTGAGAGCTGTTGTGCTTGAGGTGTAAAATATTCCTGAGCATCTTTTTTTTGGTCAGAAATAAATATTTTGTTATTATCTCCATCCTCAGTGTGTTTTATTGGGCCTTGCATACCAGCCATGAATCCAGAGATTTGGAATGTTTCCAAAATTTTCTTTTCTTGTGCAATAGATTCTCTTTTCCAATTTCGTTTTGGAAAAAAAAATGTGTAGGTATCTTCAGTGCTTAGCCATCCTTTCCCCTTTCAATCAAATATTTCCTATCCTGCCAATCAGGGTTTCTTGGTCAATTCATTGCTTTGCTTACATAATCTCTCCTGTCACCTTTCTCTTTGCAAGCAGGAACATCATACCACCATCTCCCACACAATCCTGGCCTCTTAGTTCCATTGTGGGGTCTTTTACTCTCAAGTCTCTGCTGATAAGGCTTCCCCCCACTCAACCCACTATGGAGGAATGGCTGGTGAATTTAGTAGAATAACTGAAATAGATAAATTAACTTTTTTGATTAGAGAAAGGAAATGATCTACATTAATTGATAACTAGAAGTCATTCATACATTTCTTCATTAAAAAAATGCCAATAGAGAATCTTTGTTGTTCAGGATTGAAATGAGGGATCCTTGGTTCCTTCTGATCTTTCTTGCAGATGTTTCCTGACCCAAACTAATAACATCATCATTGTTAGTCACTCATGATAGTTATCAGCCCTGATGATGTTTCCCTCTCCCTTAATGCCATCACTCTGCTTTACAACTAATTCCCACAACACTGTCAAATAATGTATTACTATTATTCTATGTTACCTAGTTTGGGACATGAACCATCTGCAAGAAAACAAGCCCACATAGGGAGCACCAAGGACCCCACAAATAAAAAGAAATGAACTTCTGATCTATAATTTTGATTGTTAGACAGGATAGATTATAGGGAAAAAAATACATTCTTCTACCTGTTTGGTAGATCTTAATAATTATAAATATTTTATTAGTGAATTAATGTCCCTTGGATTAAAAAAAAAAGGTTATGACGATTTATGTTGCAGCTTTATTTTCCCCAATTGTTTGGCCTCATTTCTCTGAATCTGTGAGGTTAAAAACATTTTTTTCCTTTTGTAAAAGTAAGCTGTTCAGCCCAGAGGTGGGTTTTAGCAGGTTCTGACCGGTTCTGGAGAACCAGTAGGGGAAATTTTGTTTAGGGTAATAATGAAGCCCAAAATGCTAAATAATACTACCAGACACAGAAACATAAAAACATGGAAATTAGGCTTAAGATGGAGATCACTTCAAAAAGCAGCCTGATAGTGTTTTCTCCTGAAAAGTACCCAAAGGGTGAGAATTATATTGGGTGGGAATTATATCCCCAGAACATCCATCAGCATCACTTTTTTACTTCAGTTTTGAACATCAGATGTTCCTTTGTATTCAGATCTGGCCTCAGCAAAATGATGTAACACTTAGGGATGAAGATGCAACCCAGCAGCCCAGCACTGGAAGCCAAGATGGAGAAGACCTGCACAGCAACCGTGAATTTCCCTTTGGTGCTGAGATAGGTAGGCACAAAGGAGATCCAGACACTGCAAAAGACCAGCATGCTGAAGGTGATCAGCTTGGCTTCGTTGAAGGACCCAGGTAGATTCCTGGCCAGGAAGGCCACTATGAAGCAAATGGCAGCCTGAAAACCCATGTAACCAAGGGCAACATAAAACATAGTGACAGAGCCTTCATTGCACTGCAGAACAATCTCTCTAGGCTGGGAATAAATGTCAGAATCAGGGAATGAAGGAAAGACTCCTAACCAGGTGAAACAAATGACAACCTGGACACTGGAACAAGAAATGATGATGGTGTTGGTCAGACTCTTGCCCAGCCACCCTCTCACTCTGTTTCCTGGCTTTGTGGCCAGGAAGGCCAGGACCACCATGATTGTTTTGGCCAAGACGGTAGACACGGCAATTGAAAAGATGATACTGAAAATTGTTTGTCGGAGAAGGCAGGTGGTTCTCCTTGGCCGACCAATGAAGAGAAAGGAAGTCAAGAAGCAAAGAAGAAGGGAGACCAGGATGATATAGGAAAGGTATCGGTTGTTGGCTTTGACAATTGGAGTTTCTTGGAATTTAATGAAGATTCCCAAGACTAAAACTGTGGTTAAGGTCAGGAATAGGGCAAAGAAAGTAAGAATAATTCCCAAATACTCTTGATGGGACAAAAAAGTGACAGTTTTGAGGATACATTGATCTCGATGCTTGTTCTGATACTGATTGTCTGGACATCTGGTGCAGTGGTCTGCATCTATAGAGGACAAATGTAATATTTACCATGAATTTATAGGATGGGAGTTAGATTTTGAAATTAGGAATCCCACATCTGAATTTGTGTGTGTATTCATCTGCAGGGGATGGGAGGCAGAGAGAAAAAATTAGGAGTATGTGTATACCTGTGCTTCTTTGCATTAGTATGTGTCTCAAGTTGATAAAGTGTAGCTAGATTAGGGGCAGAATTTGAGAGGAGACAATTCTAGGAAGGAAAAGGGGAGAAGGATACAACCATCTACATCAGGGGTGTCAAACTTAATTTCATTGAGGACCGCATCAGGACTATGGTTGACCTTGGGAGAGGGGGGGAGTCAGGCGTGGCTGACTGGGTGGGTGTGGCCAACTGGCTAGGTATGGCCAGCTTGACACCACTCCCCAAACTCTTAGCATGTTTCATCTTCGCATTGGGTAGACCAGGTTGAAGCCACACTGGCCCGATCTTTCCTCTTTCCATTGGGTAGACTGAGCAGAAGCCACAGTGGCCTGGCTTTTCCTCTTTGCACTGGATAGACTGGGCCGAAGCCATGGTAGCCTGAGATTTCCTCTTCTCATTGGGTAGACCAGGACGGCCCCATGGGCCGGATCCTGCCACATCGTAGGCCGGATGCAGCCCATGGGCCTTGAGTTTGACACCCCTGATCTCCATCATGTAGGGAGGTTTCTAAAGGACTAGGACTAGCCAATTTGACAAAGTTAGAATATTCTGGTTTTCCAAAATGGAGTTTGATTTCTCCCATTACCCATTAATTGGAAGATAAAATTGAAATTCAATAACAATATTGTTCAACTATTTTTGCTTTCATTTTGTCCCAGCAAATCCCAATGGTTAATGACTAAAAAGGGGCAGATAAAGTTGTCTGGTTTGACCTTTCTCTCTAATCGCCATAATGAGGAGAGGTTCCTCTCCGGTAGCAATGTATTCCCCCAAATAGCTACTCCACAGGAAACACAGATCATGCCTGCCTACTCCTTGGATACTTTGGAGAAAATGTTTAGGCAGAAATGTGTCTATCCCGAGTCCACCCCGGAATGGAGGAGATGGCAAGATTACTGACTAGGTCCTGTGTGACTTGGCTCTCAGGCCTGGAAGCCATCTTTTTCATTGCATCTTCAGGCCTGCCACATTTACTACTGTGGTAAACTGTGATGGGGGGATTGTATGGAGCATGGGTAATATATACCGGTAGTCATAATAACATTCCTTTCTCAGAAAGTCACGGACATCTTGCCCTGCACCTGGAGGGTTAGAACCGGGAGGCATCTCCAGTCAGCATGGTGTTTAGATTGGGCCATGAGATGGATTTATGGGTGTTGAGCAGGGATTTGAACTTTCCTTTGGGTGGGGAAAATCTGGAAGCTTTCAGATTTGGGTTTTCCCAGATTTGCCAATATGACATCTTCAATAACATGTAACTTTGGGGAAAGTCAAGTCTCGGAGTTTTCTTCCATTGGGGGTGTTAGTTGGAACCCTGACATTGGAGATTAATTTATCTCAATGGAGAGCTTCATACTGTAGAAGCAACATCATTCTGTTTGTCATGGTGAAACAATGAGCTGCTTCATGTCACTTCAACTGATCCTTCACAAAGTCACATATGCTTCTTGATAGCTGCTTGGCTTCTTCTACACTTAACCTCTCATTCCAATGAATTCTCCCAGCTCAAATTATTGTTATATCCTTGGTGAAATTAATTCTGAGAGTTAAATTAATACTCCCTCCCACTCCAATACCCAAATTAGAAATATCTTCTTAGCAAAGATCTGCAGGAACCTTTGCTCCTATCCCAAGAACTGTTTTGATTCCCATTCACCCACCTTCTTGGGTGGAAATGCTCCCTTCTGCACAAGGGACGCAGTTGTAGCAACAGATTGGTTTTCCTTCCTGGACCACCTTGAAATAGCCAGGTTGACAAGGCTCCACACACTGGGAGTGAGGCAAGGGCTGAAAGTGAACAGAATTTGCATTCAGAAGCATCTGCAAAACTGATTAGCTATGAAATGAATTAAAGTGTTGGAATGGGATTGTCAGGTCCCATATCTTATCTCGTCTCCAGAGAAGAGCAGCAGCATTGCCTTGGAGACCAGCATTTATCACCTCCTCAGCCTGAGTATCTCATAATATCTTTACACTTCAAGATTAGCTTGGTGATGTATTGGGCTTTGGGAGGGGCTCTGTCTGCACTTTACTGTTTTGAGAGGGAAACTTAATTCCTGCCTAGATCTCTTGCTATCACAATCTTCCAATAAAAGTTTCCTTTTGAAATGGCTTTTGTTTCATGAGTACTGCTTTCTTGAGAGGACTGGAGAGGCAGGACCTTACAGGGACCAACATAAGAGGTATGTGCAAAATGAACTAGAAGTGGACCATTCTGTTTCTCCTCTGGGCCATGTTGTGGTGGCCACTTCAGAGAATTTTCTAGAAAGTTACTCTTGAAACTGTAAGCATGATAGTCAGACATGCTTCTATTTTGGAGGACTATCTCTGGAAGGCTGTCAGAGAAACTTTAGGAAAAACAGATCATATGGAGGAGAAATGGGAATTCTGGATTTGTTCAGCATGATGGGTTTTGCACTTTTCTTCTACCAAATCAAGTCAAATTCTTGAATGTATACATGTCCAAATGAACATGTGTAACTCAATTGATTTTACTTCTCCCCTCCTCTTAAATCCTGCTTCCATTTCCCTCCATCCCCACATTTTTTCCCACAGACCAAAGTCTTGTACTGTATAGGTCATAAAGCATATTTTCCTTTGCTGGTTATAAATGAAAGAATATAATTCTGAAGCATGAATTTGAAGGCAGTCGGTCTTATATATAGTTTGGGATGGAGGGGTACCTGATTGAGATGACGGTCAAACCTACCGTGTTTTCCCAAAGATAAGACCCTGTCTTATATTTTTTTAAACCCCGAAATCAGCGCTTGACCTTATTTTTGGGGAGTTGTTATTATTTTGGGGTGTGTGGAGTAAGACGTGGCTCCTCTTGCTGATTTCCAGCTCTGTCTCCCTAACCCTAACTAGAGGAAATGGTGAGGACCGGCTGCGCATGTGCTTAAATATTTTTGGAGAGGCTTATTTTTGGGGGGAGGGGTTATTTTAGTGCATGCGCTCAAAAACCCGATTGAACTTATTATCAGGGGATGACTTCTTTTGGGGAAAACACGGTAAAGAGTTGGGAAAACCTCTTCCTCTACCTGATTGAGCCACTGAGGGCTCGTGATGGCTTCCTTGTTGATGCTGAATTTGACTCCAATGGTTCCTTCTCTGTCTAGACTCCCAAATTTCACTCTGCTGGTCGACTTATTAGGAAACCACACCCAGCTCACAATGTCAAAGTCAGCCATCAAATCTCCATTTCTATCCAAATACATTCCTTCTATGGTGTTGTTGTAGATCTGAGGATTCTTCAGGAAATGGTGAAGCTACAGAATATAAGGAAAGAAGTTTTTACACCAATGGAATCATCTAAACAAGTTGATGTACAGAGATATAAGGAATTTGGCTTATTGAACTGCAGCCTGTTTTCTTCTCAGGACAATTTGCATAGATTTGTTCTTCAGGTTTTCTTTCTCATGCTTATGCATGAGTTTCCCCCTCCTCCCTGAGATGTTCTGTATAATTATAGATGCATCCTTTTGTCTACAGAGTTTTATCTTAACATTCTTTAGAGAGTTTATCCTGTGCTCATTGAATAACCAACACCGCAGTGAGCCTTGATTATTTATTTTGGGTCCTGTGTTTTGATTCCACAAGTGAGAAGATGGAGCAATGTAGAAGACACAGCATCAGTTTGTACAACTCAGTCCTGGAAATTTGAATTGGCTTTAGGAAATTGGGAAGCAAATGTCAATATTTGTAATTGATTCTTTCGTCTGCTGGTTATCTGAAGAAAGCTTGAACACTGATTCTGAGGGAAAGCTTGAATATTGATTCTGGCACTCTTCTGGTGATTTTACAAGGATATACACTGCTAATTGTAATATTAAGTACAATGTTGTGTTACATTATAATAAATTGGGAGAGAATCCAAAATCCCTTTCCACAAGCATCAAATTCTAGAATCTGAAGAAAGAAAAGCTCAAAGCACATGAGGTAAAAGAATTTTGGTGGTGTGTAACAAGACAACCAAGGTACAATTTGCCATTCAGCAATGCTGGAAGCCAAATGAAAAAAAGAAAGAGGAAGACAAGGGATCCTATGAAAGAAAATCATTCATAAAATGTACTTTTTTTCTCAATGTATTTGACATATACGATGATCACCGTCTAGATGTCACCCTTATGGAACCGATAAGGAAATACCTGCCATGGTTGAATGTTTTCAACTTCCACCTTGTCTTTTCTCTCCATCCTTCTCCTCTGGGATCTGGGTGAATTGACCACATTTAAGGCATGTGCCACAATCTGGATGGCATTGTAAGTTAAGGAGCTATCTAGAGACAAGATCCTGTCAATCTTCTGCTGAGGTAGAGTCTCCAAGTTCTCTTTCTCTGTACACCTTGTCCAGCCTTTCACAGACAAGGCAGGCTTCCCATATGAACAGTGAAATTTTTTAGTCATAAATGCTGTGATAAAAAGATAGAAATCCATGAAATTGTCAAATTGGGTCATTTGGCTGGTCTGGATAAGAAAAGAAAAAATGATATGGGTGTATCTGAAAGAGAGAGTATTATATGATAATTCAATGGTGAGATCCCACAAAGCGGTTGTGATCCAAACTTTCCCTTCAATAGGCTTTCGCAAGGATTTTAATATGTTTTCTAGGAAAAGGGCTCCCTCGATGAACGTAAACTCTGAGTAATAAACAAATACATTGATTTGGGCCCACAGATTGAAAACAGAAATCAGATACTTGAAGTTTTCATCATTTAATAATATGATTTGTGAAAAAACAACACAGATGCCATTCTGAGCCAGCACAGGAACGAAGGTCTTAATGAAATGTTCTCCATTATCGGTGTCTGCAGCAAAGACGCCTATGAATGTCCATCGAAAATATAGCAGCAGTTTAACAATCCCCAGGTTTTGAGCACCTTCTTTGGGGACGGTCCGGTAGAAAAAAGGTAATTGAGTTTTATCACTCAGGACCGGTGAAATATAAGTGTAGCTGATCTGGATTGAAAAAAAAGGAGATTTATATTTTATTTGGGGCTTTTACTATCCTGCTCTATGGAGTAGAGAGATGGTCTCTGACAGAAAACCACTTGAAGAAATGAGAAGCATTTGAAATGTAGATTTACAGACGGCTGTTATGTATAAACGTGGTTAACAAAAATCACAAATGAGGAGGTGATAAGCCACCTGGGAAAGCCAAGGGAAATCATCAAAGCCATTAAAAAGCGAACGTTAGAATATTTTGGACACATGATGCGACACCCAGAAAAATATGGCATCCTTCACTTAATCCTCCAGGGAAAGGTTGAAGGCAAATGAGGTCCAGGCAAAAGAAGAATATCGTGGCTTCAAAACCTAAGGGACTTGTGTGGACAAAACTCAGCAGCACTTTTTCATGTGGCTGTTGAAAAAATAGGATTTGACAACATGATCATCAACGTCCGATGACGGATACGGCAGAAGAAGAAGACCTATTAAATCCTGAAAAGATAATGTCAGAGCTTAAGTAGTGGCTGGAAGATTCCAGCCTACCTTGGTGGATTTAATAGGGTATCAGAAATGCAGAAAACGTAACTGTCAACAATGGATGTTAAGAAGAAATCCAGATCTCATTTTCTGAAAAGCTGATGCTTCTTCAGAGCCTGCATAGTGCAAGATCTGAGCAACGTGAAATATTACAAATTAATATTTGTACTCAATTTATAACTGTTAATTATGATTGTATCAATATTTGTTCTTGTCTCTCTGGGAGACTGAAAGATGACATAAAGATTAATTTTGCACCTTAATCCATGCTTAATTAACATTTCTAAGGATAAAATCTCCTTGAACTACTTGCAGTCATTCACTGGCTCTATACCTGTGGGATTTTGTAGATGCCCAATATGGCAGCCATAAGGATGGATATATCAGAGTTGGTCTCTTCCAGCAGAACCAGCATGTTTCTCTTCCTTCCACAGCTGTAGTTGGGAACATTGGCCTCTCCAGTCGAAAGCAAATCCAACAGACCATCCAATGTCAACATTTTGTCTCGGAAGTTGTCATGGAGGTTATAACCCAGGGTGAGGTTGGGCAAGAGAAAAGGATCTTTGTTGATTTCCTGAATGGCAAAAAGGAAGGACAGAATTTTCCAGTACAACGCACTTGTTTTCCTGGAAAGATACATGGATTTTGCCATGATGTTACACTCAGTGAAATCATCAACCTAGAACCAAGGAGAAATTTCCTGACAGTGAAAGAAATTAACTGGTGGAAGGGCTTCCTTCCTGAAGTTGTGGATACTCCAACACTGGAGGTTTTTAAGAAGGGATTGGACAGCTATTTTTCTGGAATGGTATAGGACAGTGATGGCTAACCCTTTTGCTGTCGTGTGCCAAAAACGAGAGGAGAGCTGCAGGGTCGCTTGTGTGCATTCCCACACCCATAATTCAATGCACTCTGCTCCCTGTGCATGTGCATGTGACCCCCCAATGCTCCCCCTGCTTTGGCACGTGATGGCATGGTCGGACCACTAGGCCAGTTTTTTTGCTCTCCCCAGGCTCCAGAGGCTTTCGAAGAGACTGGGGAGGGCAAAAACAGCCTGCCCTACCCCTCGGAGGCTCTCCGGAGGCCGGAAACATCCATTTTCCCAACTTCTGGTGGGGCTGAAAGGCCTGAAAATCAGCTGGCTGGCATGTGCATGCATGCTGGAGCTGAGCTATGGCAATGGTTGCATGCCCACAGATATGGCTCCGTGTGCCACCTGTAGCACACATGTCATAGGTTCGCCATCACGGGTATAGGATATCCTGCTTGTACAGGGGATTAGATTAGAAGACCTCCAAGTTCTTCCCATCCAACTCTGTTATCCTGTTAATGCATTTCATATGTGCTATTGTGACTGCACAGGTTTTTGTCCCCAAAGTTCCTCTTCTCTACTTAGATTATGTGAAAGTCAAAACAGACACACTCCAGACAATCTGGGCACTGTTGTCACTTGCACTATTCGCTCAACCTCAGTTGGAGAAGTCAAAAAACATCCCAGGAAAAGATTTTGGCAAACCATGTCTGAAAATGTAGCTCAGAAATCTGCATGGACCTCACCATGTAGGAACCAGGATTTGAGATTCCATCAAAGGGCCATTATGCATGTATTACATTTTTAAAGTGTGCATGTATGGGTGTGTATAAGACTGAATGTGTGAATGAAGTTGGGGCAGAAAAGAAAGCATTTAAGAATTGAACAGAAGCACCAGCTTTCCCATTTTCTCTTCAGTAAATGGTCTCAATCCCTTTTTGCTTGAGAAAGTGGATAGAGAAAACAGAGGGCCTGCTCAAATCACTTTGGTATCAGTAGAACCAGAGGTGAGTCAAGAAGGAGCATCTGAAGATGCCCATGTCCACATCAGGGAAACAACAACTAGCTGTGGCAAGTTTTGAGAAATCCATGGATCATTGAAGAAAACAATAGCAGAGAATTTGGGAGAAAGACTGGAGGCAACCAGGAGCTGGAATTGCGGGTTCTATCTTTCTGGAAAATATATTCATTTAATTTATTCGATTTATGAGGCATGTCAAACTACTACTCTGCAATAGCATTGTGGTCTCCTGGCTACTGTAGTAACACCAGATGCTAATAATAATATTAGATTTACGTGCCGCCGATCTTGTCCAAAGGAGACTCTGATAGCTATCTTCTAGAAAAGACTCAGAAAAGAATCAGCCTTTTCTCTGAATTTGGACTGACCAATTAGAGCCTCCTGTCCTTTTCTTTGATGGCCATGCTGAGACCATAACCATGACCTCCCAAGCTAATCACCTTGAAAGATGAAAGCAAGTTGTCCATGTAGAGATCAGTTGGACAAGGGTGCTGAGCATTAAAGCTTGCTTTTGTTTCATCTGCTGAATGTGTTCCACTTCATGCTATTTGTATATAGATGTGACTGTTGATCTAAGTAACTAACTAACCTCACTCTGTCAAGGACCTAGGAGTACTCATCTCAAATGATCTAAGCCCCAGAGCTCAGTGTAACAACATTGCCAAAAAGGCATTAAGAGTTGTTAACCTAATTTTGCAAAACTTATTATTAACATTGAATTGTTAACTGGGGCATACAAAATCTTTGCCAGACCAATTCTCGAATACAGCTTGTCTGCCTGGAATGCACACTGTATATCAGACATGAATTCAATTGAGCAAGTCCAGAAGTATTTCATGAGAAGAGTCCTCCACTCCTCTGCTCACAACAGAATACCTTATGCCACCAGGCTTGAAATTTTGGGCTTGGACAATCTAGAACTACGCCGGCTACGGTCTGTAGTAGTAAACAAAATTGTCTGCTACAATGTCCTAACTGTCAATGACTACTTCAGATTCAACCACAATAATACACAGGCAAACAATAGATACAAACTTAAGGTAAACCGCTTCAAACTTGATTGCAGAAAATATGACTTCAGCAACAGAGTGGTCAATGCCTGGAATGCACTACCTGATTCTGTGGTTACTTCCACAAATCCTCAAAACTTTAACCTTAAATTGTCTACCGTGGACCTCACTCCATTCCTAAGAGGTCTGTACGGGGGCATGCATAAGCTCACCAGCGTGCCTACCATCCCTGTCCTACCATCCCCAATTATTTGTACTCATCTCCTGTGTTCATGTCTATACTTATACCACTTTTCTCGTACATGTTTGACAAACTAAATAAAATAAAATAATAAAAATAAAATAAAATAAAACCTCACTGCCTTCCTCCATCCCCATTTTTCCTTAAAGGCAACGTAACATAACATCAATCAACATCATGAGACTTACAGATGAACCGTTTCAGAAGGACTCAAACTGAAATTTTGCAGCTCAGATTCTATATTATTTGTTGCAGAGAAGAGCCCACCGATGAGATGATCTCCTGGCCTGTAATGATTGAGTGGGTCTCTTGCATCCCTTCCCAAAGTCAAGAAGCACTTGGTGCCAGGTATTCCACAGGCTGCCTGGGGCAACAAAAGCTCCATCAGAAGCAGAAGCAGTGGGTTCATTTCAGGGTTAGCCGAAGAATCTCCTGCCTTTCATCTGATCTCAGAATCAGTAGAGCAGAAGCATTTGGAGACGTTGAAAGCAGATTGCTGCAAGACTGACTTTTCTAATATAATATGAAGTCCAGAGAGAACTTCCCCAATGATGGAAACTGGACCAATGCAGAAGCAGAGCTCCTGGTGTCCATGAAGCTCAGTGCAGCTTTCCAGGTTGACCAGATAACTTGTACACTAACTTTCCTGATGCTGAAAGTGTTGCTGCTGAGTCTGTTGACCTCCTTCAGACAATTTCCAGAGGGAAAAAGAATCCCTTGACATTTAGCAAGAAGGCAAGAAAGAAATCACTATCATTCTAATAATTAGCTGGGGAAGTAGGAGTTTTGCAAAGTTCTCCCTGCAGGGTAAACTGGGATCCAACTGAAAAAGTCCCGATGTAACTTAATTTTCCTTTCCTTTCCTTTCCTTTCCTTTCCTTTCCTTTCCTTTCCTTTCCTTTCCTTTCCTTTCCTTTCCTTTCCTTTCCTTTCCTTTCCTTTCCTTTCCTTTCCTTTCCTTTCCCTTCCCTTCCCCCCCTCTCCTCCCCTCCTCTTTCCTCCCCTCCCCTTCTTTCCTGTAGGTATCATTGTCCACTTTCATCCACTCCATCAAAAGTTTCACTCCAACAGTGAATCTGATGGAAGAAGAGCCTTGGTAGCACAGTGGATTAATGCCCTGTTATTAACATCTGCTGCTTGCAATTACTGCAATTTCAAATCTCACCAGGCTCAAGGTTGACTCAGCCTTCCATCCTTTCTAAGGTAGGTGAAATGAGGACCCAGATTGTGGGGGCAATAAGCTGACTTTGTATAAATATACAAAAGTATGAAGGCTATTGCTTAATGCATTGTAAGCCGCCTTGAGTCTCCGGAGAAGGGCAGCATATGAATTAAAGAAAAAAAAAAGAAAAGAAAAAAAAAAGAAGAAGAAGAAGAATCTGCTGTCAGCTCACAAAGCATCCCTGGCTTGCTCTTGAGTTGTCATTGGCAATGGGGATGGGAAAACGAACTCTGTAGCTGTGATGAGGCAGCACGTCAGTCAGAACAAAAGAACATTCCAGCCATATCTCTGTTAAGGTCGTCTCCATGGTTATCCACAGTGGCCAGAGAGGAGTGATCTCTACAACCCGCAAAATTGCTTTGATGGAGAATGTGACTGATGACACACCTTGTGGGGAGGGGGAAAACAGGGTCAGAGCTGGAACGTAAATTACATGGAGTCAGAGTTGGCTTCACTTGGAACGTGCTGATATGAAGCTCCTAATAAATAATTGGATTTCTTTTGAAGCTTGGCTCGAGACTCATGATTTAATTAGGTCATCGGTTGGAATTTTGACATCTGCTTTATGATAAACGCTATTTTGTCTTTTCAAATACTGAAAAATACATCAAATTTCCTGTGGATCACCCTTCAAACATCAACTGAGATGACAAATAGCTAAGATTGAATCTCTTTTATCAAGAAAATTTGGAAATCATTATAGTTTCCCTTTGCCTTGTTTCTATTTTTGGTAACAGGCTTAATCTTGGGAATCATTTAATGATTCCCTTGACTACTGCAACGCTCTCTACATGGGGCTCCCCTTGAAGAGCACCCGGAGGCTCCAACTGGTCCAGAATGCAGCAGTGCGGGTAGTGACGGGAGCAGCATGGCGCTCCCATGTAACACCACTCCTGCTTGAGCTGCACTGGCTCCTGGTGGTCTTCCGGGTGCGCTTCAAGGTGTTGGTTTAAAGCGCTCCATGGCATAGGGCCTAGCTATCTTCGAGACCGCCTGCTGCCACCGACGACCTCCCATTGATCCGTGCGCTCCCCCAGAGAGGGCCTCCTCAGGGTGCCATCAGCCAAACAGTGTAGGTTGGTGACCCCCAGGGGGAGGGCCTTCTCTGTGGGGGTACCTATCCTCTGGAATCAGTTGCCCCCAGAGATAAGGAGAATCCAAGACCTCAGTGCCTTCCACCGTGCCCTTAAAACTTTCTTTTTCCAGCAAGCCGGGCTGGCCTAATTTTTAAATTGTTTTAAATTGTTTTGTTTATCGTTTTTAATTAATGGGGCCAAATTTATATATATCTTTTAATTGTATTTTAATATTTGTATTTTTTTTATTGAAAAAGTTTTTCAAATACAAATTTTTCCCCCTTTTTTTCATAATAAAACCCAAATTCTTAATAGATTATAAAATACTTTACCATCCCCTTACTCCATCCCCATATGCTGACCCTTTTTTCCCCAATAATATTATCATATCCCCCTTATACATTTCAAAATAACATTCTACTATAACCTTATATAATAACTCCTAATTTAGCATAATAATATTATTATATCTCCCAGTTTAGCGATTTCTACTCATAATCTACCCTTTTTCTCCCCCCATACATATATCTCTTAAATCAAATCTTTTATGTATATTAATATAACATTTCAAAGCAACCTTTCGCTATAAAACTATATAATAAATCCTAATTTAACATTTATTCAATTCATAGTCTACCCTTTTTCACCCCCATCGTTATATCTCTTAACTCAAATCTTTTACATATATTCATATCTAAACATAATATCCCTTTTCTTAGACTAGACAATCAATAAACTACCCTGTCTCCACCCACTTTCCTACAAGACTACTATTCTTAATAATTCTTAATATCTTTATACTTCTGCCCACTCCACTAAAAAGTATTCCCTTAAATAAATAAAATCCTCTTGAAAAAACTTTAAACTTGTAATCCATATAATATCTTCTATAATGCCTTTCAGCTGGATTGTAAACTCCATCACCCATGTTAGGGTAACATCACATCCTAATTCCAACAGTATATTCGGTATCTTCAATTACCATCTGCCCCCATCAATAGCAAATATCTTCATAAAAAAAGAAAACAACAACCACCCGAGTGACTTTATATTTGTATTCCATATAGTATCTGTAGAGGTGTCTTTTATCCAGATTATTAATTCCAACCACTGTAATAGGGTAACATCCAGATCATCTGCATGCCCCAGTCCCATAACACTCTTGCCTTGTAACTCAGCATAAACGTAGTATATTTATCAAAGAATCCAAAAAAAGATAGTTCCAATCCATTCAATTTAAGGCCCCTTTCACATCCCAAAAATACAGCACTGCAGAGATCTGTCACTCTCCTCAGGATAATATAAACCAATACTTTGCCGATTATCTTTTCATATATTCAATCATCTCTTAAATAACTGGCATTACACTGTTGTTTAGTTTAAAAGGTTTTGTTTTTGTGAGACCTACTTCTTCTTTTCTTGACTTTTTGTGGGTTGGATCTCCACCCTGATTTCCTTTCTGTAAGTTGTATATCAACTATTGATTTTCGTGCTGATCTATAACTTGATCTTGTTGGTTTTGCTTTTGTGGCTTAAATCTCCGTTCTGGTTCTATGAATTGTATATCAACTGATTGATTTCCATGCTGGTTTGTAACTTGATAAGTCATTACATTAGAATCCAGGCTGTTTGTCCCCGCCGGACGCTCCTTCAGGATCGTCGTACCCACTGCCTGTAAAGAGCCGCCTTTATAGCGGAATGGCGGCTTGAAAAAACTCCGTTTCCATTAGGAAACAGAGATAGAGCCGGCTGGGGTGGGTAGAGTCCTCTGCCTAATCCCAAAAGTTTTTTATTTACTTTTGGGACGGAGCGGAAGAGACTCCCCGTATCCCCAGCCGATGCTCCGGGCTCTGGGAGATCTCTGCTACACGCAGAGCTAGGTGGCAAAAGCAAGCCTGTAAATTTGTTAAACTAATTAAAGAAGACGTGAGCTGGACCTCTGATCCTGAAGCGCAAGTATTTTTTTTTTATTTTAGAAAAGTTACTGAAGCTCTTTAAGAAGTGAAAGGAAAAAAGATTTTTAAAATGGCGATTGCTGAGGCTTGAAGAGAGGCTGAAAGGGAAAGTCCTTCCATTTTTTATTACAAAGTAGCGGAATGAATACTTCTGGCTGTAATTGAGGCAAAACCTCACTCTCACTCTTGTTGTTTTTTCTTTTTTTTCCTGGGGATCTGATATTGATCTTGGTTGGAAACAAGCCTTTTTTTTTCTCTTTTCCACTAAATCTTGTCTGTGTGGAAAATGGCACCGGGACTTATACAGTTAGACAAACAGGCAGCGGGGGGGGGGGGGAAATTCCCCCTTTAACAAATTACATGAACAAGTTCTAACTCTCCAGTCTCAGAAACCTGACTTTAATATAATAGAATTTCTTCTTGAAGAGATTGTAAGAAGGGATGAGATTGTGAACCAGCAACTTCAAAAATTTAAGCAGGAAATTAAAGAAATTGGTGAATTGGTGAAATCAAAGTTTGACTTTTTGAATCGAAAGATTTTAAAAACAGCTAACGGTTTATCAGACTTTCTGATTCAGTTGGATGCAAAGACTAAATTATTAGAGTCTAAAATGAAAGAAACTGAGGAGAATTTGGATGACAAGACTCAAAAAATTAAAAAGGATTTGGTAAACACTCAGGATAATAGCTCAGAAGACAAACCTAAAATGGAGGTTGACCAAAAGACTGGTAATGAAGAAAATGTGCAACAGAGGATTGAAAGAGAAGTTTTAATGATTCAATATAATTTTACAGAATATGCAATTAGACTGAGAGGTCTGCAGGAAAATAACAGAGATGACTTAGGAAAATATCTTCTGAAATTCTGGCTGGGATTTTAAAGGTTCAACCTGATGAAGTGTTTTGCAGGATTGATAGAATTTATAGAATAAACTCCTGGTTGGCAAAGCAAAGGCCTAGATTGCCTAGAGATGTGGTGATTTATTTTACAGATAAAGAAATTAGGAATAATATTGTGCAGAACTCTTTTAATTCTACTTTGCAATTTCATGGAAGAAAGATTTGGATTTTTAAGGAGCTCCCGCCTAAGATGTTAATGGAGAGGAAGAAATTTGGCTTTCTAGTGACTGAGTTAAAAAAAAGAAATATCCTATTTAGGTGGGATGTCCCAGTTGGTTTAATATTGAGACACCAAGGAGTAAGATACCAACTGAACACTGTTGAAAAAGCGGAAGAATTTTATCAAAAATTTTTAAAAATGAATTTAACATCTTTAGGCACAATACAGGACAAGCAAAAGGAGTTGGAAATAAAAGGAAAATATCAAACTACAGAGGCTGTGGTAGATAAATTGTCTTTGGACTCCCTGGATACCCCAGCTGGACTGTCTATAAATATGAGAGCAGTGTCATCCGACTTCAATGTGATGAATCATCAAGTTACAGACAAGTGCGTAAATCAACCAGTTGATATACAAGTGATGGAGAAGAAAGACGAGATAACAAAACAAAACCAACAAGATCAACTCATAAAGCAGAATGAAAATCGATCAGCTGACACACAATTGGTAGGAAGGAAACCAGGATGGAAATTCAACCCACAAAAGAAAAAGAAAAGAAATAGATCTCATAGAAATAGCAGTTTCTAAACCAAGCAACAGTGAAGCCAGGGACTTTAAAAAATGAATGAATATGTGAAAAGATAGTGGAGGCGAACAATTGTTTAATACTATCTTGAGGATAGTGGCAGATCTCTGCAATGCCGTGATTTTCGGATGTGAAAAGAGCCTTACATTGTTGGATTTGAATTATCTACTTTGGATTTCTTTTACTGGTAAATATATTATAATTATTTCGAGCTACAAGGCAAGAGAGTCACGCTGGGGCATGCAGAAGATCTGGATGTTACCCATTAGGATGATGGGAATTAATAATCCTGATGAAAACCACAATTACAACTATATGGATATAATTATAATGTCACTCGGGTGGTTGTTTTTACTTTTATATATATATGAGGATATCTACTACTGATGGGGGCAGAAGATGATTGAAGATTTTGAACAAACTGTTGCACCAGCATGTTATTTTACCCTATTATGGATGATGGATTTAACAATCCAGTGGAAAGACATCAAAGAAGATATTATATGGATTATAAATTCAAAGTTATTGTCTTTTTTCTTTTTACAAAATGGAATGCATATATAGATATATGTATATTTTAGTAGAGTGGGCAGTGGATTATATTTAGAATTGTATTGTATGGTAATTTTGCAGGAATTTGGGTTGAAATAGGTTAGTTTACTGATTGATTAGTTTAAGAAAAAGGATCTTTAAGTCATATATTTAGGGGAGTGGAGGAATTGGATAGAACTGAATAAATGTTAAATTTGGATGTAGGGAGAAGGCTGCTTTGAAATGTTATATTAATATATATATAAGATTAAATGTTAAATTGTTGTAATAATACATTATAAGTTTAGGGGAGGAGAAAAAGGGCAGATTATTGCGAAAATGGGAGTTATAAGAATATTATGCTAAGGGTCAGTATTTTGAGGAGGGAGTAAGGGAAAGGTAAAATATTATGTAATTAGTTATGAAATAGCTTATTGTTGTGAAGAAGTCATAGGGGGGGATGGGTGGTGAGGGGGGGTTAGGGAAGAGGGGGGGAAAGGGGGAAAAACTTGTATTTGAAAACTTTTTCAATAAAAAAAAAAGAATCCAAAGCCGCCTCTCTTGTATTGAATAGTCCAGCTGAGACCTCTGAAGGAGAATCCAGAAGCGGCTCATCTACGGAGACCTCTGTAACTTGTTGTTTCTTCATTACTTCCACCTCCTTCTGCTTATTTTGAATTTCTATCTCTTGTTGATTTTGCTTTTTGAGAACCTTGTAGTAAAATTCTTCCGCTTTTTCAACAGTATTTAGCTGATATCTTTCTCCTTGATATCTCAATATTATACCAACTGGAACGTCCCACCTGAATGGGATGTTTTGTTTTTTTAGCTCAGTCACCAAAACTCCAAATTTCTTTCTATCTTTTAACATCTTAGGCGGCAATTCTTTATATATCCAGATCTTTCTTCCGTACAATTGTGGAGTAGAATTAAAGGATTTTTGCATAATTTCATTTCTTATTTCTTTATCTGTGAAGTAAATCACCACATCTCTAGGCAGTTGCCTTTGCTTTGCAATCCAAGAATTTACTCTATAGGCCTTGTCAATCTTACAAGATACCTCCTCAGGATGAACCTTTAAAATCCCAGCCAGAACTTGAGCAGATATTTTTCTTAGATCATCTCTATTATTTTCCTGTAACCCTCTCATTCTGACCGCATATTCAGTGAGCCTGTATTGCATTATTACAACTTCTTTTTCAATCCCTTGCTTTATATCTTCTGCATTTTAAGTCTCATGACCAGCTTCCTTTTTAGACTTTACTTCTAAACGATTGTCTTGAATATTTATCAAATCATTTTCAATTATTTGTATTTTATTATCCAAATTATAAATCTTATCATCAACTTCCTCCATTTTAGACTCTAATAACTTGATATTTGTATCCATCTTTATAACAACTTCTGAAAAAGCATTAGTCACTGTTACAATCTTTCATTGCAGATTATCATACTTTAGTTGTATCATTTCTTTAATTTCCTGCCTTAATTTTTCAAGTTTCTGGTTCACAGTCTCATGATATTTTGCCATTTCCTCCTGGAGAAATTCTTTTAAATTAAAGCCATTCTGCTGAGTCTGTAAGCTCAGAGCTTGTTCACATAATTGTAAATGGGGGAGCACCCCACCCCACTGCTTGTTTGTCAGGCTTTATTAGTTTTAACGCCATTCTGCCACACAGAAAAGCTCTTTTTTTAAAAGAAAACTTTTCCCCAAACAAGATCAAATACAAATCTCCAAGAAAAAAGAAACTTAAAGTAGATATTTTTCTTCCAGATTCTAGCCAGGACTGTTTATTCCGCTACTTTGTAGCTTGTTACGGAAGGACTTTCACTTTCGGCTTTCTTCTTCTTCTCAAGCCTCAGCAGTCGCCATTTTAAACTTTTTTTCCCTTCACTCTGAAATGCTTGTAAAATCATTAAAAATACTTGCGATTTAGGGTCCCAGGTTCAAATCTTGCTCTCTTTAATTAAACCATCTGTTAGTTTTGTTGATTGGTCTGGTCCCGACGCCTGGCTCTGCAAAAAGGCAGAGTTCTCCCAAACCCCGGAGCAGCGGCGAGCGGAAATAGGGAGCCACAATCTGCTCGTCCCCAAGAGTAAAAAAAAAAAAACTCTGGGGACTTTGCAGAGGGCTCTACCTGCCCTCGCCTGCTCTGTCTCGCATTTCTATCAGGAAATGGAGTTTTTCGAGCCACCTTTCAGGTGTAAAGGCAGCTCTTTACAGGCAACGGGGCTGGCGGTCACAGAGGACCGTCTGGTGGTGACGGAAGCCAGACCAGAAGCCACCTTAATATTTGTATTTGATGTTTTTACTTGGCTGTTCACCGCTCTGAGTCCTCAGGGAGAAGGGCGGTGTACAAATTCAAAATAAAATAAAATAAATAAAATTCCCAAAAACTCACTTACTGAAAGCTAACAGTCAGGATCTCCTCTATTTTATTTATTTATGTACCGTATTTTTTGGAGTATAAAGCACACATTTTTCCACCAAAAAAGAGGGTGAAAATCTGGGTTTGTCTTATACTTTGAATATAGCCCCACCCAGCTTCTCAAGCGGAGGTTTCAGAGGCTGAAAAAATCATCAGAAACGAAGCTTCAGAAAAGAAGTCCCCAAACAGAGCTTTAGAGGCTTTTTTTTCTGAAACTGTTTTGGAGGCTTTCAGAGGCAGGAAAAGAGGCCATGTTTTTTTCTGAAACATGGTTTACAGAGTCACCATCTTGCTCCCAATAATCCTTTTACCGACCTCAGAAGGTTGCAAGGCTGAGTCATCCTTGAGCCAGTCAGGATCGAACTCCTGCTGAATGAGCAGTGAGTTAGCTTGCAATACTGCTGTCATGGTTGAATCACTACACAGTCTTGCCTTTTTGTTGTTAGTTGTGAAGTCGTGTCTGACCCATAGTGACCCCATGGACAATGTTCCTCCAGGTCTTCCTGTCCTCTACCATCCTCTGGAGTCCATTTAAGCTCACTCCTACTGCTTCAGTGACTCCATCTAGCCACCTCGTTCTCTGTCATCACCTTCTCCTTTTGCCCTCAATCGTTCCCAGCATTAGGCTCTTCTCCAGTGAGTTCTTCCTTCTCATTAGGTGGCCAAAGTATTTGAGTTTCATCTTCAGGATCTGGCCTTGCTTGCAACCAGACAACTATAACAGGAGGGGGAAGGGAAGGCCTTGGAATCTAAGGGAGGCTTGGGAAGGAAATTTGGAATGCAAGTGTGTCAACTGGAAGTCTGAGACAGATCCAATATCTCAAGGTCACCAGCTGGGGAAGTCTGAGGCAGACAGACTGTTTCCAAAAACAAAGAAAGTGCAAATGCATGGTGGACAATGGACAATGGGAGGTCCAGGGAGGGGGGGAGAGGGAAAGTTTTCCTATGCTATTTTGACAGGAAATCATTAGAACTGGCTTTTCTCCTGTACCTACATGGAATCTTCAGTAAAGTTACCTTATTTTTCAGAGTATAAGATGCACTTCCCACCCCCAAAAGAGGCTGATAACTTGGGTGCGTCTTATACTTCGAATGTAGCCCCACCCACCAGCCGGCCCCCACCCTTCGGCCTCAGCACGTCCTCTTCCTGGCTGCAGAGATTGCCACAGACAGTGGCTCTCATTTTCAGCCTCCAAACGCTCCGTTTGAGAGCCGTTCAAGGCTGCAGGGATTGCTGAAACACATCGCCGCTGATTGCTACCTTTGCACATTGTGTTTTTGGCCTCTGTGCATCGTGTTTTAAGCTTCAGCATGCCCCATTTTTGGCTTCTGCACATCATGTTTTCGCATAGAGATGGGCGGCAATGTGCTTTTTACGATCCCCAAAGCCATGAACGGTTCTGAAATGGAGCATTTGGAGGCTGAAAATGTGAGGCGCGGAGCCCAAAATGGCAACCCATTTTGCCAAAGCTACTGCCTTGTCTTACTGCTTCCGCGCTTCACCTGCTTTACTAACTGGAGCTCCCTCTGACAATCAGTTGTGCTTTTTAATCTTTTTATCAGCCCCAGTGCGCGCTCACAACCAGCCAACTAACGTGTGCTAAAGCTGACCAGGCTAAGGAAGCTAGCCAGATGAATACCTGGTAGGCAGAGGCAGATTTTTTTTTTCTATTTTCTTTCCCAAAAATTAAGGTGCCTCTTATACTCCGGAGCGTCTTATACTCCAAAAAATATGGTATATTCTTGGTAAAAAAATGTCCCAGGAGTTTCTTTTCCTGTCTAACCCAATGGGAAAATTGACAACTGCATTCTAACTGACTGACTGACTGACTGAAGCTGATGTAGATGGGATGTTCAGTTGCCTTTTTGTTTTGTAACTACATGAACTAGTGTAGATATAGAGTTAAAGGCAGGGCAAGCATATCATTGACCGGGAATCTTGGATTCTGGGAATCCTGAATTATGCTTACTTTATCACTTTATGGCTGAAGGCTGTACAATTTAAAGCTTTGTTTTTACTTTGTAGCTTGTTGCAAAAATGTATTTAAAACTTGTTGGTTTGAGAGCTGTTGTGCTTGAGAGGTAAAATATTCCTGATCATCTTTTTTTGGTCAGAAGTAAATATTTTATTATTGTCTCCATCCTCAGTGTGTTTTACTGGGCCTTGCATACCAGCCCTGAATCCAGAGATTTGGAATGTTTCCAAAAATTTCCTTTCTTGTGCAATAGATTCTCTTTTCCAATTTCATTTTTGAAAAAAAAAAAAAGTGTAGGTATCTTCAGTGCTTAGCCATCCTTTCCCCTTTCAATCAAATATTTCCTATCCTGCCAATCAGGGTTTCTTGGTCAATTCATTGCTTTGCTTACATAACCTCTCCTGTCACCTTTCTCTTTGCAAGCAGGAACATCATACCACCATCTCCCACACAATCCTGGCCTCTTAGTTCCATTGTGGGGTCTATTAGTCTCAAGTCTCTGCTGATAAGGCTCCCGCCTCCCACTCAACCCACTATGGAGGAATGGCTGGTGAATTTGGTAGAATAGCTGAAATGGATAAATAACTTCTTTGATTAGAGAAAAGAAATGATCTACATTAATTGATAACCAGAACCCTCTTATACATTTCTTCATTAAAAAAAATGCCAATAGAGATTGTTCAGGATTGAAATGAGGGATCCTTTGTTTCCTCTGAGCTTTCTTGCTTTCTTCCAGATGTTTCATGACCCAAACTAATGACATCATCATTGTTAGTCACTCATGATAATTATCAGCCCGGATGATGTTTTCCTCCCCCCGAATGCCATCACTCTGCTTAACAACTAATTCCCACAACAAATGTATTACTATTATTATTCTCTTCCTTACTAGTATTTATCTCTTCCCACTTATTACTATATCCATGTTGCTTGTATCTTTCAATTTATATTGTTTTTATTTGTTTCCTAGTACAATTTGATAGCTTATTAGGAACCTTGACTATCACTGTTGTATCTTTTTATTCTTGATGAATGTATTTTATTCTCCTTATGTACACTGAGAGCCTATGCACCCAAGACAAATTCCTTGAGTGCCCAATCACACTTGGCCAATAAAGAATTCTATTCTATCTTACCTAGTTTGGGACATGAAACTTCTGTAAGAAAACAAGCCCACAGAGGGAGCACCAAGGACCCCACAAATAAAAAGAAATGAACTTCTGATCTATAGTTTTGATTGTTAGACAGGATAGATTATAGGGAAAAAAATATTTTCTTCTACCTGTTTGGTAGATCTTAATATTTATAAATATTTTATTAGTGAATTAATTAACACACAAAAATCACATACACATACACATATGCAGAAATGCGACAAATACGACATTAATAACATAAATGACATCTAAACGTAGTGTCTGATTTTATCCGACATCAATAACCTAAATTCCTCAATATATATTCCTTCCTCTCACCTTATATAACAATATTATTTTTAAATCTTTAATTATGCGTTGTTATATCTTATTTGGTACAGAATTTTGTTTTACTCTTCTAGGATCCTCTATTGGTTTTGGTTTTCCCCTCTAACTATTGATACCACCTTTGCCAAACCAGGTAATAGTCAGATTCTTCCTTTCCTTGAATTTCCTTGGTGAGTCTGTCCATCTCAGCACATTCCATGACTTTAGATATTATTCTATCTTGTGTTGGGACTTCTTCCAATTTCCAATTTTGTGCATAAATGATCCTTGAGGCAGTCAAAATATGTGTGATCAAGTATATTGTTTCTCTGTCGTAATTACTTGTAAATATGCCTATTAAATATGTTTCCGGTCTTAGTGGTACTTTTTGGGCTGTTATTCCAATTGGGTTTTGATATTATTCCAGAATTGTTTGGCTTTGGGACATGACCACCACATGTGGTAGTATGTCCCTTTTTGTGCTTTGCATTTCCAGCAGAGTGAAGATGTATTGGGGAACATTTTGGAGGTTCGTGCCGGGGGGAGATGCCATCTATAAAACATCTTGTAAATATTTTCTTTGTACGGTACTGATAAGGTTAATTTACTGTTAATTTTCCATAGTTTTTCCCATTTGTTTAATTCTATAGGGTATCCAAAGTTCATCGCCCACGTAATCATATTTTCCTTGACTATCACCTCCTCTAATTTATATGCCAGTAAGAAATTATAGATTTTTGTTATTAATTTCTCATTGGGGCCCAATAAGATTTTGTCCAGTTGGTTTAGTTCTTTTTGGATTCCAAATTTCTCCATATCTGTTTTGTGTCTGGATTGTAATTGTAAGTATGGCCACCAATCCATTTCAAGCCCTTGAGTTCTTAGTTGTTCTATTGTTTTTAGTTTTCCTTCTTCATTTAAAAGATCCTGATATGTTTTCATTTTATTTGGGTGCATTGTATTTGGGTAGATTGTGCTTCCATTGTAGAGATCCAACATGGTATTTTATCATAGTGAATCTTTCTGATTTCGTTCCAGGTTTTGATCAGGGTATTTCTCACAATGTGTCTACAGAATTATTCTTGTTTTGTGGCTTTGTCTTCCCATACTTCCCATACCTTTGTCAAGTCGAAACCTTCGACTTAATGTTAATGTTCGTCTATTTTTCAATTCAATCCAATCCTTTATCCATGTTAATACTGACGCTTTGTAATAAATCTGCCAATCGGGAAGTCCCATTCCTCCTCTATCTCGTTTATCCTGTAAATGCTTTAATTTGATTCTTGCCTTTTTTTTCTGCCATATGTATTTTAGTATCATCCTGTCCAAATCTTTAAAGTATGTTCTGCCCGGGTTTACTGGAATCACCCTGAATAGGTACAGCACTCTTGGTAGAATATTCATTTTGATAGTGGCAATTTTACCTAAAAAAGATAACGGAAGTTTTGTCCACTTTTCCAAGTCTTTTTCTACTTGTTTAGCCAGTTTAGTATAATTATCTTCCTTCAGCATCAATATTTTGTTGGTAAGCCATACCCCTAGATATTTGACCTTTTTTGTTCTTTGCATTCCTAGCATATTTTCCAACCCTTTTTCTTGGTGTTTGGTGAAATTCTTTGTTAAAATTTTAGTTTTTTGTTTGTTGATTTTCAAGCCCACCACTTCTCCATATTGCTGTATTTTAGTCAGTAGACTTTTTTTAAAAAATGTGATTTATATGCCGCCCTTCTCCGGAGACTCAGGGCAGCTTACAATGTGCTAAGCAATTGTAGTGGTTTTTCTAATATAAGTACCATGTCATCAGCGAAGGCTTGCAATTTGTATTCCTGATTTTTGATTTTTAATCCCGTTATTTCTGTATCCTTTCTGATTTCTTCTAATAGTATTTCCAAAGTTAATATAAACAATATGGGGGATAGGGGGCATCCTTGCCTTACCCCTCTTTTTATATCAAATTGTCCTGTTGTCTCACCATTAATTAATATTTTTGAAGTTTGGGTACTGTATATCCTTTTAATCATCTTTACAAATCTTTCTCCAAATTTCATCTTTTCCAATTGTGCAATGAGAAATGTCCAATTAAGGTTATCAAACGCTTTTTGAGTGTCCAGGAAGATTAAGGCTAGCTGTTTGTCCGGTCTTTGTTCATAGAATTAAAGGGTGTCCATAATTGTTCTTGTGTTATTTTGGATTTGTCGTCCGGGGATGAAGCCATTTTGGTCGGGATGTATATAATGTTTGATAAAGGTTTTCAGTCTCTGTGTTATGATGGATGTATATAGAACTGGTAGTAAAAAAATTTTCAATCCCACCACTGGTTCAGCCCTACGCAAAAACACAAATCGCAGGCACATTGAAAAGCATTTATGGAATGGGGGAAGTCCAAGTCTTTTAATAGGGCACAGAAACAAACGATACAAAAATTTGGTACCTGTGATACATCAGAAAGAAACCAATAAAAGAATGAAAGACATTTATTACATATGACAAGTGAACAATAGAAAACATTGATTAGAGATTACTTCCCACCTGTGGTAAATTTATGGGTTACATCATGCTCTTTCCGAGATGGATTAGTATCTTACTTAAAACTTGCAAGTGTATTCAATTACTTTCAGAATACACTGACTAAGAGCCTGTAGTACAATGGACTAAAGCACTGTTATTAACAACTGCTGCTTGCAATTACTACAAATTCAAATCTCACCAGGCTCAAGATTGACTCAGCCTTCCATCCTTTCAAAGGTAGGTGAAATGAGGACCCAGATTGTGGGGGCAATAAGCTGACTTTGTATAAATATACAAAAGTATGAAGGCTATTCTTAAAGCATTGTAAGCCACCCTGAGTCTCCGGAGAAGGGCGGCATGTAAATTAAAGCAAAAAAAAAAAAAAAAAAAGATTCAGTTGTTGAAAAGGCTGTTTTTTCCTCATGAAAAAACAGAAGAAAAGCATGCTTTCCTAAAATCTGAAAGGAGGTCAACACTGCCAGACTAAAATTCTAATATCCTCACTTAAAGGCTAATAATGAAGCCTAAAATCCTAAATAATATTATCAGACAGAGAAACCCAGAAAATCCATCAGCATCACTTTTTGACTTCACTTTTGAACATCAGATGTTCCTTTGTATTCAGATCTGGCCTCAGCAAAATGATGTAACACTTAGGGATGAAGATGCAACCCAGCAGCCCAGCACTGGAAGCCAAGATGGACAAGACCTGCACAGCAACCATGAATTTCCCTTTGGTGCTGAGATAGGTGGGCAGAAAGGAGATCCAGACACTGCAAAAGACCAGCATGCTGAAGGTGATCAGCTTGGCTTCGTTGAAGGACCCAGGTAGATTCCTGGCCAGGAAGGCCACTATGAAGCAAATGGCAACCTGAAAACCCATGTAACCAAGGGCAACATAAAACATAGTGACAGAGCCTTCATTGCACTGCAGAACAATCTCTCTAGGCTGGGAATACATGTCAGAATCAGGGAATGAAGGAAAGACTCCTAACCAGGTGAAACAAATGACCACCTGGACACTGGAACAAGAAATGATGATGGTATTGGTCAGACTCTTGCCCAGCCACCCTCTCACTCTGTTTCCTGGCTTTGTGGCCAAGAACGCCAGCACTACCATGACTGTTTTGGCCAAGATGGTAGACACGGCAATTGAGAAGATGATGCTGAAAATTGTTTGTCGGAGAAGGCAGGTGGTTCTCCTTGGCCGACCAATGAAGAGAAAGGAAGTCAAGAAGCAAAGAAGAAGGGAGACCAGGAGGATATAGGAGAGGTCCCGGTTGTTGGCTTTGACAATTGGAGTTTCTTGGAATTTAATGAAGATTCCCAAGACTAAAACTGTGGTTAAGATCAGGAATAGGGCAAAGAAAGTAAGAATAATTCCCAAATACTCTTGATGGGACAAAAAAGTGACAATTTTGAGGATACACTGATCTCGATGCTTGTTCTGATACTGATTGTCTGGACATCTGGTGCAGTGGTCTGCATCTATAGAGGACAAATGTAATATTTACCATGAATTTATAGGATGGGAGTTAGATTTTGAAATTAGGAATCCCACATCTGAATTTGTGTGTGTATTCATCTGCAGGGGATGGGAGGCAGAGAGAAAAAAATAGGAGTATGTGTATACATGTGCTTCTTTGCATTGGTATGTGTCTCAAGCTGATAAAGTGTAGCTAGATTAGGGGCAGAATTTGAGAAGAGACAATTCTAGGAAGCAAAAGGGGAGAAGGGACAACCATCTACATCAGGGGTGTCAAACTTAATTTCATTGAGGACTGCATCAGGGCTATGGTTGACCTTGGGGGGTCGGGGTGGTCAGATGTGGCTGACTGGGTAGGTGTGGACAACTGGGTGGGTGTGGCCACCTTGACACCACTCCCCAAACTGCTAGCATGTTTCCTCTTTGCATTGGGTAGACCAGGCTGAAGCCACGCTGGCCCGATCTTTCATCTTTCCATTGGGTAGACTGGGCCAAAGCCATGCTGGCCTGGCCTTTCCTCTTCGCACTGGGTAAACTGGGCTGAAGCCATGCTAGCCTGAGATTTCCTCTTCTCATTGGGTAGACCAGGACGGCCCCATGGGCCGGATCCTGCCACATCGTAGGCCGGATGCAGCCCATGGGCCTTGAGTTTGACACCCCTGATCTACATCATGTAGGAAGGTTTCTAATGGACTAGGACTAGCCAATTTGACAAGGTTGGAATATTCTGGTTTTCCAAAATAGAGTTTGATTTGTCCCATTACCCATTAATTGGAGGATAAACTTGAAATTCAATAGCAATATTGTACAACTATTTTTGATTTCATTTTCTCCCACCAAATCCCAATGGTTAATGATTAAAAAGGGGCAGATAAAGTTGCCTGGTTTGATCTTTCTCTGTAATCGCCATAATGAGGAGAGGTTCCTTTCTGGTAGCAATGTATTCCCCCAAATAGCTACTCTATAGGAAACACAGATCATGCTTGCCTACTCCTTGGATACTTTGGAGAAAGACGGTTAGTCAGAAATGTGTCTATCCCGAGTCCACCCTGGAATGGAGGAGATGGCAAGATTACTGACTAGCTCCTGAGTGAGTTGGCTGTCAGGCCTGGAAGCCATCTTTTTCATTGCATCTTCAGACCTGCCACATTTACTACTGTGGGAAACTGTGATGGGGGGATTGTATGGAGCATGGGTGATATATACTGGTAGTTATAATAACATTCCTTTCTCAGAAAGTCAAGGACATCTTGCCCTGCACCTGGAGGGTTATAACTGGGAGGCATCTCCAGTCAGCATGGTGTTTGGATTGGGCCATGTGATGGATTTATGGGTGTTGGGCAGGGATTTGAACTTTCCTTTCGGTGGGGAAAATCTGGAAGCTTTCAGTTTTGGGTTTTCCCAGATTTGCCAATATGACATCTTCAATAACATGTAACTTTGGGGAAAGTCAAGTCTCGGAGTTTTCTTTCATTGGGGGTGTTACTTGAAACTCTGAGATTTGAGATTAATTTATCTCAATGGAGAGCTTCATACTGTAGAAGCAACATCATTCTGTTTGTCACGGTGAAACAATGGGTTGCTTCATGTCACTTCAACTGATCCTTCACAAAGTCATATATACTTCTTGATAACTGCTTGGCTTCTTCTACACTTAACCTCTCATTCCAATGAATTCTCCCAGCTCATATTATTGTTATATCCTTGGTGAAATTAATTCTGATAGTTAAATTAATAGTCCCTCCCACTCCAATACCCAAATTAGAAATATCTTCTTAGCAAAGATCTGCAGGAACCTATGCTCCTATCCCAAGAACTGTTTTGATTCCCATTCACCCACCTTCTTGGGTGGAAATGCTCCCTTCTGCACAAGGGACGCAGTTGTAGCAACAGATTGGTTTTCCTTCCTGGACCACCTTGAAATAGCCAGGTTGACAAGGCTCCACACACTGGGAGTGAGGCAAGGGCTGAAAGTGAACAGAATTTGCATTCAGAAGCATCTGCAAAACAGCGTTGCCTTGGAGACCGGCATTTATCACCTCCTCAGCCTGAATATCTCATAGTATCTTTACACTTCGAGATTGGCTTGGTGATATATTGGGCTTTGGGAGGGGCTCTGTCTGCACTTTACTCTTTTGAGTGGGAAACTTAATTTCTGCCTAGATCTCTCGCTATCACAATCTTCCAATAAAAGTTTCCTTTTGAAATGGCTTTTGTTTCATGAGGACTGCTTTCTTGAGAGGACTGGAGAGGCAGAACCTTACAGGGAAATACAAGAACTATGTGCAAAATGGACTAGAGGTGGACCATTCTGTTTCTCCTCTGGGCCATGTTGTGGTGGCCACTCCAGAGAATTTTCTAGAAAGATACTCTTGAAACTGGAAGCATGATAGTCAGACATGCTTCCATTTTGGAGGACTGTCTCTGGAAGGCTGTCAGAGAAATTTTGGGAAAAACAGATCATATGGAGGAGAAATTAGAATTCTGAAATTCTTCAATATGATGGGTTTTGCACTTTTCTTCTACCAAACAAGGTCAAATTCTTGAATGTATACATGTCCAAATGAACATGGTTAACTCAATTGATTTTACTTCTCCCCTCCTCTTAAATCCTGCTTCCATTTCCCTCCATCTCCACATTTTTCCTCTATGTCCCCCGACCAAAGTCTTCTACTGTAGAAGTCATAAATCATCTTTCCTTTTCTGGTTATAAATCATAGAATATAATTCTGAAGCATGAATTTGAAGGCAGTCGGTCTTATATATAGTTTGGGATGGTGGGGTACCGTGATTGAGATGACGGACAAAACTACTGTGTTTCCCCCAAAATAAGACCCTCTGTTATATTTTTTGAATCCTGAAATCAGTGCTTGGCCTTATTTTGGGGGAGGTCTTATTATTTTGGGATGTGTGTAGCAAGACGGGGCTCCTCTTGCTGATTTCCAGCTCTGTCTCCCTAACCCTAACTAGAGGAAATGGTGAGGACCGGCTGCGCATGCGCTTAAATATTTTTGGAGAGGCTTATTTTTTTTTGGGGGGGGGGGCTTATTTTAGTCCATGCGCTCAAAAGCCTGATTGGACTTATTATCAGGGAATGTCTTATTTTCAGGGAAACACGGTAAAGAGATGGGACACCTCTTCCTCTACCTGATTGAGCCACTGAGGGCTCGTGATGGCTTCCTTGTTGATGCTGAATTTGACTCCAATGGTTCCTTCTCTGTCTAGACTCCCAAATTTCACTCTGGTGGTCGACTTATTAGGAAACAACACCCAGTTCACAATATCAAAGTCAGCCATCAAATCTCCATTTCTATCCAAATACATTCCTTCTATGGTGTTGTTGTAGATCTGAGGATTCTTCAGGAAATGGTGAAGCTACAGAATATAAGGAAAGAGGTTTTTACACAACTGGAATCATCTAAACAGGTGGATGTACAGAGATATAAGGAATTTGGCTTATTGAGCTCCAGCCTGTTTTCTTCTCAGGACAATCTGCATAGATTTGTCCTTCAGGTACCAATGGCGGATGTTTTCTTTCCAACATCTGGCATTCCCAACTAGCCCATATTTTCCTGTTTTCTGGTTTTATTTCTCCCCTTAGTTCTCTTGAAGATAAGCAGATGGCAGAAGGGCAGGAGAAGGGAAATCCATTACCTACAAATATATTTGCTTACATTATCTGTTGCTTATCCATGAGTTTTCCCCTCCTCCCTGAGATGCCCTGCATAGCTATAGATACATCGTTTTGTTTACAGAGATTTATCTTAACATTGTTTGGAGAGTTTCTCCTGTGCACATTGAATAACAACCACCGCAGTGAGCCTTGATTATTTATTTTGAGTCCTGTGTTTTGATTCCACAAGAGAGATAGAGTTGGAAGGGACCTTTTAGGTCATCTAGTCCAATCCCCTGCCTAAGCAGGAGACCCTACACTATTTCTGACAAATGGCAGTCCAATCTCTTCTTGAAGGCTTCCAATGATGATGTTCCCACAACTTCTGAAGGCAAGCTGTTTCATTGATTGATTGTTCACACTGTCAGAAAATGTCTCCTTATTGTAGAAGACACAGCATCAGTTCATACAACTCAGTTCTAGAAATATAATAATTTAATAATTATAATAATAATTTAACAAAGTTGGAAGGGACCTTGGAGGTCTTCTAGTCCATCCCCCTGCTTAGGCAGGAAACCCTACACTACTTCAGACAAATGGTTCTCTAATCTCTTCTTATACACTTCCTGTGTTATGAATTGGCTTTCGGAAATTGGGAAGCAAATGTCAATATTTATAATTGACTCTTCCATCTGCTCATTATCTGAAGAAAGCTTGAACACTGATTCTGAGGGAAAGCTTGAATATTGATTCTGGCACTCTTCAGGTGATTTTACAAGAATATACACTGATAATTGTAATATTAAATACAATGTAGTGTTACATTATAATAAATTGGGAGATAATCCAAAATCCCTTTCCACAAACATTAAATACTAGAATCTGGAGAAAGAAAAGCTCAAAGCATATGAAGTAAAATACATGAAGTAAAATAATTGTAGTGGTGTGTGACAACATAGGCAAAGTATAATTTTCCATTCAGCAATGCTGGAGGCCAAATGTAAAAATAAAGAGTAATTCAATATTTAATGTTACATGTAATAACAGCAGCAATGGAATTACGTATGCACAAAATTGGAAAAACGGAAGTATACCGACAAGGAAATGGTAATAAAGAAAATATTAGAATGTGCCAAAATGGACAGGTTAATGACGGAAATTAAAGAGAGCCTGAATAGCTCAATAGACAAAGCTCTGTAATTTAACCCCCCCCCCCCCCCCGTCTGCAAGTACTGTAAGTTCAAATCTCACCAGGCTCAAGGTTGACTCAGCCTTCCATCCTTTCTAAGGTAGGTAAATTGAGGACCAAGTATGTGGGGGCAATAAGCTGCCTTTGTATAAATATACAAAAGTATGAAGGCTGTTGCTTAACACATTGTAAGCTGCCCTGAGTCTCTGGAGAAGGGCAGCATATAAATCAAATAATAATAATTAAAAAAAAGACAAAGGAGAAACAACGTATTATTTAATATGGGGCCTATGGTACAATTAGCTAGATAATAGATGCAAAGCTTAGAAAATTAATGATGAAAGAGGGTCAATCAGCTAGAAATGAATACAGGTATAAAGCTATATAGAAGAATATATATTGCAAGCAATATTATTATTTGACTGTGCATAACTGCAAATTAAAATATATAGAGTGCTAAATGTATAGAGAATTATGTTATAACTATGGAAACAATAGATATAAGTATGATATATAATATCAAGTTTCTTTTTTTTCTATGGACTATACTGTATGATTAAGAGAAAAATGGTCGTAATTAGAATGTATAACATATATATTTAAAAAGGTGCTGATACAACCAGTATATCCTTTCGCCTTTCAGCTCCAATCCAAGAGCACTCAAACAGCTGCATTCACAACAAACCATTTTATACCAAATTTATATTTTTAAAAGGTAGACTAGTATACCTTTTTCAAGTATACCTACTATTTCAAGCTATTTAGCTCTCATCAGCTACTGTCCCTTTATTTCTTTATCAGCAAAAATATAAATTTGGTATAATTAATATCTATAGCTTGTGGCTCAGAAGGTTAATTCTGATAATAGCTGATGAAAGCTAAAAAGCTTGAAATAGATCTATACTAGTCTCCTTTTATTTCTTTATCAGCAAAATATAAATTAGGTATAAAATGGTTTGTCCTGAATGCGACTGCTTGAGGGCTCCTGGATTGGAGCTGAAAGGCAAAACGGAGCAGAATGCCCCCTCCCATATGTTGGGGTAGACCAGGTGTCTCCATAGAAAAACATTTTATATGTATGTATGCATGTATGTATATATGTATAGATGTATGTATGTGTCTATGTGTGTGTGTGTGTGTGTGTATATGTATATATATATCTGGGTCCTCATTTGGCCTACCTTATAAAGGATGGAAGGCTGAGTCAAACTTGAGCCTGGTGAGATTCTAACTTAGAGTAATTGCAGGCAGCTGAATGTTAATAACAGGCTTTAGTCTGCTGTGCCACCAGGCTCTATATATATATGAAAGAGGAGGACAAGGGATCTTATGAAAGAAAATGATTCATAAAAGGTATTTTTTTCTCAATATATATGACATTTCTCAAAGAGTGTTTCATGATGTTCATCATCTAGATGTCACCCTTAGCAACATATGTGGAACTGATAAGGAAATACCTGCCATGGTTGAATGTTTTCAACTTCCACCTTGTCTTTTCTCTCCATCCTTGTCCTCTGGGATCGGGGTGAATTGACCACATTTAAGGCATGTGCCACAATCTGGATGGCATTGTAAGTTAAGAAGCTATCTAGAGAAAAGATCTTTTCAATCTTCTGCTGAGGTAGAGTCTCCAAATTCTCTTTCTCTGTACACCTTGTCCAGCCTTTCACAGACAAGGCAAGCTTTCCATATGAACAGTGAAATTTCTTAGTCATAAATGCTTTGAGAAAAGGATAGAAATCTTTGATATCATCAAATTTGGTCCTTTGGCTGGTCTGGATAAGAAAAGAAAAAATAATATGGGTGTATCTGAAAGAGAAACTATTATATGATAATTCAATGGTGAGATCCCACAAAGCGGTTGTGATCCAAACTATCCCTTCAATAGGGTTTCTCAAGGAATTTAATATGTTTTCTAGGAAAAAGGCTCCCTCAATGAACGTAAACTCTGAGTAATAAACCAATACATTGATTTGGGCCCACAGGTTGAAAACAGAAATCTGATAGTTGAAGTTCTCATCTTTTAATAATACGATTTGTGAAAAAACAACACAGATGCCATTCTGAGCCAGCACAGGAACGAAGGTCCTAATGAAATGTTCTCCGTTATCAGTTTCTGCAGCAAAGACGCCAATGAATGTCCATCGAAAATACAGCAGCAGTTTAACAATCCCCAGGTTTTGAGCACCTTCTTTGGGGACGGTCCGGTAGAAAAAAGGTAATTGAGTTTTATCACTCAGGATCGGTGAAATATAAGTGTAGCTGATCTGGAGTGAAGAAAAAGCAGATTTATGTTTTATTTGGGGCTTTTACTATCCTGCTCTATGGAGTAGAGAGATGGTCTCTGACAGAAAACCACTTGAAGAAATGAGAAGCATTTGAAATGTAGATTTACAGATGGCTTTTACGTATAAACTGGGTTAACAAAAATCACAAATAAGGAGGTGATAAGCCACCTGGGAAAAACAAGGGAAATCATCAAAGCCATTAAAAAGCAAACGTTAGAATATTTTGGACATGTGATGCGACACCCAGAAAATACGGCATCATTCACTTAATCCTCCAGGGAAACTTTGGAGGCAAACGAGGTCCAGGCAGAAGAAGAATATCGTGGCTTCAAAACCTAACAGACTGGTTTGGACAAAACTCAGCAGCACTTTTTCTTGTGGCTTCCAGCCTACTTGGTGGATTTAATAGGGGATCAGAAATGCAGAAAATGTAACTGTCAATAATGGATGTTAAGAAGAAATCCAGATCTCATTTTCTGAAAAGCTGATGCTTCCTCAGAGCCTGCATAGTGCAAGATCTGAGCAACGTCAAATATTACAAATTAATATTTGTACTCAATTTATAACTGTTAATTATGGTTGTATCAATATTTGTTCTTCTCTTTGTGGGAGACTGAAAGATGACATAAAGATTAATTCTTGAATAATGACTACAAAGTTTTTGCAAAAGTATTAGCCAACAGGTTAATGCCAGTTATTCAAGAGGTGATTCATCATGATCAAGCAGGATTTATAGAAGGCAGATACATGAAGGATAATGTAAGGCAAATAATAGACTTATTGGAATATCTTGAGAAGAATAAACAGATCTCTGCAGTGCTGGTGTTTTTGGATGCAGAGAAGGCCTTTGATAGAGTGGATTGGAATTTTCTATTAAAGACTTTAAGAAAAATGGACTTTGGGGATCAGTTTATACAGGCGGTTTCAGATATTTATCAACAACAAATGGCACAAATTATTATTAATGGAAGTCTGACTACAAATTTTAGTATTGAAAAAGGAACAAGACAAGGTTGTCAGCTATCCCCATTGTTATTTATTTTAACATTAGAAGTCTTGTTGAATACAATACGGGATTCAAATTCTTTACATGGCATAGTTATCAGGCAAGGGCATTTACAGATGATCTGGTTGTTACCCTAACACAGCTGATGGAATCAATAATCCAGATGAAAGACATTATAGAAGAATATGGTATGGTATCAAGAATTAGGCTGAACCAGAAAAAAACTAAGATGATAGTTAAAAATATGACACAAGATCGAAAGCAGGAACTTGAAAGCAAGGCAGGCTTTGAAATAGTATCAAAGGTTAAATATTTAGGAGTTCAAGTTGTAGATTCAAATATAAAATTATTTCAAAATAATTATGAGGTGTTGTGGCGAGAGGTACAAAAGGATATAGAGACTTGGAAAAAACTGCAGCTGTCCTTACTTGGAAGAATAGCAGCAGTTAAGATTAACGTTTTGCCTAGATTTCTCTTTTTGTTTCAAATGATTCCGGTGCTAAAAAGTGATAAACAATTGAGAGAATGGCAAAGAGGAGTGAATAAGTTTGTCTGGAATGAGAAAAAGCCGAGAATTAAATTGAAAATTATGCAAGATGTTCCAGAAAGGGGAGGCCTTAAACTTCCAAACCTACAATTGTATTATGAAGCAGCAGCTTTGACGCAAGCAAGTGATTGGTTTGGAAGGATAAAGACTGGAATATTGAATATAGAAAGTCATGATCTTGAATTTGGTTGGCATGCATATTTATTCTATGAGAACAAAGTGGATAAAGTATTCAAAAGCCACATACTTAGGAACTCTTTGATGAGAGTCTGGAAGAAGCACCGATTCAAATGGGATTACAAAATACCGTTATGGCTGGATCTTGGTCATATTATGTGGAATACAAATATAATGTCACTCGGGGGGTTTTTATATAAAGAAGTTCTTTTTATGGATGGGGGCAGATGGCAACTAAAGACATTAGAAATACTGTTGGAAGAAGGGATTAATTTAACTTGGCTACAGTATAATCAACTTCAACTGAGATGGAAAGAAGATCAAAAAGTTGGTATAATGATGCATGAGAAAGAATTGGTTAGACATATAAAAGAGAAAGGTCCAATGCATATTAAGAGGGTTTATAATGTTTTGTTAGAAAGAGACTCGGAAAATGAATTGGTTAAAGATTGTATGATAAAGTGGGCGCAAAATTTTGCAGAACCAGTGATGTTGGAAACATGAGAAAAAATATGGGTCCAGAATGTTAAATTTACACAGTCGCAGAATTTGAGGGAAAATTCTTATAAAATGTTTTATAGGTGGCATTTAGATCCTAAGAAACTGTCGTGTTTGTATCCTAATGTTCAACCAAAATGTTGGAGATGTGATTTCTTAGATGCCACATATTATCATATATGGTGGACCTGCAAGAAAGTGAAGGCTTTTTGGATAATTTTTTTTTTTAAATTTGATTTATATGCCACCCTTCTCCGAAGACTCAGGGCGGCTTACAATGTGCTCAGCAATAGCAATAAAAATTTTGTGGGTTATGCAAAATGTTCTCCACAATTGTTTTTATTGGGTATAGTTAAGGGTTTTACATTGGGTGAAACAAAGCTGATATTGTATATGGTGACAGCAGCGAGATTATTGATAGGTCAATATTGGAAAAATGATGTTATGCCCACTATTGAAGAATGGACTTTGAAGATGGCCAGTTTTGCAGAGATGGCGAAGATCTCAGCATATCTAAAAGATCGGACTCAAGAGACTTATGTATGGGAGTGGAAGAAGTGGATAGATTATGTGCAGAATAAGTATCAAACTAGGAAATATCAGATAGCTTTTAGCTGAATGTATTATGCTGGGATAGATTAATTAAATTCTATGAAGATATAAACAGTACACAGGGGGTGGAGGGGTTTAAGTTTCATAAAATGTGATTTTGATTTGGATTTCATCCTGAGGAAGTCCTGGGGGGGGAGGGTTAGGGAGGGCTTGGGGGGGGGGGAAACTGGGGAGAAAATGTATTTGTAAAACTTTTTAAATAAATAATAAAAAAGATTAATTCTTCATCTTAATCCATGCTTAATTAACATTTCTAAGGAGAAAATCTCCTTAACTGCTCTGGAATAAACTTGCAGCCATTCACTGGCTCTATACCTGTGGGATTTTGTAGATGCCCAATATGGCAGCTATAAGGATGGATATATCAGAGTTTGCCTCTTCCAGCAGAACCAGCATGTTTCTCTTCCTTTCGCAACTGTAGTTGGGAACATTGGCCTCTCCAGTCGAAAGCAAATCCAACAGACCATCCAATGTCAACATTTTGTCTCGAAAGTTGTCATGGAGGTTATAACCCAGGGTGAGGTTGGGCAAGAGAAGAGGATCTTTGTTGATTTCCTGAATGGCAAAAAGGAAGGACAGAATTTTCCAGTACAACACACTTGTTTTCCTGAAAAGATACATGGATTTTGCCATGATGTTACATTCAGTGAAATCACCAACCTAGAACTAAGGAGAAATTTCCTGAAAGCGAAAGCAATTAACTGGTGGAAGGGCTTCCTTCCTGAAGTTGTGGATGCTCCATCACTGGAGGTTTTTAAGAAGAGATTGGACAGCCATTTATCTGGAATGGTATAGGGCAGTGATAGCTAATCTTTTTGCCATCGCGTGCCAGGAAAGGGGGGAGGGGGAAATCCATGTGCGTGGGTGCCCACACTCATAATTCTATGCACCCTGCCCTGCGCATGTGCGCGAAACCCCCCTCCACCCCAGCTCTTTTACCCAGCCTCCAGAGCCTCTCCAGGAGTCTCTGGAGGTTGGGGACAGCAAAAACGTCACTTCCTGTCCAATGGGGAGTTGGGAAATGGGCTGTTTCAGGCCTCTGGAGGTTCTCTGGGGGAATGGGGAAGGCTGTTTTCGCCCTCCCCAGATGCATAGAGAGGATCTTGAGCCAGGTGAGGAAGAAAAACAGGCCTTCCCCACCCCCCGAGGCCCTCCGGAGGCAGGAAATAGCCTGTTTCCCCACTTCTGGTGGGCCCATGAGGCCCAAAAATCAGCTGGCTGGCATGTGCGTGTGCAACAGAGTTGAGCTCATGTACCCACCAATATGGCTACACATGCCACCTGTGGCACGCGTGCCATAGGTTTGCCATCCCAGGTATATGGTCTCCTGCTTGTGCAGGGGATTAGATTAGAAGACCTCCAAGGTCTTCCCATCCAACTCTGTTCTTCTGTTAATGCATTTCATATGTGCTATTGTGACTGCACAGGTTTTTGTCCCCAAAGTTCCTCTTCTCTACTTACATTATTTGAAAGTCAAAACAGATACACTCCAGACAATCTGGGCACTTTTTTCACTTGCACTATTCGCTCAACCTCAGTTTGAGAAGTCAAAAAACATCCCAGGAAAAGATTTTGGCAAACCATGTCTCAAAATATAGCTCAGAAATCTGCATGGACCTCACCATGTAGGAACCAGGATTTGAGATTCCATCAAAGGGCCATTATGCATGTATTACATTTTTAAAGTGTGCATGTATGGGTGTGTATGAGACTGAATATGTGAATGAAGTTGGGGCAGAAAAGAAGGCATTTAAGAATTGTACAGAAGTACCAGCTTTCCCATTTTCTCTCGATCCCTGATTGCTTGAGAGAGTGGATAGAGAAAACAGAGGGCCTGCTCAAAGCACTTTGGTATAAGTGGAACCAGAGGTGAGTCAAGAAGGAGCATCTGAAGATGCCCATGTCCACATCAGGGAATCAACAAATAGCTGTGACGAGTTTTGAGAATTCCATAGATCATTGAAGAAAACAATGCAGAGAATTTGGGAGAAAGACTGGAGGCACCCAGGAGCTGACTGCTGATGTCTTTGGAATTGCGGGTTCTATCTTTCTGGAAAATTTATTCATTCAATTTATTCGATTTATGAGGCATGTCAAACTACTACTCTGCAATAGCATTGTGGTCTCCTGGCTACTGTAGCAACACCAGATGCTAATAATAATATTAGATTTACGTGCCGCCGATCTTGTCCAAAGGAGACTCTGATAGCTATCTTCTAGAAAAGACTCAGAAAAGAATCAGCCTTTTCTCTGAATTTGGACTGACCAATTAGAGCCTCCTGTCCTTTTCTTTGATGGCCATGCTGAGACCATAACCATGACCTCCCAAGCTAATCACCTTGAAAGATGAAAGCAAGTTGTCCATGTAGAGATCAGTTGGACAAGGGTGCTGAGCATTAAAGCTTGCTTTTGTTTCATCTGCTGAATGTGTTCCACTTCATGCTATTTGTATATAGATGTGACTGTTGATCTAAGTAACTAACTAACCTCACTCTGTCAAGGACCTAGGAGTACTCATCTCAAATGATCTAAGCCCCAGAGCTCACTGTAACAACATTGCCAAAAAGGCATTAAGAGTTGTTAACCTAATTTTGCAAAACTTATTATTAACATTGAATTGTTAACTGGGGCATACAAAATCTTTGCCAGACCAATTCTCGAATACAGCTTGTCTGCCTGGAATGCACACTGTATATCAGACATGAATTCAATTGAGCAAGTCCAGAAGTATTTCATGAGAAGAGTCCTCCACTCCTCTGCTCACAACAGAATACCTTATGCCACCAGGCTTGAAATTTTGGCCTTGGACAATCTAGAACTATGCCGACTATGGTCTGACCTAAGCGTAGTAAACAAAATGGTTACAAAGTCCTACCTGTCAATGACTACTTCAGCTTCAACCACAATAATACACAGGCAAACAATAGATACAAACTTAAGGTAAACCACTCCAAACTCGATTGCAGAAAATATGACTTCAGCAACAGAGTGGTCAATGTCTGGAATGCACTACCTGACTCTGGTTACTTCCACAAACCCTCAAACCTTTAACCTTAAACTGTCTACCGTGGACCTCACTCCATTCCTAAGAGGTCTGTACGGGGGCATGCATAAGCTCACCAGCGTGCCTACCATCCCTGTCCTACCATCCCCGTTTATTTGTACTCATCTCCTGTGTTCATGTCTATACTTATACCTCTTTTCTCGTACATGTTTGACAAACTAAACAAAATAAAAAAATAAAATAAAACCTAACTGCTTTCCACTTTCCCCACTTTCCCACATCAATCAACATCATGAGACTTACGGATGAACCTTTTTAGAAGGACTCAAACTGAAATTCTGCAGATCGGGTTCTAGACTATTTGTTGCAGAGAAGAGCCCACCGATGAGATGATCTCCTGGCCTGTAATGATTGAGTGGGTCTCTTGCATCCCTTCCCAAAGTCAAGAAGCACTTGGTGCCGAGCATCCCACAGGCTGCCTGGGGTAACAAAAGCTCCATCAGAAACAGAAGAAGTGGGTTCATTTCTGGGTTAGCCAAAGGAATCTCCTGCCTTGCATCTGATATCAGAATCAGGAGAGCAAAAGCATTTGAAGACATTGAAAGCAGATTACTACAAGACTGACTTTTCTAATATAATATGAAGTCCAGAGAGAATTTCCCCAATGATGGAAACTGGACCAATGCAGAAGCAGAGCTCCTGGTGTCCATGAAGCTCAGTCCAGCTTTCCAGGGTGACAAGACAACTGATACACTAACTTTCCTGATGCTGAAAGTGTTGCTGCTGAGTCTGTTGACCTCCTTCAGACAATTTCCAGAGGGAAAAAGAATCCCTTGACATTTAGCAAGAAGGCAAGAAAGAAATCACTATCATTCTAATAATTAGCTGGGGAAGTAGGAGTTTTGCAAAGTCCTCCCTGCAGGGTGAACTGGGATCCAACTGAAAAAGTCCCAATGTAACTCAATGTAGTGGATTCCCAGAAAGCATCCACAACCAAATTGTTCTGTGGGCATTTGGGACACCTATCATTCTGCTGGGTTGATTTCCAGTTGTTTTTCTTTTATGCTATTATATATGACTGGTGTAGTTTATAAAGTTGTGCTTTTGACATGATGAAGTTACTGTTTTCTTACTATGGACTTTTGAACATTATGATGCTGATGTGGCCTTAGACTTCCTGTGCATTCCTTATTATTCAGAGTGTTATGTTTTAGGGTGAATACTTTATTTTTTTATTGTGAGCTGCTGTGCATCTGTCTGGGATTGAATGCAGACAAATCAAATAGATGTGCAGATGGCCATGACCCCATGGACAATGTTCCTCCAGGTCATCCTGTCCTCTACCATCCTCTGGAGTCCATATAAGGTCACTCCTACTGCTTCAGTGACTCCATCTAGCCACCTCATTCTCTGTCATTCCCTTTTTCTTTTGCTCTCAATCTTTCCCAGCATTAGGCTCTTCTCCAGTGAGTCCTTCCTTCTCATTAGGTGGCCAAAGTATTTTTTATTTTATTTTTATTTTATATCAAACTTATATACTGCCCTTCTTCCTGAGGACTCAGGGCGGTGTACAGCCAAATAAAAACATAGACTACAAATATTAAAATACTTTTTAAAAGATATATATAAATTTGCTCCCGTAATTAAAAGACAACGAGAAACCAATTAAAAACATTTAAAAGTGTTAAGCCAGCCCGGCTTCCTGAAAAAAGAAAGTTTTAAGGGCACGGCTGAAAGCACCGAGGTCTTGGATTCTCCTTATCTCTGGGCGAAGTTGGTTCCAGAGGGTAGGTGCCCCCACAGAGAAGGCCCTCCACCTGGGGGTCACCATCCTACATTGTTAGGCTGATGGCACCCTGAGGAGGCCCTCTCTGTGAGAGCGCACAGGTTGATGGGAGGCCATCGGTAGCAGCAGGCGGTCTCAAAGATATATAGGTCCTATGCCATGGAGCACTTTAAAGGTGATAACCAACACCTTGAAGCGCACCCAGAAGACCACTGGGAGCCAGTGCAGCTCACGCAGGAGAGGAATTTGAGTTTCATCTTCAGGATCTGACCTTGCTTGCAACCAGACAACTATAAAAGGAGGGGGAAGGGAAGGCCTTGGAATCTAAGGGAGGCTTGGGAAGGAAATTTAGAATGCAAGTGTGTCAACTGGAAGTCTGAGACAGATCCAATATCTCAAGGTCACCAGCTGGGGAAGTCTAAGGTAGACAGACTGTTCCCAAAATAAAGAAAGTGCAAATGCATGGTGGACAATGGACATTGGGAGGTCCAGGGGGAGAAGGGAAAGTTTTCCTATGCTATTTTGACAGGAAATCATTAGAACTGGCTTTTCTCCTGTACCTACATGGAATCTTCAGTAAAGTTACCTTATTTTTCAGATTATGAGACGCACTCCCCCCCCCAAAAAAGAGGCTGATAAGTTGGGTGCGTCTTATACCCCGAATGTAGCCCCACACACCATCCGGCCCCCACCCTTCAGCCTCAGCACGTCCTCTTCCTGGCTGCAGAGATTGCCACAGACAATGGCTCTCATTTTCAGCCTCCAAACACTCCATTTGAGAGCCGTTCAAGGCTGCGGGGATTGCCAAAACACATCGCCGTTGATCGCTGCCTGTACACATTGTGTTTTCGGCCACTATGCATTGCGTTTTAGTGTTCAGCATGCCCCATTTTTGGCTTCTGCACATCATGTTTTTGGGTAGTGATAGGCGGTGATGTGCTTTTTGCGATCCCCACAGCCATGAACGGCTCTCAAATGGAGCATTTGGAGGCTGAAAACACGAGGCGCGAAGCCCAAAATGGCAACCTACTGCCTTGTCTTACTGCTTCCACGCTTCACCTACTTTACTAAGTGGAGCTCCCTCTGACAATCAGCTGTGCTTTTTAAGCTGTTTATCAGCCCCAGTGCGCACTTACAACCAGCCAACTAATGTGTGCTAAAGCTGACCAGGCTAAGGAAGCTAGCCAGATGAATACCTGGTAGGCAGAGGCAGAATTTTTTTCCCTATTTTCCTTCCCAAAAACTAAGGTGCCTCTTATACTCCTGAGCGTTTTATACTCCAAAAAATATGGTATATTCTTGGTAAAAAAATGTCCCAGGAGTTTCTTTTGCTGTCTAACCCAATGGGACAATTGACAACTGCATTCCAACTAACTGACTGACTGACTGACTGACTGACTGACTGACTGACTGAAGCTGATGTAGATGGGATGTTCAGTTGCCTTTTTGTTTTGTAGCTACATGAAATTAGTGTAGATATAGAGTGAAAGGCGGGGCAAGCATATCATTGACTGGGAATCTTGGATTTTGGGAATCCTGAATTATGCCTACTTTATCACTTTATGGCTGAAGGCTGTACAATTTAAAGCTTTGTTTTTACTTTGTATTTTGTTGCAAAAATGTATGTAAAACTTGTTGGTTTGAGAGCTGTTGTGCTTGAGGTGTAAAATATTCCTGACCATCTTTTTTTTTTGTCAGAAGTAAATATTTTATTATTATCTCCATCCTCCGTGTGTTTTATTGGGCCTTGCATACCAGCCCTGAATCCAGAGATTTGGAATGTTTCCAAAATCTATTAGGGTCTAATAGTCTCAACTCTCCACTGATAAGGCTCCCCCCCCACTCAACCCACTATGGAGGAATGGCTGGTGAATTTGGTAGAATAGCTGAAATGGATAAATTAACTTCTTTGATTAAAGAAAGGAAATGATCTACATTAATTGATAACTAGAAGCCTCTTATACATTTCTTCATAAAAAAAGGCCAATAGAGAATATTTGTTGTTCAGGATTGAAATGAGGGATCCTTGGTTCCCTCTGAGCTTTCTTGCTTTCTTGCAAATGTTTCATGACCCAAACTAATAACATCATCGTTAGTCACTCATGATAGTTATCAGCCCTGATGATGTTTCCCTCCCCCCGAATGCCATCACTCTGCTTAACAACTAATTCCCACAACACTGCCAAATAATGTATTAATATTATTATTCTCTTCCTTACTAGTATCTATCTCTTCCCACTTATTACTATAACCATGTTGCTTGTATCTTTCAATTTATATTGTTTTTATTTTTTCCTAGTACAATTTGATAGCTTATTAGTAACCTTGACTATCACTAAGTGTTGTATCTTTTTATTCTTGATGAATGTCTTTTATTCTCCTTATGTACACTGAGAGCCTATGCACCCAAGACAAATTCCTTGAGTGCCCAATCACACTTGGCCAATAAAGAATTCTATTCTATCTTACCTAGTTTGGGACATGAAACTTCTGCAAGAAAACAATCCCACACAGAGAGCACCAAGGACCCCACAAATAAAAAGAAATGAACTTCTGATCTATAGTTTTGATTGTTAGACAGGATAGATTATAGGAAAAAAATACTTTCTTCTACCTGTTTGGTAGATCTTAATAATTATAAATATTTTATTAGTGAATTAATGTCCCTTGGATTAAAAAAAAGGTGAAGATCATTTATGTTGCAGCTTTATTTTCCCCAATTGTTTGGCCTTATTTCTCTGAATCTGAGAGATTAAAAACACTTTTTTCTTTTGTAAAAGTAATCTGTTCACTCCAGAGGTGGGTTTCAACAGGTTCTGACCGGCTCTGGAGAACCAGTAGGGGAAATTTTGAGTAGTTTGGAGAACCAGTAAATACCACCTCTGATTGGCCCTGCCCCCATCTATTCTCTGCCTCCTGAGTCCCAGCTGATCGGGAGGAAATGGGGATTTTGCAGTAACCTTCCCTAGGAATGGGGAGGGAATGGAGATTTTACAGTATCCTTCCCCTGCCATCCCCACCAAGCCACTCCCACCAAGCCACGCCCACAGAACCGGTAGTAAAAAATTTGAATCCCACCACTGGCTCAGCCCTACCCAAAAACACAAATCGCAGGTTCAGTGAAAAGTATTTATGGAATGGGGGAAGTCCAATTCTTTTAATAGGGTACAGAAACAAATGATACAAAAATTTGGTACATGTGATACATCAGAAAGAAACCAATGAAAGAACAAAAGACATTTGTTACATTTGACAAGTGAACAATAGAAAACATTGATTAGAGATTACTTTCCACATGTGGTAAATTTATGGGTTACATCATGCTCTTTCCAAGATGGATTAGTATCTTACTTAAAATTTGCAAGTGTATTCAATTACTTTCAGAATACACTGACTAAGATTCTGTTGTTGAAAAAGCTGTTTTTTCCCAATCAAAAAGCAGAAGAAAAACATGTTTTCGTAAAATCTGAAAGGAGGTCAACACTGCCAGACTAAAATTCTAATAACATCCTCACTTAAAGGCTAATAATGAAGCCCAAAATGCTAAATACTACTATGAGACACAGAAACATAAAAACATGGAAATTAGGCTTAAGCAGGAGATGACTTCAAAAAGCAGCCTGATAGTGTTTTCTCCTGAAAAGTACCCAATGGGTGAGAATTATATTGGGTGGGAATTATATCCCAAGAACATCCATCAGCATCACTTTTTTACTTCACTTTTGAACATCAGATGTTCCTTTGTATTCAGATCTGGCCTCAGCAAAATAATGTAACACTTAGGGATGAAGATGCAACCCAGCAGCCCAGCACTGGAAGCCAAGATGGAGAAGACCTGCACAGCCACCGTGAATTTCCCTTTGGTGCTGAGATAGGTAGGCACAAAGGAGATCCAGACACTGCAAAAGACCAGCATGCTGAAGGTGATCAGCTTGGCTTCGTTGAAGGACCCAGGTAGATTCCTGGCCAGGAAGGCCACTATGAAGCAAATGGCAGCCTGAAAACCCATGTAACCAAGGGCAACATAAAACATAGTGACAGAGCCTTCATTGCACTGCAGAACAATCTCTCTAGGCTGGGAATACATGTCAGAATCAGGGAATGAAGGAAAGACTCCTAACCAGGTGAAACAAATGACAACCTGGACACTGGAACAAGAAATGATGATGGTGTTGGTTAGACTCTTGCCCAGCCACCCTCTCACTCTGTTTCCTGGCTTTGTGGCCAGGAAGGCCAGCACCACCATGACTGTTTTGGCCAAGACGGTAGACACGGCAATTGAGAAGATGATGCTGAAAATTGTTTGTCGGAGAAGGCAAGTCGTTTTCCTTGGCCGACCAATGAAGAGAAAGGAAGTCAAGAAGCAAAGAAGAAGGGAGACCAGGAGGATATAGGAGAGGTCCCGGTTGTTGGCTTTGACAATTGGAGTTTCTTGGAATTTAATGAAGATTCCGAAGACTAAAACTGTGGTTAAGATCAGGAATACGGCAAAGAAAGTAAGAATAATTCCCAAATACTCTTGATGGGACAAAAAAGTGACAGTTTTGAGGATACACTGATCTCGATGCTTGTTCTGATACTGGTTGTCTGGACATCTGGTGCAGTGGTCTGCATCTATAGAGGACAAATGTAATATTTACCATGAATTTATAGGATGGGAGTTAGATTTTGAAATTAGGAATCCCACATCTGAATTTGTGTGTGTATTCATCTGCAGGGGATGGGAGGCAGAGAGAAAAAATTAGGAGTATATGTATACCTCTGCTTCTTTGCCTTAGTATGTGTCTCAATTTGAGAAAGTGTAGCAAGATTAGGGGCAGAATTTGAGAGGAGACTATTCTAGGAAGCAAAAGGGGAGATGGGACAACCATCTACATCAGGGGTGTCAAACTTAATTTCATTGAGTACCCCATCAGGGCTATGGTTGATCTTGGGGGGGGGGCAGTCAGGCGTGGCTGACTGGGTGGGTGTGGCCAACTGGATGGTTGTGGCTTGCTTGACACCACTCCCCGAACTGCTAGCATGTTTCCTCTTTGCATTGGGTAGACCAGGCTGAAGCCACGCTGGCCCGATCTTTCATCTTTCCATTGGGTAGACTGGGCCAAAGCCACACTGGCCTGGCCTTTCCTCTTTGCACTGGGTAGACTGGGCTGAAGCCATGCTAGCCTGAGATTTCCTCTTCTCATTGGGTAGACCAGGACAGCCCCATGGGCCGGATCCAACCACATCGTAGGCCGGATGGAGCCCATGGCCTTGAGTTTGACACCCCTGGTCTACATCATGTAGGAAGTTTTCTAATGGACTAGGACTAGCCAATTTGACAAGGTTGGAATAATTGGTTTTCCAAAATGAAGTTTGATTTGTCCCATTACCAATTAATAGGAAGATAAAATTGAAATTCAATAACAATATTGTTCAACTATTTTTGCTTTCATTTTGTCCCACCAAATCCCAATGGTTAATGATTAAAAAGGGGCAGATAAAGTTGCCTGGTTTGACCTTTCTCTCTAATCACCATAATGAGGAGAGGTTCCTCTCTGGTAGCAATGTATTCCCTAAATAGCTACTCCACAGGAAACAAAGATCATGCTTGCCTACTCCTTGGATACTTTGGAGGAAGACGGTTAGGCAGAAATGTGTCTATCCCAAGTCTACCCTGGAATGGAGGAGATGGCAAGATTACTGACTAGGTCCTGTGTGACTTGGCTCTCAGGCCTGGAAGCCATCTTTTTCATTGCATCTTCAGGCCTGCCACATTTACTACTGTGGGAAACTGTGATGGGGGGATTGCATGGAGCATGGGTGATATATACCGGTAGTCATAATAACATTCCTTTCTAAGAAAGTCAAGGACTTCTTGCCCTGCACCTGGAGGGTTAGAACTGGGAGACATCTCCAGTCAGCATGGTGTTTAGATTGGGCCATGTGATGGATTTGTGGGTGTTGGGCAGGGATTTGAACTTTTCTTTAGGTGGGGAAAACCTGGAAGCTTTCAGATTTGGGTTTTCCCAGATGTGCCAATACGACATCTTCAATAACAGGCCCTTCTTTTGAGCATGCGCGAAGATGGCGGCTCGTAGGTGAAGCTCCAATGCCTCGGGGGAGAGGTAGGCCTGTTGAGAATTCTCGGGGGACCGAATATCAGCTGTTGGCCCGGCCCAGCAAGAGGAATGAGTGGGCGGCCTGTTGAGAGCTTTTGAGCTCCTCCAAACGATCTGTGTGGCCAGCTGGACCTGAAAAATGCCGTGAGGCTATGGCGGCAGCGAACAGTAGGCTGGAGCAAGGTCAGGGTGGCGGTGATTTGCCTTGGTGCCCCCCCAGTGGCGGCCGGAGCAGGGAGGGGTGTGGGGGAGACAGCAGCTCTTTGGAGCGTCGCTGGACCCCCCCTGAAAAAGCACCCCAAAATGGTTCCCGGCTCTCAGCAGTGGTGGTGACGGTTGGAGCAGCAGCTGCAGTGGCTGTGGATGAAACGACGGCCGCTGGGGTGGTGCTGGGTTGAACGGCGCTATCCTGGATGTTTTCAGACTGAGTTTAGACTTTTCAACCAGGGTCGGTTATCAACTGCGGAGGGGAGGAAGGGAAGAATGCAGTCTGACTGGTTGCTGACCCCTGAAGACTGGGGACTTAACGGGGACTAGAAGACCTTATGGAGACTGGGGGTTTGGCAAAGTTGGGCAACTGGCCTGCCCCCCCCCCCGGTCTGTATCCATTTTCCCCTTTCCCGCTGCGGTCTGGTTATGGGCATGGTTGGGGTTGTGGCCATTTGAACTGGACCTTTTCTGCACCGGCATTGGACTGCATTTGGATTTATTGGACCCCTGATCTGACCATCATTGACCCCCAGTTTCCGGCTATATCATCAGTCCCAGTTACATTTATAATGCCTTGCTGTGAGGAGAGGTTTAAGCCTGGGTGCGGTCACCGAGGGAGTCACCTTGCTGCTACTGTCACCGAATAAGACCTGTCGATACCAGTCACTGTGAGAGGGTGGCTTGGTCATTGCTTTTTGGGGCATCGGCCAGAGACTCCTCTCGACTGCTGTGAGAGGACAGTGGAGCCCTGGTTTCTGATCCGCGCCAAAATGGTGGAGTCTCTCTCCCAGACCTTTTAAATTCACCATCATTGAATCCTTAGCCTTACCCCATCTTCCCCAGGTGGACTTTTAGGGATATATTCACCGGCTGAGCTCTTTGCCTTGCGAGAGTCCCCCTACTCGCAAGCCTGGCCTTCTACATTATTGAAGGCCTACCTCGATGAAGGGTTTTGGAACCCAGAGAGGTGGCATGTCGCGAAGAAGGGGTTGAGGGGTTTTTTTATAAAGTTTTAGCTAATTTCTTAAAGGGTTCCAGGGGTGGGGAGGGTTGGATTAGAAGTAGGGCCGTGGGTATGGGGGATAACCCACTAAGGGGAGGGCCGGGTATGGCTGTGAAGCACGGCATGGAGGGTGGGGGGCCCGGGGTCAAGGGGGGGTTAAAGCTCATCCAGATAAAGTTTTTACTATCAGTACTGTGGACGGGAGGGGTAGATATGGCGGGAGTGGGGGGGCCATATCATGTTAGGGGGGCGTGCGCCCGCTGTCCTTGAGCGGTGGCGCACTCCGGCCCCCAAAGCTCCACTCGTTCTCCAGGTTGTGCAGATCCTTAGGGCCCTGGCCTTCAGCTGATGTTGTGCAATGCCAGGTCTGTAGTACCACCTTTAAAGCGCTCCATGGCATAGGACCCAGGTACCTTCGAGACCGTCTTCTGCCACCAATAGCCTCCCACCGACCAGTCCGTTCCCACAGAGAGGGTCTCCTCAGGGTGCCATCAGCCAAGTTATGTTGGCTGGCGACACCCAGGGGGAGGGCCTTCTCTGTGGGAGCCCCAGCCCTGTGGAATGAACTGCCCCCAGAAATACGTAAGATCTCCAACCTCCGGGTGTTCCGCTGCGCACTGAAGACCCTGTTGTTCCGCCAGGCAGGGCTGTCAATATAATAATTTTAAATTGGGGTATTTTAATTTTTAGGGTTTTAAATTGGCCAAATCTATTTAATTATTTTAATTTTTAATTATTGTTGTGTCTTGTGTTTTTAAATTGGCTGTACACCGCCCTGAGTCCTTTGGGAGAAGGGCAGTATAGAAATAAAATTATTATTATTGTTATTGTTATTATTATTATTATTATTATTATTATTATTATTATTATTATTATTATTATTATTATTTAAAGCCCCCCTCATTTGTGATCTTGTTCAGGAGGGGGGAGCGGACCTGGCAGGTGTTATGGAGACCTTGTTGGACCAGGAGGGGGGATCCCCCTTGTTGAAATGTGCCCACCAGGTTTCTGTGCATTCCATCGGCCGAGGTTGCAGGGTAGGGGTGGGGGGGGTAGCGGTTATCATTAAAGATGGTCTGAGACCGAGGGAGGCCACTGTTCCTCAGACGGCCGGCTGTGAATCCCTCCTTGTGAAATGGGGTCACGGGGTTCAGATGGGTTTGCTGATCATGTACCTGGCTCCCTGCCACGTGGCAGCAGCCTTGCCTGAGCTACTCAACGTCATCGCCGCGATGGCGGTTGAGACCCCTAGGCTTATGGTCATGGGGGATTTCAACTTGCCGTCTGTGGGTGAGGCATCTGAGGTGGCTCGGGAGCTCATGGCTTCCATGACAGCCATGGACCTGACACGGTTAATTCATGGCCCTACCCACACGGGGGGAAACACGCTGGATCTGGTTTTTGTCTCTGGACAGTGGTTGAGTGAACTTGAGATAGAGGATATAGTTACCGAGCCCTTGTCATGGTCAGATAACTCTCTCCTTCGTCTTGACCTTCAAACCACTGCACCCTGCCACAGGGAGGCGGAGCCGGTAAGATGGTTCCGCCCCAGGCGCCTGATGAAACCTGACAGGTTCCAGATGGAGCTTGGGTCATTTCCTGAGGCTCTGGCACACGCCTCAGCTGGAGACCTAGTGGCTGCTTGGGATAGGGCGGCCGCTGGAGGTCTGGATCGGGTCGTGCCTTTGCGGCCTCTGACCTGGCGCCGATCTCATTTGGCTCCTGGGTTCACTGCGGAGCTGAGGGAGTTGAAGCACCGGAAAAGATGCCTAGAGAGTAGTTGGAGGGCCAGTCTTTCAGAATTGGACCAGACACTGGTAAGATCTCATATTAAGAATTACCTAGTGGCGATAAAAGCAGCGAAATGTAGCTATTTTGCTGCTCTTATTGCATCATCAGATAACCGCCCAGCCGCCCTGTTTAGGATGACCCACTCCCTGCTCCATCAGGAAGCGCGGGAGGACCCCTTGGAGGGTAGAACCGAGGAATTTGTTCAGTATCTGTATGACAAAATCACTCAGATCTGGGAAGATTTGGACTCCGACTGGGTAGTTGCAGGGGGAGGAACTGGGGCAGGTCTTGAGAATGTTATCTGGGATGAGTTTGATCCTGTGACCCCTGAGGACATGGACAGGATTCTGGGCAGACTGAACGCGACCACGTTTTTATTGGACCCGTGCCCCTCCTGGTTAGTGCTGGCTTCCCAGGAGGTGACGCGAGGCTGGCTCCAGGGGATTATAAATGCTTCGTTGGGTGAGGATGACTTCCCTGCCACCTTGAAAGAGGCAGTGGTGCGGTCTCTTCTCAAGAAGCCATCCCTGGACCCAGCAGTCTTGACTAATTATCATCCGGTCTCCAACCTTCACTTTGTGGAGAAGGTTGTTGAGTGTGTGCTTGCGCAACAGCTCCCCCAATACCTGGATGAAATGACGTATCTGGATCCGTTCCATTCGGGCTTCAGGCCTGGATACAGCACGGAAACGGCATTGGTCGTGTTGGTCGATGATCTCTGGAGGGCTCGGGACAAGGGTTGATCCTCTGTCCTGGTCCTATTAGACCTCTCAGCAGCTTTTGATACCATCAACCATGGTATCATGCTGCACCGGTTGGAAGAGTTAGGGGTGGGGGGCACTGTACTACGGTGGTTCTCCTCCTTTCTCTCCGACCGGTTGCAGTCTGTGTTGGCAGGGAGCAGAGGTCGACCCCGAGGCCCCTCATATGTGGGGTGCCACAAGGGTTGGTCCTCTCGCCCCTTCTGTTCAACATTTATGTAAAGCTGGGCGAGATCATCTGTGGTTTCAGGTGAAGTACCATCAGTATGCTGATGATACCCAGCTGTACATCTCCACCCCGGACCACCCCAACAATGCCCTTGAAGTGATGTCCTGGTGTCTGGAGGCCATGCAGATCTGAATGGGGAGGAACAGTCTCAGGCTCAACCCATCCAAGACCGAGTGGCTACGGTTTCCGACGTCCCGATATAGTCAGTTGACGCCATCGCTGACTATTGGGCGTGAATCACTGGCCCCCATGGAGAGGGCTCACAACGTGAGCGTCCTCCTGGATTCACAGCTGTCTTTAGAAGAGCACTTGACGGCCGTGACCGGGAAGATTTTTCATCAGGTTCGCCTGATTCGCCAGTTGCGTCCCTTTCTGGATCAGGACTCCCTACACACAGTCACTCATGCCCTCATCACCTCCCGCCTGGACTATTGTAATGCTCTCTACATGGGTCTCCTCTTGAGGAGTCTCCAACTGGCGCAGAGTGCGGCTGCACGGGTGGTTATGGGAGCAATGTGGCGCTCCCGTGTGACACCTCTCCTGCGCGAGCTGCACTGGCTCCCGGTGGTCTTCCAGGTGCGCTTCAAGGTTTTGGTTACCACCTTTAGAGTACTCCAGTGTCGACTCGCAGCCCCCAGGGTGAAGGCCTTCTCTGTGGGGTTACCCACTATCTGGAACGAGCTCCCCCCGGAGATATGGAGGATCCCAGATTTACGCACTTTCCGCCATGCTCTTAAGACCCTCCTATTCCAGCAAGCCGGCCTGGCCTAATTTTCTCCCCTTTCTTTTAAATTTTTAAACTGAAATTTTAATTTGTTTTAAATTATTGGGATTTTTAATTGTCTTGGGCTAAATTATTTAATTTGGTTTTAAATTGTTTCTAACTTTTGTATTTCTGTATTTTATTCTGTGCCTGTTCACCGCCCTGAGTCTTTTGGGAGTAAGGTGGTATACAAATTTAATAAAACAAACAAACATGTAATTTTGGGGAAAGTCAAGTCTGAGTTTTCTTTCATTGGGGGTGTTACTTGGAAGCCTGACATTGGAGATTAATTTACCTCAATGGAGAGCTTCATACTGTAGAAGCAACATCATTCTGTTTGTCATGGTGAAACAATGGGCTGCTTCATATCACTTCAACTGATCCTTCACCAAGTCACATATGCTTCTTGATAGCTGCTTGGCTTCTTCTACACTTAACCTCTCATTCCAATGAATTCTCCCAGCTCATATTATTGTTATATCTTTGGTGAAATTAATTCTAAGAGTTAAATTAATAGTCCCTCCCACTCCAATACCCAAATTAGAAATATCTTCTTAGCAAAGATCTGCAGGAACCTTTGCTCCTATCCCAAGAACTGTTTTGATTCCCATTCACCCACCTTCTTGGGTGGAAATGCTCCCTTCTGCACAAGGGACGCAGTTGTAGCAACAGATTGGTTTTTCTTCCTGGACCACCTTGAAATAGCCAGGTTGACAAGGCTCCACACACTGGGAGTGAGGCAAGGGCTGAAAGTGAATAAAATTTGCATTCAGAAGCATCTGCAAAACTGATTAGTTATGAAATGAATTATAGTGTTGGAATGGGATTGTCAGGTCCCATAGCTTATCTCGCCTCCAGAGAAGAGCAGCAGCGTTGCCTTGGAGACCGGCGTTTATCACCTCCTCAGCCTGAGTATCTCATAGTACCTTTACACTTCGAGATTGGCTTGGTGATATATTGGGCTTTGGGAGGGGCTCTGTCTGCACTTTACTGTTTTGAGTGGGAAACTTAATTCCTGCCTAGATCTCTTGCTATCACAATCTTCCAATAAAAGTTTCCTCTTGAAATGGCTTTTGTTTCATGAGTACTGCTTTCTTGAGAGGACTGGAGAGGCAGGACCTTACAGGGAAAAACAAGAGGCATGTGCAAAATGGACTAGAAGTGAACCATTCTGTTTATCCTCTGGGCCATATTGTGGTGGCCACTCCAGAGAATTTTCTAGAAAGTTACTCTTGAAACTGGAAGCATGATAGTCAGATATACTTCCATTTTGGAGGACTGTCTCTGGAAGACTTTCAGAGAAACCTTTGGAAAAACAGATCATATGGAAGAGAAATTACAATACTGAAATTCTTTAAGATGATGGGTTTTGCACTTTTCTTCTACCAAATAAGGTCAAATTCTTGAATGTATACATGTCCAAATGAACATGAGTAACTCAATTGAATTTACTTCTCCCCCCCTCTTAAATCCTGCTTCCATTTCCCTCTATCCCAACATTTTTTTCCCACAGACCAAAGTCTTCTACTGTATAAGTCATGAAGCATCATTTCCTTTGCTGGTTATAAATGAAAGAATATAATTCTGAAGCATGAATTTGAAGCCAGTCGGTCTTATATATAGTTTGGGATGGAGGGTTACCCTGATTGAGATGATGGAAAATATTAAAGAGATGGGACACCTCTTCCTCTACCTGATTGAGCCACTGAGGGCTCGTGATGGCTTCCTTGTTGATGCTGAATTTGACTCCAATGGTTCCTTCTCTGTCTAGACTCCCAAATTTCCCTCTGGTGGTCGACTTATTAGGAAACCACACCCAGCTCACAATGTCAAAGTCAGCCATCAAATCTCCATTTCTATCCAAATACATTCCTTCTATGGTGTTGTTGTAGATCTGAGGATTCTTCAGGAAATGGTGAAGCTACAGAATATAAGGAAAGAGGTTTTTACACAAATGGAATCATGTAAACAAGTTGATGTACAGAGATATAAGGAATTTGGCTTATTGAGCTGCAGCCTGTTTTCTTCTCAGGACAATCTGCATAGATTTGTCCTTCAGGTACCGATGGCGGATGTTTTCTTTCCAACATCTGGCATTCCCAACTAGCCCATATTTTCTTTTTTTCTGGTTTTATTTCTCCCCTTAGTTCTCTTGAAGATAAGCAGATGGCAGAAGGGCAGGAGATGGGAAATCCATTACCTACAAATATATTTGCTTACATTATCTCTTGCTTATCCATGAGTTTTCCCCTCCTCCCTGAGATGTCCTGCATAGCTATAGATACATCGTTTTGTCTACAGAGATTTATCTTAACATTGTTTGGAGAGTTTCTTCTGTACATACTGAATAACAAACACCGCATTGAGCCTTAATTATTTATTCTGAGTCCTGTGTTTTGATTCCACAAGAGAGATAGATTAACAGAGTTGGAAACGACCTTGTAGGTCATCTAATCCAACCCCCTACCCAAGCAGGAGACCCTACACCATTTCTGACAAATGGCAGTCCAATCTCTTCTTGAAGGCTTCCAATGATGAAGTTCCCACAACTTCTGAAGGCAAGCTGTTCCATTGGTTGATTGTTCACACTGTCAGAAAATGTCTCCTTATTGTAGGAGACACAGCATCAGTTTGTACAACTCAGTCCTGGAAATATAATAATTTAATAATTATAATAATAATTTAACAAAGTTGGAAGGGACCTTGGAGGTCTTCCAGTCCAACCCCCGCTTAGGTAGGAAACCCTACACTACTTCAGAGAAATGGTTATCGAATCTCTTCTTATAAACTTCCTGTGTTATCAATTGGCTTTCTGAAATTGGGAGGCAAATGTCAATATTTATAATTGACTCTTCCATCTGCTCGTTATCTGAAGAAAGCTTGAACAGTGATTCTGAGGGAAAGCTTGAATATTGATTCTGGCACTCTTCAGGTGATTTTACAAGGATATACACTGATAATTGTAATATTAAATACAATGTAGTGTTTCATTATAAGAAATTGGGAGATAGTCCAAAATCCCTTTCCACAAGCATCAAATTCTAGAATCTGAATAAAGAAAAGCTCAAAGCACATGAAGTAAAATATATGGAATAAAATAATTGTAGTGGTGTGTCACAACATAGCCAAGATATAATTTTCCATTCAGCAATGCTGGAAGCCAAATGTAAAAAGAAAGAGTAATTCAAAATTTAATTTAATTTAATTTAATTTAATTTAATTTAATTTAATTTAATTTAATTTAATTTAATTTAATTTAATTTAATTTAATTTAATTTAATTTAATTTAATTTAATTTAATTTAATTTAATTTAATTTAATTTAATTTAATTTAATTTAATTTAATTTAATTTCCAATTTATATACCGCCCTTCTTCCTGAGGACTCAGGGCGGTGTACAGCCAAGATAAAAAACATAGAATAAAAATATTAAAATATTTAAAAATATATATAAATTTTGTCCCGAAAATTAAAAAATCACAGACTAATTAAAAGAATTTAAAAATTTCTTCTTAAACCAACCCGGCTTGCTGGAAAAGATGGGTTTTCAGGGAACGATGGAATGCATTGAGGTCATGGATTCTCCTTATTTCCGGGGGCAACTGATTCCAGAGGGTGGGAGCCCCCACAGAGAAGGCCCTCCCCCTGGGGGCCACCAGCCTACATTCTTTGGCTGATGGCACCATGAGGAGACCCTCTCTGTGGGAGCGCACGGGTCAATGGGAGGTCGTTGGTAGCAGCAGGCGGTCTCGCAGATAGCTAATGTTACATGTAATAACAGCGGCAACGGAATTACGTATGGACAAAATTGGAAAAACGGAGGTATACCGACAGAAGAAATGGTAATAAAGAAAATATTAGAATGTGCCAACATGGGCAGGTTAACAATGGAAATTAAAGACAAAGGAGAAACAGCGTATTACTTAATATGGGGCCTATGGTACAATTAGCTAGATAATAGATGCAAAGTTTAGAAAATTAATGATGAATGAGGGTCAATAAGATAGAAATGAATACAGGTATAAAACCATATAGAAGAATACATATTGCAAGCAATATTATTATTAGACTGTGCATAACTACAAATTGAAATATATAGAGTGCAAAATGTATAGAGAATTATGTTATAACTATGGAAACAATAGATATAAGTATGATATATAATATCAAGTTTCTTTTTTTTCTATGGACTATACTGTATGATTAAGAGAAAAATGGTCGTAATTAGAATGTATAACATATATATTTAAAAAGGTGCTGATACAACCAGTATATCCTTTCGCCTTTCAGTTCCAGTCCAGGAGCCCTCAAGCAGCCGCATTCACGACAAACCATTTATACCAAATTTATATTTTTAAAAGGTAGACTAGTATAGATCTACTTCAAGCTATTTAGCTCTCATCAGCTACTCTCCCTTTATTTCTTTAGCAGCAAAAATATAACTTTTGTATAATTAATATATATAGCTTGTGGCTCAGAAGATTAATTCAACTGCCTAACATGCAGGAATCCAATTTTGGAAGGGTATGGCTAGCTGATGAAAGCTAAAAAGCTTGAAATAGATCTATACTAGTCTCCCTTTATTTCTTTATCAGCAAAATATAAATTTGGTAGAAAATGGTTTGTCCTGAATGCGACTGATTGAGGGCTGAAAGGCAAAAGGGAGCAGAATGCCCCCTTCCATATGTTGGGGTAGACCAGGTGTCTCGATAGAAAAACATTTGATGTGTGTGTGCGTGTGTGTGTGTGTGTGTGTGTGTATACACCCACAATCTGGGTCCTCATTTGACCTATCTTAGAAAGGATGGAAGGCTGAGTCAACCTTGAGCCTGGTGAGATTCGAAATTACAGTAATAGCAGGCAGCTCAATGTTAATAACAGGCTTTAGTCTGCTGTGCTACCACCAGGCTCTATATATATATGAAAGAGGAGGACAAAGAGGAGAAGAGGAGGATGTTATGAAAGAAAATGATTCATAAAAGATATTTTTTTCTCAATGTATATGACATTTCTCTCTCTCTTTTTTTTAATTGAAAAGTTTTATAGAAAGTACAAACATTTTCACCCCACCACCCTTCCCCCCTCAACCCCCCTCCCTTTCCCACTCCCCCTTCCCCTCCTTCCCCCCCACCCCCCTCCCTAGATTTCCCAGAACAAGCACAGGGTATAGCATTCACAAATCAAAGGCTAAAATATGCTAACAAATTATTACATTTCACATTCTCCCTCGATTCCTATTGAATATCTTTTCCTCCGTTAAATTTATCCAGTCTGTAATTGCTGAGAGGGCAGCGGCTTCATAGTACAATCTTAAATTGGGCATTTTAAGACCACCTCTTTCTCGGATATCTTGCATTATCTTTTGTTTAACTCGAGGTTTCTTCCCTGCCCACACAAACTTGTTTATGCCCTTCTGCCATTCCTTCAAATTTTCATCTTTTTTAAGTATAGGTATCATTTGAAAAAGAAATAAAAATGTTGGTAAAATATTCCTTTTTACAGCAGCTATCCTTCCCAGCAAAGACAATTGTAGTTTTTTCCAGTTTTCCATCTCCTTTTGTATTTTGTGCCATAGTGGTTCATAATTGTGCTGATATAATTTCATATTTGCAGTCATAATATAAACCCCTAAGTATTTAACCTTCTTAACTACTTCAAATCCTGTTAACCTTTCTATCTCTTCTTTCTGGCTTATGACCATATTTTTAGCTATTATTTTCGTTTTGGCTGCATTCATTTTAAAACCAGATACTTGTCCATATAAGCAGGTTATGACCATCAAGGCTATAATCGATTGTATCGGTTGGGTTAAGGTAACAACCAGGTCATCCGCAAATGCTCGTAACTTATACTCATGCTGTCTAATTTTAATTCCCTTTACTGTATCCATCTCACGTATTTTATTTAGTAAAACTTCCAACGTCAACACAAACAATAACGGAGACAGGGGACAACCTTGCCTTGTTCCTTTCTCTATATTAAAAGAATCTGTTAAGCACCAATTAACTATTATTTGTGCTGATTGTTTTTGATATATGGCCTTAATAGATTGTACAAATTGTTCTCCAAATTGCATCGTTTCTATTAATTTTAATAAAAATTGCCAATTCAATCTGTCAAAGGCTTTTTCAGCATTCAAAAAGACTAGCACTGTGGGGACCTGGTTGTTCCTTCCAAGATACTCTAATAAGTTAACAATCTGCCTTACATTACTCTTCATTTGTCTGCCATTTATAAATCCAGTTTGATCATGGTTAATCATTTGCTATATATGACATTTCTCAAAGAGTGTTTCATGATGTTCACCATCTAGATGTCGCCCTTAGCAATATACATAAGGAAATACCTGCCACGGTTGAATGTTTTCAATTTCCACCTTGTCTTTTCTCTCCATCCTTGTCCTCTGGGATCGGGGTGAATTGACCACATTTAAGGCATGTGCCACAATCTGGATGGCATTGTAAGTTAAGAAGCTATCTAGAGAGAATATTTTTTCAATCTTCTGCTGAGGTAGAGTTTCCAAGTTCTCTTTCTCTGTACACCTTGTCCAGCCTTTCACAGAAAAGGCAGGCTTCCCATATGAACAGTGAAATTTTTTAGTCATAAATGCTTCGATAAAAAAATAGAAATTTCGGAAATCGTCAAATTTGGTCCTTTGGCTGGTCTGGATAAGAAAAGAAAAAATAATATGGGTGTATCTGAAAGAGAAACTATTATATGATAATTCAATGGTGAGATCCCACAAAGCGGTTGTGATCCAAACTTTCCCTTCAATAGGCAAGGAATTTAACATGTTTTCTAGGAAAAAGGCTCCCTCGATGAATGTAAACTCTGAGTAATAAACCAATACATTGATTTGGGCCCACAGGTTGAAAACAGAAATCTGATACTTGACGTTCTCATCTTTTAATAATAGAATTTGTGAAAAAACAACACAGATGCCATTCTGAGCCAGCACAGGAACGAAGGTCCTAATGAAATATTCTCCGTTATCGGTGTCTGCAGCAAAGACGCCAATGAATGTCCATCGAAAATACAGCAGCAGTTTAACAATCCCCAGGTTTTGAGCACCTTCTTTGGGGACGGTTTGGTAGAAAAAAGGTAACTGAGTTTGATCACTCAGGATCGGTGAAATATAAGTGTAGCTGATCTGGAGGGGGGAAAAAAAGGAGATTTATGTTTTATTTGGGGCTTTTACTATCCTGCTCTATGGAGTAGAGAGTTGGTCTCTGACAGAAAACCAGTTGAAGAAATGAGAAGCATTTGAAATGTGGATTTACAGATGGCTGTTACATATAAACTGGGTTAACAAAAATCACAAATGAGGAGGTGATAAGCCACCTGGGAAAGCCAAGGAAAATCATCAAAGCCATTAAAAAGCGAATGTTAGAATATTTTGAACATATGATGCGGCACCCAGAAAAATACGGCATCATTCACTTAATCCTACAGGGAACGTTTGAAGGCAAACGAGGTCCAGGCAGAAGAAGAACATCATGGCTTCAAAACCTAATGGACTGGTGTGAACAAAACTCATCAGCACTTCTTCATGTGGCTGTTGACAAAAATAGGATTTGACAACATGAAAACCAAGGTCCGATGACGGATATGGCAGAAGAAGACCTATTAGATCCTGAAAAGATAATGTCAGAGCTTAGGTAGTGGCTGGAAGATTCCAGCCTCCCTTGGTGGATTTAATAGGGGATCAGAAATGCAGAAAACGTAACTGTCAACAATGGATGTTAAAAAGAAATCCAGATCTCATTTTCTGAAAAGCTGATGCTTCCTCAGAGCCTGCATAGTGCAAGATCTGAGCAACGTCAAATATTACAAATTAATATTTTTACTCAATTTATAACTTTTAATTATCGTTGTATCAATATTTGTTCTTGTCTCTCTGGGAGACTGAAAGATGACATAAAGATTAATTCTTCCCCTTAATCCATGCTCAATTAACATTTCTAAGGAGAAAATCTCCTTAACTGCTCTGGAATAAATTTGCAGCCATTCACTGGCTCTATACCTGTGGGATTTTGTAGATGCCCAATATGGCAGCCATGAGGATGGATATATCAGAGTTGGTCTCTTCCAGCAGAACCAGCATGTTTCTCTTCCTTCCACAGCTGTAGTTGGGAACATTGGCCTCTCCAGTCGAAAGCAAATCCAACAGACCATCCAAAGTCATTATTCTGTCTCGAAAGTTGTCATGGAGGTTATAACCCAGGGTGAGGTTGGGCAAGAGAAGAGGATCTTTGTTGATTTCCTGAATGGCAAAAAGGAAGGACAGAATTTTCCAATACAACACACTTGTTTTCCTGAAAAGATACATGGATTTTGCCATGATGTTACATTCAGTGAAATCACCAACCTAGAACTAAGGAGAAATTTCCTGACAGTGAAAGCAATTAACTGGTGGAAGGGCTTCCTTCCCGAAGTTGTGGATGCTCAATCACTGGAGGTTTTTAAGAAGAGATTGGACAGCCATTTGTCTGGAATGGTACAGGGTCTCCTACTTGCGCAGGGGATTAGACTAGAAGACCTCCAAGTTCTTCCCATCCAACTCTGTTATTCTCTTAATGCATTTCATATGTGCTATTGTGACTGCACAGGTTTTTGTCCCCAAAGTTCCTCTTCTCTACTTAGATTATGTGAAAGTCAAAACAGACACACTCCAGACAATCTGGGCACTGTTGTCACTTGCACTATTCGCTCAACCTCAGTTTGAGAAGTCAAAAAACATCCCAGGAAAAGATTTTGGCAAACCATGTCTGAAAATATAGCTCAGAAATCTGCATGGACCTTACCATGTAGGAACCAGGATTTGAGATTCCATCAAAGGGCCATTATGCATGTATTACATTTTTAAAGTGTGCATGTATGGGTGTATATGAGATTGAATGTGTGAATGAGGTTGGGGCAGAAAAGAAGGCATTTAAGAATTGAACAAAAGTACCAGCTTTCCCATTTTCTCTTGAGTAAATGGTCTCAATCCCTCTTTGCTTGAGAGAGTAGATAGAGAAAACAGAGGGCCTGCTCAAATCACTTTGATATCAGTGGAACCAGAGGTGAGTCAAGAAGGAGCATCTGAAGATGCCCATGTGCACATCAGGGAAAAAACAACCATCTGTGGTGAGTTTGGAGAAAACCATGAATCATTGAAGAAAACAATAGCAGAGAATTTGGGAGAAAGACTGGAGGCACCCAGGAGCTGACTGCTGATGTCTTTGGAATTGCGGGTTCTATCTTTCTGGAAAATTTATTCATTCAATTTATTCAATTTATGAGGCATGTCAAACTACTACTATGCAATAGCATTGTGGTCTCCTGGCTACTGTAGCAACACCAGATACTAATAATAATATTAAATTTACGTCCCGCCGATCTTGTCCAAAGGAGACTCTGGTAGCTATCTTCTAGGAAATCAGCCTTTACTCTGAATTGGGACTGACCAATTAGAGCTTCCTGTCCTTTTCCTTGATGGCCATGCTGAGACCATAACCATGACCTCCCAAGGTAATCACCTTGAAAGATGAAAGCAAGTTGTCCATGTAGGGATCAGTTGGACAAGAGTGCTGAGCATTCAAGCTTGCTTTTGCTTCATCTGCTGAATGTGTTCCACTTCATGCTGTTTGTATCCAGATGTGACTGTCGATCTAAGTAACTAACTAACCTCACTCTGTCAAGGACCTAGGAGTACTCATCTCAAATGATCTAAGCCCCAGAGCTCACTGTAACGGCATTGCCAAAAGGCATTAAGAGTTGTTAACCTAATTTTTCAAAACTTCTTATTAACATTAAATTGTTAACTAGGGCATACAAAACCTTTGCCAGACCAATTCTCGAATACAACTCATCTCCCTGGAATCCACACTGTATATTGGACATAATTCAATTGAGCAAGTCCAGAGGTATTTCACGAGAAGAGTCCTCCACTCCTCTGCTCACAACAGAATACCTTATGCCACCAGGCTTGAAATTTTGGGCTTGGACAATCTAGATCTACGTCGACTATGGTCTGACCTAAGCGTAGTAAACAAAATTGTCTGTTACAAAGTCCTACCTGTCAATGACTACTTCAGCTTCAACCACAATAATACACAGGCAAACAATAGATACAAACTTAAGGTAAGCCGCTCCAAACTCGATTGCAGAAAATACGACTTCAGCAACAGAGTGGTCAATGCTTGGAATGCACTACCTGACCCTGGTTACTTCCACAAACCCTCAAAATTTTAACTTAAATTGTCTACTGTGGACCTCACTCCATTCCTAAGAGGTCTGTACAGGGCATGAATAAGCTCACCAGCGTGCCTACCATCCCTGTCCTACCATCCCCATTTATTTGTACTCATCTCCTGTGTTCATGTCTATACTTATACCACTTTTCTCGTACATGTTTGAAAAACTAAATAAAATAAAACCTCACTGCTTTCCTCCACCCCCATTTTTCCTCAAAGGCAACGTAACATAACATCAATCAACATCATGAGACTTACTGATGAACCTTTTTAGAAGGACTCAAAGTGAAATTCTGCAGCTCGGGTTCTAGACTATTTGTTGCAGAGAAGAGCCCACCGATGAGATGATCTCCTGGCCTGTAATGATTGAGTGGGTCTCTTGCATCCCTTCCCAAAGTCAAGAAGCACTTGGTGCCAGGTATCCCACAGGCTGCCTGGGGCAACAAAAGCTCCATCAGAAGCAGAAGCAGAGGGTTCATTTCAGGGTTAGCCGAAGAATCTCCTGCCTTTCATCTGATCTCAGAATCAGTAGAGCAGAAGCATTTGGAGACGTTGAAAGCAGATTGCTGCAAGACAATTTCTAATATAATATGACTTTTCTAATATAATATGAAGTCCAGAGAGAACTTCCCCAATGATGGAAACTGGACCAATGCAGAAGCAGAGCTCCTGGTGTCCATGAAGCTCAGAATGTGTTGCTGCTGAGTCTGTTGACCTCCTTCAGACAATTTCCAGAGGGAAAAAGAATCCCTTGACATTTAGCAAGAAGGCAAGAAAGAAATCACTATCATTCTAATAATTAGCTGGGGAAGTAGGAGTTTTGCAAAGTCCTCCCTGCAGGATGAACTGGGATCCAACTGAAAAAGTCCCAATGTAACTCAATGTAGTGGATTCCCAGAAAGCATCCACAACCAAATTGTTCTGTGGGCATTTGGGACACATCATTCTGCTGGGTTGATTTCCAGTTGTTTTTCTTTTATGCTATTATATGTGACTGGTTTATTTGATAAAGTTGTGCTTTACACGTGATTAATTTACTGTTTTCTTACTGTGGACTTTTGAACATTATGATGCTGATGTGGCCTTAGACTTCCTGTGCATTCCTTATTATTCAGAACTTTATACTTTAGGGTGGATACTTAATTTTTTTTTGTGAGCTGCTGTGCATCTGTCTGGAATTGAATGCATACCAATCAAATAGATGTCCAGATGTCCATCCATCCATCCAACCATCCATCCATCCATCCATCCATTCATGTAACATGTCCCTTTTCTTGCCAAAATGAAAATATAATGAGTAGCATTTCACCCTGAGTCTTAGAAAACATCATCCTTTCCTTTCCTTTCCTTTCCTTTCCTTTCCTTTCCTTTCCTTTCCTTTCCTTTCCTTTCCTTTCCTTTCCTTTCCTTTCCTTTCCTTTCCTTTCCTTTCCTTTCCTCTCCTCTCCTCTCCTCTCCTCTCCTCTCCTCTCCTCTCTCCTTCCATTCTTTCCTGTAGATATCTTTGTCCATTATCATCCACTCCATTAAAAGTTTCACTCCAACAGTGAATCTGATGGAAGAAAAATCTGCTGTCAACTCAGAAAGCATCTCTAGCCTGCTCTTGAGTTGCCATTGGCAAGGGGGATGGGAAAACTAACTCTGTAACTGCGGTGAGGCAGCATGTCAGTCAAAACAAAAGCACATTCCAGCCATATCTCTGTTAAGGCTGTCTCCATGGTTATCCACAGTGGCCAGAGAGGAGTGATCTCTACAACCTGCAAAATTGCTTTGATGGAGAATGTGACTGATGACACACCTTTTGGGGAGGCGGAAAAGAGGGTCAGAGGTGGAACGTAAATGACGTGGGGTCAAAGTTGGCTTCACTTGGAACGTGCTGACATGAAGCTCCTAATAAATAATTGGATTTCTTTTGAAGCTTGGCTTGAGGCTCATGATTGAATTAGGGCATCGGTTGGAATCCTGACATCTGCTTTATGGTAAACGCTATTTTGCTCTTTTCAAATACTGAAAAAGACACCAAATTTCCTGTGGATCACCCTTCAAACATCAACTGAGATGACAGCATAGCTAAGATTGAATCTCTTCTATCAAGAAAATTTGGGGATCGTTGTAGTTTTCCTTTGCCTTGTTTCTATTTTTGGTAACAGGCTTAATCTTGGGAATCATTTAGTTACCAAAAACTCACTTACTGAAAGCCAACAGTCAGGATCTCCTCTATTTTATTTATTTATGTACTGTATTTTTTGGAGTATAAGGCACACCTTTTTCCACCAAAAAAGAGGTGAAAATCTGGGTTTTTCTTATACTCTGAATGTAGCCCCACCCAGGTTCTCAAACGGAGGTTTTAGAGGCTGAAAAAAGCATCAGAAATGAAGGTTCAGAAAAGAAGCCTCCAAAAAGAGCTTCAGAGGCTTTTTTTTCTGAAATTGTTTTGGAGGCTTTCAGAGGCAGGAATTTTTTTTTCTGAAACATGGTTTGCAGAGTCACCATCCTGCTCCCAATAATCCTTTTACCTCATGCAAGGCTGAGTCATCCTTGAGCCAGTCAGGATCGAATTCCTGCTGAATGAGCAGTGAGTTAGCCTGCAGTACTGCTGTCATGGTTGACTTGCTACGCAGTTCCCAGCATTAGGCTCGTCTCCAGTAAGTCCTTCCTTCTCATTAGGTGGCCAAAGTATTTGAGTTTCATCGTCAGGATCTGGCCTTGCTTGCAACCAGACAACTATAACAGGAGGGGGAAGTGAAGGCCTTGGAATCTAAAGGAGGCTTGGGAAGGAAATTTGGAATGCAAGTGTGTCAACTGGAAGTCTGAGACAGATCCAATATCTGAAGGTCATCCCCCTAAAAGAGGCTGATAAGTTGGGTGCGTCTTATACTCCAAATGTAGCCCCACCCACTAGCTGGCCCCAACTCTTCAGCCTCAGCACGTCCTCTTCCTGGCTGCAGAGATTGCCACAGACAATAGCTCTCATTTTCAGCCTCCAAACGCTCCATTTGAGAGCCGTTCAAGGCTGCGGGGATTGCCAAAACACATCGCCGCTGATTGCTGCCTGTGCACATTGTGTTTTCGGCCACTGTGCATCATGTTTTAGGCTTCAGGATGCCTCATTTTTGACTTCTGCACATCATGTTTTCGGGTAGTGATGGGCGGCGATGTCCTTTTTACAAACCCCGCAGCCATGAACGGTTCTCAAATGGAGCATTTGGAGGCTGAAAACGCGAGGCGGGAGACCAAAATGGCAACCCATTTTGCCAAAGCTACTGCCTTATCTTACCGCTGCCGCTCTTCACCTGCTTTACTAACTGGACTCCCTCTGACAATCAGCTGTGCATTTTCAGCTGTTTATCAGCCCCAGAGCGCGCTCACAACCAGCCAACTAATCTGTGCTAAAGCTGACCAGGCTAAGGACACTAGTCAGATGAATACCTGTTAGGCAGAGGCAGAATTTTTTTTTCCTATTTTCCTTCCCAAAATCTAAGGTGCCTCTTATACTTCGGAGCATCTTATACTCCAAAAATTATGGTATACTTTTGGTAAAAAAATGTCTCAGGAGTTTCTTTTGTTGACTAACCCAATGGGACAATTGACAACTGCATTCTAAGTAACTGACTGACTGACTGACTGACAGACAGACTGACTGAAGCTGATGTAGATGGGATGTTCAGTTGCCTTTTTGTTTTGTAACTACATGAAATTAGTGTAGATATAGAGTGAAAGGCAGGGCAAGCATATCATTGACTGGGAATCTTGGATTCTAGGAATCCTGAATTATGCCTACTTTATCACTTTATGGCTGAAGGCTGTACAATTTAAAGCTTTGTTTTTACTTTGTATCTTGTTGCAAAAATATATGTAAAACTTATTGGTTTGAGAGCTGTTGTGCTTGAGGTGTAAAATATTCCTGAGCAACTTTTTTTGGTCAGAAGTAAATATTTTATTATTATCTCCATCCTCAGGGTGTTTTATTGGGCCTTGCATACCCGCCTTGAATCCAGAGATTTGGAATGTTTCCAAAAATTTCCTTTCTTGTGCAATAGATTCTCTTTTCCAATTTCATTTTGGGGAAAAAAAATGCGTAGGTATCTTCAGTGCTTAGCCATCCTTTCCCCTTTCAAACAAATATTTCCTATCCTGCCAATCAGGGTTTCTTGGTCAATTCATTGCTTTGCTTACATAATCTCTCCTGTCACCTTTCTCTTTGCAAGCAGGAACATCATACCACCATCTCCCACACAATCCTGGCCTCTTAGTTCCATTGTGGGGTCTATTAGTCTCAACTCTCTGCTGATAATGCTCCCCACCCCCCACTCAACCCACTATGGAGGAATGGCTGGTGAATTTGGTAGAATAGCTGAAATGGATAATTTAATTTCTTTGATTAGAGAAAGGAAATGATCTACATTAATTGATAACTAGAAGCCTCTTATACATTTCTTCATAAAAAAAATGTCAATAGGGAATATTTGTTGTTCAGGATTGAAATGAGGGATCCTTGGTTCCCTCTGAGCTTTCTTGCTTTCTTGCAGATGTTTCATGACCCAAACTAATAACATCATAAGTACTGTTAAGTAGCACCAGCTGCCTGCAATTACTGCAAGTTCAAATCTCACCAGGCTCAAGGTTGACTCAGCCTTCCATCCTTTCGAGGTAGATAAAATGAGGACCTGGATTGTGGGGGCAATAAGCTGACTTTGTGTAAAAAAGAACACTGCTTGGGGTGGGGGCAAAAGCCCTACTAAGCAGGTATACACAAAAGTGTGAAGGCTATTGGTTAAGGCATTGTCAGCCGCCCTGAGTCTCCGGAGAAGGGCGGCATATAAATCAACCAATAAATAAATAAATCATCATTGTTAGTCACTCATGATAGTTATCAGCCCTGATGATGTTTTCCTCCCCCCGAATGCCATCACTCTGCCTGACAACTAATTCCCACAACATTGTCAAATAATGTATTACTATTATTATTCTCTTCCTTACTACTATTTATCTCTTCCCACTTATTACTATAACCATGTTGCTTGTATCTTTCAATTTATATTGTTTTTATTTGTTTCCTAGTACAATTTGATACCTTATTAGTAACGTTGAATAAGTGTTGTATCTTTTTATTCTTGATGAATGCATTTTATTCTCCTTATGTATACTGAGAGCCTATGCACCCAAGACAAATTCCTTGAGTGTCCAATCGCACTTGGCTAATAAAGAATTCTATTCCATGTTACCTAGTTTGGGATATGAAACATCTGCAAGAAAACAAGCCCACATAGGGAGCACCAAGGACCCCACAAATAAAAAGAAATGAACTTCTGATCTATAGTTTTGATTGTTAGACAGAATAGATTATAGGGGAAAAATATTTTCTTCTACCTGTTTGGTAGATCTCAATAATTACAAATATTTTATTAGTGAATTAATGTCCCTTGGGTTAAAAAAAAAGGTGACAACCATTTATGTTGCAGCTTTATTTTCCCCAATTGTTTGGCCTTATTTCTCTGAATCTGAGAGATTAAAAACACTTTTTCCTTTTGTAAAAGTAAGCTGTTCACCTCAGAGGTGGGTTTCAGCAGGTTCTGACTGGTTCTGGAGAACCATTAGGGGAAATTTTGAGTAGTTTGGAGAACCAGTAAATACCACCGCTGACTGCCCCCACCCCCATCTATTCCCTGACTCCTGAGTCCCAGCTGATTGGGAGGAAATGGGGATTTTGTAGTAACCTTCCCCTGGAGTGGGGAGGGAATGGAGATTTTACACTATCCTTCCCCTGCCATGTCCACCAAGTCACGTCCACCAAGCCACACCCACAGAAGCGATAGTCAAAAATTTTGAATCCCATCTCTGGTTCAGCCCTACCTAAAAACACAAATCGCAGGCACAGTGAAAAGCATTTATGGAATGTTTTTCCATAAATGAAGTCCTTGAACTTCACCCAGATGTTGGTCTGTCCCAGGATGCCGATGGCGTGCCCTCCGAAATCCACCAACCTCATTTGGAATGGCTCTAGCTGTTTCCTGGATAGCCGCGGTTGAAATCTTTTTAGCTGGTCCCAGGCTATGATGGAGTACGGTGAGCCTGAGTCTATTTCCATGGGGCATGGGGCCCCTTCCACGTAGACGGTCATGTGGAATTTGTCGGACCCCTCTGCTGCAGCATGTGCAATTGTTGTCTGATGGATCCCTCTGCTCTTGGGGTGGCCGTCGCCGTCTCGCCACGGGTAGTGGGACCATTTGGATGTCGTCTGGTATTCGCGGTCCGTGGGTCTGGGAGGCTCAAAACGTGGCTCTGCCGCCCTGCAGGCTTCCGCAATGTGGCCCTTCCTCTGGCAGCGTCTGCAAGTTGCATCCCGCCAGCGACATCTGGCGCGAGGATGGTCCCCTTTGCAGCTGGCACAACATTCCTCCCGTCCACCATCTTGGGGTTTTTCCCGCCATTGGGGTCTTGTGACCTTATGGATGGCCATCTCAGAGTCAGAGTCCGACCCCGTGGAGGTCTCGTCCGATGATGGCTGTGGGTTCCTGCGGACCTTGTGTATCCCCTTGGATCTTCTCATTGCGGCTGCTGCCCTATCAGAGGACTCGGAGGCTGTGGCTTCCTCGATGACCTCTTTTAGGGACACTTTATTTCAGCTGACGAGCTTTTTCTGTACTGTGCTGTCCCTCATGCCGAAGACGATGCGATCCCGCAGGTGAACGTCCACGTTTTCAGATTCGCAGCTGGCCGCGATCTTCTGAAGTGCTGAAACAAATTCCTTGACCGATTCTCCTTCTGCTTGATTTCTCTGGTGGAAGTCAAATCGGTTGGCCAGAGGCATGCTTACTGGGGCATAATGGTCCTGGAGCACTTCCTGTAGCTCGGACCACGGCATCTGCTCGATATCCAGCGGTGCCACGAGGTCCATGGCCATTTCCAGGACCTCCGACCCACAATGCACCAGGAAGAGAGCCCTCTTTCTGCTGTCATCTAGGTCTGTGAAGCCGCTTCCCGCCAGGAACTGCCTGAAGCGAACCATGAAGGACTTCCATTTCTCAGTGCTTGGGTTGAATGGAGCCATTGAGATTTGTGGTCCAGACATGGTAGTGACTTAGCTCGTGCTTCAGCTCTTTGCTTAAGGTGGTAGTTGGCTTGCAGCTCTTTGTCGGTTCTTCTCTAGTCCTTCGTCACCAGTGTTAGATCAGCGCTGGAAAGAAACGCGACTCAGCTCTGGTCCGTTCAGCTCTTTATTAGAATGGCGAAAAACAGACTGCTGGCAGTGGCTCCCGAGCCTCCTTATATTCTGCTTGGATCAGCCAGCCAGCCAATGACAGCTGTTCAAGCTTCCCACCGGTGGAAGTGACCAATCCCCCGGCGGATGTCCTTATAAGGACATAACATTGAGCATTTCTGTTTGAGGTTATATAGCATGGGAGAAATTTCTTAAAACTCTTTGACTCTTTTCTTTGACTCTTCCAGATAGAAAAGGGACATGTTACATGAATGGATGGATGGATGGATGGACGGACATCTGGACATTTATTTGATTTGTATGCATTTTTTTTTTTAAAAAAATGATTTATATGCTGGCCTTCTCCAGAGACTCAGTGTGGATTACAATGCATTAAGCAATAGCCTTCATACTTTTGTATATTTATACAAAGTCAGCTTATTGCCCCCATAAACTGGGTCCTCATTTCACCTATCTTAGAAAGGATGGAAGGCTGAGTCAACCTTGAGCCTTGGAGAGATTCGAACCAGCAAGTAATTGCAGATAGCTGTGTTAATAACAGGGTGCTTAGATCACTGTACTATCAAGGCTCTTCATTTCCAGATAGATGCACATTTCCATCAAGGCATTCAATTCCAGATAGATGCACAGCAGCTCACAATAAAAAAATAAAGTATCCACCCTAAAACATAAAGTTCTGAATAATAAGGAATGCACAGTAAGTCTAAGGCCACATCAGCATCATAATGTTCAAAGGTCCACAGTAAGAAAACAGTAAATTCATCACGTCAAAAGCACAACTTTATAAAATAAACCAACCACATATAATAGCATAAAAGAAAAGCAACTGGAAATCAACCCAGCAGAATGATAGGTGTCCCAAATACACACAGAACAATTTGGTTGTGGATGCTTTCTGGGAATCCACTACATTGAGTTACATTGGGACTTTTTCAGTTGGATCCCAGTTCACCCTGCAGGGAGGACTTTGTAAAACTCCCAGTTTCCCAGCTAATTATTAGAATGATAGTGATTTCTTTCTTGCCTTCTTGCTAAATGTCAAGGGATTCTTTTTCCCTCTGGAAATTGTCTGAAGGAGGTCAACAGACTCCGCAGCAACACATTCAGCATCAGGAAAGTTAGTGTATCAGTTGTCTTGTCACCCTGGAAAGCTGGACTGAGCTTCATGGACACCAGGAGCTCTGCTTCTGCATTGGTCCAGTTTCCATCATTGGGGAAGTTCTCTCTAGACTTCATATTATATTAGAAAAGTCAGTCTTGCAGCAATCTGCTTTCAACGTCTTCAAATGCTTCTGCTGTCCTGATTCTAAGATCAGATGCAAGGCAGGGGATTCCTTCGGCTAACCCAGAAATGAACCCACTGCTTCTGCTTCTGATGGAGCTTTTGTTGCCCCAGGCAGCCTGTGGTATTCTCGGCACCAAGTGCTTCTTGACTTTGGGAAGGGATGCAAGAGATCCACTCAATCATTACAGGCCAGGAGATCATTTGATCGGTGGGCTCTTCTCTGCAACAAATAATCTACAACCTGAGCTGCAGAATTTCAGTTTGAGTCCTTCTAAAAAGGTTCCTAGGTAAGTCTCAGAATGTTGATTGATGTTATGTTACGTTGCCTTTGAGGAAAAATGGGGACAGAGGAAGGCAGTGAGGGGGTTTTTTTCCCAATTTTTTTTTTTTCAAAACACAAAACATAAAATACATCTTTTTAGAGCAGGTGCTTGTTCCGTCATATAATAAGTACAATTATTAAGAGTCCCACAATCAATTTTGTTCCCATTTTTATCCAATTACATCTTTTTTAAAAAAAAAAGAAAAAAGAAAGAAAAAAATCTTATTCTAAACAATTATTTCGCCCAACATTCTAGATTATAAACACCATTCTAAATCTCTATCATTTTAGCCATCAATATTTCATATACATTTTTCAATTTAAGACCCATTACACCAAATCTATATTTCACCTCTTCTTGATCACAACTAATATCCAAATCTTATCAAAAATTTATTTCCCTTTTCTCTTAGAATTTTTACAAAATCAATCAACATTTCGCTCTGTAGTTTATTACTTCCAAAATATCTTATTTTGATTTAGTTACTCCATAGTTATTCTCTTATACTGTTAAAATTATTTTAGCTAATTCATAGTTTATATAATTCCAATCTGATTATTTAACTGGTTCACAGTTATATTATTATTCTCCTGTAAAGTTTCTTCCACTTCCTCCTAATTTTATTTTTTAGCTGGTTCACATCTTGATCTGCTACTTTCCAGCAAGGCTTACCTCCACTCCTGACCCTGAATTATTTTGACTGGTTCACAGTATGATTTTAACTACACACCAACCTTATCTCCTTTACTCCTCCTATATTTATTTTATAACTGGTTTGCAACTTAAATAGTTGCTTTCCAGCACTGCTTTCCTCCGCTCTCACCTTTATTTTTAACTGGTTCACAACTATATTTCAATTGTTCCCCAGGTATAGTCTCCTCCACTCCTAACTTTATACTTTTTGGCTAGTTCACAGTTTAGCTTTAGCTGTTACCCAGGATATGCTTTCCTCCACTCCTAATCTATATATTAATTGGTTCACAGCTTTACTTTAACTGTCTTCTAGTGCATATTTTCCTCTGCTCCTACCCCTATTTTTAACTGTTTCACAATTATATTTCAATTGATCCCCAGGTATAGTCTCCTCCACTTCTCCCTTTTTATTTTTAACTGGTTCACAGTTCATATAAACTGTGACCCAGCATATGCTTTCCTCCACTCCTAACTCTTATTTTAATTTTTAACTAATTCCAAGCTTTGTTTCAACTGTTTTCTAATATAATACCTTCCTCCACTCCTACCATATTTATTAACCTGGAGGAAAACTCTACTTTAGCTAATTTCCAAAATCATATTTCACATTACTCCTAGTTTCACATATTCAATTGATCGATAACATTTTGTTTTAATTATTATCTCACTTGCATTTTCCTTCCTTCCAACTTCTCTTATTCAATCTGTTAGCTTCAAATTACTTCACAATGTATTACCCATATTGTTTTTCCATTTATTCTCCTCCATATCTCTAATTTAATTTAAAAATATATTTTAACAAATATCTTCCAATGTCTTAAAAAACCTTTTCTTCTAAACTGTTGAATCTACAGAAAATTCAAAGTTTAAGAAAAAGTTAAAGCCTCCAGAGATCGTATTTTTTTCTTAAAACATTTGTGCTCTTATTTCTTAATCAAATTATTTGTGTGTGTATGTATATATATATATATATATATATATATATATATATATATATATATATATATATATATATATATATATGTATGTATGTATGTATAAAACAAGGTGGTGATAGTAATAACAAGGAAAATAATAACAGAAGTAATTACAATAAAGAATAAGGAAGTAATAGAGACAACAGTAAAAAGGGAAAAGGGAGTTTAAAAATAACAAAAAAAAGAATTAAACAATTATATTAGAGAGAAAAAAGAGAAAAAATAGAGAGGGAAGGAAAAAAAGCAGATGAAAAAAGAATAAAACAAAGAGAAAAAAGAAAAATAAGAAATAAAATGAAAGCATGGAGAAGAAAGAAAAGTATCTCCTAACATTAATCATTCACCCAATAACCATTACATCCATTTGAATCAAAATATGATATTTTGTTATCTTGTTACTTGGTTTATTCCATTGTTTTTTTTTCCTCTAATCTGTCCAAATGTATTTCTTTTCCCTTTCAATGTCATCAAAGTTATAAGTTCTGCAAAGTTAATTCTGGAACTATTTTATATATGGTATCATCATGTCTTCCTTTTGTTGCCATGCCTTTCTCTGATAATCACTTTTATTTAGTTCAGTTTCCATTATTCCATTTAATTTCTTCTTTCAAATCTTCCATAAGTCATCCAGTGAAAAGATTATGCATTAGAAATCAAGGTCTCTAAGTCTTTTCTCAGTATCAATTCAGTACAAGTAACAAGCAACATAGTTTCTCTTTTCAATTAACAAATAGTCTGGGATTCATACTTTCACTTCAGACTAGCAGCCATTCTTTCCTTCCTCTCTCACAGATATAATCCAGTCTCACTCCACAAAATTAGTCTAGCCTCATTTATCCACAGGGGGGAGGGGAGGTTTAAAAAATTGTAACTAAGCCACACAGTCGTAATAAGTGCTTTCTATCAAACAGGTCTTTGTCTTTTAGCCCCTGGAGTTGTTAGCCGCTATCAAAACAGGGGCTCATTTGTTGCAATCCACATCTGAGGGCAGCTCCCGCCTGGGCAATTGTTAAACTCACCCAGCATACAAGCTCCCTGTTCTTCTCTGCTTCTCCTCCTCTCCTCCAGCACGATCTTTGTTCCTGGTTGCCGCGGTTTCGGGACAGCCGCCATGGCTGTCATTCCACTGCCGCCGGTGTGAAGGGAAAGCCTCTGGCCCCGAGGAACCTGCCTGTTCCTCTCAGCCGCCCAAAGGGTCCATTCTTGTCCCCCTATCCCTTCAAGACAGGGGAGGTCCGAAGACCTGTCGGCGGCAGCTTGGCAGACGGGGTTTTGGCAGAGCTCTGTGGAGCTCGCCATTTCTCCGTCTGTGTCCCAGCGGCGCCAACTGGAATTGCCCAAGGCACTGACGTTTTATTTTATTTTATTTTTTTATTTTATTTAGTTTGTCAAACATAGACATCAACAAAGGAGATAAGTACAAATAAATGGGGATGGTAGGACAGGGATGGTAGGCACGCTGGTGCACTTAAGCATGCCCCCATACAGACCTCTTAGGAATGGAGTGAGGTCCACGGTAGACAATTTAAGGTTAAAGGTTTGAGGGTTTGTGGAAGTAACCAGAGTCAGGTAGTGCATTCCAGGAATTGACCACTCTGTTGCTGAAGTCGTATTTTCTGCAATCGAGTTTGGAGCGGTTTACCTTAAGTTTGTATCTATTGTTTGCCTGTGTATTATTGTGGTTGAAGCTGAAGTAGTCATTGACAGGTAGGACTTTGTAACAGACAATTTTGTTTACTACGCTTAGGTCAGGCCATAGTTGGCGTAGTTCTAGATTGTCCAAGCCCAAAATTTCAAGCCTGGTGGCATAAGGTATTCTGTTGTGAGTAGAGGAGTGGAGGACTCTTCTCGTGAAATACCTCTGGACTTGCTCAGTTGTATTAATGTCCGCTATACAGTGTGGATTCCAGGCAGATGAGCTGTATTCGAGAATTGGTTGAGCAAAGTTTTGAATACACTAGTTAACAATTCGATGTTAATAAGAAATTTCGCAAAATTAGGTTAACAACTTTTAATGCCTTTTTGGCAATGCTGTTACAGTGAGCTCTAGGGCATAGATCATTTGAGATGAGTACTCCTAGGTCCTTGACAGAGTGAGGTTAATTAGTTAGTTAGATCGACAGTCACATCTGTATACAAACAGCATGAAGTGGAACACATTCAGCAGATGAAACAAAAGGAAGCTTTAAGGCTCAGCACCCTTGTCCAACTGATTCCTACATGGACAACTTGCTTTCATCTTTCAAACTGATTAGCTTGGGAGGTCATGGTTATGGTCTCAGCATGGCCATCAAAGAAAAGGACAGGAGGCTCTAATTGGTCAGTCCCAATTCAGAGAAAAGGCTAATTTCTTTTCTGAGTCTTCCCTAGAACATAGCTATCAGAGTCTCCTTTGGACAAGATCGGCGGCACGTAAATCTAATATTATTATTAGTATCTGGTGTTGCTAAAGTAGCCAGGAGACCACAATGCTATTGCAGAGTAGTAGTTTGAAATGCCTCATAAATCGAATAAATTGAATGAATAAATTTTCCAGAAAGATAGAACCCACAATTCCAAAGACATCAGCAGTCAGCTCCTGGGTGCCTCCAGTCTTTCTCCCAAATTCTCTGCATTGTTTTCTTCAACGATCCATAGATTTCTCCAAACTCGCCACAGCTATTTGTTGATTCCCTGATGTGGACATGGGCATCTTCAGATGCTCCTTCTTGACTCACCTCTGGTTCCACTGATACCAAAGTGCTTTGAACAGGCCCTCTGTTTTCTCTGTCCACTCTCTCAAGCAAACAGGGATCGAGACCATTTACTCAAGAGAAAATGGGAAAGCTGGTACTTCTGCTCAATTCTTAAATGCCTTCTTTTCTGCCCCAACTTCATTCACACATTCAGGCTCATACACACCCATACATGCACACTTTAAAAATGTAAAAAATGCATAATGGCCCTTTGATGGAATCTCAAATCCTGGTTCCTACATGGTGAGGTCCATGCAGATTTCTGAGCTACATTTTCAGACATGGTTGGCCAAAATCTTTTCCTGGGATGTTTTTTGACTTCTCAAACTGAGGTTGAGCGAATAATGCAAGTGACAACAGTGCCCAGATTGTCTAGAGTGTGTCTGTTTTGACTTTCAAATAATCTAAGTAGAGAAGTGGAACTTTGGGGACAAAAACCTGTGCAGTCACAATAGCACATATGAAATGCATTAACAGAATAACAGAGTTGGATGGGAAGACCTTGGAGGTCTTCTAGTCTAATCCCCTGCACAAGCAGGAGACCCTAAACCATTCCGGTCCAATCTCTTCTTAAAAACCTCCAGTGATGGAGCATCCAGAACTTCGGGAAGGAAGCCCTTCCATCTGTTAATTGCTTTCATTGTCAGGAAATTTCTCCTTAGTTCTAGGTTGATGATTTCACTGAGTGTAACATCATGGCAAAATCCATGTATCTTTCCAGGAAAACAGGTGTGATGTACTGGAAAATTCTGTCCTTCCTTTTTGCCATTCAGGAAATCAACAAAGATCCTCTTCTCTTGCCCAACCTCACCCTGGGTTATAATCTCCATGACAACTTTCGAGACAGAATGTTGACATTGGATGGTCTGTTGGATTTGCTTTCGACTGGAGAGGCCAATGTTCCCAACTACAGCTGTGGAAGGAAGAGAAACATGCTGGTTCTGCTGGAAGAGACCAACTCTGATATATCCATCCTTATGGCTGCCATATTGGGCATCTACAAAATCCCACAGGTATAGAGCCAGTGAATGGCTGCAAGTTTATTCCAGACCAGTTAAGGAGATTTTCTCCTTAGAAATGTTAATTAAGCATGGATTAAGATGAAGAATTAATCTTTATGTCATCTTTTAGTCTCCCACAAAGAAAGAACGAATATTGATACAACAATAATTAACAGTTATAAATTGAGTAAAAATATTAATTAGTAATATTTCACATTGCTCAGATCTTGCACTATGCAGGCTCTGAGGAAGCATCAGCTTTTCAGAAAATGAGATCTGGATTTCTTCTTAACATCCATTGTTGATAGTTACGTTTTCTGCATTTCTGATCCCCTATTAAATCCACCAAGGTAGGCTGAAATTTTCCAGCCACTACCTAAACTCTGACATTATCTTTTCAGGATCTAATAGGTTTTCTTCTTCCGTTTTGTCCAAACCAATCCATTAGGTTTTGAAGCCACGATGTTCTTCTTCTGCCTGGACCTCGTTTGCCTTCAATCTTTCCCTGGAGGATTAAGTGAAGGATGTCGTATTTTTCTGGGTGTTGCATCACATGTCCAAAATATTCTAACATTCGCTTTTTAATGGCTTTGATGATTTCACTTGGCTTTCCCAGGGGGCTTATCACCTCCTCATTTGTGTTTTTTGTTAACCCAGTTTATATGTAACAGCCGTCTGTAAATCCACATTTCAAATGCTTCTCATTTCTTCAAGTGGTTTTCTGTCAGAGACCAACTCTCTACTCCATAGAGCAGGATATTAAAAGCCCCAAATAAAACATAAATCTCCTTTTTTTCCCCCCCTCCAGATCAGCTACACTTATATTTCACCGATCCTGAGTGATAAAACTCAGTTACCTTTTTTCTACCGGACCATCCCCAAAGAAGGTGCTCAAAACCTGGGGATTGTTAAATTGCTGCTGTATTTTCGATGGACATTCATTGGCGTCTTTGCTGCAGACACCGATAATGGAGAACATTTCATTAGGACCTTCGTTCCTGTGCTGGCTCAGAATGGCATCTGTGTTGTTTTTTCACAAATTGTATTATTAAAAGATGAGATGTTCAAGCATCTGATTTCTGTTTTGAACCTGTGGGCCCAAATCAATGTATTGGTTTATTACTCAGAGTTTACGTTCGTTGAGGGAGCCTTTTTCCTAGAAAACATATTAAATTCCTTGCAAAAGCCTATTGAAGGAATAGTTTGGATCACAACCGCTTTGTGGGATCTCACCATTGAATTATCATATAATACTTTCTCTTTCAGATACACCCATATTATTTTTTCTTTTCTTATCCAGACCAGCCAAAAGACCAAATTTGGCGATAACATGGATTTCTACCTTTTAATCACAGCATTTATGACTAAGAAATTTCACTGTTCATATGGGAAGCCTGCCTTGTCTGTGAAAGGCTGGACAAGGTGTACAGAGAAAGAGAACTTGGAAACTCTACCTCAGCAGAAGATTGACAGGATCTTTTCTCTAGATAGCTCCTTAATTTATAATGCCATTGAGATTGTGGCACATGCCTTAAATGTGGTCAACTCACCCAGATCCCAGAGGAGAAGGATGGAGAGAAAAGACAAGGTGGAAGTTGAAAACATTCAACCATGGCAGGTATCTCCTTATCAGTTCCATGTATGTGCTAAGGGCGACATCTAGATGGTGAACATCGTGAAACACTCTTTGAGAAACGTCATATACATTGAGAAAAAAAATACCTTTTATGAATCTTTTTCTTTCATAAAATCCCTTGCCCTCCTCTTTCTTATATATATGCAAGTCTTGGCGTATTTGGGTTTTTTCCAATGTATGTATGTATGTGTATGTTAAAAGGAAGAAACAGCTGCGATCACACATTGCTCCTAGAAGCACGAAGCCAAAAACACCAGCCTGAAGGTGACGAATGAGACTTCATCGAAACATCGCCAAGACACTTCCAATTTTACGCGGGATAACCAAAGACCTACATACAAACACACGCGAAAAGCTCAGAAAACATTTTATATATATATATATATATATATTTGTTTTCTCAGGTTTTCGCGGGTGTTTGTATGTAGGTCTTTGGTTATTCGGGTCTTCTCCCACGTAAAATTGGAAGTGTCTTGGCGACGTTTCGACGAAGTCTCATTCGTCATCTTCAGGCTGGTGTTCTCGGCTTCGTGCTTCCAGGAGCAAGGAGCAATTGCTCCTGGAATTGCTTCCAGGAGCAAGGAGCAATTGCTCCTGGAAGCACGAAGCCGAGAACACCAGCCTGAAGATGACGAATGAGACTTCGTCGAAACGTCGCCAAGACACTTCCAATTTTACGTGGGAGAAGACCCGAATAACCAAAGACCTATATATATATATATATATATATATATATATATATATATATATATATATATATATATATATATATATGTCTCCCAAAGGGCAGCACAGAGTCTGCTGTCTGTCAGCAAGAAACAAAAAGCCCAGAAACGTGTGAATGAGATTTCACAGAACTAGGGCTGTATAACATCTTAGCTTACGTAGGTAAAACCTGGCTAGAAAGAATATGCATGTGTGTGTGTGTGTGTGTGTGTGTGTGTGTGTGTGTGTGTGTGTTTGTAGATTTTCACAGGTACAGGTATGTACGTCTTGGTCTATTCGGGTCTTTTCCCGTGTATGTATGTATATATATCTCAAGTTTTCGCGGGTGTGTGTATGTAAAAAGTTAAAATCTCGGGTGTTTTCCCGAAACATTTCCCAAAACGTTGCCAAAAAACCCTTAAAGTGTTGGTTAGGATTTTAGCTGAAATTTTTAAAAAACCTTACAAACTGTTTTGTGGGGATTATAGAGGATTTTAAAATGGGATTTTAGCCAGGATTTTAAGTATTTTTTTTTTATTGAAAAAGTTTTCAAATACAGGTTTTTCCCCCTTTCCCCCCCCCTCTTCCCTAACCCACCCTTTCCACCCAACCCCCCCTGTGACTTCTTCACAACAATAGGCTATTTCATAACTAGTTACATATATAATATCTTTCCTTTCCCTTAATCCCTTCTCGAAATACTGACCCTTAACATGTTAAGCTTATTGAGTATTATTACAATTTAACCTTTAGTCTTTTATATATATTAATATAACATTTTAAATCGACCTTCAATCGACCTTCTCCCTGCATCCAAATTTAACATTTATTCAAACATTTATTCAATTAAAATCAAGGATTTTAAGTATTTTAATGACACGGGAAAACACCCGAGATTTTAACTTTATATATATGTATCTTGGCGAACTTTCAACGACGTCTCATTCGTCATATTCAGGTTGGTGCTTTCAGGTTCGTGCTTGTGTGAGCAAAGCATGATCGGAGCTGCCATCTCCCTGTAAATACTGGTGGGGAGGTGGGGAGTTGTGGCTTTGTTGCTATAAGTGGGTTGGTTGGCTGTATTGTTACATCTTGATTAGTTGATGGAGTTGATGTTTGCAGATTAGTAAGGTGTTTCGTAGCATCCTGTGTGGGTGAGGCCCTGGCTGTGTACCTATTAGTCTTTTGTGTTTTAATGACCTGGGTAATGGGTTGTGTAGTAGCATCCTGAGCTCTATTGTTGTGATGTCCTGAGTACTCTGCTGCAACATCCTGGGTAGTTGGCTGTGTTGTAGCATCCTGAGCTTTAGTGTTGTGGCATTCTGAGTTCTGTGATGTGATATCCTGAGCGGATGATTGTGATGCAGCATCCCGGGCTTTGGTTTGGCTTTGAGTTTGAGGTCTTGTCATGTGTTCATGGCGTGTGTCAGTTTGCTTTGTGTGGGGATCAGAGGGGGGTGCAGCAGCCTCCATGATCTGGCTTCTGGATGGTGGTTGGATTTCATCTATGGGATGGGTTTGGGTTTGAATCTCGTGAGGATGATTGGTGGTGGCGTGATGTGTTGTCCTGGGTCCGGTGTCAATTTTCGTGGCTGGGACTTGTTTGTTGACTAGGGCTGGTTTCCAGATGTCTGGTAGGTGCGAGGTATCATCACGTTTATTAATGTTTTGGGGGTGTTTCTCTATTTCTATGGCTTCCATGATTATTCTCTTGTTGAAGTGTTCAATTTTGGAGATTAATTTGGTTCCTTCAAAGTCAATTTTGTGTCCTATTGTTTTAAGGTGCTGGAAAAGGGAGGAAGTTTTTTCTTCTTTTCTGACGGCGTTCTTGTGTTCTGCGATACATGCATTTATTCTCCTATTGGTTTGTCCAATGTATGTGGCTGGGCAGATTTTGCATGGTATTTCATAGACTCCTTGGTTTTCTAGCTGGATCTTGTCTTTGGGGTTTCTTAAGATGTTGGCTATTTTTTTGGTCAGGGCAGAAGGCTGTCTTGATGTTGTGTTTGTGGAGAATTTTGCTGGTTTCATCGTGGTGCCTTTGATATAAGGGAGGAGGGCGATGACGTTGTCCTGTTCTGTGTCTCAGTTCTTGGGGGCTGTCTCCCTTTGGATTAGGTTGGTAATTGTGTTTCTTTTTAATCCGTTAGAGATTAATACGTTTGTGAGAGTGTGTAATTAAGTTTTCAGGTGGTCTTTGTTGGCTAGGCATTTGGTTCTGGAGATGAGAGTCTTGGCTACGGAGTTGATCTGTGCAGTGATGTGATTGTGCATTTAAGTAGCGGTTGGTGTGTGGTTTTTTTTTTTTTCTTGTAGATGGTGTGTCCTAGGGAGCATTGGGTTTTTTGTAGATTAGGACATCCAGAAAGGGGAGTTGGTTGTTAGCTTCTATTTTTATAGTAAATTGTATTTTGGGGTGTAGGCTGTTGAGATGTGTGAGGAAGTTGTCTAGTTTTTCCTTTCCCTGTGGCCAGGGAAAGGAAAGTGCCATCTACATATCCAAGCCATTGTTTGGGTTTGTGTTCAGATTTATCTAAAGCGTTGATTTCAAAGTGTTCCATGTATAGGTTTGCAATGACAGTTGAGAGGGGTGATCCCATAGGTGCTCCTTCTACCTTTTTGTATCTTTGTCCATTGTGGATGAAGTATGTGTTGGTTAGGCAGTGGTTGGTCAGGTCTAGGATGTGCTTAGGGGGGTTCTTTTGTTTTAGATAGCTGTCAAGGCTTCTTTAATAGGCACTTGGGTGAAGAGGGATATTACATCAAAGCGCACGAGTAGGTCACTGGGTTGTAGGTTTTGTTAATTTATTGTTTCTATGAAGTGGAATGTGTTTTGTACGTGTGAGGTGATGGATTTTGCGTAGGGCTGAAGTTGTTTGGCAAGAAATTTGGCAAGATTCTGCAGAGGTGAGCCTATGGAGCTGACTATGGGTCTCAGTGGTGTTCCTTCTTTGTGTATCTTGGGGAGGCCATAGAGCTTGGGGCATCAGGATGATTTCTCTCTGGAGATGATTCTTTGCTAGATCTCTTCACTGATGGGAGAGGCTTTTATTTTGGATTTGGTGGTTTTTTCCAGGTAGGTGGTGGGGTCTGTGTTTAGAGGTTTGTAAGTGGGATCTTGGAGTAGGTTGGATAGTTTGGCTTGGTAGTCAGATGTCTATCAGACAGATTTCAAGTCTGTGGAATTTGTTGGTATGTAAGATGGTAGCTCTTTGGACTTTGAGTTTCTCGTAGGTCCTGCTCAGCAGGAAGGTTTTCTCCCCGTAGAGATAAGATATTTGTTTTCGTAGATTTTCATGGGTACAGGTATACAAGTTTTGGCATATTCGGGTCTTTTCCTGTGTAAGATTGAGAGTATCTTGGCGATGTTTCGATGAGGTCTCACTCGTCATCTTCAGGCTGGTGCTTTTGGCTTCATGCTTGTGTGAGCAAAGCGTGATTGGAGCTGCCATCTCTCTATAAATACTGGTGGGGAGGTGGGGAGTTCTGGCTTTGTTGCTGTAAGTGGGTTGGTTGGCTGTGTTGATCTCCAAATTAATCTCCAAAACTGAACACTTCAACAAGGGAATAATCATGGAAGCCATAGAAATAGAGAAACACCCCCATAACATGAATAAACGTGATGATACCTCCCACCTATCAGACATCTGGAAACTAGCCCTAGTCAAGAAACGAGTCCCAGCCACGAAAATTGACACCGGACCCAAGACAATGCATGATTCAAACCCAAACCCATGCAAAGACTTCGGTTCATGCCTGGGAGAAAAATCTAGGTCATTCAATAGAGCCTGAGAGGTAGAACGAAATCTGGACTAAGAATATTAAATTAACCTGGTCAATAGCTATATATATATATATATATATATATAGATTTAATGCTTGTTTGATATATAATTCAAACAAACAAACAAACAAACAAACAAACCCATCCCATAGACGAAATGCAACCACCACCCAGAAGCCAGACCACGGCAGCATCACCAGCTGCTGCACCCCCCTCTGATCCCCACATCAAGCAAACTGACACACACCAGGAACACATGACAAGACCTCAAACTCGAAGCCAAACCTAAGTCCGGGATGCTGAATCACAACCATCTGCTCAGGATATCACATCACAGAACTCAGAATGCCACAACACTAAAGCTCAGGATGCTACAACACAGCCAACTACCCAGGATGTTGCAGCACAATACTCAGGACATCATAACAATAGAGCTCAGGATGCTACTACACAAGCCATTACCCAGGGCGTTAAAACACAAAAGACTAAAAGGCAGGGCCTCACCTACACAGGATGCTACGAAACAGCTGACTAATCTGCAAATATCAACTCCATTAACTAATCAAGATGTAACAACACAGCCAACCAACCCACTTACAGCAACAAAGCCAGAACTCCCCACCTCCCCACCAGTATTTAGAGAGAGACGGCAGCTCTGATCACGCTTTGCTCACACAAGCACGAAGCCAAAAGCACCAGCCTGAAGATGACAAGTGAAACCTCATCGAAATGTTGCCAAGATACTCTCAATCTTACACGGGAAAAGACCCATATATGCCAAGACTTGCATACACGACAAACCATTTTATACCAAATTTATATTTTGCTGATAAAGAAATGAAGGGAGACTAGTATAGATCTATTTCAAGCTTTTTAGCTTTTATCAGTTAGTCATCAGCTAGCGGTTGCTTGAGGGCTCCTGGATTGGAGCTGAAAGGCGAAAGGATGTACTGGTTGTATCAGCACCTTTTTAAATATATATAATGTTATACATCCTAATTACGACCATTTTTCTCTTAATCATACAGTATAGTCCATAGAAAAAAAAAGAAACTTGATATTATATAACATGTTATATAACATAGTTATAACATAATTCTCTATACATTTAGCACTCATATATATATATTAATTTGCAGTTATGTACAGTCTAATAGTAATATTGCTTGCAATATATATTCTTCTATATAATTTTATACCTGTATTTGTTTCTAGCTTATTGACCCACTTTCATCATTAATTTTCTAAGCTTTGCATCTATTATCTAGCCAATAGGCCCCATATTTTAGTAATAGGCTGTTTCTCCTTTGTCTTTAATTTCCATCGTTAACCTGTTCATTTTGGCACATTCTAATATTTTCTTTATTACCATTTCCTCTGTCGGTATACTTTGGTTTTTCCAATTTTGTGCATACGTAATTCCGTTGACGCTGCTTTACGTGTAACATTAAATACTGAATTACTCTTTCTTTTACATTTGGCCTCCAGTATTGTGAATGGCAAATTATATCTTGCCCATGTTGTCACACACCACTACAATTATTTTACTTCATGTATTTTACTTCATGTGCTTTGAGCTTTTCTTTCTTTAGATTCTAGAATTTGATGCTTGTAGAAAGGGAGCATAAGTAATCCTCTCCTGAAATTTCATTGGGAAATTTGGAATAAATATAAAGGGAGGTTGCTTCCAAAGAACTCTCCATTATCACTGGTAGTAATTTTGGAAAAGTTCCCAGGGAATTTGAAGAATAAAGTGAATGAAATTTTAAAAGAGAAAAATAAAATGAAACTAAGGGAATGGTTAGGAGGAATGAGGACACGTGGGGAATTGGAAGAGGTTCTAGGAGGAAAACGGTTGTCTTGGTTAAATTATAGCCAAGTGGAACAATGGACTAAAAATTGGATAAGAGAAAATGGAGAGTGTAAAGAGTTAATGAGGTTTGAGGAATTAATAGAAAAAAATCAAACTGTAAAGGAAGAAAATAAAGGGATAAAAGGCTTAATGAGTGAAATCTATAAAATATTGTTGGAGGAAGAGGAGAGGGGAAATTTAGGAAAGATGGTATGGGAAACCGATTTGAAGATACAAATAGGGCAACAGAGTTGGGACAGAATTTGGCAACAAAGAGTGTTGAGAAATATGTCAGTAAGAATAAAAGAGAATTACTACAAAATGGTATGGAGGTGGTACTTGACACAGGTTATAATTAAGCAATATGAATCAGCACTATTCAGATAACTGTTGGAGAGGTTGTGGGGAAAAAGAACGTATTTACATATGTGGTGGGAATGTAAATTTGTGCAAAAATTGTGGAAATTTAAGGAGATAGAAGAAATTGTAGGAATAAAGGTAGAAGAGGCACCAAAGGTAGCATTACTCTCACTATTGGAAGATATAAAATGCAAAAAAGAGACTAAAGAATTGATAATAAATTTGTTGACCGCAGCAAGGTTAATGATTTCTAGGAACTGGAAGACACAAGGTGATTACAGTTTGGAAGAATGGTATAAGGAAGTATGGGATATTGCCATAAATGATAAATTGGCTTGCAATATTAAAGTAAGGAGGGGCATAATGAAAGAAAATGAATTCAATGGAATCTGGAAACCTTTCCTAATATATGTGTTTTCTGGAGGAAGAGGGATACCACCACCAGAAGAAGCTTTAAGATTCCGGAAGCAGGAATTATCCCGAGGGGTCGGGGAGCACTCATTGATTGTTTGTATTGTGTATATTGTTATATATTATATATTATGATTCATGTATGTTATGTATGTTAATTTCTTTTTTTTATATGTTAATAATAAAACAATATGAAAACAAAAAAGAAAGGTATTTTGGATTATCTTCCAATTTATTATAATATAACACAACATTGTATTTAATATTAAAATTATCAGTGTACAGTGTACAACTCAGGACTGAGTTGTACAAACTGATGCTTTGTCTTCTACAATAAGGAGACATTTTCTGACAGTGTGAACAATCAACCAATGGAACAGCTTGCCTTCAGAAGTTGTGGGAACTTCATCATTGGAAGCCTTCAAGAAGAGATTGGACTGCCATTTGTCAGAAATGGTGTAGGGTCTCCTGCTTGGGCAGGGGGTTGGACTAGATGACCTACAAGGTCCCTTCCAACTCTGTTAAACTGTCTCTCTTGTGGAATCAAAACACAGGACTCAAAATAAATAATTCTCTCCAAACAATGTTAAGATAAATCTCTGTAGACAAAACGATGTATCTATAGCTATGCAGGACACCTCAGGGAGGAGGGGGACACTCATGGATAAGCAAGAGATAATGTAAGCAAATATATTTGTGGGTAATGGATTTCCCTTCTCCTGCCCTTCTGCCATCTGCTTATCTTCAAGAGAACTAAGGGGAGAAATAAAACCAGAAAACAAGAAAATGTGGGCTAGTTGGGAATGCCAGATGTTGGAAAGAAAACATCCGCCATTGGTACCTGAAGGACAAATCTATGCAGATTGTCCTGAGAAGAAAACAGGCTGCAGCTCAATAAGCCAAATTCCTTATATCTCTGTACATCCACCTGTTTAGATGATTCCATTTGTGTAAAAACCTCTTTCCTTATATTCTGTAGCTTCACCATTTCCTGAAGAATCCTCAGATCTACAACAACACCATAGAAGGAATGTATTTGGATAGAAATGGAGATTTGATGGCTGACTTTGACATTGTGAACTGGGTGTTGTTTCCTAATAAGTCAACCACCAGAGTGAAATTTGGGAGTCTAGACAGAGAAGGAACCATTGGAGTCAAATTCAGCATCAACAAGGAAGCCATCACGAGCCCTCAGTGGCTCAATCAGGTAGGCGATGAGGTGTCCCATCTCTTTACCGTGTTTCCCTGAAAATAAGACATTCCCTGATAATAATTCCAATCAGGTTTTTGAGCGCACGGACTAAAATAAGCCCTCCCCTCCAAAAAAATAAGCCCTCCCCAAAAATATTTAAGCGCATGTGCAGACAGTCCTCGCCATTTCCTCTAGTTAGGGTTAGGGAGACAGAACTGGAAATCAGCAAGAGGAGCCCCGTCTTCCTCCACACACCCCAAAATAATAACACCTCCCCAAAAATAAGGCCAAGCGCTGATTTCAGGGTTCAAAAAATATAAGACAGAGTCTTATTTTGGAGGAAACACAGTAGTTTTGTCCGTCATCTCAATCAGTGTACCCCACCATCCCAAATTATATATAAGACCGACTGCCTTCAAATTCATGCTTCAGAATTATATTCTTTCATTTATAACCAGCAAAGGAAAAGATGCTTTATGACTTATACAGTAGAAGACTTTGGTCTGGGGACATAGAGGGAAAAATGTGGAGATGGGGGGAAATGGAAGCAGGATTTAAGAGGAGGGGAGAAGTAAAATCAATTGAGTTACACATGTTCATTTCGACATATAAACATTCAAGAATGTGACCTTATTTGGTAGAAGAAAAGTGCAAAACCCATCATATTGAAGAATTTCAGAATTCTAATTTCTCTTCCATATGATCTGTTTTTCCAAAGGTTTCTCTGAAAGTCTTCCAGAGACAGTCCTCCAAAATGGAAGCATGTCTGACTATTATGCTTCCAGTTTCAAGAGTAACTTTCTAGAAAATTCTCTGGAGTGGCCACCACAATATGGCCCAGAGGAGAAACAGAATGGTCCACTTCTAGTCCATTTTGCACATACCTCTTTTGTTGGTCCCTGTAAGGTCCTGCCTCTCCAGTCCTCTCAAGAAAGCAGTACTCATGAAACAAAATTCATTTCAAAAGGAAACTTTTATTGGAACATTGTGATAGCAAGAGATCTAGGCAGGAATTAAGTTTCCCACTCAAAACAGTAAAGTGCAAACAGAGCCCCTCCCAAAGTCCAATACATCACCAAGCCAATCTCGAAGTGTAAAGATACTATGAGATACTCAGGCTGAGGAGGTGATAAATGCCGGTCTCCAAGGCAACGCTGCTGCTCTTCTCTGGAGACGAAATAAGCTATGGGACCTAACAATCCCATTCCAACTCTATAATTCATTTCATAACTAATCAGTTTTGCAGATGCTTCTGAATGCAAATTTTATTCACTTTCAGCCCTTGCCTCACTCCCAGTGTGTGGAGCCTTGTCAACTTGGCTATTTCAAGGTGGTCCAGGAAGGAAAACCAATCTGTTGCTACAACTGTGTCCCTTGTGCAGAAGGGAGCATTTCCACCCAAGAAGGTGGGTGAATGGGAATCACACAGTTCTTGGGATAGGAGCAAAGGTTCCTGCAGATCTTTTCTAAGAAGATATTTCTAATTTGGGTATTGGAGTGGGAGGGAGTATTAATTTAACTCTCAGAATTAATTTCACCAAAGACATAACAATAATATGAGCTGGGAGAATTCATTGGAATGAGAGGTTAAGTGTAGAAGAAGACAAGCAGCTATCAAGAAGCGTATGTGACTTTGTGAAGGATCAGTTGAAATGACATAAAGTAGCCCGTTGTTTCACCATGACAAACAGAATGATGCTTCTTCTACAGTATGAAGCTCCATTGATATAAATTAATCTCCAATGTCAGGGTTCCAAGTAACACCCGAATGAAAGAAAACTCCGAGGCTCGACTTTCCCCAAAATTACATGTTAATGAAGATGTCATATTGGCACATCTGGGAAAACCCAAATCTGAAAGCTTCCAGGTTTTCCCCACTCAAAGGAAAGTTCAAGTCCCTGCCCAACACCCACAAGTCCATCATATGGCCCAATCCAAACACCATGCTGACTGGAGATGCCTCCCGGTTCTAACCCTCTAGCTGCAGGTAAAGATGTCCTTGACTTTCTGAGAAAGGAATCTTATTATGACTACCAGTATATTTATTTATTATTATTTATTATTTAAATTTCTATACTGCCCTTCTCCTTTTAGACTCAGGGCTCCATACAATCCCCCCATCACAGTTTCCCACAGTAGTAAATGTGGCAGGCCTAAAGATGCAACGAAAAAGATGGGATCCAGGCCTGACAGCCAACTCACACAGGATCTAGTCAGTAATCTTGCCATCTCCTCCATTCCAGGGTGGACTCGGGATAGACATATTTCTGCCTAACCATCTTCCTCCAAAGTATCCAAGGAGTAGGCAACCATGATCTGTGTTTCCTGTGGAGTAGCTCTTTGGGGGAATACATTGCTACTGGAGAGGATCCTCTCCTCATTATGGCGATTAGAGAGAAAACCAGATAACTTTATCTGCCCGTTTTTAATAATTAACCATTGAGATTTGGTGGGACAAAATAAAAGCAAAAATAGTTGAACAATATTGCTATTGAATTTCAATTTGATCCTCCAATTAATGGGTAATGGGACAAATCAAACTCCATTTTGGAAAACCAGAATATTCCAACCTTGTCAAATTGGCTAGTCCTAGTCCATTAGAAACCTTCCTACATGATGTAGTTCAGGAGTGTCAAACTCAAGGCCCATGGGTTGCATCCGGCCTGTGATGTGCTCGGATCTGGCCTATGGGGCTGTCCTAGTCTACCCAATGAGAAGAGGAAATCTCAGGCTAGCATGGCTTGGGCCAAGCCTACCCAATGGAAAGAGGAAAGATTGGGCCAGCGTGGCTTCAGCCTGGTCTAACCAATGCGAAGAGGAAACATGCTAGCAGTTTGGGGAGTGGCGTCAAGGTGGCCACACCCACCCAGTTGACCACACCCACCCAGTCAGCCATGCCTGACACCCACCCCCAGGTTACCCGTAGCCCTGATAAACTCCTCAATGAAATTAAGTTTGACACCCCTGATGTAGATGGTTGTCCCTTCTCCCCTTTTGCTTCCTAGAATGTGGGCTTCCTGATTTCAAAATCTAACTCCCATTCTATAAATTCATGGTAAATATTACATTTGTCCTCTATAGATGCAGACCACTGCACCAGATGTCCTGACAATCAATATCAGAACAAGCATCGAGATCAATGTATCCTCAAAACTGTCACTTTTTTGTCCCATCAAGTGTATTTGGGAATTATTCTTACTTTCTTTGCCCTATTCCTGATCTTAACCACAGTTTTAGTCTTGGGAATCTTCATTAAATTCCAAGAAACTCCAATTGTCAAAGCCAACAACCGGGACCTCTCGTATATCCTCCTGGTCTCCCTTCTTCTTTGCTTCTTGACTTCCTTTCTCTTCATTGGACGGCCAAGGAGAACCACCTGCCTTCTCCGACAAACAATTTTCAGCATCATCTTCTCAATTGCCGTGTCTTCCGTCTTGGCCAAGACAATCATGGTAGTGCTGGCCTTCCTGGCCACAAAGCCAGGAAACAGAGTGAGAGGGTGGCTGGGCAAGAGTCTGACCAACATCATCATCATTTCTTGTTCCAGTGTCCAGGTGGTCATTTGTTTCACCTGGTTAGGAGTCTTCCCTTCATTCCCTGATTCTGACATGTATTCCCAGCCTAGAGAGATTGTTTTGCAGTGCAATGAAGGCTCGGTCACTATGTTTTATGTTGCCCTTGGTTACATGGGTTTTCAGGCTGCCATTTGCTTCATAGTGGCCTTCCTGGCGAGGAATCTACCTGGGTCCTTCAACGAAGCCAAGCTGATCACCTTCAGCATGCTGGTCTTTTGCAGTGTCTGGATCTCCTTTGTGCCTACCTATCTCAGCACCAAAGGGAAATTCATGGTTGCTGTGCAGGTCTTCTCCATCTTGGCTTCAAGTGCTGGGTTGCTGGGTTGCATCTTCATCCCTAAGTGTTACATCATTTTGTTGAGGCCAGATCTGAATACAAAGGAACATCTGATGTTCAAAAGTGAAGTAAAAAAGTGATGCTGATGGATGTTCTGGGGATATAATTCCCACCCAATATAATTCTCACCCATTGGATACTTTTCAGGAGAAAACACTATCAGGCTTCTTTTTGAAGTTTTAAGTAAGATACTAATCCATCTTGGAAAGAGCATGATGTAACCCATAAATTTATCACATGTGGAAAGTAATCTCTAATCAATGTTTCCTATTGTTCACTTGTCAAATGTAATAAATGTCTTTCGTTCTTTTATTGGTTTCTCTCTCATGTTTCACATGTACCAAATTTTTGTATCATTTGTTTCTGTACCCTATTAAAAGACTTGGATTTCCCTCATTCCATAAATGCTTTTCACTGTGCCTGCGATTTGTGTTTTTGGGTAGGGCTGAACCAGTGGTGGGATTCAAAATTTTTGACTACCGGTTCTGTGGGTGTGGCTTGATGGGCATGGCAGGGGAAGGATACTGTAAAATCTCCATTCCCTCCCCACTCCAGGGGAAGGTTACTGCAAAATCCCCATTTCCTCCCAATTAGCTGGGACTCAGGAGGCAGAGAATAGATGGGGGCGGGGTCAGTCAGAGGTGGTATTTACTGGTTCTCCAAACTACTCAAAATTTCCCCTACTGGTTCTCCAGAACCAGTCAAAACCTGCTGAAACCCACCTCTGGGGTAAACAGCTTACTTTTACAAAAGGTAGAAGTGTTTTTAATCTCTCACATTCAGAGAAATAAGGCCAAACAATTGGGGAAAATAAAGCTGCAACATTAATTGTCATCACCTTTTTTTTAAATCCACTAATAAAATATTTATAATTATTAAGATCTACCAAACAGGTATAAGAAAGGATTTTTCCCCCTCTAATCTATCCTGTCTAACAATCAAAACTATAGATCAGAAGTTCATTTCTTTTTATTTGTGGGGTCCTTGGTGCTCCCTATGTGGGCTTGTTTTCTTGCAGATGTTTCATGTCCCAAAATAGGTAACATAGAATAGAATTCTTTATTGGCCAAGTGCGATTGGACACTCAAGGAATTTGTCTTAGGTTCATATGGTCTCAGGGTACATAAGGAGAATTAAAGACATTCACCAAGAATTAATGTAGATCATTTCCTTTCTCTAATCAAAGATGTTAATTTATCCATTTCAGCTATTCTACCAAATTCACCAGCCATTCCTCCATAGTGGGTTGAGTGGGGGGGAGCCACGTGCTGAGGCTGAAGGGTGGGGCCGGCTGGTGGGTGGGGCTACATCCGGAGTATAAGACGCACCCAAGTTATCAACCTTTTTTTGGGGGGGGGGTAGTGCATCTTATACACCAAAAAATAAAGTAACTTTACTGAAGATTCCATGTAGGTACAGGAGAAAAGCCAGTTCTAATGATTTCCTGTCAAAATAGCATAGGGAAACTTCCCTTTCCCCCCTGGATCTCCCATTGTCCATTGTCCACCATGCATTTGCACTTTCTTTGTTTTGGGAACAGTCTGTCTGCCTCGGACTTCCTCAGCTGGTGACCTTGAGATATTGGATCTGTCTCAGACTTCCAGTTGACACACTTGCATTCCAAATTTCCTTCCCAAGCCTCCCTTACATTCCAAGGCCTTCCCTTCCCCCACCTGTTATAGTTAAATGGTTGCAAGCAAGGCCAGTTCCTGAAGATGAAACTCAAATACTTTGGCCACCTAATGAGAAGGAAGAACTCACTGGAAAAGAGCCTAATGCTGGGAACAATTGAGGGCAAAAGAAGAAGGGTGTCCTCCTGGACTCACAGCTGTCTTTGAAAGAGCACTTGACGGCTGTGGCCAGGGGGACTTTTTATTAGGTCCTCCTGATTCACCAGTTGCATCCCTTTCTGGATCGGGAGTCATCAAATACGGTCACTCATGCTCTCGTTACTTCCCACCTGGACTACTGCAATGCTCTCTACATGGGGCTCCCCTTGAGGAGCTCCTGGATACTCCAGCTGGTCCAGAATGCGGCCGCATGGGTGGTTATGGAAGCGGCGTGGTGCTCCCATGTGACCCCCCCCCCTCCTGCACAAGCTGCACTGGCTCCCGATAGTCTTCCGGGTGCGCTTCAAGGTTTTGGTTACCACCTTTAGAACGCTCAATGGCATCGGACCGGGGTATTTACGAGACCACCTTCTGCTACCAATAGCCTCTCACCGACCAGTACGCTCCCATACAGAGGAGCTTCTCAGGGTGCTGTCAGCGAAAAAGTGTTGACTGACGGCCCCCAGGGGGAGAGCCTTCTCTGTGGGGGCACCTACCATCTGGAATGAGCTCCCCCAAGAGATACGGAGGATCCCGGATCTGTGCACATTTTGTCGTGCTCTAAAAACATTTTTATTTCAGCAGGCTGGCCTGGCCTAACTCTCCCTTTTAAATTTTTAAATTGTTTAGTTTGTTTTATAAATTGGATGTTTTAAATTTGTTTTCGGCCAAAACATTTAATAATTTTAATGGACTTCTAATGTTTGTATTATCTGTATTTTATCTTGGCTGTTCACGGCCCTGAGTCCTCTGGGAGTAGGGTGGTATAGAAATTTGATAAATAAATGAATGAATGAATGAATGAATAAATAAATAAATAAATAAATAAATAAATAAATAAATAAATAAATCTTAGCTATGCTGTCATCTCAGTTGATGTTTGAAGGGTGAGCCACAGGAAATTTGGTGTATTTTTCAGTATTTGAAAAGAGCAAAATAGCGTTTATCATAAAGCAGATGTCAGGATTCCAACTGATGCCCTAATTAAATCATGAGTCTCGAGCCAAGCTTCAAAAGAAATCCAATTATTTATTAGGAACTTCATGTCAGCACGTTCCAAGTGAAGCCAACACTGACCCTACATAATTTACGTTCCAGCTCTGACCCTGTTTCCCCCCTCCCCCCAAGGTGTGTCATCAGTCACATTCTCCATCAAAGCAATTTTGCGGGTTGTAGAGATCATTCCTCTCTGGCCACTGTGGATAACCATGGAGACAGCCTTAACAGAGATATGACTGGAATGTGCTTTTGTTTTGACTTACATATGCTTCACTGCAACTACAGAGTTAGTTTTCCCATCCCCCTTGCCAATGGCAACTCAAGAGTAGGCCAGAGATTCTTTCTGACTTGACAGCAGATTTTTCTTCCATCAGATTCACTGTTGGAGTGAAACTTTTGATGGAGTGGGTAAAAGTTGACAAAGATACATACAGGAAAGAAGGGAAGGAGAGGAAAGAGGTGGGGAGGGGAGGGGAGGGGAGGGGAGGGAAGGGAAGGGGAGGGAAGGGAAGGGAAGGGAAGGGAAGGGAAGGAAAGGAAAGGAAAGGAAAGGAAAGGAAAGGAAAGGAAAGGAAAGGAAAGGAAAGGAAAGGAAAGGAAAGGAAAGGAAAGGAAAGGAAAGGAAAGGAAAGGAAAGGAAAGGATTAGGTTTTTTTGGAATCTCCTTTCGTGGATGGAACCATTTCTAGGGACAATCAACATTCATGATTTGCAGGAATGGATGGATAGATGGATGGATGGACATCTGGACATCTATTTGATTTGTTTGCATTCAATTCCAGACAGATGCACAGCAGCTCACAATAAAAAAAACAAAGTATCCATCGTAAAACACAATGTTCTGAATAATATGGAATGCACAGTAAGTCTAAGGCCACATCAGCATCATAACGTTCAAAAGTCCACAGTAAGAAAACAGTAAATTCATCATGTCAAAAGCACAACTTTATAAAATAAACCAGTCATACAGTACATAATAGCATAAAAGAAAAGCAATAGGAAATCAATCCAGCAGAATGATAGGTGTCCCAAATGCCCAAAGAACAATTTGGTTGTGAATGTTTTCTGGGAATCCACTACATTGAGTTACATTGGCACTTTTTCAGTTGGATCCCAGTTTACCCTGCAGGGAGGACTTTGCAAAACTCCTACTTCCTCAACTAATTATTAGAATGATAGTGATTTCTTTCTTGCCTTCTTGCTAAATGTCAAGGGATTCTTTTTCCCTCTGGAAATTGTCTGAAGGAGGTCAACAGACTCAGCAGCAACACATTCAGCATCAGGATAGTTAGAGTATTATTAGTCTTGTCACCCTGGAAAGCTGGACTGAGCTTCATGGACACCAGGAGCTCTGCTTCTGCATTGGTCCAGTTTCCATCATTGGGGAAGTTCTCTCTGGACTTCATATTATAATAGAAAAGTCAGTCTTGCAGCAATCTGCTTTCAACGTCTCCAAATGCTTCTTCTCTCCTGATTCTGAGATCAGATACAAGGCAGGGGATTCCTTCGGCTAACCCAGAAATGAACCCACTGCTTCTGCTTCTGATGGAGCTTTTGTTGCCCCAGGCAGCCTGTGGGATGCTTGGCACCAAGTGCTTCTTAACTTTGGACAAGGATGCAAGAGACCCACTCAATCATTACAGGCCAGGAGATCATCTCATTGGTTGGCTCTTCTCTGCAACAAATATTCTACAATCTGAGCTGCAGAATTTCAGTTTGAGTCCTTCTAAAACGGTGCATTAGTAAGTCTCACGATGTTGATTGATGTTATGTTACGTTGCCTTTCAGGAAAAATGGGGATGGAGGAAGGCAGTGAGGTTTTATTTTATTTTATTTTTTTATTTTATTTAGTTTGTCAAACATGTATGAGAAAAGAGGTATAAGTATAGACATGAACACAGGAGACGACTATGAATAAATGAGGATGGTAAGACAGGGATGGTAGGCACGCTGGTGTGCTTAAACATGCCCCCATACAGACCTCTTAGGAATGGAGTGAGGTCCATGGTAGACAGTTTAAGGTTAAAGGTTTGGGGTTTTGGGGAAGTAACCACAGAGTCAGGTAGTGCATTCTAGGCATTGACCACTCTGTTGCTGAAGTCATATTTTCTGCAATCCAGTTTGGAGCAGTTTACCTTAAGTTTGTATCTATTGTTTACCCATGTATTATTGTGGTTGAAGCCGAAGTAGTCATTGACATGTAGGACTTTGTAGCAGACAATTTTGTTTATTACGCTTAGGTCAGACCGTAGTCGGTGTAGTTCTAGATTGTCCAAGACCAAAATTTCAAGCCTGGTGGCATAAGGTATGTGAGCAGAGGAGTGGAGGACTCTTCTCGTTAAATATTGTGGAATTTGGGATCGTAGAATCACCCAGGAGCATAGAAGAGTCCAAAGACAGATGCATGAATAAATGTCTTAAATGTATTTATTCATATAACAAAACATATTAACTATGTACAAAAGGCTGTCTTAATATTCATGATAGGATAGGGGGCACACAGCATGTGTGGCTACCCTGATCAAAGATCATGTCTCATGGAGAACAAGCGTAAAAAGAGAGCATGGTGGAAAGTTTAGAAGGGGTTTTATACTCAGTGTAAGCCTCCAATAGTGTCTGTATGACACATGTGCCAATGGCTTGCAAATACTTGACAGTTCCTTGCGAGCCAATGGCACGCAAACATATAAATGCAATGCACAACAGATTTTACCCTTTGAGACATAATTTTTTACACAGATCTTTGTGTCTATCCGCTGGTAGAGGTTTTGTGAAAATATCAGCTGTTTGATATTTTGTCTGACAATGTGATAAAGATATAAACCCCATCTCTAGTAGTTGCCTAATAGCGAAGCACGTAATCTGCTGTGGTCTTGAGATACCTTAATAGCTTTTTAATGGCCAACCAGTGGAACTGGGTAGGATGTTCCACTTGTCTGGATAGCAGGTTTACGGCCAGGGCAATATCTGATCAGCTCCAGTTACTTATATATAATAATGAGCTGACCACTGACCTAAATAGAGTATTATTTTGGAACTCTGGGCTATCCTTATGTGCCAATCCATAATAGTCGGTCTGCATTGGGATAGCAGTTGGCTTGTTATCTTCCATTTTACATTTCGCCAAAAGTTCCTCTATCTTCTCCTTTTGGGAGAGAGCAAAACCTTTTGGTATAGTGATGATTTGTACGCCTAGGTACTTGTCCACATATCCTAAAGACTTTATGGTGAACCTTTTTTGTAGGGTCCTGGCAAATATCCCCCCGACACATCCCCCCGTGTCGGGTCCTATATACAAAAGGTCATCGACATACACTAGGACTTTTTTCAGCCCCCCTTTGGTATCCCTTGTGAAGGTACATTTATCAGCTGGAGATAGATGGAAACCCAGTGATGTGAGAGTTTTAGTCAGGCATTTGTACTACAGTCTGTCTGATTGTTTTAGGCTGTACAAATTTTTCTTCAGAAGCCAGCTGTGGCCTTCTTGCTGCTGGAATCCGGGCGCACCTCTGACATAAATTTTTTGTTTTAGATGTGCGTGCAAATAAGCAGTTTGCACATTGAATTGAAAAATGTGTTCCTCATGTGCTGCTGCAGTGACCAAAGCAGCCCTTACACTTTCTGCTGTCACGGTGGGGGAGTATGTTTCATCAAAGTCCTGCAAGTAGTGCTGAGCGTGGCATTGCGCTACCAGCCAGGCCTTATAGAGGAATTTGTTGTTGGGCATTGGCTTGACCTTGTAGACCCAACGGGTGCCAACTGCTTTCCTCTTTTTGGGGACTTCCATGGGGATGAAGACTTTCAATTTTTTGAGACTGTCCATTTCCCGCTCCATTGCCACCCTCCACCTGCATTGTTCTTCCTTGGGAAGCTGGAGGACATCTGTGTACATTTTAGGGGCCATGGTAACGCTGTTGACTGAGGCAACACAGTCAATGTCCAACCTTTTGGGTGGCACCCCTTTATTGGAGCGTTTTAACCATCTGGGAAATTGCCACTCACCATCATCATTGTCATCCGGAGCATCGGTGTCAGAATTGGAGCTGCTGGAGGTATCTTTCCAATCAAAATGGGGTGGGCCTCTGTCCCAGGCACTGGGAATATATGGTTGTTTAGGTGAGGCAGGAGATGTGAAGTCATCAAGGGATTGCTTGTCTGAATCATCAGAGTCAGGTAGGGATTCATCACCAACCGGATCTTCGCTGGTCTGTTGTTTGGAGTTTGTTTGTTCATCCTCTTCAGATGGTGCTGGTTGTTCAATGTCACTTCTAATAGGGGAATAACCGGGTTCATTGGAATGAATTTGTGACCAATTTGACCCCTCCTCAAAGGAAGCTGATCTAGAGACAGTTGCCAGTTGCATAACCTATAAATCTGAGCCTTCCCCCCTTTCTTCTGAGGTGCTTGGGAATATGGATCCATGCATAGGAACCAAAAATTCTCAGGTGTGAGAGGCTAGATTTCCTTCCATGGACCAGGAAGTATGGGGTTTGGTTAATGGCACTGTTCCACGTCCTGTTGACTAGATAATTAGCCATTTTGACCGCTTCTGCCCAAAAAACTTGGCTCATGTCAGCATCTGCAAGTAGGCAGTTCATGACATCCTGCAATACGCCATTTTTTCTTTCTACAATGCCATTCTTGAATGAAGTTCGGGGCGATAATTTAAAATGGAGGATACCTCTCTCCTTCATCCACTTTTCAAAAGTCTTGAATGTAAACTCAGTCCTCCTATCGCTTTGCACCTGAGCGATGCACACCTTGTGTTGAGTTTGGATCTGGTTGTAAAGATATTTGAAGTTGGTAAAGACTTCAGTTTTGTCCTTTAAAATAAATATATGGCCATAAAGAGGGTAATCATCTCCTACCATTAAAAAATAATGCCCCCTGCCAAGGGAGGATCTAAAAGGACCAACCAAATCCATGTGTACCAGCTGATAAGGGTACCTTGTACGACGGGAAGAGACCTTAGGTATAGCAGCAGTTTTAGATTTTGCTGCCTTACAGATGGTACGTTCCAAATAGGTATTACAATTCTTTATCTTAAGCCCATAGGAAAAATCTTGCATTTTCCTAATAACCGGGAAGCTGGCATGGCCGAGCCTGCGGTATAATATATGAGCACAATCCAAATGTAAAGGTTTACCCATGCATACCTTGTCAACCTTACGTATCTTATCATTAGAAGCCTTGGTCTGTTCAGTAATGACAGTTGGCACTGGATTAATGGTCATCTTAGACTTCCTCAGGGTTGGTTGAGGAGTTGTGACCTTAATGGGCTCAGCCTTAATGGCTTTGGATGTCCTAGGAGCTGGTTTAAAAATTTCATTAGTTTTAGATCCAGCTTCCTTGAGTTTGGACAACCTGGGGGCTGGCACAGGAGCTTTCTGTTTTATATGGGTGTTAGCTCCCTGAACCCATTTGTTAGGTTTCTTGTGCCTTTTGACCTTTGCATTTGGGGAAAAATAAGACAAATTGTTGATTTTTACAATATTGCCAACGATATTCCCACTTTTGAAAACATAACCTCCACCCTTCTCAAATAACAATTTTACATTTTTATCCTCAGTCAATTTTAAAATACTTAAAAGGTTGTTCTTGATTGAGGGAACATACAGTGCCCCTGTGACATCTCCTATACCAGGCACATTGATCACGCCTTCCCCAGTTACCTCTGCCTTGTCCCCAGTGGCAACTTTTACTGAAGACTTGAGTGGGTGTAAAATCTTAAATCATTGTTTCGTGTTAGCTAGATGTGTGGATGCACCTGCATTAAGAAGCCACAGCCCCTCAGCATCCTTTACCTGAGATGTGTGATTGTCACTAGTGACACTACAGAATTGGTATCCTTTATGACCACCTCCCCCTCTTCCATGGCCTCTTTTATTTTTATTGTGCTTAGGTCCAGCTGTGTTGGACCTAGAGCGAGGGCATGCCCTTTTAAAGTGGCCTTGTATGCCACAGTCAAAGCAGATGGGAAGGGTATGAATCCTTTCACTGCTGTCCTGGTGCCTCCTCTGAGACCTAGGTCTGTGGTATGCCTTCTTCATTTCTTGTTGTTTCTCATCTCTGCACCTTAAATCTTCCTCAATAAAGCAACCAGAGAAATATTCTATATTTCTTTGTTCCCTAGAAACTCCTTCTAGAGAAATAATAAAGGGACTCCAGGATTTGTCTAGGGAGTTCAACATCACACTAATTAAAGTGGATTCAGAAACAGGTTCCCCCCTCTGTATAAGCTCATCCCTCATGGCTTTAAGTGGTGCCAAATATTCCCCCATTTTTACACCAGGTTTGAGTTTATAATTGTGGAAAATTCTTGACAATCTGCTGGTTGCAGCCATATTGTCACTATGGAACAAATTATATAGGGCAGTCCAAACTTCCTGAGCTGTGAGGCCATCTGAAAGGCTGGCATACAGAGCTGTGTCTATAGAACTTAACAGGGTTGAGTAAGCTCTTTTATGCAGAAACTTGATTTCGGGGCTCCAAGGTAAAGGGGTGGTCTTTTGATCGTGTCCAGAGTATTTTCTCTGAATCTCTTTACACCATTTTTTAAAATTCTGACCACTTAAATGTAATTTTTCAAAATTATTTGGCAAAGTTACAAAATTATTGCCATTAAACTGCATTGGGAGTTGTTCAAATGGCTGAAAAGAGCCTGTTGTGAATGGCATTGGGATCCCTAAGCCTGGGATCGATTGCTTAGGTCTGGCTCCTTCTTGTAGTTTTTCTGTAGTTTGAAGCAACTGGGCATATGCAGGAAATGGAGCATGCGCCAAAGACTTTTCTTGTTGGAGTTCTGATCTCCCTCTCTGGGTCCTGAAGTCAGGTCTGACTGAAGCCTCAGAATAGGCCCAAAAATCAGCTTTGTGGCGGGGAAACCTTGGAGGAGTGGGAAGAAGGCTTGGAGATCTTTCTGGAGACTGGGGGCCCATCAGATGAGGTCTATGGGCTGGATAGGCCTGAAAATGTCTCTGGATCTCCTCTTCTCCATCAGAGGAGCAAGTTGGCAGCTCTGGATCATCCCAGCAGGACCAGAAAGGTGCGGAGGCCTCAGCCTGGGCCTCCGTGAAGCATTCAGTGAATGGTGAGCACCTCTGCAATGGGGGGCGAAAGGCTGCAGGTCCATCTGGGTTCCTCTGGGGGTGGGAGGTTGGATTTGGGACCCTTCTTAAGTGGGCAGCTGGGTCTGGGACCTTGGGGCGGCCGGTGGATGGTTGCTCCCTAATTTCCAGGGCAGCGACCAGGGCCTCTATGGCCTCTTTGATGTTTGCCTTGGCAGACGAGGCCTGGCAAGGGGCTTGTAGGTTGGGAGTGGTCCTCTGGGCCGCTGGAATGCTGAACTGACTGGCTGGCATTGTAGGCCTGGACCGTGGAGCTGGGGTAGGCCTGGCTCGTGGTTCTGGCAAAGCATCCAGAGGAACCGCCATCTTGGAGGAAGTTGCCTCCGGAAGTGGCCTGCTGGCCATTTTGTTTGGCGGGAAACTGGGGGGGGGGGAAGTCTCTCTGGCAGCAGGCACCATCTTGGAGAGATCAGGCAGGGGAGTCCTTACCTGGATGGCAGGCATCCCTGGTGCTGCCTCCTCAGGCCTCTTCCTGGCTGCTACTCTTGTCTTCAAGAGGAAGGCGAGCGCTGCTCAGCACTCCTCTTCTGACATCTCAGCCACTTGACTGTCCAGGCTTTCATCTTGTTCTTCTGCCCATCTTCGTCAGTATTGAAGAAGCCTTCTCCAACATTGCCTGGCTCAGCCCCAGGGATTTCTTGCTGCATCTGGGTGGCCTCTGTCTGCCAGGGTGTAGCGGGATGGAAACCCCCTTCGAGGTTTTCCATCATTGATTCAGACTGGAGCTGCTGTGAAGTTTTCCTCCATTGAAGGCCTCTGGTCACAACAGGGGAGCTTCTCTCACAGGTTATTTTGGAGGGCATCTTGCCTTTTCAACAGATCCTGGAGTGGAGTTCTGCTACAATTTCCTCTGCTACCATTGTGTGGAATTTGGGATCGTAGAATCACCCAGGAGCATAGAAGAGTCCAAAGACAGATGCATGAATAAATGTCTTAAATGTATTTATTCATATAACAAAACATATTAACTATGTACAAAAGGCTGTCTTAATATTCATTATAGGATAGGGGGCACACAACATGTGTGGCTACCCTGATCAAAGATCATGTCTCATGGAGAACAAGCATAAAAAGAGAGCATGGTGGAAAGTTTAGAGGGGCTTTGATACTCAGTGTAAGCCCCTACTTTCCACATAGGGGTGGAGGCACTTTCTTCCTCCACTACTGTCTGTATGACACATGTGCCAATGGCTTGAAAATACTTGACAAATACCTCTGGACTTGCTCAATTGTAATATATATATATATATATATATATATGTGTGTGTGTGTGTGTGTGTGTGTGTGTGTATTTCAGTTTTTTATACATCAGATCTGCAGTGTTTATACATATATACATAAAATGTCTCTGGTATCACTTTATCAGTCAATTACTACTTATTTATCATACCTTATATTCCCTCTTTAATATTATATTCCCTCTTTCATCACTTTCATCCACTCCATCAAAAGTTTCACTCCAACAGTGAATCTGATGGAAGAAAAATCTGTCAACTCGAAAGAATCTCTGGCTTGCTCTTGAGTTGCCATTGGCAAGGGGGATGGGAAAACTAACTCTGTAGCTGTGGTGAGGCAGTATGTCAGTCAAAAAAAGGACATTCCAGCCATATCTCTGTTATCCACAGTGGTTATCCACAATGGTATGGTTATCACTCCATGGTTATCCACAGTAGCCAGAGAGGAGTGATCTCTACAACCTGCAACATTGCTTCGATGGAGAATGTGACTGATGACACACCTTGGGGGGAGGGGGAAAACAGGGTCAGAGCTGGAACGTAAATTACATGGAGTCAGAGTTGGCTTCACTTGGAACGTGCTGACATGAAGCTCCTAATAAATTATTGGATTTCTTTTGAAGCTTGGCTCAAGACTCATGATTTAATGTGAATTATTTTCCAAGGATCTTGCCCAATAACGACAGACATGATTTGTCTCTATTTCAAACGTATTTATTTACACCATTTCCTTTTCTTTCAGGTGCACATCTGGAACTGAGTTGGTGGATCCCTGTGCACGGCCTTATGTATGGTGAGGGCAGAGTCAAGGTAAGGAGGGGTCAGTCCATGCATTGATATATACATAGTTAGGCATTTACTCATAACAAATCCCCCTCTAAATGCCTAACATTTGGAGTTGATTCCGTACAAGGTATAGCCACTCCTAATTTTGATGTCAGATATGTGTGTTGTCTGCTTGGTAATGGTTTTGTCAGAATGTCTGCGACTTGTTCAGAACTTTCACAATGTACGGCTCTGATGAAACCTACGTTCGATAACTGTCTGACGTGTTTGTGCTTGATGTCGATGTGTCTGGATCTTTGACCTACTGTGTCTGCATTGGAAATGTCTATGGCTGCTTTATTGTCCTCGTGGATTATTATTGGGTAAACTGGTTCGGTCCATATTTCAGAAAGCAGGTCATCGAACCACACTAAGTTGTTAGCTGTTTTTGACAGGCAGATGTACTCTGCTTCCACTGTGGATGTGGCAACCAGATTCTGTTTACCGGTGTACCAATGTACCAGGCAATTATTGATGAGAAATATGTAACCAGAGGTGCTTTTTCTGCTCTTGGTATCACCTGCCCAGTCAGCATCTGCATAGCAGGTCAGCACGGGTTCTTTGGACTTGGATGGTTCCAGACATAGGTATGCGTCTATGCTATGTTTCAGGTACCTAATTATTCGTTTTACCCCTTCCCAGTGGTATATTTTGGGTTCACTGACGTGTCTGGATAACAGGTTAACTGCTAAGCTGATATCAGGCCTTGTCCAATTGGCAATATATAGAAGGGATCCAATGATGGATCTATACAGAGTGTTGTCCTTAAATGACTTCCCCTCTTCATGCATGTGTTTCAGGAAGTCTGTTTGCATGGGTGTTTCACATGGCTTAGCATCCTTCATGTTATACCTGTGCATAAGTTCTAATATTTTTTCCTTTTGTGATACCCTGAACCCATTCTCTGTTTTCTCGATTTGCACCCCTAGATATTTGTTGACTGTCCCTAGGGTCTTGAGTGTGAAGTGTTTCCCCAGTTCTTTGGCGAATTCATCGCATTTTCGCTTGTGTTGTCCTAAGTACAGAATGTTGTCTACGTAAATGAGTGCATACTCGACTGATGTGCCCTCCCTCTTGACGAAGAGGGAGAGGTCCGCTGAGGTGGTGGTGAAATCCATGTCCCTGAGTGTTTTGGTTAGACACTCATATCATCTTTTTCCCGACTGCCTTAACCCGTACAGACTATTGTTTAGTAACCAGGTGTCTCCCTCTTTCATGCCTTTCCCTGGTGGTGCCCTGACATATATTTCTTTGTCTAACTTTGCATGGAGGTATGCGGTCTAAATGTCGAATTGATAGACTTCTAGGCCTAAGACGGATGCTATTACTAGGGCGCTTTTGACACTTTCTGCCCTAACTGTAGGTGAATAGGTATCCGTGTAGTCGTCTGGATACCTCTGTGCGAACTCCTGAGCCACGAGCCTAGCCTTGTAGAGGGTCTTGTTGTCTTCGAGTTCCTTAATTTTGAAAACCCATTTTGTACCTATGAGTGTTTTGTCGGCTGGGACCTTAGAAGGGGTGTACACGTTTAGTTCCCTTAGGCTAGCCATTTCCTTTTCCATAGCTTGTTCCCACCTATTTCTCTCTTCTTGTGACAGACTGATAATTTCCTTGTATGAGTTGGGGGTCGTTCTATTTGGGTGTATGGACATGACATAATCTTCAAATCTCTTTGGCATTCTATTTCTGTTGTGCCTTATGGGCCTGTTAGGTCGTGTGTCGGTGTTGTGCATGTATTTGGCTTCTTTCTCTGTGACTGCATCTACCTTAATGATGGGGTGGTCTTCCTTCCACCCTTTGGTGGCTATCTCATGGTGTTTCGGTTTTTGCCTTTCTTGTGTATCTGTTTCTAATGTGGTGGGTTTGCTTTCATCCCTTAATTTGTCTGTGTCTTCCTGTCTGATGAGTGTTTCATTGAGATGTATCTTTGACCAGTTGGTGTTCTCGTGGAACACTGCGGTTCTGCATATGATGAACCTGTTGTCCCTGTCTATGAATCTGTACCCTTTTGTGCCTGGTTCATACCCCATGAATCTTAATCTCTTTGAGACCTTGTCCCCTTTTCGCCTCAGCTGTCTGGGGATATGCACATCCGCCATGACTCCAAATATGTGTAATTTTTGGCTTTCGATCGTACATCACCTCGTAAGGTGTTTTCTCTACTACGCTAGACCAGAACCTGTTCAGCGTATAATTTGAGTAAGCGAGTGCTTCTGCCCAGAATGGCTGTCCCAACCCTGCATCCTCTAGAGTGCATCTCATCATTGTTTGTAGGACTCCGTTCCTTTTTTCTATGACTCCATTCTGGAATGTGGAAAAAGGAGAAGTCGTGTAGTGTATTATCCCATGCATCTTTAACCAGTTCGAGAAGTCCCTTGACAGGAACTCAGATCCCCTATCCATCATTATTTGCCTTATTTTTGTATTGTGTTGCATCTCCACCCTCTTGTAAAATTCCTTAAATTTCTGAAATACCTCGCTCTTATGGTTAATGGTATACACAAAGCCATAGCGGCTGTAGTCATCTACTATTGTCAGAAAATATCTCTTTTTGTATTTTATAGAGGGCTTCATGGGGCCCACAATGTCCATGTGTACCAGGTGGAAGATAGAGTTGGTGGTGTGGGTGGCCTTCCTAGGTCTGGGTTTGGTCTTTAGCTTAGATGAATTACATACGGAGCACTCTAAGTAGTTTTTACAATTTTTTATTTTCAAGTCACTGGTACATTCTCTCATTTTTTGGATGACTGGGAAGCTGGCATGGCCCAACTTTCTATGTAGCTGATCTGTCCCTGTCCACACACACACACAAACACAGCCAGCCGAGGGTTAAGAAAGTACTTGGCACACACACAGGTCGTTATCTCAAACTTGGCAGCAATATAATCACCGTCTGCCAAGAGCTTTTACTGTAACAGATAACATAAATTACATACGCATTGCAAATAGTCCAGCAAAAACAATATCCCTTTCAGCAGCTTCAGACGTTGTTCAAGTGACTAGCCAAAGTTCATTTTTGTTCGTCACAGAGTTTTACCAGCCACCACCCTCTCTTATACAGTCACTGGGGTGTGGTCCAGTGAGTCAGTTCTAATCTCTAGCATGCCTCCTTAACTGCTGCAACCGTTTATCATGCCTTCGTTGGCATGCGTCCAGGAATGACGGCTCTCCTTCACTCTCATCCGAGACACCTGGCTCCTGGCTAATCTCCTCTCCCTCGGCTGGCACCTGAGACAGTGCCAGAGGGGAGGGGCCTGGAGAGGGAGGCCTGGCTGACTCCTCTTCCTCATGTTCGGAGCTTTCTTCCTCCAATGAGATAGGCTCAGAGGGCGGGGCCACAACAGTAGCAAGTGAGCACAGTCATCGTGAATGGGTTTGCCAATTAACAATTTCCCTCTGTGTGTTGTGCTGTTTTCGGTGGGGTCATCTTCCCTGTTCCCCTCTATCTCGACTTGGGTATTGGCTTTATTCTCTGTGTTTTCTAGTTGGGCGATTATGTGGGTCTGGCTATTCCTCTTAGGATGGAGGTATGTTAGCCCTCCATCAATGACTATTTTGCCGATGCTTTCCCTGTCCTTGGTCATGTAGGCTTTTCCTTCTTTGAAGGTGGTCTCTATACCCATGTCCTTGCTGAGTTTAAGTGCTGCTAAGATATTGTGGGGTATTTCGGGTATGAGCAATACCCCCTCTATCTTGCCTATCCCGCTTATGAATGTGTTTCCTTTCCCTGTTACTAGGACTCTGTTTTGGTTGGCCACCTTAATGTGGTAGTTTTCCTCTGTAAATGAAGTCAGTATCTTCCTGTCATGAGTTGTGTGGTTGGTGGCTCCCAAATCAATGAGCCACGCTTCTCCCTCTCTTGTTTGTGTGTGTTTGTGTGTGTTTTCCCTGATCCCATACATGGATCCTGATCGGCTCTCCCTAGAGCTGTCCCTATTTCCCCTTCTGTCCCTTGGGTTGGGGGAGTCTCTGCACCTATATCTGTTTTCTGATGGGGATCTGTCAGGGAGCCCTGGCTTCCTGCCTTCCCTTTCCCTGTGGTAGGTGTGATCCCTTCCCCTCGAGTTTTTGGGACAATCCTGTTTATAGTGGTTCTTGGAACCACAGGTGAAACATTCTGGGTAGTCTTGGTTCCTGGTTTGGAACTCAACCCTCTTTGTTGGTTTGCTGTCCCTGCGGCTGATGGAACGGTCCCTCCTTAAGCTATTATTCTGTTTGTCAGTGACTCAAGTGTGAGGTGGCCCAGCTGGACTATTGTAATGCTCTCTACATGGGGCTCCCCTTGAAGAGCACTCGGAGGCTCCAACTGGTCCAGAATGCAGCCGCGTGGGTGGTTATGGGCGCAACTCTTTGTGCCCGCATGACACCCCTCCTGCATGAGCTGCACTGGCTCCCAGTGGTCTTCCGGGTGCGATTCAAGGTGTTGGTTACCACCTTTAAAGCGCTCCATGGCGCTCCATGGCATAGAACCTGGGTACCTTCGAGACCGTCTTCTGCCACCAATAGCCTCCCACCAACCAGTCCGCTCCCACAGAGAGGGTCTCCTCAGGGTGCCATCAGCCAAGTTATGTCGGCTGGTGACACCCAGGTGGAGGGCCTTCTCTGTGGGAGCCCCAGCCCTATGGAATGAACTGCCCCTGGAAATATGTAAGATCTCCAACCTCCGGGTGTTTCGCTGCGCACTGAAGACCCTGTTGTTCCGCCAGGTCGAGCTATCAACATAATAATTTTAAATTGGGGTATTTAAAATTTTGGGGGTTTTAAACCAGCCAAATCTATTTAATTATTTTAATTTTTAATCATTGTTGTGTCTTGTGTTTTTAAATTGGCTGTACACTGCCCTGAGTCCTTCGGGAGAAGGGCGGTATAGAAATAAATTATTATTATTATTATTATTATTATTATTATTATTATTATTATTATTATTATTATTGTTGTTGTTGTTGTTGTTGTTGTTGTTGTTATTATTATTATTATTATTATTATTATTATTATTATTATTATTATTATGCTATCCAGCTGCATTATGAAGTTATCCCAGCTGGAGTCCAGGGAGTTGATGACAATGCTCTTCATACTCTCCTCTGATATATCCTCCCCCCTTTGTATCAACTCAGCCCTTGTGGCATTCAGGTTTAGTATATGTTCACCCATGGGAGTCCCTGCCTTATGTCTGGCTGAGTGGAATTCCCTGGATATCTTGGCTGTGGTGGCAGTGCTTTTACTGTAGAACAAGTTAAATATTTTTTGCTGTATTTCAGACACAGTCAGGTAATGGCTAAGGCTGGGGTATATGCCTGGTGAAATACTTGCTATGACTATATAGTAAGCCCTGTGGTGTAAGCAGTCTGTTTCTAAAGTCCAAGGTTTGGGGGGGGGGGTGTCATCAATTAAAAACAACATATTCTCCCTTAAAAATAAAATCTGGAGTTGATGATTCCACTGCATAAGGTTTGATCCATCTAACTTAAGAGTGGGAAAGTCAGTTGGTAAATTTACTGAGCTGTGTGGTAAATTACTTACAGTCTGTTCCTGTCCATGGTATCTCAGGTGAGGGAACTCACAATATGGCTTGGGGATGCAGTTTGCGACTCTGTATAGACTTGTATTTAAGTTCTCTTCTCTTCTTACAGGAGCCGATTGAGCATGCGCGGAGCCTATTTCGCATCTGTAGTCGATGGCTGAGTAGCTTGCAGTTGCTGCTCTTAGGCCTCGGCCTAGGCCCATGGTTGGGGGTTCGGGTGCACCCCTGGGGTATCTGGCTTCGCCCCTGGAGGCAGGCATCCATCGATGGGTGGCTGGATCCCTGCTGGAAGCTGGAGAGAGGCGAGGAGGCGAGGAGGTCATAAGTTGAGGACTTCTGGGATTTGGCGATGCGGCATCGGCGGTGGCGAGAGGTCCCGATCCCTGGTTGCTGGTCCCTGGATGTGTGAGGAAACCCGGCGGAGGTCGCATGGAGGGTGAGTAGTCGGCATGCTCCCCTTCCCTCGGGTCTCGTGTTGCCAGTGCGGTGGGTGCTGAGTTTGAGTCCTGCCATCATCATGTCTCATGTGCGATCGGTGCTCTGCGATTGCCCTCACGGTGTGTGGCCCTCAGGTGGAGGAGCTGGGGGGGTGTATCATCATCGATGGCCCCCTCGTAGTCCCCTCGGCTCACGGTTGTCTCCCTGCGGTTTGTGGTTGGCGCGAGGGTGTTGCGTGCAGGGCCGATTGCGGTAGCTGGGGTCTCGGGTGTCTTTCTGGCTTCGAGCTTGGCAGGTGAGCACCTGATGCCTTGGTATCTCCCTTCTGGGATGTTTTTGATTGTTCTCCCATTTGTTTTGGGGTTTCTTTCGTTTCGCGCCATTAAATTTGAATCCTGGCTCCCCATTGGTCAGTGGCCATCCCAAGATGGCCACCGGGAGCATGGTGCAAAACTGGAATCGTTTAGGTCCTGGGTCTCTGCCAGGGGGCATCTTTGTCTTACCGGTCTGGCAGTCTCGTGGTCTTGTTCTTGGGGGCTCATCGCTTCTCCATGGTCATCTAGCAGGTCCCGGAGTTTCGCGAGGAGCTCCCTCTTGCTGATGGAGGCCTCCATCATTTTCTGTATGGTCTCTTTCAGCTCATCTCTCTTGGGTGATTCATTCCTGGCGTGCCTGGCTGCATTTTCTCTTGGCCTCACACTTCTGTTTGTCTGGTCCAGGTCTCCCACTTCCATGGCAGTTGGAATTCTGGCTGTGGCTCCTTCGGATTCCTGCAGCTCTGCCATTAGTCTGGTGATGGACCTTGTGTTCATCCTTCCTTCCATCTTTAGTGTAATTCCTGGTTATTGAGCACAACCATTCTCTGCTACCACCTTGTGAATTATTTTCCAAGGATCTTGCCCAATAAACACAGACACGATTTGTCTCTATTTCAAATGTATTTATTTACACCATTTCCTTTTCTTTCAGGTGCACATCTGGAACTGAGATAGTGGATCCCTGTGCATGGCCTTATGTATGGCGAGGGCGGAGTCAAGGTAAGGAGGGGTCATGGGAAGGGCTAGGTAAGGGAGGAGGGATCAGTCCATGCATTGATATATACATAGTTAGGCATTTACTCATAACATTTAATTAGGTCATCGGTTGGAATTCTGACATCTGCTTTATGATAAACGCTATTTTGCTCTTTTCAAATACTGAAAAATACACCAAATTTCCTGTGGATCACCCTTCAAACATCAACTGAGATGACAGCATAGCTAAGATTGAATCTCTGCTATAAAGAAAATTTGGGGATCATTGTAGTTTCCCTATGCCTTGTTTCTATTTTTGGTAACAGGCTTAATCTTGGGAATCATTTAATTCCCAAAAACTCACTTACTGAAAGCTAACAGTCAGGATCTCCTCTATTATATTTTTTATGTACTGTATTTTTTGAAGTATAAGGCACACCTTTTTCCACTAAAAAAGCGGGTGAAAATCTGGGTTTGTCTTATACTCTGAATGTAGCCCTGCCCAGCTTCTCAAACGGAGGTTTCAGAGGCTGAAATGAAGCTTCAGAAAAGAAGCCCCCCAACAGCTTCAGAAAAGAAGCCTTCAAACAGAGCTTCAGAAAAGAAGCTCCCAAACAGCTTCAGAAAGGAAGTCCCCAAACAGAGTTTTAGAGGCTTTTTTTTCCTGAAACTGTTTTGGAGGCTTTCAGAGGCAAGAAAAAAAGTTTTTTCTGAAACATGGTTTACAGAGTCACCATCTTGCTCCCAATAATCCTTTTACCGACCTCAGAAGGATGCAAGGCTGAGTCATCCTTGAGCCAGTCAGGATCGAACTCCTGCTGAATGAGCAGTAAGTTAGCCTGCAATACTGCTGTCATGGTTGAATCGCTACACAGTCTTGCCTTTTTGTTGTTAGTTGTGAAGTCGTGTCTGACCCATCGTGACCCCATGGACAATGTTCCTCCAGGTCTTCCTGTCCTCTACCATCCTCTGGAGTCCATTTAAGCTCCCTCCTACTGCTTCAGTGACTCCATCTACCCACCTCGTTCTCTTTCATCTCCTTCTTCTTTTGCCCTCAATCGTTCCCAGCATTAGGCTCTTCTGCAATGAGTCCTTCCTTCTCATTAAGGGGCCAAAGTATTTGAGTTTCATCTTCAGGATCTGGCCTTGCTTGCAACCAGACAACTATAACAGGTGGGGGAAGGGAAGGCCTTGGAATCTAAGGGAGGCTGGAAAGGAAATTTGGAATGCAAGTGTGTCAACTGGAAGTCTGAGACAGATCCAATATCGCAAGGTCACCAGCTGGGGAAGTCCGAGGCAGACAGACTGTTCCCAAAACAAAGAAAGTGCAAATGCATGGTGGACAATGGACAATGGGAGGTCCAGGGGGGGAAGGGAAAGTTTTCCTATGTTATTTTGACAGGAAATCATTAGAACTGGCTTTTCTCCTGTACCTACATGGATTCTTTTGTAAAGTTACCTTATTTTTCAGAGTATAAGATGCACTCCCTCCCCCCCCAAAAGAGGCTGATAACTTGGGTGCGTCTTATACTCCAAATGTAGCCCCACCCACCAGTTGGCCCCCACCCTTCAGCCTCAGCACGTCCTCTTCCTGGCTGCAGAGTTTGCCACAGACAATGTCTCTCATTTTCAGCCTAGAAATGCTCCGTTTGAGAGCCATTCAAGGCTGCGGGGATTGCCAAAACACATCGCTGCTGACTGCTGCCTGTGCACATTGTGTTTTCAGCCTCTGTGCATCACGTTTTAGGCTTCAGCATGCCCCATTTTTAGCTTCTGCACGTCATGTTTTTGGGTAGTTATGGGCGGCGATGTCCTTTTTACAATCCCCGAAGTCATGAACGGCTCTCAAATGGAGCGTTTGCAGGCTGAAAACGCGATGCGCGGAGCCCAAAATGACAACCCATTTTGCCAAAGCTACTGCCTTATCTTACTGCTTCCACACTTTACTTGTTTTACTAAGTGGAGCTCCCTCTGACAATCAGCTGTGCTTTTCCAGCTGTTTATCAGCCCCAGTGTGCGCTCACAACCATGGAACTAATGTGTGCTAAAGCTGACCAGGCTAAGGACACTAGCCAGATGAATACCTGGTAGGCAGAGGCAGAATTTTTTTTCCTATTTTCCTTCCCAAAAACTAAGGTGCCTCTTATACTTCGGAGCATCTTATACTCCAAAAAATATGGTATATTCTTGGTAAAAAAATGTCCCAGGAGTTTCTTTTGCTGTCTAACCCAATGGGACAATTGACAACTGTATTGTAACTGACTGACTGACTGACTGACTGACTGACTGACTGACTGACTGACTGAAGCTGATGTAGATGGGATGTTCAGTTGCCTTTTTGTTTTGTAACTACATGAACTTAGTGTAGATATAGAGTTAAAGGCAGGGCAAGCATATCATTGACTGGGAATCTTTGATTCTGGGAATCCTGAATTATGCCTACTTTATCACTTTATGGCTGAAGGCTGTACAATTTAAAGCTTTGTTTTTACTTTGTATCTTGTTGCAAAAATGTATGTAAAACTTGTTGGTTTGAGAGCTGTTGTGCTTGAGGCGTAAAATATTCCTGACCATCTTTTTTTTTGGTCAGAAGTAAATATTTTATTATTATCTCCATCCTCCGTGTGTTTTATTGGGCCTTGCATACCAGCCCTGAATCCAGAGATTTGGAATGTTTCCAAAATCTATTAGGGTCTAATAGTCTCAACTCTCCACTGATAAGGCTCCCCCGCACACTCAACTCACTATGGAGGAATGGCTGGTGAATTTGGTAGAATACCTGAAATGGATAAATTAACTTCTTTGATTAGAGAAAGGAAATGATCTACATTAATTGATAACTAGAAGCCTCTTATACATTTCTTCATAAAAAAAATGTCAATAGAGAATATTTGTTGTTCAAGATTGAAATGAGGGATCCTTGGTTCCCTCTGAGCTTTCTTGCAGATGTTTCCTGACCCAAACTCATGACATCATCATTGTTAGTCACTCATGATAGTTATCAGCCCTGATGATGTTTCCCTCCCCCCGAATGCCATCACTCTGCTTAACAACTAATTCCCACAACAAATGTATTACTATTATTATTCTCTTCCTTACTACTATTTATCTCTTCCCACTTATTACTATAACCATGTTGCTTGTATCTTTCGATTTATATTGTTTTTATTTGTTTCCTAGTACAATTTGATAGCTTATTAGTAACCTTGACTATCATTAAGTGTTGGCTCTTTTTATTCTTTTTTTTTTAATTGAAATAGTTTTTCAAATACAAATTTTTCCCCCTTTCCCCCCCCCCTCCTCCCTAACCCCCCTCCCCTCCCACTCCCCCTGTGGCTTCTTCAAAATAAAACCCAAATTCGTAACAGATTATATAATACTTTACCATCCCCTTACTCCATCCCTCATATGCTGACCCTTTCTTTCTAATAATATTATTATATCCCCCTTATACTATACATTTCAAAATAACATTCTACTATAACATTATATAATAACTCCTAATTTAACATAATAGTACTATTATATCTCCCAGTTTAGCAATTTCTGCTCATAATCTACCCTTTTTCTGCCCCCAGATACACGTATCTCTTAAATCAAATCTTTTATGTATATTAATATAACATTTCAAAGCAACCTTCCACAATAAGACTATATAATAAATCCTAATGTAACATTTATTCAATTCATAGTCTACCCGTTTCCTCCACCCCCATCGATATATCTCTTAACTCAAATCTTTTACATATATTCATATCTAAACATAATATCCCTTTTCTTAAACTAAACAATCAATAAACTAACCTATCTCCACCCACTTTCCTACAAGACTACCATACTTAACAATTCTTAATATCTTTATTCTTCTGCCCACACCACTAAAAAATATTCCCTTATGTAAAAAAAATCCTCTTAAAAAAGACTTTAAGCTTGTAATCCATATAATATCTTCTGTAATGTCTTTCAGCTGGATTGTTAACTCCATCACCCATGTTAGGGTAACATCACATCCTAATTCCAACAGTATGTTCGGTATCTTCAATTACCATCTGCCCCCATCAATAGCAAATATCTTCTAAAAAAAAAAAACAACAACCAAAAAACAACAACCACCACCACCCGAGTGACTTTATATTTGTATTCCATATAGTGTCTATAGTGGTGTCTTTCATCCAAATTATTAATTCCAACCACCGCAATAGGGTAACAGCTAGATCATCTGCGTGCCCCAATTCCATAGCTCTCTCGCCTTGTAGCTCAGCATCAACGTAGTACATTTATCAAAGAATCCAAAAAAAAAAAAAAAAAAAGATAATTCCAATCCATTCAGTTTAAGGCCCTTTTCACATCCCAAATGTACAGCACTGCAGAGGTCTGTCACTCTCCTCAGGATAATATAAACCAGTGGTTCTCAACCTTCCTAATGCCGCGACCCTTTAATACAGTTCCTCATGTTGTGGTGACCCCCAACCAGGGGTGGGTTCTAAATTTTTTTACTACCGGTACTGTGGGCGTGGCTTATTTTGTGGGTGTGACTTGGAGGTCATGTGATTGGGTGGGCGTGGCTAGCTGGTCATGTGACCAGGTGGCCATGGCTATGTGTATAGGGACTACTCAGAGGGCTGAAAAAAGTCATTTCTGACAGGTCCTCGCACTTTTGACTGGTCCTCACACTTATGACCATCTTCACATTTATGCCCGTGTAGCATTCTTAACAACCATGTCATTCATTTCACAACTGCTTCTCTTCACCATGGTGACAAGATAGGGCAAAAATGTAAAATGTGAGGCCATTCGTAAGTTCGAGGACTGGTCAAAAGTGCGAGGACCAGTCAAAAATAACTTTTTCAGCCCTCTGAGTAGTCCATATGCACAAAAGGACTACCCAGAGGGCTGAAAAAAGAGATTTCTGACAGGTCCTCACACTTTGGACCGGTCTTCGCACTTATGACTGATCATCATTTATGCCCATTGTAGCATTCTTAACAATGTGTCACTCATTTCACAACTGCTTCTCTTCACCATGGTGACAAGATAGGGCAAAAACGTAAAATGTGAGGACAGTCGTTAACGTTCGAAGACTGGTCAAAAGTGCGAGGACCAGTCAGAAATAACTTTTTCAGCCCTCTGAGTAGTCCATATGCATAAAAGGATACAGCAATAGAGAGGGATGAAGGAAGGGAAGGGAAATTAGAATAGGAGTGAGGGTAAGAGAGGGAGGAAGAGAGGAGGAGAAGGAGAAAGGAAGAGGAAGTAGGGAGGAGAAGAAGAGGGTGAGGAAGAGAAAGTAAGAAGGAAAGAAAAGAGAGAGGTGGTAGGTTTGAGGAGAAAGACTGCTGTACAATAAAAGAGATGAAAGGGAAGAAAGCCAACCCCAAACAAATATAAAGATATTAAGATAAAGAATGAATTGTTAAACTTTAAAGAATAAAAGAGAACAAATATAGCAATAATTAGAAACACACATACAAACATACAATGTATTTTCTTTGAACAGAGTATTTGGCCGGTTCATAAATTTAAACAGTGTTTAGTCATTTCAATTAAATTTACAATTTCTATATTTCCTTTTTGCCATATTTATTCCTCATCTATTTTTGTAAAAAACCAATATTACCCTTCATCCTCATCTCTAATCTTAATCAAATTCAATTTTTCCCTTCTATTCTATATTATACCCCTTCCCATTGTCATCTATTTTTATATCCATCCTCACATTGGTTAATTATGTAATATTACAGTTGTTTAATATAAATTCAACATTTTAATATAAATCAATTAGTTATATAACTACCTTTTTTGTATATTAATCAATATGAACATGAATATTCCAATTATTTCCATGCAATCCAATTTCTTACAAATCAATTAATTATATTTACCAATAATAATAAACCAAATAATTTCCCCCATATATTCCTCCAAACCACAACTTAACCATTTCTGCTTTCAACACAATATACAATTAATAGTATCTCAATTATTACAATTCCCTAGTTAAATAGAGCTTTTTTTCTTTTGTGTTTTAAAATCTCCTCTTTTTCCCTAAATTTCCCGTTGTTTGCACCTACCTTTTTTGGTGAGGAAAAAGAAATCTGCCTGCCTAATTTTCCAATGTGCAAAGCCAACAGCCTGCTTTACTTTCTCTTTCATTTTTCAGTATAGCTAGGGGGAAAAAAATCTGCACTCTTTCCAAGCAAGCAGCAGAGGTCTGAGCAAAACAGCTGAGAGCAAATCAGCTGGGGGTTGGGAGCCGATCTAAGCAAGGGCTAATTAGCCTATGCTGAAGCTCCGTGGGCCAATAAAATTACAAAAAAACACCGAAGCATTTGTTAAATTGCTGGCTCCCCCACCCCTTGCCCACCACTATTTATTGGCAATAAATAGTGGTGAGGAGGGGTGGGGCAAGCCAGCAATTTAACAAACAGTTCAGCTGCACCACTGACTATAGGGCGGCCCTTTGAAGCCCCACGGCAAAAATTTAAACAGTTTTTTTTCCTCTAGCCATCGGAGGCAGCAATAGATTGGGAGTGGATGGGGTAAACGAACGGCCGGCGATCCAACAGAGCAGAGAGTGAGGGTGAGTGAAGGCGTGGGGGGGGGGGAAAGAGGGCTTTGGCGACCCCTGTGAAATGGCCGTTCGACCCCCAAAGGGATCGCGACCTCCAGGTTGAGAACCGCTGATATAAACCAATAATATAAACTTTGCCTCAGCTATCTTTTCATATATTCAATCATCTCTTAAATAACTGGCATTACGCTGTTGTTTAGTTTAAAAGTTTTTGTTTTTGTGAGACCTGCTTCTTCTTTTCTTGACTTTTTGTGGGTTAGATCTCCATCCTGATTTCCTTTCTATAAATTGTATATCAACTGTTTGGTTTTCATGCTGATCTATAACTTGATCTTGTTGGTTTTGCTTTTGTGGCTTAAATCTCCATTCTGGTTCTATGAGTTGTATATCAACTGACTGATTTCCATGCTGGTCTGTAACTTGATAAGTCTTCACATTAGAATCCAGAGCCGCCTCTCTTGTATTTATAGATAGTCCAGCTGAGACCTCTGAAGGAGAATCCAGAAGCGGCTCATCTATAAAGACCTCTGTAACTTCTTGTTTTCCCATTACTTCCACCTCCTTCTGCTTATCTTGAATTTCTATCTCCTGTTGATTTTGCTTTTTGAAAACCTTGTAGTAAAATTCTTCTGCTTTTTCAACAGTATTTAACTGATATCTTTCTCCTTGATATCTCAATATTATTCCAGCTGGAACGTCCCACCTGAATGAGATGTTATGTCTCTTTAGTTCAGTCACTAAAAATCCAAATTTCTTTCTAACTTTTAGCATCTTAGGCGGCAACTCTTTATATATCCAGATCTTTCTTCCATACAATTGTAAAGTAGAATTAAAGGATTTTTGTACAATATCATTTCTTATTTCTTTATCTGTGAAGTAAATCACCACATCTCTAGGCAATTGCCTTTGCTTTGCAATCCAAGAATTTACTCTATAGGCCTTGTCAATCTTACAAGATACCTCCTCAGGATGAACCTTTAAAATCCCGGCCAGAACTTGAGCAGATATTTTTCTTAAATCATCTCTATTATTTTCCTGTAACCCTCTCATTCTAACCGCAAATTCCGTGAGCCTGTATTGCATCATTGTAACTTCTCTTTCAATCCCTTGCTTTATATCTTCTGCATTGTAAGTCTCGTGACCAGCTTCCTTTTTAGACTTTACTTCTAAACTATTGTCTTGAATATTTATCAAATCATTTTCAATTCTTTGTATTTTATTGTCCAAATTATAAATCTTATCATCAACTCCCTCCATTTTAGACTCTAATAACTTAATATTTGTATCCATCTTTATAACAATCTCTGAAAAAGCATTAGTCACTGTGACAATCTTTCGTTGCAAATTATCATACTTTAGTTGTATCATTTCTTTAATTTCCTGCCTAAATTTTTCAAGTTTCTGGTTCACAGTCTCGTGATATCTTGCCATTTCCTCCAGGACAAATTCTTTTAAATTAAAGCCATTCTGCTGAGTCTGTAAGCTCAGAGCTTGTTCACATAATTGTAAATGGGGGAACACCCCCTCCCCCGCTGCTTGTTTATCAGGCTTTAGTAGTTTTAATGCCATCCTGCCACACAAACAAACTCTTTTTTAAAAAAGAAAACTTTTCCCCAAACAAGATCAAGTACAAATCTCCAAGAAAAAAGGAACTTAAAATAGACATTTTTTTTCCAGATTCTAGCCAGCACTGTTTATTCCGCTACTTTGTAGCTTGTTACGGAAGGACTTTCGCTTTCGGCTTTCTTCTTCTTCCCAAGCCTCAGCAGTCGCCATTTTAAACTTTTTTTTCCTTCACTTAAAAACGCTTGTAAAATCATTAAAAATACTTGCGATTTAGGGTCCCAAGTCCAAATCTTGTCCTCTTTAATTAAACCATCTGTTAATTTCGTTGATTGGTCCGGTCCCAGCACCTGGCTCTGCAAAAAGGCAGAGTTCTCCCGAAGCCTGGAGCAGCGGCAAGTGGAAATAGGGAGCCACAACCTGCTCGTCCCCAAGAGTAAAAAAAAAACTCTGGGGACTTCGCAGAGGGCTCTACCTGCCCTCGCCTGCTCTGTCTCACATTTCCTTTAGGAAATGGAGTATTTCGAGCCGCCTTTCAGATGTAAAGGCGGCTCTTTACAGGCAACGGGGCTGACAGTCTCAAAGGACCATCTGACGGCAACGGAAGAATCTGCCTGCACCTTTCCGAGCCTCTCTGCCTTTCCGCTACTCCTCCAGACTTTAGGATTGATCTCCTCCCCGCAGCAATCGTCAATAAAACCGTCTGGCGGCGATGGAAGCCAGACCGGAAGCCGGATCTTTTTATTCTTGATGAATGTATTTTATTCTCCTTATGTACACTGAGAGCTTATGCACCTAAGACAGATTCCTTGAGTGTCCAATCGCACTTGGAAAATAAAGTATTCTATTGTATGTTACTTAATTTGGGACAGGAAACATCTGCAAGAAAACAAGCATGCATAGGGTGCACCAAGAACCCCACAAATAAAAAGAAATGAACTTCTGATCTATAGTTTTGATTGTTAGACAGGACAGATTATAGGGGAAAAAATACTTTCTTCTACCTGTTTGGTAGATCTTAATCATTATAAATATTTTATTAGTGAATTAATGTCCTTTGGAATAAAAAAAAAGGTGATGACCATTTTATTGCAGCTTTATTTTCCCCAATTGTTTGGCTTTATTTCTCTAAATCTGAGAGATTAAAAGCACTTTTTCCTTTTGAAAAAGTAAGCTGTTCACCCCAGAGGTGGGTTTCAGCAGGTTCTGACCGGTTCTGGAGAACCAGTAGGGGAAATTTTGAGTAGTTTAGAGAACCAGTAAATACCACCTCTGACTGGCCCCGCCCCCATCTATTCTCTGCCTCCTGAGTCCCAGCTGATCGGGAGGAAATGGGGATTTTGCAGTAACCTTCCCCTGGAGTGGGGAGGGAATGGAGATTTTACAGTATCCTTCCCCTGCCATGCCCACCAAGCCATGCCCACCAAGCCACACCCACAGAAGCGATAGGGTTAGGCACAGTGAAAAGCATTTATGGAATGGGGGAAGTCCAATTCTTTTAATAGGGTACAGAAACAAATGTTACAAACATTTGGTACATGTGATACATCAGAAATAAACCAATGAAAGAATGAAAGACATTTATTACATCTGACAAGTGAACAATAGAAAATATTGACTAGAGATTACTTTCCACATGTGGTAAATTTATGGGTTACATCATGCTCTTTCCAAGATGGATTAGTATCTTACTTAAAACTTGTAAGTGTATTCAATTACTTTCAGAATACACTGACTAAGATTCAGTTGTTGAAAAGGCTGCTTTTTCCCCATAAAAAAAACAGAAGAAAAACATGTTTTCCTAAAATCTGAAAGGAGGTCAACACTGCCAGACTAAAATTCTATTAACATCCTCACTTAAAGGCTAATAATGAAGCCCAAAATGCTAAATAATACTATGAGACACAGAAACATAAAAACATGGAAATTGGGCTTAAGCAGGAGATCACTTCAAAAAGCAGCCTGATAGTGTTTTCTCCTGAAAAGTACCCAATGGGTGAGAATTATATTGGGTGGAAATTATATCCCCAGAACATCCATCAGCATGACTATTTTACTTCACTTTTGAACATCAGATGTTCCTTTGTATTCAGATCTGGCCTCAGCAAAATGATGTAACACTTAGGGATGAAGATGCAACCCAGCAGCCCAGCACTGGAAGCCAAGATGGAGAAGACCTGCACAGCAACCGTGAATTTCCCTTTGGTGCTGAGATAGGTAGGCACAAAGGAGATCCAGACACTGCAAAAGACCAGCATGCTGAAGGTGATCAGCTTGGCTTCGTTGAAGGACCCAGGTAGATTCCTGGCCAGGAAGGCCACTATGAAGCAAATGGCAGCCTGAAAACCCATGTAACCAAGGGCAACATAAAACATAGTGACAGAGCCTTCATTGCACTGCAGAACAATCTCTCTAGGCTGGGAATACATGTCAGAATCAGGGAATGAAGGAAAGACTCCTAACCAGGTGAAACAAATGACAACCTGGACACTGGAACAAGAAATGATGATGGTGTTGGTCAGACTCTTGCCCAGCCACCCTCTCACTCTGTTTCCTGGCTTTGTGGCCAGGAAGGCCAGCACCACCATGATTGTTTTGGCCAAGACGGAAGACACGGCAATTGAGAAGATGATGCTGAAAATTGTTTGTCGGAGAAGGCAGGTGGTTTTCCTTGGCCGACCAATGAAGAGAAAGGAAGTCAAGAAGCAAAGAAGAAGGGAGACCAGGAGGATATACGAGAGGTCCCGGTTGTTGGCTTTGACAATTGGAGTTTCTTGGAATTTAATGAAGATTCCCAAGACTAAAACTGTGGTTAAGATCAGGAATAGGGCAAAGAAAGTAAGAATAATTCCCAAATACTCTTGATGGGACAAAAAAGTGACAGTTTTGAGGATACATTGATCTCGATGCTTGTTCTGATACTGGTTGTCTGGACATCTGGTGCAGTGGTCTGCATCTATAGAGGACAAATGTAATATTTACCATGAATTTATAGGATGGGAGTTAGATTTTGAAATTAGGAATCCCACATCTGAATTTGTGTGTGTATTCATCTGCAGGGGATGGGAGGCAGAGAGAAAAAATTAGGACTATGTGTATACCTGTGCTTCTTTGCATTAGTATGTGTCTCAAGTTGATAAAGTGTAGCTAGATTAGGGGCAGAATTTGAGAGGAGACAATTCTAGGAAGCAAAAGGGGAGAAGGGTACAACCATCTACATCAGGGGTGTCAAACTTAATTTCATTGAGGAACACATCAGGGCTATGGTTGACCTTGGGGGGGTGGGGTGGTCAGGCATAGCTGACTGGGTGGGTGTGGCCAACTGGCTGGGTGTGGCCAGCTTGACACCACTCCCCAAACTCTTAGCATGTTTCATCTTCGCATTGGGTAGACCAGGCTGAAGCCACACTGGCCCGATCTTTCCTCTTTCCATTGGGTAGACTGAGCAGAAGCCACAGTGGCCTTGCTTTTCCTCTTCGCACTGGATAGACTGGGCCGAAGCCATGGTAGCCTGAGATTTCCTCTTCGCACCGGGTAGACCAGGATGGCCCCATGGGCCGGATCTGACCACATCACAGGCCGGATGCAGCCCATGGGCCTTGAGTTTGACACCCCTGATCTACATCATGTACAAACTAGGACTAGTCAATTTGACAATGTTAGAATATTCTGGTTTTCAAAAATGGAGTTTGATTTCTCCCATTACCCATTAATTGGAAGATAAAATTGAAATTCAATAACAATATTGTTCAACTATTTTTGCTTTCATTTTGTCCCAGCAAATCCCAATGGTTAATGATTAAAAAGGGGCAGATAAAGTTGCCTGGTTTCACCTTTCTCTCTAATCGCCATAATGATGAGAGGTTCCTCTCCGGTAGCAATGTATTCCCCCAAATAGATACTCCACAGGAAACACAGATCATGCATGCCTACTCCTTGGATACTTTGGAGGAAGATGGATAGGCAGAAATGTGTATATCCCGAGTCTACCCCGGAATGGAGGAGATGGCAAGATTACTGACTAGGTCCTGTGTGACTTAGCTCTCAGGCCTGGAAGCCATCTTTTTCATTGCATCTTCAGGCCTGCCACATTTACTACTGTGGGAAACTGTGATGGGGGGATTGTATGGAGCATGGGTGATATATACTGGTAGCCATAATAACATTCCTTTCTCAGAAAGTCAAGGACATCTTGCCCTGCACCTGGAGGGTTAGAACCGGGAGGCATCTCCAGTCAGCATGGTGTTTAGATTGGGCCATGAGATGGATTTATGGGTGTTGAGCAGGGATTTGAACTTTCCTTTGGGTGGGGAAAATCTGGAAGCTTTCAGATTTGGGTTTTCCCAGATTTGCCAATATGACATCTTCAGTAACATGTAACTTTGGGGAAAGTCAAGTCTCGGAGTTTTCTTTCATTGGGGGTGTTACTTGGAACTCTGAGATTTGAGATTAATTTATGTCAATGGAGAGCTTCATACTGTAGAAGCAACATCATTCTGTTTGTCGTGGTGAAACAATGGGCTGCTTCATATCACTTCAACTGATCCTTCACAAAGTCACATATACTTCTTGATAGCTGCTTGGCTTCTTCTACACTTAACCTCTCATTCCAATGAATTCTCCCAGCTCATATTATTGTTATATCCTTGGTGAAATTAATTCTGAGAGTTAAATTAATACTCCCTCCCACTCCAATACCCAAATTAGAAATATCTTCTTAGAAAAGGTCTGCAGGAACCTTTGCTCCTATCCCATGAACTGTTTAGATTCCCATTCACCCACCTTCTTGGGTGGAAATGCTCCCTTCTGCACAAGGGACACAGTTGTAGCAACAGACTGGTTTTCCTTCCTGGACCACCTTGAAATAGCCAGGTTGACAAGGCTCCACACACTGGGAGTGAGGCAAGGGCTGAAAGTGAACAGAATTTGCATTCAGAAGCATCTGCAAAACTGATTAGTTATGAAATGAATTATAGTGTTGGAATGGGATTGTCAGGTCCCATAGCTTATCTCGTCTCCAGAAAAGAGCAGCAGCGTTGCCTTGGAGACCGGCATTTATCACCTCCTCAGCCTGAGTATCTCATAATATCTTTACACTTCGAGATTGGCTTGGTGATGTATTGGGCTTTGGGAGGGGCTCTGTCTGCACTTTACTGTTTTGAGCGAGAAACTTAATTCCAGCCTAGATCTCTTGCTATCACAATCTTCCAATAAAAGTTTCCTTTTGAAATGGCTTTTGTTTCATGAGTACTGCTTTCTTGAGAGGACTGGAGAGGCAGGACCTTACAGGGACCAACAAAAGAGTTATATGCAAAATGGACTAGAAGTGGACCATTCTGTTTCTCCTCTGGGCCATGTTGTGGTGGCCACTCCAGAGAATTTTCTAGAAAGTTACTGTTGAAACTGGAAGCATGATAGTCAGACACGCTTCCATTTTGGAGGACTGTCTCTGGAAGGCTGTCAGAGAAACCTTTGGAAAAACACATCATATGGAGGAGAAATTAAAATTCTGAAATTCTTCAATATGATGGGTTTTGCACTTTTCTTCTCCCAAATAAGGTCAAATTCTTGAATGTATACATGCCCAAATGAGCATATGTAACTCAATTGATTTTATTTCTCCCCTCCTCTTAAATCCTGCTTCCATTTCCCCCCATCCACACATTTTTTCCCCTCTATGTCCCCAGACCAAAGTCTTCTACTGTATAAGTCATAAAGCATCTTTTCCTTTGCTGGTTATAAATGAAAGAATATAATTCTGAAGCATGAATTTGAAGGCAGTCGGTCTTATATATAGTTTGGGATGGTGGGGTACATTGATTGAGATGTTGGACAAAAGTACTGTGTTTCCCCAGAAATAAGACCATGTCTTATATTTTTTGAACCCTGAATTCAGCGCTTGGCCTTATTTTTGGGGAGGTCTTATTATTTTGGGGTGTGTGTAGCAAGACGGGGCTCCTCTTGCTGATTTCCAGCTCTGTCTCCCTAACCCTAACTAGAGGAAATGGTGAGGACTGTCTGCGCATGCACTTAAATATTTTTGGGGAGGGCTTATTTTTTGGGGGCGGGGGCTTATTTTAGTGCATGCGCTCAAAAACCTGAATGGACTTATTATGAGGGAATGTCTTATTTTCAGGGAAACATGGTAAAAAGATGGGACACCTCTTCCTCTACCTGATTGAGCCACTGAGGGCTCGTGATGGCTTCCTTGTTGATGCTGAATTTGACTCCAATGGTTCCTTCTCTGTCTAGACTCCCAAATTTCACTCTGGTGCTCGACTTATTAGGAAACAACACCCAGTTCACAATGTCAAAGTCAGCCATCAAATCTCCATTTCTATCCAAATACATTCCTTCTATGGTGTTGTTGTAGATCTGAGGATTTTTCAGGAAATTGTGAAGCTACAGAATGTAAGGAAAGAGGTTTTTACACAAATGGAATCATCTAAACAAGTTGATGTACAGAGATATAAGGAATTTGGCTCATTGAGCTGCAGCCCGTTTCCTTCTCAGGACAATCTGCATAGATTTGTCCTTCAGGTACCAATGGCGGATGTTTTCTTTCCAACATCTGGCATTCCCAATTAGCCCATATTTTCTTGTTTTCTTGTTTTATTTCTCCCGTTAGTTCTCTTGAAGATAAGCAGATGGCAGAAGGGCAGGAGAAGGGAAATCCATTACCTACAAATATATTTGCTTACATTATCTCTTGCTTATCCATGAGTTTTCCCCTCCTCCCTGAGATGTCCTGCATAGCTATAGATACATTCTTTTGTCTACAGAGATTTATCTTAATATTCTTTGGAGAGTTTCTCCTGTACACATTGAATAACAAACAATGCAGTGAGCCTTGATTATTTATTTTGGGTCCTGTGTTTTGATTCCACAAGAGAGATAGATTAACAGAATTGGAAGGGACCTTGTAGGTCATCTAGTCCAACCCCCTACCCAAGCAGGAGACCCTACACCATTTCTGACAAATGGCAGTCCAATCTCTTCTTGAAGGCTTCCAATGATGAAGTTCCCACAACTTCTGAAGGCAAGCTGTTCCACTGGTTGATCGTTCACACTGTCAGAAAATGTCTCCTTATTGTAGAAGACACAGCATCAGTTTGTACAACTCAGTCCTGGAAATATGATGATTTAATAACTAAGTTGGAAGGGACCTTGGAGGTCTTCTAGTCCAACCCCCAGCTTAGGCAGGAAACCTATAACACTTCAGAGAAATGGTTATCTAATCTCTTCTTATAAACTTCCTGTGTTATGAATTGGCTTTCGGAAATTGGGAAGCAAATGTCAATATTTATAATTGACTCTTCCATCTGCTCGTTATCTGAAGAAAGCTTGAACACTGATTCTGAGGGAAAGCTTGAATATTGATTCTGGAACTCTTCAGGTGATTTTACAAGAATATACACTGATAATTGTAATATTAAATACAATTTTGTGTTATATTATAATAAATTGGGAGATAATCCAAAATCCCTTTCGACAAGCATCAAATTCTAGAATCTGAAGAAAGAAAAATTCAAAGCACATGAAGTAAAATACATGAAATAAAATAATTGTAGTGGTGTGTGACAAAATAGCCAAGGTATAATTTGCCATTCAACAATGCTGGAGGCCAAATGTAAAAGAAAGAGTAAGTCAATATTTAATGTTACACGTAATAACAGCATCAACGGAATTACGCATGCACAAAATTGGAAAAACCAAAGTATACTGACAGAGGAAATGGTAACAAAGAAAATATTAGAATGTGCCAAAATGGACAGGTTAACGATGGAAATTAAAGACAAAGGAGAAACAGCGTATTAATTAATATGGGGCCTATGGTACAATTAGCTTGATAATAGATGCAAAGCTTAGAAAATTAATGATGAAAGAGGTTCAATAAGCTAGAAACGAATACAGGTATAAAACTATATAGAAGAATAAATATTGCAAGCAATATTATTATTATACTGTGCATAACTGCAAATTAAAATATATAAGAGTGCTAAATGTATAGAGAATTATGTTATAACTATGGAAACAATAGATATAAGTATGTTATATAATATCAAGTTTCTTTTTTTTCTATGAACTGTACTTTATGATTAAGAGAAAAATGGTCTTCATTAGGATATATAATAATATATATATTTATAAAGATGCTGATACAACCAGTATATCCTTTCGCATTTCAGCTCCAATCCAGGAGCCGTCAAGCAACCGCATTTTATACCAAATTTATATTTTTAAAAGGTAGACTAGTATAGATCTATTTCAAGCTATTTAGCTCTCATCCGCTATTCTCCTTTTATTTCTTTATCAGCAAAATATAAATTTGTTATAAAATGTTTGTTGTGAATGCGACTGCTTGAGGGCTCCTGGATTGGAGCTGAAAGGCAAAAGGGAGCAGAATGCCCCCTCCCATATGTTGGGCTAGACCACATGTCTCAATATAATATATATATATATATATATATATATATATATATATATATATATATATATGTGTGTGTGTGTGTGTGTGTGTGTGTGTGTGTGTGTGTGTGTGTGTGTGTGTGTGCGTGTGTTTTTGTGTATGCATGAGCCCCCACAATCTGGGTCCTCATTTGACCTACCTTATAAAGGATGGAAGGCTGAGTCAACCTTGAGCCTGGTGAGATTCGAACTTACAGTAATTGCAGGCAGCTGAATGTTAATAACAGGCTTTAGTCTGCTGTGCTACAATCAGTTCTATATATATATGAATGAGGAGGACAAGGGATCTTATGAAAGAAAATGATTCATAAAAGGTATTTTTTTCTCAATGTATATGACATTTCTCAAAGAGTGTTTCAGGATGTTCATCATCTAGATGTCGCCCTTAGCAACATATATGGAACTGATAAGGAAATACCTGCCATGGTTGAATGTTTTCAACTTCCACCTTGTCTTTTCTCTCCATCCTTGTCCTCTGGGATTGGGGTGAATTGACCATATTTAAGGCATGTGCCACAATCTGGATGGCATTGTAACTTAAGAAGCTATCTAGAGAAAAGATGCTGTCAATCTTCTGCTGTGGTAGAGTTTCCAAGTTCTCTTTCTCTGTACACCTTGTCCAGCCTTTCACAGACAAGGCAGGCTTCCCATATGAACAGTGAAATTTCTTAGTCATAAATGCTTTCATAAAAAGATAGAAATCCATATCGTCAAATTTGGCCTTTTGGCTGGTCTGGATAAGAAAAGAAAAAATGATATGGGTGTATCTGAAAGAGAAACTATTATATGATAATTCAATGGTGAGATCCCACAAAGCGGTTGTGATCCAAACTTTCCCTTCAATAGGCTTTTGCAAGGAATTTAATATGTTTTCTAGGAAAAAGGCTCCCTCGATGAACGTAAACTCTGAGTAATAAACAAATACATTGATTTGGGCCCACAGGTTGAAAACAGAAATCAGATGCTTGAACTTCTCATCTTTTAATAATACGATTTGTGAAAAAACAACACAGATGCCATTCTGAGCCAGCACAGGAACGAAGGTCCTAATGAAATGTTCTCCGTTATCAGTGTCTGCAGCAAAGACGCCAATGAATGTCCATCGAAAATACAGCAGGAGTTTAACAATTCCCAGGTTTTGAGCACCTTCTTTGGGGACGGTCCGGTAGAAAAAAGGTAACTGAGTTTTATCACTCAGGACCGGTGAAATAAAAGTGTAGCTGATCTGGAGGGGAAAAAAAAGCAGATTTATGTTTTATTTGGGGCTTTTACTATCCTGCTCTATGGAATAGAGAGTTGGTCTCTGATAGAAAACCAGTTGAAGAAATGAGAAGCATTTGAAATGTGGATTTAGAAACGGCTGTCACGTATAAACTGGGTTAACAAAAATCACAAATGAGGAGGTGATAAGCCACCTGGGAAAGCCAAGGAAAATCATCAAAGCCATTAAAAAGTGAACGTTAAAATATTTTGGACACATGATGCGACATGCAGAAAAATATGACATCCTTCACTTAATCTTCCTGGGAAAGATTGAAGGCAAACGAGGTCCAGGCAGAAGAAGAACATCGTGGCTTCAAAACCTAATGGACTGCTTTGGACAAAACTCAGCAGCATTTTTTCATTTGGCTGTTGACAAAAATAGGATTTGCCCACATGATCACCAACGTCTGATGACGGATACGGCCGAAGAAGAAGACCTATTAGATCCTGAAAAGATAATGTCAGAGCTTAAGTAGTGGCTGGAAGGTTCCAGCCTACCTTGATGGATTTAATAGGGGATCAGAAATGCAGAAAACGTAACTGTCAACAATGGATGTTAAGAAGAAATCCAGATCTCATTTTCTGAAAAGCTGATGCTTCCTAAGAACCTGCATAGTGCAAGATCTGAGCAATGTGAAATATTACAAATTAATATTTGTACTCAATTTATAACTGTTAATTATGGTTGTATCAATATTTGTTCTTGTCTCTCTGGGAGACTGAAAGATGACATAAAGATTAATTCTTCATCTTAATCCATGCTTAATTAACATTTCTAAGGAGAATATCTTTTTGAACTGCTCTGGAATAAACTTGCAGCCATTCACTGGCTCTATACCTGTGGGATTTTATAGATGCCCAATATGGCAGCCATGAGGATGGATATATCAGAGTTGGTCTCTTCCAGCAGAACCAGCATGTTTCTCTTCCTTCCACAGCTGTAGTTGGGAACATTGGCCTCTCCAGTCGAAAGCAAATCCAACAGACCATCCAATGTCAACATTTTGTCTCGAAAGTTGTCATGGAGGTTATAACCCAGGGTGAGGTTGGGCAAGAGGAGAGGATCTTTGTTGATTTCCTGAATGGCAAAAAGGAAGGACAGAATTTTCCAGTACATCACACCTGCTTTCCTGAAAAGATACATGGATTTTGCCATGATGTTACATTCAGTGAAATCACCAACCTAGAACTAAGGAGAAATTTCCTGACAGTGAAAGGGCTTCCTTCCCGAAGTTGTGGATGCTCCATCACTGGAGGTTTTTAAGAAGAGATTGGACAACCGTTTGTCTGGAATGGTATAGGGTCTCCTGCTTGTGCAGGGGATTAGACTAGAAGTCCTCCAAGGTCTTCCCATCCAACTCTGTTATTCTCTTAATGCATTTCATATGTGCTATTGTGACTGCACAGGTTTTTGTCCCCAAAGTTCCTCTTCTCTACTTAGATTATTTGAAAGTCAAAACAGACACACTCCAGACAATCTGGGCACTGTTGTCACTTGCACTATTCGCTCAACGTCAGTTTGAGAAGTCAAAAAACATCCCAGGAAAAGATTTTGGCAAACCATGTCTCAAAATGTAGTTCAGAAATCTGCATGGACCTCACCATGTAGGAACCAGGATTTGAGATTCCATCAAAGGGCCATTATGCATTATGCAATATCATTATACTTTCCTGGCTACTGTAGCAACACCAGATGCTAATAATAATAATAAATTTATGTGCCACCCATCCCATCCAAAGGAGACTCTGATAGAGAGCTATCTTCTAGGAAAGACTCAGAAAATAAATCAGCCTTTTCTCTCAATTGACCAATTAGAGCCTTCTGTCCTTTTCTTTATGGCCATGCTGAGACCATAACCATGACCTCCCAAGCTAATCACCTTGAAAGGTGAAAACCAGTTGTCCATGTAGGGATCAGTTGGACAAGGGTGCTGCACATTCAAGCTTGCTTTTGTTTCATCAGCTGAATATGTTCCACTTCATGCTGTTTGTATACAGATGTGACTGTTGATCTAAGTAACTAACTAACCTCACTCTGTCAAGGACCTAGGAGTACTCATCTCAAATGATCTAAGCCCCAGAGCTCACTGTAACTGCATTGCCAAAAAGACATTAAGAGTTGTTAACCTAATTTTGCGAAACTTCTTATTAACATCGAATTGTTAATTAGGGCATACAAAAGTTTTGCCAGACCAATTCTCGAATACAGCTCGTCTGCCTGGAATCCACATTGTATATTGGACATTGATACAATTGAGCGAGTCCAGAGGTATTTCATGAGAAGAGTCCTCCACTCCTCTGCTCACAACAGAATATCTTATGCCACCAGGCATGAAATTTTGTGCTTGGACAATCTAGAACTACGCCGACTTCGGTCTGACCTAAGCGTAGTAAACAAAATTGTCTGCTACATCGTCCTACCTGTCAATGACTACTTCAGCTTCAACCTCAATAATACACAGGCAAACAATAGATACAGACTTAAGGTAAACTGCTCCAAACTCGATTGCAGAAAATACGACTTCAGCAACAGAGTGGTCAATGACTGGGATGTACTACCTGACTCTGTGGTTACTTCCACAAAACCCCAAACCTTTAACCTTAAATTGTCTACCGTGGACCTCACTCCATTCCTAAGAGGTCTGTACGGGGCATGAATAAGCTCACCAGCGTGCCTACCATCCCTGTCCTACCATCCCCATTTATTTGTACTCATCTCCTGTGTTCATGTCTATGCTTAGACCACTTTTCTCGTACATGTTTGACAAACTAAATAAAATAAAAAAATAAAATAAAATAAACCTCACTGTCTTCCTCCGTCCCCATTTTTCCTCAAAGGAATTGTAACATAATATCAATCAACATCATGAGACTTACTGATGAACCTTTTTAAAAGGACTCAAACTGAAATTCTTCAGCTCAGGTTCTACAATATTTGTTGCAGAGAAGAGCCCACCGATGAGATGATCTCCTGGCCTGTAATGATTGAGTGGGTCTCTTGCATCCCTTTCCAAAGTCAAGAAGCACTTGGTGCCAAGAATCCCACAGGCTGCCTGGGGTAACAAAAGCTCCATCAGAAGCAGAAGCAGTGGGTTCATTTCTGGGTTAGCCGAAGGAATTCCCTGCCTTGCATCTGATCTCAGAATCAGTAGAGCAGAAGCATTTGGAGACATTGAAAGCAGATTGCTGCAAGACTGACTTTTCTAATATAATATGAAGTCCAGAGAGAACTTCCCCAATGATGGAACCTGGACCAATGCAGAAGCAGAGCTCCTGGTGTCCATGAAGCTCAGTGCAGCTTTCCAGGGTGACAAGACAACTGATACACTAACTTTCCTGATGCTGAATGTGTTGCTGCGGAGTCTGTTGACCTCCTTCAGACAATTTCCAGAGGGAAAAAGAATCCCTTGACATTTAGTAAGAAGGCAAGAAAGAAATCACTATCATTCTAATAATTAGCTGGGGAAGGAGGAGTTTTGCAAAGTCCTCCCTGCAGGGTGAACTGGGATCCAACTGAAAAAGTCCCAATGTAACTCAACGTAGTGGATTCTCAGAAAGCATCCACAACCAAATTGTTCTATGGGCATTTGGGACACCTATCATTCTGCTGGGTTGATTTCCAATTGTTTTTCTTTTATGGTATTATATATGACTGGTTTGTTTTATAAAGTTGTGCTTTTGATATGATGAATTTACTGTTTTCTTACTGTGCACTTTTGAACATTATGATGTTGATGTGGCCTTAGACTTACTATGCATTCCATATTATTCAGAATGTTATGTTTTAGGGTGGATAATATATTTTTTTATTGTGAGCTGTTATGCATCTGTCTGGAATTGAATGCAAACAAATCAAATAGATGTCCAGATGTCCCTCCATCCATCTATCCATCCATTCGTGCAAATCATGAATGTTGATTGTCCCTAGAAATGGTTCCATCGAGGAAAGGAGATTCCAAAAAACCCTAATCCTTTCCTTTCCTTTCCTTCCCTTCCCTTCCCTTTCCTTCCCTTCCCTTCCCTTCCCTTCCCTTCCCTTCCCTTCCCTTCCCTTCCATTCCATTCCCTCCCCTCCCCTCCCCACCTCTTTCCTCTCCTTCCCTTCTTTCCTGTACGTATCTTTGTCAACTTTCATCCACTCCATCAAAAGTTTCACTCCAACAGTGAATCTGATGGAAGAAAAATCTGCTGTCAACTCCGAAAGAATCTCTGGCCTACTCTTGAGTTGCCATTGGCAAGGGGGATGGGAAAACTAACTCTGTAGTTGTGGTGAGGCAGTATGTAAGTCAAAACAAAAGCACATTCCAGCCATATCTCTGTTAAGGCTGTCTCCATGGTTTCCCACAGTGGCCAGAGAGGAGCGATCTCTACAACCCGCAAAATTGCTTCGGTGGAGAATGTGACTGATGACACACCTTAGGGGGAGGAGGAAAACAGGGTCAGAGCTGGAACGTAAATTATGTAGGGTCAGAGTTGGCTTCATTTGGAACGTGCTGACATGAAATTCCTAATAAAGAATTGGATTTCTTTTGAAGCTTGGCTCGAGGCTCATGAATCCTGACATCTGCTTTATGGTAAATGCTATTTTGCTCTTTTCAAATACTGAAAAATACACCAAATTTCCTGTGGATCACCCTTCAAACATCAACTGAGATGACAGCATAGCTAAGATTTATTTATTTATTTATTTATTTATTTATTTATCAAATTTCTATACCGCTGTACTCCCGAAGGACTCAGGGTGGTGAACAGCCAAGATAATACAAACATTAAAAGTCCATTAAAATTATCAAATGTTTTGGCCGAAAACAAATTTAAAACACCCAATTTACAAAACAAATTAAACGATTTAAAAATTTAAAAGGAAGAATTAGGCCAGGCCAGCCTGCTAAAATAAAAATGTTTTGAGAGCACGACAAAACATGCAGAGATCCAGGATCCTCCGTATCTCTGGGGGGAGCTCGTTCCAGATGGTAGGTGCCCCCACAGAGATGGCTCTCCCCTTTGGGGCCGCCAGTCAACACTGTTTGGCCGACGGCACCCTGAGGAGCACCTCTCTATGAGAGCGTACTGGTCAGTGAGAGGCTATTGGTAGCAGAAGGTGGTCTCATAAATACCCCGGTCAGATGCCATGGAGCGCTCTAAAGGTGGTAACCAAAACGTTGAAGTGCACCCGGAAGACCACCGGGATCCAGTGCAGCTCACGCAGGAGTGGGGTCACATGGGAGACCCATGCCGCTTCCATAACCACCCACACGGCCGCATTCTGGACCAGCTGGAGCCTCCGGGTGCTCCTCAAGGGGAGCCCCATATAGAGAGCATTGCAGTAGTCCAGGCAGGAAGTAACGAGAGCATGAGTGACCGTATTTAACGAGTCCCGATCCAAAAAGGGATGCAACTGGCGAATCAGGAGGACCTGATAAAAAGTCTCCCTGGCCACAGCCGTCAAGTGCTCTTCCAAAGACAGCCGTGAGTCCAGGAGGACACCCTTCTTCTTTTGCCCTCAATCGTTCCCAGCATTAGGCTCATCTGCAGTGAGTCCTACCTTCTCATTAGGTGGCCAAAGTATTTGAGTTTCATCTTCAGGAACTGGCCTTGCTTGCAACCAAACAACTATAACAGGTGAGGAAAGGGAAGGCCTTGGAATGTAAGGGAGGCTTGGGAAGGAAATTTGGAATGCAAGTGTGTCAACTGGAAGTCTGAGACAGATCCAATATCTCAAGGTCACCAGCTGGGGAAGTCCGAGGCAAATAGACTGTTCCCAAAACAAAGAAAGTGCAAATGCATGGTGGACAATGGACAATGGGAGGTCCAGGGGGGGAAAGGGAAGTTTTCTTATGCTATTTTGACAGGAAATCATTAGAACTGGCTTTTCTCCTGTACCTACATGGAATCTTCAGTAAAGTTACCTTATTTTTCGGAATATAAGATGCACTCCCCCCCGATAAAAGAGGTTGATAACTTGGGTGCGTCTAATACTCCGAATGTACCTCAACCCACCAGCCGGCCCCCTCCTTTCGGCCTCAGCACATCCTCTTCCTGGCTGCAGAGATTGCCACAGACAATGGCTCTTGTTTTCAACCTCCAAATGCTCCGTTTGAGAGCCGTTCAAGACTGTGGGGATTGCCAAAACACATCACTAGTGATCGCTGCCTGTGCACGTTGTGTTTTCGGCCTCTGTGCATCGTGTTTTAGGCTTCAGCACACCCTATTTTTAGCTTCTGCACATCATGTTTTCAGCTAGCGATGGGTGGTGATGTGCTTTTTATGTTCCCTGCAGCCATGAACGACTCTCAAATGGAGCGTTTGGAGGATGAAAAGAAGAGGCGCGGAGCCCAAAATGGCAACCCATTTTGCCAAAGCTACTGCCTTGTCTTACTGCTTCCACGCTTCACCTGCTTTACTAAGTGGAGCTCCCTCTGACAATCAGCTGTCCTTTTAAGCTGTTTATCAGCCCCAGTGCATGTTGACAACCATGGAACTAATGTGTGCTAAAGCTGACCAGGCTAAGGATGCTAGCCAGATGAATACCTGGTAGGCAGAGGCAGATTTTTTTTTTCCTATTTTCCTTCCCCAAAACTAAAGAGCCTCTTATACTCCAGAACGTCTTATACTCCAAAAAATATGGTATATTCTTGGTAAAAAAATGTCCCAGGAGATTCTTTTGCTGTCTAACCCAATGGAAAAATTGACAACTGCATTCTAACTGACTGACTGACTGACAGACTGACTGACTGACTGAAGCTGATGTAGATGGGATGTTCAGTTGCCTTTTTGTTTTGTAGCTACATGAAATTAGTGTAGACATAGAGTGAAAGGCAGGGCAAGCATATCATTGACTGGGAATCTTGGATTCTGGGAATCCTGAATTATGCCTACTTTATCACTTTATGGCTGAAGGCTGTACAATTTAAAGCTTTGTTTTTTCTTTGTATCTTGTTGCAAAAATGTATGTAAAACTTGTTGGTTTGAGAGCTGTTGTGCTTGAGGCGTAAAATATTCCTGAGCATCTTTTTTTTTGGTCAGAAGTAAATATTTTATTATTATCTCCACCCTCAGGGTGTTTTATTGGGCTTTGCATACCAGCCATGAATCCAGAGATTTGGAATGTTTCCAAAAATTTCCTTTCTTGTGCAATAGATTATCTTTTCCAATTTCGTTTTGGAAAAAAAAATGTGTAGGTATCTTCAGTGCTTAGCCATCCTTTCCCCTTTCAATCAAATATTTCCTATCCTGCCAATCAGGGTTTCTTGGTCAATTCAGCTTTGCTTACATAATCTCTCCTGTCACCTTTCTCTTTGCAAGCAGGAACATCATACCACCATCTCCCACACAATCCTGGCCTCTTAGTTCCATTGTGGGGTTTATTAGTCTCAACACTCCGCTGATAAAACTCCCCCCCACTCAATCCACTATGGAGGAATGGCTGGTGAATTTAGTAGAATACCTGAAATAGATAAATTAACTTCTTTGATTAGAGAAAGGAAATGATCTACATTAATTGATAACTAGAAGTCATTCATACATTTCTTCATTAAAAAAAATGCCAATAGAGAATCTTTGTTGTTCAGGATTGAAATGAGGGATCCTTGGTTCCTTCTGAACTTCCTTGCAGATATTTCATGACCCAAACTAATGACATCATCATTGTTAGTCACTCATGAAAGTTATCAGCCCTGATGATGTTTCCCTCTCCCCGAATGCCATTACTCTGCTTAACAACTAATTCCCACAACACTGTCAAATAATGTATTACTATTATTCTTCTCTTTCTTACTAGTATCTATCTCTTCCCACTTATTATTATAACCATGTTGCTTGTATCTTTCAATTTATATTGTTTTTATTTGTTTCCTAGTACAATTTGATAGCTTATTAGTAACCTTGACTATCACTAAGTGTTGTATCTTTTTATTCTTGGTGAATGTATTTTATTCTCCTTATGTACACTGAGAGCCTATGCACCCAAGACAAATTCCTTGAGTGTCCAATCACACTTGGCCAATAAAGAATTCTATTCTATCTTACCTAGTTTGGGACATGAACCATCTGCAAGAAAACAAGCCCGCATAGGGAGCACCAAGGACCCAACAAATAAAAAGAAATGAACTTCTGATCTATAATTTTTGATTGTTAGACAGGATAGATTATAGGGGAAAAATACTTTCTTCTACCTGTTTGGTAGATCTTAGTCATTATAAATATTTTATTAGTGAATTAATGTCCCTTGGATTAGAAAAAAAAGGTTATGACCATTTATGTTGCAGCTTTATTTTCCCCAATTGTTTGGCCTTATTTCTCTGAATCTGAGAGATTAAAAACAATTTTTCCTTTTGTAAAAGTGAGCTGTTCACTCCAGAGGTGGGTTTTAGCAGGTTCTGACCGGTTCTGGAGAACCAGTAGGGGAAATTTTGTGTAGGGTAATAATGAAGCCCAAAATGCTAAATAATACTACCAGACACAGAAACATAAAAACATGGAAATTAGGCTTAAGATGGAGATCACTTCAAAAAGCAGCCTGATAGTGTTTTCTCCTGAAAAGTACCCAAAGGGTGAGAATTATATTGGGTGGGAATTATACTCCCAGAACATCCATCGGCATCACTTTTTTACTTCAGTTTTGAACATCAGATGTTCCTTTGTATTCAGATCTGGCCTCAGCAAAATGATGTAACACTTAGGGATGAAGATGCAACCCAGCAGCCCAGCACTGGAAGCCAAGATGGAGAAGACCTGCACAGCAACCGTGAATTTCCCTTTGGTGTTGAGATAGGTAGGCACAAAGGAAATCCAGACACTGCAAAAGACCAGCATGCTGAAGGTGATCAGCTTGGCTTCGTTGAAGGACCCAGGTACATTCCTGGCCAGGAAGGCCACTATGAAGCAAATGGCAGCCTGAAAACCCATGTAACCAAGGGCAATATAAAACATAGTGACAGAGCCTTCATTGCACTGCAGAACAATCTCTCTAGGCTGGGAATACATGTCAGAATCAGGGAATGAAGGAAAGACTCCTAACCAGGTGAAACAAATGACAACCTGGACACTGGAACAAGAAATGATGATGGTGTTGGTTAGATTCTTGCCCAGCCACCCTCTCACTCTGTTTCCTGGCTTTGTGGCCAGGAAGGCCAGCACCACCATGATTGTTTTGGCCAAGACGGAAGACACGGCAATTGAAAATATGATACTGAAAATTGTTTGTCGGAGAAGGCAGGTGGTTCTCCTTGGCCGACCAATGAAGAGAAAGGAAGTCAAGAAGCAAAGAAAAAGGGAGACCAGGAGGATATAGGAAAGGTATCGGTTGTTGGCTTTGACAATTGGAGTTTCTTGGAATTTAATGAAGATTCCCAAGACTAAAACTGTGATTAAGATCAGGAATAGGGCAAAGAAAGTAAGAATAATTCCCAAATACTCTTGATGGGACAAAAAAGTGACAGTTTTGAGGATACATTGATCTCGATGCTTGTTCTGATACTGGTTGTCTGGACATCTGGTGCAGTGGTCTGCATCTATAGAGGACAAATGTAATATTTACCATGAATTTATAGGATGGGAGTTAGATTTTGAAGTTAGGAAGCCCACATATGAATTTGTGTGTGTATTCATCTGCAGGGGATGGGAGGCAGAGAGAAAAAATTAGGAGTATGTGTATACCTGTGCTTCTTTGCATTAGTATGTGTCTCAAGTTGATAAAGTGTAGCTAGATTAGGGGCAGAATTTGAGAGGAGACAATTCTAGGAAGCAAAAGGGGAGAAGGGTACAACCATCTACATCAGGGGTGTCAAACTTAATTTCATTGAGGAACACATCAGGGCTATGGTTGACCTTGGGTGGGGGGGTGGTCAGGCGTAGCTGACTGGGTGGGTGTGGCCAACTGGCTGGGTGTGGCCATCTTGACACCACTCCCCAAACTCTTAGTATGTTTCATCTTCGCATTGGGTAGACCAGGCTGAAGCCACACTGGCCCGATCTTTCCTCTTTCCATTGGGTAGACTGAGCAGAAGCCACAGTGGCCTTGCTTTTCCTCTTCGCACTGGATAGACTGGGCCGAAGCCATGGTAGCCTGAGATTTCCTCTTCGCACCGGGTAGACCAGGATGGCCCCATGGGCCGGATCTGACCACATCACAGGCCGGATGCAGCCCATGGGCCTTGAGTTTGACACCCCTGATCTACATCATGTACAAACTAGGACTAGCCAATTTGACAATGTTAGAATATTCTGGTTTTCAAAAATGGAGTTTGATTTCTCCCATTACCCATTAATTGGAAGATAAAATTGAAATTCAATAACAATATTGTTCAACTATTTTTGCTTTCATTTTGTCCCAGCAAATCCCAATGGTTAATGATTAAAAAGGGGCAGATAAAGTTGCCTGGTTTCACCTTTCTCTCTAATCGCCATAATGATGAGAGGTTCCTCTCCGGTAGCAATGTATTCCCCCAAATAGATACTCCACAGGAAACACAGATCATGCTTGCCTACTGCTTGCATACTTTGGAGGAAGATGGATAGGCAGAAATGTGTCTATCCCGAGTCCACCCCGGAATGGAGGAGATGGCAAGATTACTGACTAGGTCCTGTGTGACTTGTCTCTCAGGCCTGGAAGCCATCTTTTTCATTGCATCTTCAGGCCTGCCACATTTACTACTGTGGTAAACTGTGATGGGGGGATTTTATGGAGCATGGGTGATATATACCGGTAGCCATAATAACATTCCTTTCTCAGAAAGTCAAGGACATCTTGCCCTGCACCTGGAGGGTTAGAACCGGGAGGCATCTCCAGTCAGCATGGTGTTTAGATTGGGCCATGAGATGGATTTATGGGTGTTGAGCAGGGATTTGAACTTTCCTTTGGGTGGGGAAAATCTGGAAGCTTTCAGATTTGGGTTTTCCCAGATTTGCCAATATGACATCTTCAGTAACATGTAACTTTGGGGAAAGTCAAGTCTCGGAGTTTTCTTTCATTGGGGGTGTTACTTGGAACTCTGAGATTTGAGATTAATTTATGTCAATGGAGAGCTTCATACTGTAGAAGCAACATCATTCTGTTTGTCATGGTGAAACAATGGGCTGCTTCATATCACTTCAACTGATCCTTCACAAAGTCACATATACTTCTTGATAGCTGCTTGGCTTCTTCTACACTTAACCTCTCATTCCAATGAATTCTCCCAGCTCATATTATTGTTATATCCTTGGTGAAATTAATTCTGAGAGTTAAATTAATACTCCCTCCCACTCCAATACCCAAATTAGAAATATCTTCTTAGAAAAGGTCTGCAGGAACCTTTGCTCCTATCCCATGAACGGTTTAGATTCCCATTCACCCACCTTCTTGGGTGGAAATGCTCCCTTCTGCACAAGGGACACAGTTGTAGCAACAGACTGGTTTTCCTTCCTGGACCACCTTGAAATAGCCAGGTTGACAAGGCTCCACACACTGGGAGTGAGGCAAGGGCTGAAAGTGAACAGAATTTGCATTCAGAAGCATCTGCAAAACTGATTAGTTATGAAATGAATTATAGTGTTGGAATGGGATTGTCAGGTCCCATAGCTTATCTCGTCTCCAGAAAAGAGCAGCAGCGTTGCCTTGGAGACCGGCATTTATCACCTCCTCAGCCTGAGTATCTCATAATATCTTTACACTTCACGATTGGCTTGGTGATGTATTGGACTTTGGGAGGGGCTCTGTCTGCACTTTACTGCTTTGAGCGGGAAACTTAATTCCTGCCTAGATCTCTTGCTATCACAATCTTCCAATAAAAGTTTCCTTTTGAAATGGCTTTTGTTTCATGAGTACTGCTTTCTTGAGAGGACTGGAGAGGCAGGACCTTACAGGGAAAAACAAGAGACAGGTGCAAAATGGACCAGAAGTGGACCATTTTTTTTCTCCTCTGGGCCATGTTGTGGTGGCCACTCCAGAGAATTTTCTAGAAAGTTACTGTTGAAACTGGAAGCATGATAGTCAGACATGCTTCCATTTTGGAGGACTGTCTCTGGAAGGCTGTCAGAGAAACTTTTGGAAAAACAGATCATATGGAGGAGAAATTAGAATTCTGGATTTCTTCAGCATGATGGGTTTTGCACTTTTCTTCTACCAAATAAGGTGAAATTCTTGAATGTATACATGTCCAAGTGAAAATTTGTAACTCAATTGATTTTACTTCTCCCCTCCTCTTAAATCCTACTTCCATTTCCCCCCATCCCCACATTTTTCCCCTCTATGTCCCCAGACCAAAGTCTTCTACTGTATAAGTCATAAAGCATCTTTTCCTTTGCTGGTTATAAATGAAAGAATATAATTCTGAAGCATGAATTTGAAGGCAGTCGGTCTTATATATAGTTTGGGATGGTGGGGTACACTGATTGAGATGATGGACAAAACTACTGTGTTTTCCCCAAAATAAAACCCTGTCTTATATATTTTGAACCCTGAAATCAGTGCTTGGTCTTATTTTTGGGGAGGTCTTATTATTTTGGGGTGTGTGGAGCAAGACGGGGCTCCTCTTGATGATTTCCAGCTCTGTCTCCCTAACCCTAACTAGAGGAAATGGCGAGGACTGACTGCACATGCGCTTAAATATTATTGGTGAGGGCTTATTTTTTTTGGGGGGGGGGACCTATTTTAGTGCATGCACTCAAATACCTGATTGGACTTATTATCAGGGAATGTCTTATTTTCAGGGAAACACGATAAAGAGATGGGACACCTCTTCCTCTACCTGATTTAGCCACTGAGGGCTCGTGATGGCTTCCTTGTTGATGCTGAATTTGACTCCAATGGTTCCTTCTCTGTCTAGACTCCCAAATTTCATTCTGGTGGTTGATTTATTAGGAAACAACACCCAGTTCACAATATCAAAGTCAGCCATCAAATCTCCATTTCTACCCAAATACAGTCCTTCTATGGTGTTGTTGTAGATCTGAGGATTCTTCAGGAAATGGTGAAGCTACAGAATGTAAGGAAAGAGGCTTTTACACAAATGGAATCATCTAAACAAGTTGATGTACAGAGAAGGAATTTGGCTTATTGAGCTACAGCCTGTTTTCTTCTCAGGACAATCTGTATAGATTTGTCCTTCAGGTACCAATGGCGAATGTTTTCTTTCCAACATCTGGCATTCCCAACTAGCCCATATTTTCTTGTTTTCTGGTTTTATTTCTTCCCTTAATTCTCTTGAAGATAAGCAGATGGCAGAATGGCAGGAGAAGGGAAATCCTACAAATATATTTGCTTACATTATCTGTTGCTTATCCATGAGTTTTCCCCTCCTCCCTGAGATGTCCTGCATAGCTATAGATACATCGTTTTGTCTACAGAGATTTATCTTAAAATTATTTGGAGAGTTTCTCCTGTGCACATTGAATATCAAACACCGCAGTGAGCCTTGATTATTTATTTTGGGTCCTCTGTTTTGATTCCACAAGAGAGATAGATTAACAGAGTTGGAAGGGACCTTTTAGGTCATCTAGTCCAACCCCCTACCCAAGCAGGAGACCCAACACCATTTCTGACAAATGGCAGTCCAATCTCTTCTTGAAGGCATCCAATGATGAAGTTCCCACAACTTCTGAAGGCAAGCTGTTCCATTGGTTGATTGTTCACACTGTCAGAAAATGTCTCCTTATTGTAGGAGACACAGCATCAGTTTGTACAACTCAGTCCTGGAAATATAATAATTTAATAATTATAATTATAATTTACCAAAGTTGGAAGGGACCTTGGAGGTCTTCTAGTCCAACCCCCTGCTTAGGCAGGAAACCCTACACTACTTCAGACAAATGGTTCTCTAATCTCTTCTTATAAACTTCCTGTATTATGAATTGGCTTTTGGAAATTGGGAAGGAAATGTCAATATTAATAATTGACTCTTCCATTTGCTCATTATCTGAAGAAAGCTTGAACACTGATTCCAAGGGAAAGCTTTAATATTGATTCTGGCACTCTTCAGGTGATTTTACAAGAATATACACTGATAATTGTAATATTAAATACAATGTTGTGTTACATTATAATAAATTAGAAGATAATCCAAAATTCCTTTTTACAAGCATCAAATTCTAGCATCTGAAGAAAGAAAAGCTGAAAGCACATGAAGTAAAATACATGGAATAAAATAATTATAGTGGTGTGTGACAACATAGCCAAGGTATAATTTGCCATTCAGCAATGTAAAAAGAAAGAGTAATTCAATATTTAATGTTACATGGACTTCCGGTGGCTCCGCGAAATGCCAACGGAGCTCCTTTTAGGGGCTTCAGCCCTCTAACTCCGTATAGCCGCTAGAACAGCGAAAATCAGCTGTCCAGTGGCTTAAAAACTCTCTCCCAGGGAAAAGGGGGAGAGAAGAGCAGAAGGGTCTGGGTAGAGCTCCCATAGATCCCCAGGCTTTCTTTTTTTAAGCCTGGGGTTTGCAGGGTGAGAGCTCCCTGAACGCCCTTCAAAGCTCCGGAGCTGGGACAAGTCTGCTTAAAGCAGACTGAAGCATTGCGACCACACCTGCAAGATGATAAAGAATTTGGATTTTGGATTTTGGATGCTGGCAGAGTTAATCCAGGAGACTAAAAATGCAAGTATTGTATGTTAACTCCATTTAAAAAGGGAAAGATGGCGCCTTAGGGCGTGAAAACGAAACTTATAAGTGAAAGTCTTTATTAACATCAGTAACATTGTTCAAGCTATCGGGTTATTCAAGAAAAAGATTTAAAGTGGAAGTGGAATGGAAAAGACTGTGGTATTGATTTTAACTAACTTACATCCTTAATTTGCGTGGAAATAATTGGAGTTAATGACCTGATAGCTGAATTAATATAAACATAAAGAGACAATTGAAAAATGGCTGAAATTAAAGATGGATTATATGAGTCAGCAAACTTACAAGTAGTGACTCTGAAGGACTTAAAAGACTTTCTAAAATCTTTTATTGCTGAGATAAGACAGATAATTAAAAGAACTATTCAAGATTTTAACTTGGGGAATAATAATGATTTGCTGGCTGGAAAAGAGGAAGAAATTAATCAGGACAATGTGCTTTGCAGGATAAAAGAGACATTGTTGGGTTAAAATGGAGGTTATTATACCGAAAACACAGGCTCTGGAAGAGGTTTCCATTCAATTAACTGAGAAACAGCAAGAAGACTCTTTACCTCAGACTGATAAATATTCTGACAAGTTTTGGCTCTACAGACAGAATCAATATATAAGGAACGAACTGATGGACTATAAATGCAGGAAGAGGCAAAATGGGGGCTTCAAATTAAAGGAAACAACCCCAAGAAGAGAATGAATTCCTAAAATAGACCAATACAATTTCAAACCCAAAAATTTTTCAAAATAAAAGCAGGGGGAGGAGCAATGCTGAAGAAGAAAGTATTACTGAAGAAGGACTGGAAAAAATATAGAAAGAAAGAAAGATGGTCATATTTTGAAGATTGTTTCATGATGTTAAAAGATTTAATTAAAGTTGGATAACTTTCTGAATTTTATTGTAGTTTTAAAGTATTGAAGTTTAAAGGTGGATAACTCAAAATTTAATGAATAATTTTTTGAAAATTTTGAAACTTATATTTGGGAGAACATTTTGCTAATGGATTAAGAGATTTTAAAATGTTTAAAATAAGATTATGGTTTTTGTTTTTTCTCTCTCTTTTTTATATAAATGTGAAATGTGATAAGAGAATTTATAAAAGGAAGGTTAAAGTATATTTTTTAAAAGGGGGGTTAACAAGTGTGAGAGAGTTTTGAATTCTGTAATAGCATATTTTAGCTTATGTTTGTTAAATGCTATATCCTGTTTTTGCTCTGATTGATTGTGTAGTGTTTGGTTGCTTGAATATTAAAAAAAATAAAAACTTTTGTTTTTTTAAAAAAATATTTAATGTTACATGTAATAACAGCGGCTTATGTTATATAATTTCTTAAGATGGTGGATATTTTTCAGTTTGTGCACAATGCTGTCTTGATGTTACGTTTGTGGAAGATATTGCTGATCTGTCTGTGGTGCCTTTTATGTATGGGAGGAGGGCTTTGCTGTTTTTTTGTTCTCTGTCTTGGATTTTAGTGGGGGTTTCTTTTTGGATTAGGTTGGTAATCTTATTTCTTTGGAATCCATTGGATGTTAGTACATTAGTGAGAGTGTGTAGCTTGTTTTTCAGGTGTTGTTTGTCAGCTAAGCGTTTTGTTCTGGAGATGAGTGTCTTGGCTACGGAGTTGATCTGTGCTGGGAGGTGGTGTGAGAGTGGGTGCAGATAATGGTTTGTGAAAATCAAGGAGTATATGAAATCCCATGCCCCACCTGCCCCACCACATATATCAGACAAACCAACAGACGAATAAGTGCATGCATTGAAGAACACAAGAACTCAGTCAGAAAAGAGGAACCAACTTCTTCCCTGGTCCAACACCTTAAAGCCACAGGGTATGAAATTGACTTTAAAAAGACCAGAACTATCGCCAAAACTAAACACTTTTACAACAGAATAATCAGAGAAGCTATCGAGATAGAAAAACGCCCACACAGATTGAATAAACGAGATGATACCTCCTGCCTACCAGCCATTTGGAAACCCGCCCTTATTGACAAATGAGTCCCTAACACGAGGAATGACACCAGACCCACACTCACGAGGGCCACACAGGATGTCCCCACCACACATCCACATGGAAAGCAGACTCAAACCTACACTGATGATGAGGCATGACCACAGACCAGAAGCTAGACTGCAGCTGCATCATTAGCCACTTTAAATCCCTCCAATCCATTTATGAAGCAGACAGACAGCCACAATGAAGATGTGGCACGACCACGAACGTGAAGCCAAACAACAGCAACACAACTCACCAGCTCAAATCCCCCATCCAACACACCCCCATCCAATCAGAACACAGCCAAGCTCCCACCCAAACAGTTCACACCCCCACTAGCAGTTAAAAGGAAGAAACAGCTGCGCTCACACATTGCTCCTAGAAGCACGAAGCCGAAAACACCAGCCTGAAGATAACGAATGAGACTTCATCAAAACGTCACCAAGACATTTCCAATTTTACCTGAGAGAAAACCCGAACAACCAAAGACTTACATACCCAAAGTCCAGATTGTGGAGGGTTGTTCCATCGGTACTGTGGTTGGGAGGGGCAGATATGGTGGGAGCAGGGGGCCATATCATGTTCGGGGAGTGCGCACTCGCCATCTCCAGGTCCCCAAGGCTCCTCATGTTCCCTGGGTAGTCCGGAACCTCAAGGCCCGGGTTTTCGGCTGATGTTATGCAACGCCAGGTCCATGGTAAATAAAGCCCCCCTCATTTGCAATCTTATACAGGAATGGTGTGTGGACCTGGTGGGTGTTACAGAGACCTGGTTGGGGCAGGAGGGGGGGGTTCCCCTTGCTGAACTGTGTCCACCGGGTTTCTGTGCGTTCCATCGGTCAAGGGCTCAGGGTAGGGGCAGTGGGGTGGCAGTCATTATTAAAGAAGATCTAAGTCTGAGAGAGGCCACTGTTCCTCAGATAGCCAGATGTGAATCCCTTCTTGTGAAGTGGGGTCATGGAGTTCAGATGGGCCTGCTGACTGCGTACCTGGCTCCCTGCCACGTAGCAGCAGCCCTGCCCGAGCTGCTTGATGTGATAGCCGGGGTGGCGGTAGAGACCCCCAGACTTATGGTCATGGAGGATTTCAACCTGCCATCTGTCGGCGAGACGTTGGAAGCGGCTCAGGAGTTCATGGCTTCCATGACGGCTTTGGACCTGACCCAGGTAGTTCATGGCCCAACACACATTGGGGGACACACTCTGGACTGGATTTTTGTCTCAGGTCAGTGGCTGAATGATCTAGGTATAGGGGATGTAGTCATTGAACCCTTGTCATGGTCTGATCATTCGCTCCTCCGACTGGACTTCTGTACCACTTTCCCCCGCCACAGGGAGGCGTAACTTTTCAGGTGGTTCCGCCCCAGGTGCCTGATGGATCCTGAGGGATTCCAGAGGGAGCTTGGGCCATTCCCTGAGGTTCTGGCTCACGATTCAACTGAGGACCTTGTGGCTGCCTGGGATAGGGCAGCCACCGGAGCCTTGGATCGGGTCATGCCTTTGTGGGCTCTGACCCAGTGCCGATCCCGTGTTGCTCCCTGGTTTTCCGAGGAGCTTAGGGAAATGAAGCACCGGAAAAGATGCCTAGAGAGCGCTTGGAGGGCCAGCCGATTCGAATCTGACCGAACACTGGTGAGGTCTTATATTAAGACCTACCTAGTGGCGATAAAAGCGGCAAAATTGGAGTATTTTTCCGCTCTTATCGCGTCATCAGATAATCACCCAGCCACCCTGTTAGGGTGACCCGCTCCCTCCTCCATCAGGGAGCGAGGGAAGACCCTTTGCAGGGGAGAGCTGAGGACTTTGCTCAATATCTGTATGACAAAATTGCTCAGATTCGGGAAGGATTGGTCTCTGACTGGGTAGTTTCAGATGGGGTGATGGAGGCAGGCCTTGAGAATGTCATTTGGGAGGAGTTTGACCCTGTGGCTCCTGAGGATGTGGACAGGATTCTGGGTAGATTTAGTGAGGTCACATGTTTACTGGACCCGTGTCCCTCCTGGTTGGTACTGGCCTCCTGGTAGGTTACACGAGGCTGGCTCCAGGGGATTATCATTGCTTCTTTGAGTGAGGGTAACTTCCATGCTGCCTTGAAGGAGGCGGTGGTGAGGCCCCTCCTTAAGAAGCCTTCCCTGGACCTGGCTGTATTAGATAATTATCGTTCTGTCTCCAATCTTCGCTTTGTGGCGAAGGTTGTTGAGAGTGTGGTGGCGCGACAGTTTCCCAGGTACCTGGATGAAACAGTTTACCTAGATCTGTTCCAGTCGGGATTCAGGCCTGGGCACAGCACAGAAATGGCATTGGTCGCATTGGTGGATGATCTCTGGAGGGCTCGGGACAGGGGTTGTTCCTCTGTCCTGGTCCTATTAGATCTCTCGGCAGCTTTTGATACCATCATCCATGGTATCATGCTGCACTGATTGGAGGGGTTGGGGATAGGGGGCACCATCTTTCGGTGGTTCTCCTCCTTCCTCTCTGACTGGTCGCAGTTCGTGTTGACGGGTGGACAGAGATAGACCTCGAGGCGCTTGTATGTGGGGTGCTGCAAGGGTCAGTTCTCTCGCCCCTCCTGTTCAACATTTATGTGAAGCCGCTGGGTGAGATCATCCGTGGTTTCGGGGTGAAGTGTCATCTGTACGCTGATGATACTCAGCTGTACATTTCCACCCTGGACCACCCCAACAATGCCCTTGATGTGATGTCCCAGTGCCTGGAAGCCGTGTTGATCTGGATGGGGAGAAACAGGCTCAGGCTCAACCCGTCCAAGACCGAGTAGCTGTGGCTTCCGGCATCCCAATATAGTCAGTTGGTACCAGCGCTGACTTTTGGGGGCGAATTGCTGGCCCCCACAGAGAGGGCTCGCAACTTGGGTGTCCTCCTGGATACATGGCTGTCCTTGGAAGAAGATATGATGGCTGTGGCCAGGGGGGCCTTTCTGGATCAGGATGCCTTATGCACAGTCACTCATGCCCTCGTCACTGGCCCAACTGGTCCAGAATGTGGCCGCGTGGGTGGTTATGGGGGTGACTTGGCGCTCCCATGTAACACCTCTCCTGTGCGAGCTACACTGGCTCCCAGTGGTCTTCCGGGTGCGTTACCACCTTTAAAGCACTCCATGGCTTAGGATCCAGGTACTTACAAGACCATCTTTTGCCACCGGTAGCATCCCACCGACCAGTACGCTCCCACAGAGGGGACCTCATCAGGGTGCCAGCGGCCAGACAATGCCGGCCGGCGGCCCCCAGGGGGAGAGCATTCTCTGTGGGGGCACCTACCCTCTGGAACGAGTTGCCCCAAGAAATACGGTGGATCCCTGACCTTCGCGCTTTCCGAACTGCCCTAAAGAGGTTTTTGTTTCAGCAAGTAGGCCTGACCTACTCTTTTAAAAAACTGTTTTAACTCAATTACTAAAATTACGGGTTTTAATATAGGGCTTTTAACTATGGGTCAAATAGATTTAATTGGATTTTAATACTGTTTTAAATTTTGTATTTCTGTATTTTATTTGCTGGCTGTCCACTGCCCCGAGTCCTTCAGGAGAGGGACGGTATATAAATATAATAAACATAATATAACCCACGAAAACTTCAGAAAACAAATATATATATATTTGTTATATATAGTATATATGTATACTATATGTATAGTATATGTATATATATATAAGAGATCTTATGAAAGAAAATGATTCATAAAAGGTATTTTTTTCTCAATGTATATGACATTTCTCAAAGAGTGTTTCACAATGTTCATCATCTAGATGTCGCCCTTAGCAACATACATGGAACCTATAAGGAAATACCTGCCATGGTTGAATGCTTTTTACTTCCACCTTGTCTTTTCTCTCCATCCTTGTCCTCTGGGATCGGGGTGAATTGACCACATTTAAGGCATGTGCCACAATCTGGATGGCATTGTAAGTTAAGGAGCTATCTAGAGAGAAGATCCTGTCAATCTTCTGCTTAGGTAGAGTCTCCAAGTTCTCTTTCTCTGTACACCTTGTCCAGCCTTTCACAGACAAGGCAGGCTTCCCATATGAACAGTGAAATTTCTTAGTCATAAATGCTTCAATAAAAAGATAGAAATCCATGAAATCGTCAAATTTTGTCCTTTGACTGGTCTGGATAAGAAAAGAAAAAATGATATGGGTGTATCTGAAAGAGATACTATTATATGATAATTCAATGGTGAGATCCCACAAAGCGGTTGTGATCCAAACTTTCCCTTCAATAGGCTTTCGCAAGGAATTTAATATGTCTTCTAGGAAAAAAGCTCCCTCGACGAACGTAAACTCTGCGTAATAAACCAATACATGGATTTGGGCCCACAGGTTGAAAACAGAAATCAGATGCTTGAAGTTCTCATCTTCTAATAATATGATTTGTGAAAAAACAACACAGATGCCATTCTGAGCCAGCACAGGAACGAAGGTCCTAATGAAATGTTCTCCGTTATCAGTGTCTGCAGCAAAGACGCCAATGAATGTCCATCGAAAATACAGCAGCAGCTTAACAATCCCCAGGTTTTGAGCACCTTCTTTGGGGACGGTCCGGTAGAAAAAAGGTAATTGAGTTTTATCACTCAGGATCGGTGAAATATAAGTGTAGCTGATCTGGAGGGGGAAAAAAAGGGAGATTTATGTTTTATTTGGGGTTTTTACTATCCTGCTCCATGGAGTAGAGAGTTGGTCTCTGACAGAAAACCACATGAAGAAATGAGAAGCAATTGAAATGTGGATTTACCATTTATTCCACACCGTATAATATTTTGAGTCTACCTTATCTTTTAACTCAAATGTTAATTTATCCATAGATGGTACAATTGGATAACTCAAAGAAATGAGAATAAATGTAAAATTCTGTATGGCAATAAAATTAACAAATAGGCACCCTTAACAAGTTAACGGATGTGTGACTAAAGTCATTTTCTTCTTCTTTTGTTGTTGTTGTTGTTGTTTTAGTTTTAGTAAGTAATGCTGTTTGAGTTAACACAAATGTATTTTATGTGTACATGATATGGTATTTTATCTTTTCATGTTTAATAAAGTTTGCTTTTAAAATAAAAAAAAGAAAGAAATGTGGATTTACAAATGGCTGTTTCGTATAAACTTGGTTAACAATAATCACAAATGAGGAGGTGATAAGCTGCCTAGGAAAGCCAAGGGAAATCATCAAAGCCATTAAACAGCGAAAGTTAGAATATTTTGGACATGTGATGCGACACCCAGAAAAATACGGCATCCTTCACTTAATCCTCCAGGGAAAGATTGAAGGCAAACAAGGTCCAAGCAGAAGAATAACATTGTGGCTTCAAAACCTAATGGACTGGTGTGGACAAATTCAGCAGTACTTTTTCATGTGGCTGTTGACAAAAATAGGATTGCCAACATGCTCACCAACATACGATGACAGATATGGCAGAAGAAGAAGACCTATTAGATCCTGAAAAGATAATGTCAGAGCTTAGGTAGTGGCTGGAAGATTCCAGCCTACCTTGGTGGATTTAATAGGGGATCAGAAATGCAGAAAATGTAACTGTCAATAATGGATGTTAAGAAGAAATCCTGATCTCATTTTCTGAAAACTGATGCTTCCTCAGAGACTGCATAATGCAAGATCTGAGCAACGTGAAATATTACAAATTAATATTTGTACTCAATTTATAACTGTTAATTATGGTTGTATCAATATTTGTTCTTGTCTCTCTGGGAGACTGAAAGATGACATAAAGATTAATTCTTCATCTTAATCCATGCTTAATTAACATTTTTAAGGAGAAAATCTCCTTAACTGCTCTGGAATAAACTTGCAGCCATTCACTGGCTCTATACCTGTGGGATTTTGTAGATGCCCAATATGGCAGCCATAAGGATGGATATATCAGAGTTGGTCTCTTCCAGCAGAACCAGCATGTTTCTCTTCCTTCCACAGCTGTAGTTGGGAACATTGGCCTCTCCAGTCGAAAGCAAATCCAACAGACCATCCAATGTCAACATTCTGTCTCGAAAGTTGTCATGGAGGTTATAACCCAGGGTGAGGTTGGGCAAGAGAAGAGGATCTTTGTTGATTTCCTGAATGGCAAAAAGGAAGGACAGAATTTTCCAGTATATCACACTTGCTTTCCTGAAAAGATACATGGATTTCGCCATGATGTTACATTCAGTGAAGTCACCAACCTAAAACTAAGGAGAAATTTCCTGACAGTGAAAGCAATTAACTGGTGGAAGGGCTTCCTTCCCTAAGTTGTTGATGCTCCATCACTGGAGGTTTTTAAGAAGAGATTGGACAGCCATTTGTCCGGAATGGTATAGGGCAGTGATGGCTAACCTTTTTGCCATTGCGTGCCAGGAAGTCCATGTGCGAAGTCCATGTGGGAAGTCCATGTGCGTTTGTGCCCACATCCATAATTCTATGCACCCTCCCCTACGAATGTGCATGAAAACCCCCTCCACTCTAGCTCCTGTCCCCAGCCTCTAGAGCCTCTCCAGGAGTCTCTGGAGGTTGGGGACAGCAAAAACGTCACTTCCTGTCCAACCGGGAGTTGGGAAATGGGCCATTTTAGGCCTCTGGAGGGCCTCTGAGAGAATGGGGAAGGCTGTTTTCGCCCTCCCCAGATGCATAGAGAGGATCTTGAGCCAGGTAAGAAAGAAAAATGGGCCTTCCCCACCCCCCGAGTCCCTCCGGAGGCAGAAAACAGTCTATTACCTACTTCTGGTAGGCTCATGAGGCCCAAAACTCTGCTGGCCGGCATGTGCATGTGTGCCAGAGCTGAGCTCACGTGCCTAACCGATATGGCTACACATGCCACCTGTGGCACAAGTGCCATAGGTTCGCCATCACAGGTATATGGTCTCCTGCTTGTGCAGGGGATTAGACTAGAAGACCTCCAAGATCTTCCTATCCAACTCTGTTCTTCTGTTAATGCATGTCATATGTGCTATTGTGACTGCACAGGTTTTTGTCCCCAAAGTTCCTCTTCTCTACTTAGATTATTTGAAAGTCAAAACAGACACACTCCAGACAATCTGGGCACTGTTGTCACTTGCACTATTCGCTCAACCTCAGTTTGAGAAGTCAAAAAACATCCCAGGAAAAGATTTTGGCAAACCATGTCTGAAAATGTAGCTCAGAAATCTGCATGGACCTCACCATGTAGGAACCAGGATTTGAGATTCCATCAAAGGGCCATTATGCATGTATTATATTTTTAAAGTGTGCATGTATGGGTGTGTATGAGATTGAATGTGTGAATGAAGTTGGGGCAGAAAAGAAAGCATTTAAGAATTGAACAGAAGCACCAGCTTTCCCATTTTCTCTTGAATAAATGGTCTCGATCCCTGTTTGCTTGAGAGAGTGGATAGAGAAAACAGAGGGCCTGCTCAAAGCTCTTTGGTATCAGTGGCCCCAGAGGTGAGTCAAGAAGGAGCATCTGAAGATGCCCATGTCCACATCAGGGAAATGACAACTAGCTGTGGCGAGTTTAGAGAAACCCATGGATCATTGAAGAAAACAATAGCAGAGAATTTGGGAGAAAGACTGGAGGCAACCAGGAGCTGGAATTGCGGGTTCTATCTTTCTGGAAAATATATTCATTTAATTTAATCATTTCAATGCAATAGCATTGTGGTCTCCTGGCTACTGTAGCAATATCAGATGCTAATAATAATATGGGGTTTACGTGCCACCTATCTTGTCAAAAGGTAACTCCGATAGAGAGCTTTCTTCTAGAAAAGACTCACAAAAGAAATCAGCCTTTTCTCTGAATTGGAACTGACCAATTAGAGCCTCCTGTCCTTTTCTTCGATGGCCATGCTGAGACCATAACCATGACCTCCCAAGCTAATCACTTTGAAAGATGAAAGCAAGTTGTCCATGTAGAGATCAGTTGGACAAGGGTGCTGAGCATTAAAGCTTGCTTTTGTTTCATCTGTATTCCACTTCATGCTGTTTGTATACAGATGTGACTGTTGATCTGAGTAACTAACTAACCTCACTCTGTCAAGGACCTAGGAATACACATCTCAAATGATCTAAGCCCTAGAGCTCACTGTAACAGCATTGCCCAAAAGGCATTAAGAGTTGTTAACCTAATTTTGTGAAACTTCTTATTAACATTGAATTGGTAATTAGGGCATACAAAAACTTTGCCAGACCAATTCTCGAATACTGCTCATCTGCCTGGAATCCACACTGTATATCAGACATGAATTCAATTGAGCAAGTCCAGAAGTATTTCACGAGAAGAGTCCTCCACTCCTCTGCTCACAACAGAATACCTTATGCCACCACACTTGAAATTTTGGGCTTGGACAATCTAGAACTACACCGACTACAGTCTGACCTAAGCGTAATAAACAAAATTGTCTGCTACAAAGTCCTACTTGTCAATGACTACTTCAGCTTCAACCACAATAATACACAGGCAAACAAAAGATACAAACTTAAGGTAAACTGCTCCAAACTGGATTGCAGAAAATATGACTTCAGCAACAGAGTGGTCAATGCCTGGAATGTACTACCTGACTCTGTGGTTACTTCCACAAACCCTCAAACCTTTAACCTTAAATTGTCTACCATGGACCTCACTCCATTCCTAAGAGGTCTGTACGAGGGTGTGCATAAGCGCACCAGCGTGCCTACATCCCTGTCCTACCATTCCCATTTATTCGTACTCATCTCCTGTGTCCATGTCTATATTTATACCTCTTTTTGTTTGACAAACTAAATAAAATGTCCCCATTTTTCCTCAAAGGCAATGTAACATAACACCAATCAACATCATGAGACTTACTGATGAAGCATTTTAGAAGGACTCAAACTGAAATTCTGCAGCTCAAGATCTTGAATATTTGTTGCAGAGAAAAGCCCACCGATGAGATGATCTCCTGGCCTGTAATGATTGAGTGGGTCTCTTGAATTCCTTCCCAAAGTCAAGAAGCACTTGGTGCCGAGCATCCCACAGGCTGCCTGGGGCAACAAAAGCTCCATCAGAAGCAGAAGCAGTGGGTTCATTTCTGGGTTAGCCGAAGAATTCCCTGCCTTGCATCTGATCTCAGAATCAGTAGAGCAGAAGTATTTGGAGACGTTGAAAGCAGGTTGCTGCAAGACTGACTTTTCTAATATAATATGAAGTCCAGAGAGAACTTCTCCAATGATGGAAACTCGACCAATGCAGAAGCAGAGCTCCTGGTGTCCATGAAGCTCAGTCCAGCTTTCCAGGGTGACAAGACAACTGATACACTAACTTTCCTGATGCTGAATGTGTTGCTGCTGAGTCTGTTGACTTCCTTCAGACAATTTCCAGAGGGAAAAAGAATCCCTTGACATTTAGCAAGAAGGCAAGAAAGAAATCACTATCATTCTAATAATTAGCTGGGGAAGGAGGAGTTTTGCAAAGTCCTCCCTGCAGGGTGAACTGGGATCCAACTGAAAAAGTCCCAATGTAACTCAACGTAGTGGATTCCCAGAAAGCATCCACAACCAAATTGTTCTGTGGGCATTTGGGACACCTATCATTCTGCTGGGTTGATTTCCAGTTGCTTTTCTTTTATGCTATTATATTTGTCTGGTTTATTTTATAAAGTTGTGCTTTTGATGTGATGAAGTTACTGTTTTCTTACTGTGGACTTTTGAACATTATGATGCTGATGTGGCCTTAGACTTACTGTGCATTCCTTATTATTCAGAGTGTTATGTTTTAGGGTGGATACTTTATTTTTTTATTGTGAGCTGCTGTGCATCTGTCTGGAATTGAATGCATACAAATCAAATAGATATCCAGATGTCCGTTCATCTGTCCATCCATCCATCCATCCACCCATCCATCCATTCGTGTAACATGTCCCTTTTCTACCTGGAAGAGTCAAAGAAAAGAGTCAAAGAGTTTCTAAGAAATTTCTCCCTTGCTATATAACCTCAAACAGAGATGCTCAATATGAGACATCTCTGGTTCTTTCATACTGATCCAACAGGTAGAAAAGTCTATGTGTACCCTTTGCCAAACTGAAAATCTAATGAGTAGCATTTCACCCTGAGTCTTAAATACTTTGATTCCATAAATATCTCCTGCAAATCATGAATTTTGATTGTCCCTAGAAATGGTTCCATCCAGGAAAGGAGATTCCAAGAAAACCTCATCCTTTCGTTTCGTTTCGTTTCCTTTCCTTTCCTTTCCTTTCCTTTCCTTTCCTTTCCTTTCCTTTCCTTTCCTTTCCTTTCCTTTCCTTTCCTTTCCTTTCCTTTCCTTTCCTTTCCTTTCCTTTCCTTTCCTTTCCTTTCCTTTCCTTTCTTTCCTTCCCTTCCCTTCCCTTCCCTTCCCTTCACTTCCCTTCCCTTCACTCCCCTCCCCTCCTCTTTCCTCGCCTTCCCTTCTTTCCTGTAGGTATCTTTGTCCACTTTCATCCACTCCATCAAAAGTTTCACTCCAACACTGAATCTGATGGAAGAAAAATCTGCTGTCAATTCAGAAAGCATCTCTGGCCTGCTCTTGAGTTGCCATTGGCAAGGGGGATGGGAAAACTAATTCTGTAGCTGTGGTGAGGCAGCATGTCAGTCAAAGCAAAAGCATATTCCAGCCATATCACTGTTAAGGCTGTCTCAATGGTTATCCACAGTGGCCAGAGAGGAGTGATCTCTACAACCCGCAAAATTGCTTCGATGGAAAATGTGACTGATGACACACCTTGGGGGGAGGGGGAAAACAGGGTCAGAGCTGGAACGTAAATGACGTGGGGTCAGAGATGGCTTTACTTGAAATGTGCTGACATGAAACTCCTAATAAAGAATTGGATTTCTCTTGAAGCTTGGCTCGAGGCTCATGATTTAATTAGGGCATCAGTTGGAATCCTGACATCTGCTTTATGGTAAACACTATTTTGCTCTTTTCAAATACTGAAAAAGACACCAAATTTCCTGTGGATCACCCTTCAAACATCAACTGAGATGACAGCATAGCTAAGATTGAATCTCTGCTATCAAGAAAATTTGGGGATCATTGTAGTTTCCCTTTGCCTTGTTTCTATTTTTGGTAACAGGCTTGTGAGAGATGTCAAAGCATAACCTGAGTTACGCCATTTTAAGTGACTTATTTTACCTTGTATAACCTGATTATATAACTAGACAAAAAGAACATAATAAAGATTTTCTGAAATGATTACCTTGAAGGAAATATGTATCATGCAGTTGTTTTGACGGAAGCTGATGTTCTGGGAAAAGTACTGAAATGAGATTGTTTTGAGGTTTGTCTGTTCTAGGAACAGGGAAGTACGCAATTGATGTTTTTGAGGGGTATTCCTGTTGGGAAATTGGGGAATTTCCAGGGTGGATCATGTACTACATATGTTATATAAGATCTGAAACTGATTCCCAAGGGATTTTATTGATGTGTATTCTGATGTATCCTGAAGACTATATAACCCGTGTAATTTGTTTTCTTTTCGTCTTTTCTCTCCTCCAGAGATAAAGGCCCTTTGCAAAGTAAATAAACGAATAAACTCTGTCCTATGCTTATTTTAGTCTCTGTTTCCTCCTTAAAATGGTAATGGGGTTTTCCTGTTTTTCACAAGGCTTAATCTTAATCTTAATCTTGGGAATCAATTAATTACCAAAAACTCACTTACTGAAAGCCAATAGTCAGGATCTCCTCTATTTTATTTATTTATGTACCGTTTTTTTGGAGTATAAGGCACACCTTTTTCCACCAAAAAAGTGGGTGAAAATCTGGGTTTGTCTTATACTCCGAATGTAGCCCCGCCCAGCTTCTCAAATGGATGTTTCAGAGGCTGAAAAAAGCATCAGAAACGAAGCTTCAGAAAAGAAGCCCCCCAACAGCTTCAGAAAAGAAGCCTCCAAACAGCTTCAGAAAAGAAGTCCCCAAACAGAGCTTTAGAGGCTTTTTTTTCTGAAACTGTTTTGGAGGCTTTCAGAGGCAGGAAAAAAATTTTTTTTCTGAAACATCTTGCTCCCAATAATCCTTTTACTGACCTCAGAAGGATGCAAGGCTGAGTCATCCTTGAGCCAGTCAGGATCGAACTCCTGCTGAATGAGCAGTGAATTAGCCTGCAATACTGCTGTCATGCTTGACTCACTATGCAGTCTTGCTTTTTTGTTGTTGTGAAGTCATGTCTGACCCATCATGACCCAATAGACAATGTTCCTCCATGTCTTCCTGTCCTCTACCATCCTCTGGAGTCCATTTAAGCTCACTCCTAGTGCTTCAGTGACTCCATCTAGCCACCTCGTTCTCTGTCGTCCCCTTCTTCTTTTGCCCTCAATCGTTCCCAGCATTAGGCTCTTCTCCAGTGAGTCCTTCCTTCTCATTAGGTGGTCAAAGTATTTGAGTTTCATCTTCAGGATCTGGCCTTGCTTGCAACCAGACAACTATAACAGGTGGGGGAAGGGAAGGCCTTGGAATGTAAGGGAGGCTTGGGAAGGAAATTTGGAATGCCAGTGTGTCAAATGGAAGTCTGAGACAGATCCAATATCTCAAGTTCACCAGCTGGGGAAGTCCGAGGCAGACAGACTATTCCCAAAACAAAGAAAGTGCAAATGCATGGTGGACAATGGACAATGGGAGGTTTAGGGGGGAAAGGGAAAGTTTTCCTATGCTATTTTGACAGGAAATCATTAGAACTGGCTTTTCTCCTGTACCTACATGGAATCTTCAGTAAAGTTACCTTATTTTTCGGAGTACAACATGCGCTCCCACTCCCAAAGAGGCTGATAACTTGGGTGCGTCTTCTACTCCGAATGTAGCTCCACCCACTAGCCGGCCCCCACCCTTCGGCCTCAGCACGTCCTCTTCCTGGCTGCAGAGATTGCCACAGACAATGGCTCTCATTTTCAGCCTCCAAACGCTCCATTTGAGATCCATTCAAGGCTGAAGGGATTGCCAAAACACATCGCCACTGATCTCTGCCTGTGCACATTGTGTTTTCGGCCTTTGTGCATCGCGTTTTAGGCTTCAGCATGCCCCATTTTTGGCTTCTGCACATCATGTTTTCAGGTAGCAATAGGCGGTGATGTGCCTTTTACGATCCCTGCAGCCATGAACGGCTCTCAAATGGAGCATTTGGAGGATGAAAAGAAGGGGCGCGGAGCCCAAAATGGCAACCCATTTTGCCAAAGCTACTGCCTTGTCTTACTGCTTCCACGCTTCACCTGCTTTACTAAGCAGAGCTCCCTCTGACAATCAGCTGTGCTTTTTCAGCTGTTTATCAGCCCCAGTGTGCGCTCACAACCATGGAACTAATGTGTGCTAAAGCTGACCAGGCTAAGGACACTAGCCAGATGAATACCTGGTAGGCAGAGGCAGAATTTTTTTTCCTATTTTCCTTCCCAAAAACTAAGGTGCCTCTTATACTTCGGAGCATCTTATACTCCAAAAAATATGGTATATTCTTGGTAAAAAAATGTCCCAGGAGTTTCTTTTGCTGTCTAACCCAATGGGACAATTGACAACTGCATTCTAACTAACTGACTGACTGACTGAAGCTGATGTAGATGGGATGTTCAGTTGCCTTTTTGTTTTGTAACTACATGAAATTAGTGTAGATATAGAGTTAAAGGCAGGGCAAGCATATCATTGACTGGGAATCTTGGATTCTGGGAATCCTGAATTATGCCTACTTTATCACTTTATGGCTGAAGGCTGTACAATTTAAAGCTTTGTTTTTATTTTGTATCTTGTTGCAAAAATGTAGGTAAAACTTGTTGGTTTGAGAGCTGTTGTGCTTGAGGCGTAAAATATTCCTGAGCATCTTTTTTTGGTCAGAAGTAAATATTTTATTATTATCTCCATCCTCAGGGTGTTTTATTGGGCCTTGCATACCAGTCCTGAATCCAGAGTTTTGGAATGTTTCCAAAAATTTCCTTTCTTCTGCAATAGACTCTCTTTTCCAATTTCATTTCGGAAAAAAAAATGTGTAGGTATCTTCAGTGCTTAGCCATCCTTTCCGCTTTCAATCACATATTTCATATCCTGCCAATCAGGGTTTCTTGGTCAATTCATTGCTTTGCTTACATAATCTCTCCTGTCACCTTTCTCTTTGCAAGCAGGAACATCATACCACCATCTCCCACACAATCCTGGCCTCATAGTTCCATTGTGGGGTCTATTAGTCTCAACTCTCCGCTGATAAGGCTCCCGCCTCCCACTCAACCCACTATGGAGGAATGGTTGGTGAATTTGGTAGAATAGCTGAAATGGATAAATTAACTTCTTTGATTAGGGAAAGGAAATGATCTACATTAATTGATAACTAGAAGCCTCTTCTACATTTCTTTATATAAAAAAAAATCTCATTAGAGAATATTTGTTGTTCAGGATTGAAATGAGGGATCCTTGGTTCCCTCTGAGCTTTCTTGCTTTCTTGCAGATGTTTCATGACCCAAACTAATGACATCATCATTTTTATCAGCCCTGATGATGTTTCCCTCCCCCTGAATGCCATCACTCTGCTTAACAACTAATTCCCACAACACTGTCAAATAATGTATTACTATCATTATTCTCTTCCTTACTACTATTTATCTCTTCCCACTTATTACTATAACCATGTTGCTCGTATCTTTCAATTTATATTGTTTTTATTTGTTTCCTAGTACAATTTGAAAGCTTATTAGTAACCTTGACTATCACTAAGTGTTGTATCTTTTTATTCTTGGAGAATGTATTTTATTCTCCTTATGTACACTAAGAGCCTATGAACCAAAGACAAATTCCTTGAGTGTCCAATCGCACTTGGCCAATAAATAATTCTATTCTATCTTACCTAGTTTGGGACATGAACCATCTGCAAGAAAATGAGCACGCATAGGGAGCACCAAGGACCCCACAAATGAACTTCTGATCTATAGTTTTGATTGTTAGACAAGATAGATTATTGGGAAAAATATTTTCTTCTACTGTTTGGTAGATCTCAATAATTATAAATATTTTATTAGTGAATTAATGTCCCTTGGATTAAAAAAAAAAGGTGATGACCATTTGTGGTGCAGCTTTATTTTCCCCAATTTTTTGGCCTTATTTCTCTGAATCTGAGAGATTAAAAACACTTTTTCCTTTTGTAAAAGCCAGCTGTTCACCCCAGAGGTGGGTTTCAGCAGATTCTGACTGGTTCTGGAGAACCAGTAGGGAAATTTTGAGTAGTTTGGAGAACCGGTTGGCGCTGTGGGGACACAGACGGGGAAATGGCGAGCCCCTTTGAGCCCTGCCAAATCCCCTTTGCTAAGCTGCCGCCGATAGGTCTGCGGACCTCCCTTGTCTTGTAGGGACAGGGGGACAAGAAGGAATGCCTTGGGCGGCCGAGAGGAACAGGTAGGTTCCTCGGGGCTGGAGGCTTCTCCTTCACGCCGGCAGCAGCAGAACGGCAGCCATGGCGGCTGCCCTGAAACTGCAGCAACCAGGAACAAGGATTGTTGTGGAGGAAGAAGATGAAGAAAGAGCAAAAATCACCAACCCAGGCAATATAACGTACCTATTTGGAATTATTGGAAAACAAGACCCCAAAATTATAAGCGGCTGCTGGACTGCGGGGCTTAAAGATTGAAAAGAAAAAAAAATGGGTAAAAGACCCAAATTGAATTTTGTTGCAGTAAACTTAAACTGGATGATTTGGTATTAATAAATTTCTGAAATTTGACTGTGCTTTTAACTGGAGTGGAGAGGAGAAATGGATATTCCTGAGAATTAATGCCTCTAAAAGAAAATGAAGCTAATGAAGATAGACAGATGGATGGCTACAAAGTAGCCATGGAGTCTGCAGTGACTAAGCAGGGAAGTGGATTGAAGAGATTTCCCTTTCTGGGTGGAAAAGAAACATGTTAATTGGCTTTTTTTCCTTGGATTACTTGAAATTAATATTGGATATAAGGATTTTGGAGATTCCTACTCTGTCCCAGATGATTTTAAGAAAGAAGAAAGAAGAAAGAAAGAACATTTTGGATTTTAACAATGGAGACTGACAAAACTAGGTGTGGTGTAGTTAACAAAGACAGGAAGCTGATGCACTACGCTTGGATCAGACATTTTAAAAGTTTTAAAGGGACATACAGAAATTCTTTACTTTGAACTGATGAACCTTGAAATAGAGCACTTTGGACAGAGAAGAAAAGGAAGAAAAGGAAGAATTAAAGTGGATAAATTTAAATGTGACTAACTGAAATGCAAAGTTTAAAAGCCTATGTATATATGATAAAGTTTAAAAGCCTAGGTATATATGATTTTTGGATAAAAACAGGAAGGGTTGTGAAATAATAAAAATAGAAAATAAGATGATAGTGGATGATATCAAGGGGATAAAAATAATAAAGAAGAATATATTCTGAGGCAGGAAAATGTTAAGAAAATGTACTGTTTGATGTAATACATTTTAATTTTAATTTGCAAACAAATGTTAAACTGATGAATAAGGATTGATTGAACAAAATACAAGATACACAGATGCTAGTGATTAGTCTAGAATTAAGGTAATACAAGTTGGAAATGATGACCATTATGAAATATACTGAGATTTAAATTGAAAGAGCAGGATGGAAAAATGATATAAAACAGATAATTATATTACAGTTAAAATGTGTGGGATGGATACCAACTAGATAAGAGTTTGAGACTTGGTGGAAATATGTTGGAAATTAATTCAAAATGCTGGAAACAGCCAAACAAATAGGAGGAGAGTTGGAGGAGACTATGCTGGAAATCAGCCCACAAAATGCTGGAAACAGACAAACAAATTGGAGGAGAGTTGGAGGAGATTGAGGAACTATTCTAAAATCAACTAAATAGTTGGTGTTTTGGAGGGGATCAAGTTGAGAATTAATCAAATAGAACAAGCTGGAAGATAGTTAAATATTAGAGGGAGATATAGTGCAAAAAATATTAGAAATTGGAGTAAATAAAATATGCCTTTGAAAGAAATCTGTGTAACATGTAAACTGAGAAAAAAAAATTAAGGTAAACTGATTTGAGGATAAGGGTCAAAGGATTAAAATTAGACAAAATGTTGTTTTATAAAATATAATAAAAATGGAGTGGTATTGAATTGAAACTAAGAATAAATGGCGATAAAATTGTAAACACTTAAACAAGAGGTTAGAATATTGTAAAAATTATTTTGATATGACTTGTATAAGATATAAGGTAAAGGAGAATAAAGATATGTTTAGAATTGTTATGCAAATGTAAAAATGAGTGAAAGTGAATTTGAAACTAATTTTGGATAGATATAATGGATTTATATAGATGAAAATGTTAAATTTGAGGTAAAATTGGTTTTTTCTTAAATTTTGAATTTCTTTTTTATCTTCTTTTTTTTCTTTTTTTGTTTATTTATAAAAGATGTAATGTAAATTGTGAATTGAGCTCATGAAAGGAATGTAGGCGTGGTAACCATCTATGACCGGATCGAGATTTTTGCTCTTGAAAGTTATGTTTTTATGTTTAAATTTGAAAAAATAAATAAAAAATATTTACAAAAAAAAAAAAAGCAGGTTCTGACTGGTTCTGGAGAACCAGTAGGGGAAATTTTGAGCACACATAAGGAGCACCAAGGACCCCACAAATAAAAAGAAATGAACTTCTGATCTATAGTTTTGATTGTTAGACAGGATAGATTATAGGAAAAAAAATATTTTCTTCTACCTGTTTGGTAGATCTTAATAATTATAAATATTTTATTAGTGAATTAATGTCCCTTGGATTAAAAAAAAAAAGGTGACGACCATTTATGTTGCAGCTTTATTTCCTCCAGTTGTTTGGCCTTATTTCTCTGAATCTGAGAGATTAAAAACACTTTTTCCTTTTGTAAAAGTAAGCTGTTCACCCCAGAGGTGGGTTTCAGCAGATTCTGACCGGTTCTGGAGAACCAGTAGGGGAAATTTTGAGTAGTTTGGAGAACCAGTAAATACCACCTCTGACTGGCCCCGCCCCCATCTATTCTCTGCCTCCTGAGTCCCAGCTGATCGAGAGGAAATGGGGGAAGTCCAAGTCCTTTAATAGGGTACAGAAACAAATGATACAAAAATTCGGTACATGTGATACATCAGAAAGAAACCAATGAAAGAACGAAAGACATTTATTACATTTGACAAGTGAACAATAGAAAACATTGATTAGAGATTACTTTCCAAACATTGTAAATTTATGGGTTACATCATGCTCTTTCCAAGATGGATTAGTATCTTACTTAAAACTTGCAAGTGTATTAATTTCATCATACCTTAAAGACCATTCAAATGAGAGATATACATCGGAATGGAGAAAATGGATTGATTACATACAGAAGAAGTATCCGAATAAGAAGATTCATATAGCTTATGAATGAAATAATATTAAGTAGTTTATATTTGTTTTTTCTGAGTTATAAGGAGTTAAGGACCTAGGGAGAATATGAAATGTAATAATTTGTTAGCATATTCTAGTTTTTGGTTTGTGAATGCTATACCCTGTGCTCGTTCTGGGAAGTCTAGGGAGGGGGGTGGGGGGAGGGAGGGGAAGGGAGGGTGGGCAGGGGAGGGGGGTTGAGGGGGGAAGGGTGGGGGGGTGAAAATGTTTGTATCTTTCATAAAACTTTTCAATAAAAAAAAATAAAATAAAAAAAACTTGCAAGTGTATTCAATTACTTTCAGAACACACTGACTAAGATTCAGTTTTGAAAACTCTGTTTTTTTTCCCATGAAAAAAACAGAAGAAAAACATGTTTTCCTAAAATCTGAAAGGAGGTCAACACTGCCAGACTAAAATTCTAATAACGTCCTCAGTTAAAGGCTGATAATGAAGCCCAAAATGCTAAATAATACTACCAGACACAGAAACATAAAAACATGGAAATTAGCCTTAAGCAGGAGATCACTTCAAAAAGCCGCCTGTTAGTGTTTTCTCCTGAAAAGTACCCAATGGGTGAGAATTATATTGGGTGGGAATTATATCCCCAGAACATCCATCAGCATCACCTTTTTATTTCACTTTTGAACATCAGATGTTCCTTTGTATTCAGATCTGGCCTCAGCAAAATGATGTAACACTTAGGGATGAAGATGCAACCCAGCAGCCCAGCACTGGAAGCCAAGATGGAGAAGACCTGCACAGCAACCGTGAATTTCCCTTTGGTGCTGAGATAGGTGGGCACAAAGGAGATCCAGACACTGCAAAAGACCAGCATGCTGAAGGTGATCAGCTTGGCTTCGTTGAAGGACCCAGGTAGATTCCTGGCCAGGAAGGCCACTATGAAGCAAATGGCAGCCTGAAAACCCATGTAACCAAGGGCAACATAAAACATAGTGACAGAGCCTTCATTGCACTGCAGAACAATCTCTCTAGGCTGGGAATACATGTCAGAATCAGGGAATGAAGGAAAGACTCCTAACCAGGTGAAACAAATGACCACCTGGACACTGGAACAAGAAATGATGATGGTGTTGGTCAGACTCTTGCCCAGCCACCCTCTTACTCTGTTTCCTGGCTTTGTGGCCAGGAAGGCCAGCACCACCATGACTGTTTTGGCCAAGACGGAAGACACGGCAATTGAGAAGATGATGCTGAAAATTGTTTGTCGGAGAAGGCAGGTGGTTCTCCTTGGCCGACCAATGAAGAGAAAGGAAGTCAAGAAGCAAAGAAGAAGGGAGACCAGGAGGATATAGGAGAGATCCCGGTTGTTGGCTTTGACAATTGGAGTTTCTTGGAATTTAATGAAGATTCCCAAGACTAAAACTGTGGTTAAGATCAGGAATAGGGCAAAGAAAGTAAGAATAATTCCCAAATACTCTTGATGGGACAAAAAAGTTACAATTTTGAGGATACATTGATCTCGATGCTTGTTCTGATATTGATTGTCTGGACATCTGGTGCAGTGGTCTGCATCTATAGAGGACAAATGTAATATTGACCATGAATTTGTAGGATGGGAGTTAGATTTTGAAATCAGGAAGCCCACATCTAAATTTGTGTGTGTATTCATCTGCAGGGGATGGGAGGCAGAGAGAAAAACTTAGGAGTATGTGTACACAAGTGCTTCTTTGCCTTAGTATGTGTCTCAAGTTGATAAAGTGTAGCTAGATTAGGGGCAGAATTTGAGAGGAGACAATTCTAGTAAGCAAATGGGGAGAAGAGACAACCATCTACATCAGGGGTGTCAAATTTAATTTCATTGAGGACTGCATCAGGGCTATGGTTGACCTTGGGGGGGGGTCAGGCGTGGCTGACTGGGTGGGTGTGGCCAACTGGGTGGGTGTGGCCAACTTGACATCACTCCCCAAACTGCTAGCATGTTTCTTCTTCACATTGGGTAGACCAGGCTGAAGCCACGCTGGCCCAATCTTTCCTCTTACCATTGGGTAGACTGGGCTGAAGCCATGCTAGCCTGAGATTTCCTCTTCGCACCGGGTAGACCAGGATGGCCCATGTACTGGATCCTACCACATCACAGGCCGGATGCAACCCATGGGCCTTGAGTTTGACACCCCTGATCTACATCATGTAGGAAGGTTTCTAATGGACTAGGATTAGACAACTTGACAAGTTTGGAATATTCTGGTTTTCCAAACTGGAGTTTGATTTGTCCCATTACCCATTAATTGGAGGATAAAATTGAAATTCAATAACAATATTGTTCCACTATTTTTGCTTTCATTTTGTCCCACCAAATCCCAATGGTTAATGATTAAAAAGGGGCAGATAAAGTTGCCTGGTTTGACCTAGCTCTAATTGCCATAATGAGGAGGAGTTCCTCTCCGGCAGCAATGTATTCCCCCAAATAGCTATTCCACAGGAAACACAGATCATGCTTGCCTACTCCTTGGATACTTTGGAGGTTAGGCAGAAATGTGTCTATCCCGAGTCCACCCTGGAATGGAGGAGATGGCAAGATTACTGACTAGGTCCTGTGTGACTTGGCTCTCAGGCCTGGAAGCCATCTTTTTCATTGCATCTTCAGACCTGCCACATTTACTACTGTGGGAAACTGTGATAATAATAATAATAAATAATAATAATTTTATTTCTATACCGCCCTTCTCCCGAAGGACTCAGGGCGGTGTACAGCCTATTTAAAAACAGAATAGACATCGAATTAAAATAATTAAAAAATATTAAATAATTGGCTTAATTTAAAACCCCAAAAATTTAAAACATCCAATTAAAAATTATGTTGCTAACCCAGCCTGGCGGAACAATAGGGTCTTGAGTGCGCAGCGAAATACCCGGAGGTCAGAAATCTTACGAATTTCCGGGGGCAGTTCATTCCACAGGGCTGGGGCTCCCACAGAGAAGGCCCTCCCCCTGGGTGTCGCCAGCCGACATGACTTGACCGATGGCACCCTGAGGAGACCCTCTCTGTGGGAGCGGACTGGCCTGTGGGAGGCTATTGGTGGCAGAAGACGGTCTCGAAGGTACCCGGGTCCTATGCCATGGAGCGCTTTAAAGGTGGTGACCTTGAATCGCACCTGGAAGACCACTGGGAGCCAGTGCAGCTCGCGCAGGAGGGGTGTCACGTGGGCGCAACGGGTTGCACCCATAACCACCCGCGTGGCCGCTTTCTGGACCAGTTGGAGCCTCCGAGTGCTCTTCAAGGGGAGCCCCATATAGAGAGCATTGCAATAGTCCAACCTGGAGGTGACAAGGGCGTGAGTGACTGTGCGCAGGGCGTCCCGATCCAGAAAGGGCTGCAACTGGCGAATCAGGCGGACCTGATAAAAGGCCCCCCTGGCCACGGCCATCATATGTTCTTCTAAAGACAGCCGTGCATCCAGGAGGACACCCAGATTGCGAGCCCTCTCTGTGGGGGGCAAAGATTCACCCCCAATAGTCAGCGATGGCACCTGCTGACTATATCGGGACGCCGGGAGCCACAGCCACTCGGTCTTGGAAGGGTTGAGTCTGAGCCTGTTCCTCCCCATCCAGACCCGCACGGCCTCCAGGCAGCGAGACATCACATCAAGGGCATCGTTGGGGTGGTCTGGGGTGGAGATGTACAGCTGAGTGTCGTCAGCGTACAGGTGACACTTTACCCCAAAACCACGGATGATCTCACCCCGCGGCTTCACATAAATGTTGAACAGGAGGGCCGAGAGGACCGACCCTTGTGGCACTCCCCATGCGAGATGCCTCGAGGTCGACCTCTGTCCCCCTGCCAACACAAACTGCGAGCGGTCGGAGAGGAAGGAGGTGAACCACCGCAGAACGGTGCCCCCTATTCCTAACCCCCTCAACCGCCGCAGCATGATACCATGGTCGATGGTATCAAAAGCCGCTGAGAGATCTAATAGGACTAAGACAGAGGAACAACCCCTGTCCCCAGCCCTCCAGAGATCATCCACCAACGCGACCAATGCTGTTTCTGTGCTGTGCCCCTGCCTGAAGCCCGACTGGCACGGGTCCAGATAGATAGCTTCATCCAGGTGTCGGGGAAGCTGTCGTGCCACCACGCTCTCAACAACCTTCACCACAAAATGAAGGTTGGAGACCGGACGATAGTTGGCTAATTCAGCCGGGTCCAGGGAGGGCTTCTTGAGGAGGGGCCTCACTACCGCCTCTTTCAAGGCGGCAGGAAAGGCACCCTCACTCAGAGAAGCAGTTATAATCCCCTGGAGCCAGCCTCGTGTAACCTCCCGGGAGGCCAGTACCAACCAGGAGGGACACGGGTCCAATAAACACGTGGCGGCACTAATCTTACCCAGAACCCTGTCCACATCCTCGGGAGCCACAGGATCAAACTCCTCCCAGATAACATTCTCAAGACCTGCCCTCGTCTCCTCCCGTGGACTCATCCAATCGGAGTCCAAGCCATCCCGAATCCGAGCAACTTTATCGTGCAGGAATTGCACAAAATCCTCAGCACGACCCTGTGATGTGGGGATTGTATGGAGCATGGATGATATATACCGGTAGTTATAATAACATTCCTTTCTCAGAAAGTCAAGGACATCTTGCCCTGCACCTGGAGCATTAGAACTGGGAGGCATTCCGGTCAGCATGGTGTTTGGATTGGGCCATGTGATGGACTTGTGGGTGTTGGTCAGGGACTTGAACTTTCCTTTGGGTGAGGAAACCCTGGAAGCTTTCAGATTTGGGTTTTCCCAGATGTGCCAATATGACATCTTCAATAACATGTAACTTTGGGGAAAGTCAAGCCTTGGAATTTTCTTTCATTGGAGGTGTTACTTGGAACCCTGACATTGGAGATTAATTTATCTCAATGGAGAGCTTCATACTGTAGAAGCAACATCATTCTGTTTGTCATGGTGAAACAATGGGCTGCTTCATGTCACTTCAACTGATCCTTCACAAAGTCACATATGCTTCTTGATAGCTGCTTGGCTTCTTCTACACTTAACCTCTCATTCCAATGAATTCTCCCAGCTCATATTATTGTTATATCTTTGGTGAAATTAATTCTGAGAGTTAAATTAATACTCCCTCCCACTCCAATACCCAAATTAGAAATATCTTCTTAGCAAAGATCTGCAGGAACCTTTGCTCCTATCCCAAGAACTGTTTTGATTCCCATTCACCCACCTTCTTGGGTGGAAATGCTCCCTTCTGCACAAGGGACGCAGTCGTAGCAACAGACTGGTTTTCCTTCCTGGACCACCTTGAAATAGCCAGGTTGACAAGGCTCCACACACTGGGAGTGAGGCAAGGGCTGAAAGTGAACATAATTTGCATTCAGAAGCATCTGCAAAACTGATTAGTTATGAAATGAATTACAGTGTTGGAATGGGATTGTCAGGTCCCATAGCTTATCTCGTCTCCAGAGAAGAGCAGCAGCGTTGCCTTGGAGACCGGCGTTTATCACCTCCTCAGCCTGAGTATCTCATAATATCTTTACACTTCGAGATCGGCTTGGTGATGTATTGGGCTTTGGGAGGGGCTCTGTCTGTACTTTACTGTTTTGAGCGGGAAACTTAATTCCTGCCTAGATCTCTTGCTATCACAATCTTCCAATAAATGTTTCCTTTTGAAATGGCTTTTGTTTCATGAGTACTGCTTTCTTGAGAGGACTAGAGAGGCAGGGTCTTACAGGGACCAACAAAAGAGGTATGTGCAAAATGGACTAGAAGTGGACCATTCTGTTTCTCCTCTGGGCCATGTGGTGGTGGCCACTCCAGAGAATTTTCAAGAAAGTTACTGTTGAAACTGGAAGCATGATAGTCAGACATGCTTCCATTTTGGAGGACTGTCTCTGGAAGGCTGTCAGAGAAACTTTTGGAAAAACAGATCATATGGAGGGGAAATGCTAATTCTGGATTTGTTCAGCATGATGGGTTTTGTACTTTTCTTCTACCAAATAAGGTGAAATTCTTGAATGTATACATGTCCAAGTGAAAATTTGTAACTCAATTGATTTTACTTCTCCCCTCCTCTTAAATCCTACTTCCATTTCCCCCCATCCCCACATTTTTCCCCTCTATGTCCCCAGACCAAAGTCTTCTACTGTATAAGTCATGAAGCATCTTTTCCTTTGCTGGTTATAAATGAAGGAATATAATTCTGAAGCATGAATTTGAAGGCAGTCAGTCTTACATATTGTTTGGGATGGAGGGGATTGATTGAGGTCATAGGATGGAGGGGATTGATTGAGAAGACGGACAAAACTAAAGAGATGGGACACCTCATCCCTTACCTGATTGAGCCACTGAGGGCTTGTGATGGCTTCCTTGTTGATGTTGAATTTGACTCCAATGGTTCCTTCTCTGTCTAGACTCCCAAATTTCACTCTGGTCGTTGATTTATTAGGAAACAACACCCAGCTCACAATATCAAAGTCAGCCATTAAATCTCCATTTCTATCCAAATACATTCCTTCTATGGTGTTGTTGTAGATCTGAGGATTCTTCAGGAAATGGTGAAGCTACAGAATATAAGGAAAGAAGTTTTTACACAAATGGAATCATCTAAACAAGTTGATGTACAGAGATTTAAGGAATTTGGCTTATTGACCTGTAGCCTGTTTTCTTCTCAGGACAATCTGCATAGATTTGTCCTTCAGGTACAAATGGTGGATGTTTTCTTAACATTCTTTGGAGAGTTTCTCCTGTGCACATTGAATAACAAACACCGCAGTGAGCCTTGATTATTTATTTTGGGTCCTGTGTTTTGATTCCACAAGAGAGATAGATTAACAGAGTTGGAAGGGACCTTGTAGGTCATCTAGTCCAACCCCCTGCCCAAGCAGGAGACCCTACACCATTTCTGAGAAATGGCAGTCCAATCTCTTCTTGAAGGCTTCCAGTGAGGAAGTTCCCACAACTTCTGAAGGCAAGCTGTTCCATTGGTGGATTGTTCACACTGTCAGAAAATGTCTCCTTATTGTAGAAGACACAGCATCAGTTTGTACAACTAGCTATCTTCTAGACTGTCAGCTTCTACCGACGACCTCCCATCGACCCATGTGCTCCCACAGAGAGGGCCTCCTCAGGGTGCCATCAGCCAAACAATATAGGCTAGTGCCCCCCAGGGGGAGGGCCTTCTCTGTGGGGGCACCTACCCTCTGGAATCAGTTGCCCCCAGAGATAAGGAGAATCCAAGACGTCAGTGCCTTCCGCCGTGCCCTTAAAACCCATTTTTTCCAGCAAGCCGGGCTGGCTTAAGAAGAAATTTTTAAATGTTTTAATTGGTTTGTGATTTTTAATTTTCGGGCCAAATTTATATATATTTTAATTGCTTTTTAATATTTGTATTTCATGTTCTTAATTCTGGCTGTACACCATCCTGAGTCCTCAGGGAGAAGGGCGGTATATAAATTGGAAATAAAATAAAATAAAATAAAAACTCAGTCCTGGAAATATAATAATTTAATAATTATAATTATAATTTACCAAAGTTGGAAGGGACCTTGGAGGTCTTCTAGTCCAACCCCCTGCTTAGGCAGGAAACCCTACACTACTTCAGACAAATGGTTCTCTAATCTCTTCTTATAAACTTCCTGTGTTATGAATTGGCTTTTGGAAATTGGGAAGGAAATGTCAATATTAATAATTGACTCTTCCATCTGCTCATTATCTGAAGAAAGCTTGAACACTGATTCCAAGGGAAAGCTTTAATATTGATTCTGGCACTCTTCAGGTGATTTTACAAGAATATACACTGATAATTTTAATATTAAATACAATGTTGTGTTACATTATAATAAATTGGAAGATAATCCAAAATTCCTTTTTACAAGCATCAAATTCTAGCATCTGAAGAAAGAAATGCTGAAAGCACATGAAGTAAAATACATGGAATAACTAATACCGGAGGGCCTACTAATCTCCTGGGAAGACAAAAAATACAGAATTTATAATGTAGGAAAAGCACAGGATTTCTTTGACCAACACTTCGTGCTGGAGGAGGAGCAGGAGAGCAGAGAAGAAGAGAGACTTAAGAGGCAAGAGGAACAGCGGACAGAGAAAGAAGAAAGAGACCAGGAAGAGGGGAGAAGATTGGAAAGAGAAAGAATGGAGAGAGAGGGAGCGAGGGAAATGACGCAAATGATTACTAGAAACACAAAAAGACTGCAAACAACGAATAGATAAATAAAGAGAGATGGAAGGAGAGCTAAAACTTATTTCAATCAATATAAACGGACTTAACTCACCAGCTAAAAGAAAGCAGACATTCACAAAACTTCAAAAGCTAGAAATAGATATCATAACACTCCAAGAGGTACATATCAAAAGACAGCATCAAAAACTATTGGACAACCAAAGATTAGGAAGGCTATATGCAGCTCTAGGAGACCAAAAAAAGAGAGGAGTCATAATATATGTAAAGAAACACCTAAAAACAAAACAAATATATGCAGATACAGAAGGACGTATCTTAATAATAGAAATACAAACAGGATCCAAAACAATATTATTAATATCCATATATGCACCCAACGGAAACCAAAATGATTTTTTTAAAAAGCTACATAATATAATTAAAGACCTGGAATATGAAACTATCTGCATGGTAGGAGATTTCAACGCAATCATGGACATAGAAAAAGACTATCGGAGTAACAAACAAAGTAAAACCAGAAAGAAAACTCTACCGGAACCTTTCAAAGACATGATCAATGAATTACACCTACATGACGTATGGAGAGAGGCAAACACGCAAACAAAACAGTACACATACTATTTGAACCCACACCAGTCATGGTCTAGGATTGATATGGCCTGGATGACTTCAGACCTCAGAGAGGAGGTAAAAAATATCAAAATAGCAGTAAACACCTGGGCAGACCATAACCCCATTAAAATACTATGGAAAGGACATCAAAAGCAAAGGAGGTGGATGATGGATATGGGAATAATAAAAGATAAGGAATACATACAGATGATTGAGAAAGAGGTTAAAATGTTCCTACAAATAAATACTAAAGAACAGACATCGCTTCAAAACCTTTGGGACACAATTAAAGCATACATAAGAGGTCTTACAATTGCGTATATGTTACAATATTTTTTCTGTTTGCCTATATACAAAATATCATCCACATAGATTAACACAAATTCTAATGATTCACCTTCCTTTCTAACAAAAAAGCAATTGTCTGCAGTTCTGGCTTTGAAATCCATATTTTTAAGCACGCTGACTAGACATTCATACCAACGCTTGCCGGATTGTTTTAATCCGTACAAGCTTTTGTTAAGTAACCAGGTCTCATTTCTATTTGTACATTGGCTATGAGGTGCCCTTACATATATCTCTTTGTCGAGCTTTGCATGTAAATATGCAGTCTGCACATCATATTGAAAGACATCAAGATTGAGTATAGCCGCTATGACTAAAGCCGTCTTAACACTTTCGGTTCTTACAGTGGGAGAGTATGTGTCAGTGTAATCCTCAGGATATTTTTGAGCGTAACCTTGTGCGACTAATCTAGCTTTATATAATTTATTACCCTCTTCTAAATCTTTGATTTTGAATATCCAACTGGTGCCTATAATTGTCTTGTTCTTAGGGGCAGGGACTGGTGTAAATACACCTAATTCACGCAAGCTGTTCATTTCTTTTGTTATGGCTAATTCCCATTTTTCTCTTTCTTCCATGGGAAGTTTCAACACTTCCTCGTATGTGTTAGGTGTTGGTGTCTCATCATTCACACACATTATATAATCCTTATACTTATTGGGTAATTGTTTTCTGTTACACCTGATTGTTCTTATTGGAATGCTCTCATTATCGTGTAGATACCTTGCTTCCTTTTTGGTTAATGAATCTGTTTTTATCCTGGTATGGTTACCTGTCCATGTTTTGTTTTTGTCATCATGTGTGTTATGTTCATGTTTCTCTCTTTCTATTCTGTCTTGTTGTTCAATATTTGGTTTTGTATTTTGGATTATTTCGTTAAGATGTATCTTAGACCAGTTGGCCTGTTCATGAAATACTGCTGTTCTTGAGACTATGAATTTGTTATTACTGTCAATGAATCTATATCCTTTTGTGCCTGTTTCGTATCCCATGAATCTGAGCCTCCTGGATACGTTATCTCCCTTACGTCTTAATTGTTTTGGTATGTGTACGTCTGCTGTAACTCCAAATATGTGCATGTGTGATATTTTTGGTTTCCTATTGTACATCACTTCGTATGGGGTTTTATTTAGGATGCTAGACCAGGTCCTATTTTGGGTATAGTTTGAATATAGTAATGCTTCTGACCAGAATTGTTTTCCTAAACCAGCATCTTCTAATGTACATCTAATCATGGTTTGCAGTGTCGAGTTCTTTCGTTCTGCTGTACCATTCTGAAAAGCAGAAAATGGGCTAGTCGTGAAGTGTAGCATTCCTTTGTCTTTTATCCATTGTGAGAATTCTTTTGACATGAATTCGGATCCCCTATCTGTCATGATTTGTTTTATTTTGATATTGTGTTGTGTTTCTACACGTTTGTAAAATTCTTTGAATTTTTGGAAAGTTTCATCTTTGTGTTTTAAAGTATAAACAAATCCATAACGGCTATAGTCGTCTACAATAGTTAGGAAATATCTTTTTTTGTATGTGATGGATGGTGTTAATGGACCAACCAGATCCATATGTACCAGATCAAAAATTTGGTTAGAGGTCCTTGTTGCCCTCTTTGGTTTTGGGTTCGTTCTGAGTTTTGAGGATTTACATACTGAGCATTCCAAATAGTTTTTACAATCCTTTATTTTAACGCCATCAGCATGTTCAATCATTTTTTGTATTACAGGGAAACTTGCATGTCCCAATTTTCTATGCAACATGTGTGCAATTGGTTTGCCTATATTGGGTCTTTTGTTATTGTGTGTATCACTAGTGGGTGTGTCTTTGTGATTACAGTGTGTATTGGGTTCTTCATTGTCATTGTTGTTACTATGCTCACTGTCTATGTTTATGTCGTCATCAGTGTTTGTATTAATGTTATGCAACCATTTATCTTCTGTTACAAGGAAGGGTAGGCCCCCTTCGATAACTACACTATTCAATTTAGTCCCATCCTTTTCTAGTATTGCTTTTCCCCCAGAGAAGATTATATTTATGTTGAAATCTTGGCTTAATTTCACTGCACTAAGTATGTTATGTGATATTTCTGGTATCAACAATACCCCCTCTACTTTACCTAAACCAGGTATATTTACATCTCCTTTCCCTATGACTTGAACATTTTCTTGATTGGCTACTCTTATCATAAATTTATCATTTGTGAATGAAGACAGTATTTTCTTGTTATTTGTTGTATGATTAGTCGCCCCTGAATCTATGAGCCAAGTATTGTTTTTTGATTTTTGTGTGATGACATTGTTATGTTTATCTAATCCATTTAATGACCCTGATTTTCTGTCCCTTGAATTATCTCTATCCTTTCTGCGTTCTCTGTAGTTTGGGTAGTCTCTATATCTGTATCTATCAATAGATGATTGCCTGTCTTGATATCTACCCCTATAATCACGGTTTTGTCTTTCCCTATGAAACATGGGGCAATCTCCCTTAGAGTGTTTTCTGGATCCACAATTGTAACATTCAATTGTTTTTTGGTGATTCTCTTGGAAGGTTACCCCTTTTGCCTGTCTGTGTTCTGTGTATGCATTGTATCTACTTTTCCTCAAATTATCTTCAGCTATTAATTTATTTGACAGACTTTCTATGGATAAGTATCCTAGATTGATTGAGTCCAAGTGTGATATGTAGTTATCCCATGATGAATCTAATGAGTTAAGGATAACGCTTTTCATTGTCTGTTCTGATATTATTTCTCCTCTTAGATGTAATTCTGCTCTGGTTTTGTTTAAGGATATTAAATGTTCACTTATGGTGGTTCCAGAGCTTAATTTGGCTGAAAAGAAATCTTTAGACATTCTAGTGGTTGTTGCTACACTTTCACTATGAAACAATTTAAACATGCATTGAATTATTTCTGAAACAGTAAGATTATGCTTAATACTGTAGTACATGGCAGGTGATATGCTAGAAATTATTAAATAGAATGCTCTGTGATGCAGGCAGTCTATTTTTAGAGTCCAAGGTCTTTTGGGAGGATTGGTTATAAAAAATAATAAATTTTCTTTCATAAAGACAACCTGAATTTGTTGACACCATTCCTGTAAATTGATGCCATCAATTCTAAGTTTTGGGAAATCACTAGGTAGATTCCCAATATTACTATTCCCACTACTTACAACTGTGGGTAGTCCATGGTCCTGTAGATGTTGAAAATTGCAGAATGCTGTGGGTATTCTGCTGATGAGCTTGAAAGGTTCTCCTTCTTCATAAAGTTCATTGTAGTTCTCTGTGTTCATCTGCGCATGCGCGTTGGTCATTTCTCTGCTGAAGCCGCTGGGAGAGGTTCTCTTTGCTGTAGCTCCCTCGTAGTGCTCTCCTTCTGATGATTCGGTCTCCGGCTCGATCTTGGGTGTTCTGCTGGCAGCTGTGGTTCGTCTCTTTTCTTTGGAGCTTTCTTGCTTGGAGTATTTTGTTCTTTGGATCGTTTGTGATGTGGGGGAAATTTCGCAGGGTCCTCTGGGTTCAGGCATCGTCATCATCATTGTCCGGATCGAGTCGTGCAGGCTTTGAGGTGTCTGTTTATTTCTTCGTTTCTTTTGTATTTTTGCATTATTGGCTTTCATCGATTCTTTTGAAATTGTTAGACTTGTGCCAAACGTTTTAAATAGTTTTCTCATGGGTGTTTCGATTTCTTGTTCGGTGGATGATTCTTCTGTATCTGTTTCTGACTCTTCAGAAGAATAAATATATTTTTTGCTATTTTTTGTGTTTTTTCGCGCCAGAGTTTTTGAATGGTGCATTCTGATTGGTTCAGCCGTGTTCATTTCTGTGGCCGGTTGAAGAAAAGATGGCTGCCTTTCAAAATTTTGAGCGGGACCTCTGGTCTTGCTTCTGGTTATTTTTTCTTTCGTTGTAGGTTCGCTCACCATTTTTGTATTTTCGGGTTTGGCTTTTTCAATGTCTTTTTCTCTCGCTGCTCCGTTTTCTTCCAAGAAGCCTCGGAGTTCCGCGATGAGTTTGTGGTCATCTTTTTGACTTTTTATTAGCCTCAGTATCTCCGATCTGAGGTCTTTGTCTTTTATTTTGTTCTCTTCTTGGTTGTCGGTTTCATCTGCTGTTTCTTCGATGTCTGTGGTGTTATCTTCAGATTCTTTGATTGTTGTATTTATTGGTTCGTCGATCATTTCTTGATCAGTTTTTGTTTCTTTATCATTTGCCCTGGTATTGGCTCTTTCTTTTTTATTCTTGAGGTTTTCTTTCTTAGGCATGTTGGATTTTATTGAGTCAGTTCAACCATCCTCTGCTACCAGCTTGTTACAATATTTTGAGGATCAGACTCAATGATGAATTCAGAAGCAATTTCTTCAGTTAAAGAAGAGTTTATTCATAATAGGCATTCTACTTATTCTTGTCAGATTTACAGTGAGAAGCAAGCATGAGGTAAAAAACACTCTCTATTTATATCAAAGGGGAGGTGTCAAGGAAGGGGGTGATTACACATGAATACATTAAAGGAGGAGGGATAAATTAACCCTTTATATCCTGTACATATATACATATCTCTTGTTATAGAATAAGGCATTTACTTATGACAGTATATAGCAAAAAAAAAATAAAGAGAAACAACAGTTAAGGAATAAGTTGTTAGAACAAATTAGAATATATGAATTAGAATTGCAGAAAGAGCCCCATAACAAAACAATAAAAGAAAAATTAAACCTTACTAAACATAGAATCAATCTGATTACACAGACAGAAATTGCTCAGAAAATCAAACTAGCAAAACAGAAACATTTTGAGTATGCAAATAAAACGGGGCGCTGGTTAGCGTATAAATTGAAAAAAGAAAAAGAAAGGAGAACAATATTTCAATTACAGGACGATACAGGACAAATATATCATACCAATCTAGACAAAAAACGCATAGTCAAAGATTTCTTTCAAAGTCTCTATAAGAAAGAAGAGATTCGGGATGAAGACATTAAGGAATATTTATGTAAAACAAACACCACAAAACTAGAGGAGTCCCATAGAGAAGCACTAAATAGACCAATTACGATGTCTGAGCTGGTGGAAGCAAGGAAAAAGCAAAAAAACAATAAGGTTCCAGGCCCAGACAGAATACCAACGGAGTCTTATAAAAACTGTCAAAATGCAATGGATGAACTGTTACTCCAAGTCCTCAATGATGCATTATTAGAAGCAGAAATTCCCAAATCCTGGACTGAAACCATTATCACACTTATCCCCAAAGAAGACACAGACCCCACGCAAGTTAAAAATTACAGGCCGATTTCATTGCTCAATGCAGATTATAAACTCTTCATGTTGGTTATATCACATAGACTGAAAACAATTATTTATAAATATATACATACAGATCAGAACGGTTTTGTCCCAAGAAGACAGATCAAAAATAACATAAGAACAATTATCAACGTCCTGGAATATTATGAGAAAAGAATTGATAAACAAGTAGCCTTAATCTTTTTAGACGCCCAAAAGGCTTTTGACAATCTAAATTGGAACTTTCTCATATTGCAACTAGAAACTATGGAATTTGGTGCCAAATTTTTACATATGATTAGAAAAGTATACTCCCTCTAAACGGCCAAAATTATGATTAATGGAGATATGACTGAAAATGTGGATATACAAAAGGGTGTGAGACAGGGTTGCCCTTTATCCCCACTACTGTTCATAATTTCATTGGAAATATTACTAAGTGAAGTTAGGAAAGATGCGGAAATAAAAGGTTTGAGAACACGGAAAGAAGAGTACAAATTGCAAGCCTTAGCTGACGATGTGGTGTTTATAATGGAGCAACCGGAAATAACAGGAACCAAACTCTTAGCGAAGATAGAGGAATACGGAAAAGTCGCAGGGTTTAAAATTAACAAACAAAAAACTAAAGTATTAACAAAGAATTTGACAAAGGCACAGGAGACAAAACTAGAAGACAAATTAGGAATACAAATTGTAAAGAGAGTAAAGTATCTAGGAATCTGGCTTACTGCAAAAGCAATAACAATTAGAGAAGACAATTATAACAAATTAATGAAACAAATTAGAAAAGATCTGGAAACGTGGAACAAATTACAACTGTCATTTTTGGGGAAAATTGCATCCATAAAAATGAATATATTGCCTAGATTACTCTACCTTTTTCAAGTAACCCCAATCTGGCCAGGAAAGAACTTTTTTAAGGACCTTAATAAAATAATAACAAAATTTATTTGGAATGGGAAAAGGGCCAGAATCAAAATAAAGTGTATGCAAGACATTCAGGAAAAAGGAGGTTTAGGCCTACCAGACTGGGAGTTATATTATAAAGCAGCATCGCTAAACTGGATAAGGGACTGGATAGACCTTAAGAATAAAAGAATGCTATCACTAGAGGGCTTTGAATTACAATGCGGATGGCACGCCTTTTTGTGGGAGGGAAAGGACAAGCTCCACGGATATTTCCAGCAACCTATTATCAGAGAATCATTGTACAAAACATGGCAAGAGATTAGAAAACATTATACCAAAATTCCACGATGGCTATCGACAATGGAAGCACTAATATATCCTAATGCCATGGATAAAGAGAAAATGAGGACCTATAAAGAACTACTGAACAGTGAAGGAGAATTACAAACAAGACAAGAATTACAAAATCAGGGTATAGACATTGATTGGTGGCCATACATGCAAATAGAATCAAGATACAAAACTGATCGGGCACAATTTGGATTCCAAAATGAACCAAATAAATTGGATAAAATACTACAAAGTACAGATGAGAAAATGATTACCAAAATTTATAAGTACCTACTAAAATACAAATTAGAAGAGGAAGTTGTCAAAGAGAATATGATAACATGGGCCAAAAATATAGGATATACTATAGAATTGGATAAGTGGGAGAATTTGTGGAAGATAAATTATAAGATGACATTGTCTATACCCTACAAGGAAAACCTTTACAAGTTGTTCTACCGATGGCACCTTCCACTGGCGCGCCTAGCCAAGATGTTCCCAAATACATCTCCGTGGTGCTGGAAATGTAAATCACAGAAAGGGACTTATTATCATCTCTGGTGGTTATGCCGTAAGGCAAAACAATACTGGCAGCAAATTAAAACAATGATTGAAGAAATCACGAAACAAAAACTTGAAATGAGGCCGGAAACCTTTTTATTAGGAATAATCACAGCAAAATATACCAAAGAAATAAAATATCTGATTATCCATATCCTCACAGCAGCACGTATACTCTTTGCCCAACATTGGAAATCTGAACAGTTACCTACTGAAGATAAAATAATAGCTAAAATTACAGAATGTGCAGAATTGGATAAGCTCACAAAAGAAATACAAGAGAAAGACGATACTGATTACTATTTAGTATGGCAAAGATGGTACAGCTGGCTGGAGGCAAAAATAGGAATATAAAGATAATTTTCGACTATTTAATAGAAAGGCATAGAAGTAAATAAGGAGTCAATTATATATATACGTATATAACCATGTAAACAGGTGATTGTAGATATTGATACAAATAGAAAGACGAAAAATAACCCACCGTGGTAGTAACTTCTAAGAGTCAGTCATTGGACTGAATTGATGTTTGTTTGTTTTGTATGTTGTTTTAATGTATTGTTTTTTCTTTTTATTATTAATAAAAAATTTAAAAAAAATACATGGAATAAAATAATTATAGTGGTGTGTGACAACATAGCCAAGGTATAATTTGCCATTCAGCAATGCTGGAGGCCAAATGTAAAAAGAAAGAGTAATTCAATATTTAATGTTACTTGGACTTCCGGTGGCTCTGCGAAACGCCAACGGAGCTCCTTTTAGGGGCTTCAGCCCCATGACTCCGTATAGCCGCTAGAACAGCGAAAATCAGCTGTCTAGTGGCTTAAAAACTCTCTCCCAGGGAAAAGGGGGAGAGAAGAGCAGAAGGGTCTGGGTAGAGCTCCCCTAGACCCCCAGGCTTTCTTTTTTTAAGCCTGGGGTTTGCAGGGTGAGAGCTCCCTGAAAGCCCTTCAGAGCTCCGGAGCTGGGACAAGTCTGCTTAAAGCAGACTGAAGCATTGCGACCACACCTGCAAGATTATAAAGAATTTGGATTTGGGATTTTGGATGCTGGCAGAGTTAATCCAGGAGACTAAAAATGCAAGTATTGTATGTTAACACCATTTAAAAAGGGAAAGATGGCGCCTTAGGGCGTGAAAATGAAACTTATAAGTGAAAGTCCTCATTAACATCAGTAACATTGTTCAAGCTATCGGGTTATTCAAGAAAAAGATTTAAAGTGGAAGTGGAATGGAAAAGACTGTGGTATTGATTTTAACTAACTTACATCCTTAATTTGCGTGGAAATAATTGGAGTTAATGACCTGATAGCTGAATTAATAAAAACATAAAGAGACAATTGAAAAATGGCTGAAATTAAAGATGGATTATATGAGTCAGCAAACTTACAAGTAGTGACTCCGAAGGACTTAAAAGATTTTCTCAAATCTTTTATTACTGAGATAAGACAGATAATTAAAAGAAATATTCAAGATTTTAACTTGGGGAATAATAATAATTTCCTGGCTGGAAAAGAGGAAGAAATTAATCAGGACAATGTGCCTTTGCAGGATAAAAGAGACATTGTTGGAGCTACCAAAAACACAGGCTCTGGAAGAGGCTTCCATTCAATTAACTGAGAAACAGCAAGAAGACTCTTTACTGCAGACTGATAAATATTCTGACAAGTTTGGCTCTACAGACAGAATCAATATATAAGGAACGAACTGATGGACTATAAATGCAGGAAGAGTCGAAATGGGGGCTTCAAATTAAAGGAAACAACCCCAAGAATACAACGAATTCCTAAGATACACCAACTACAATTTCAAACCCAAAATTTTTTCAAAATAAAAGCAGGGGGAGGAGCAATGCTGAAGAAGAAAGTATTATTGAAGAAGGACTGGAAAAAATATAGAAAGAAAGAAAGACTGGTCATATTTTGGAGATTGTCTCATGATGTTAAAAGATTTAATTAAAGTTGGATAACTTTCTGAATTTTATTGTAGTTTTAAAGTATTGAAGTTTAAAGGTGGATAACTCAAAATTTAATGAAAAGTTTTGAAACTTATATTTGGGAGAACATTTTGCTAATGTATTAAGAGATTTTAAAATGTTCAAAATAAGATTATGGTTTTGGTTTTTTCTCTCTCTTTTTTATATAAATGTGAAATGTGATAAGAGAATTTATAAAAGGAAGGTTGAAGTATAATTTTTAAAAGGGGAGTTAACAAGTATGAGGGAGTTTTGAATTCTGTAATAGCATATTTTAGCTTATGTTTGTTAAATGCTATATCCTGTTTTTGGTCTGGGAAGTCGGGGGGGATGGGGAGGGGGGTTTGGGTGTGGAAAAAATGAAATATGATAATTGATTGTGTAGTGTTTGGTTGCTTGAATATTAAAAAAAATAAAAACTTTTGTTTTTTTAAAAAAAATATTTAATGTTACATATAATAACAGCGGCAACGGAATTACGTATGCACAAAATTGGAAAAACCAAAGTATACCGACAAGGAAATGGTAATAAAGAAAATATTAGAATGTGCCAAAATGGACAGGTTAACGATGGAAATTAAAGACAAAGGAGAAACAGCATTACTAAAATATGGGGCCTATTGGCTAGATAATAGATGCAAAGTTTAGGGGAAAATTTTTTTTTTATTTTATTTTTAATTTGATTTATATGCCGCCCTTCTCCGGAGACTCAAGGTGGCTTACAATGCGTTAAGCAATAAGCAAAATTAATGATGAAAGAGGGTCAATAAGCTAGAAACGAATACAGGTATAAAACTATATAGAAGAATACATATTGCAAGCAATATTATTATTAGACTGTGCATAACTGCAAATTAAAATACATAGAGTGCTAAATGTATAGAGAATTATGTTATAACTATGCAAACAAGAGATATAAGTATGTTATATAATATCAAGTTTCTTTTTTTTCTATGGATTATACTGTATGATTAAGAGAAAAATAGTCGTAATTAGGATGTATAACATTATATATATTTATAAAGGTGCTGATACAACCAGTATATCCTTTCGCCTTTCAGCTCCAATCCAGGAGCCCTCAAGCAGCCGCATTCATGACAAACCATTTTATACCAAATTTATATTTTTAAAAGGTAGACTAGTATAGATCTATTTCAAGCTATTTAGCTCTCATCAGCTACTCTCCCTTTATTTCTTTATCAGCAAAAATATAAATTTGGTATAATTAATATATATAACTTGTGGCTCAGAAGGTTAATTCAACTGCCTAACATGCAGGAATCCAAGTTCGTAAGGGTATGGCTAGCTGATGAAAGCTAAAAGCTTGAAATAGATCTATACTAGTCTCCCTTCATTTCTTTATCAGCAAAATATAAATTTGGTATAAAACTCCTTAATTTTCTAACTCAATTTTGTCTTTGGGGTTTCTTAAGATGGTGGATATTTTTCAGTTTGTGCACAATGCTGTCTTGATGTTGCGTTTGTGGAAGATCTTGCTGATTCTGTCTGTGGTGCCTTTTATGTATGGGAGGAGGGCTTTGCTCTTTTCTTGTTCTCTGTCTTGGATTTTAGTGGGGGTTTCTTTTTGGATTCGGTTGGTAATCTTATTTCTTTGGAATCCATTGGATGTTAGTGAGAGCGTATAGCTCGTTTTTTAGGTGTTGTTTGTCAGCTAAGCGTTTTGTTCTGGAGATGAGTGTCTTGGCTACAGAGTTGATCTGTGCTGGGAAGTGGTGTGAGAGAGGGTGCAGATAGCGGATAATAATAATAATAATAATAATAATAATAATAATAATAATAATAATAATAATAATAATAATAATAATAATAATTTTATTTCTATACCGCCCTTCTCCCGAAGGACTCAGGGCGGTGTACAGCCAATTTAAAAACACAAGACACAACAATGATTAAAAATTAAAATAATTAAATAGATTTGGCCGGTTTAAAACCCCAAAAATTTAAAATACCCCAATTTAAAATCATTATGTTGATAGCCCGGCCTGGCGGAACAACAGGGTCTTCAATGCGCAACGAAACACCCGGGGGTCGGAGATCTTACGTATTTCTGGGGGCAGTTCATTCCACAGGGCTGGGGCTCCCACAGAGAAGGCCCTCCCCCTGGGTGTCGCCAGCTGACATAACTTGGCCGATGGCACCCTGAGGAGACCCTCTCTGTGGGAGCGGACTGGCCGGTGGGAGGCTACTGGTGGCAGAAGTCGGTCTCAAAGGCACCCGGGTCCTATGCCATGGAGCGCTTTAAAGGTGGTAACCAGCACCTTGAATCGCACCCGGAAGACCACTGGGAGCCAGTGCAGCTTGCGCAGGAGGGGTATCACATGGGCACAACGAGTTGCGTCCATAACCACCTGCGCGGCCGCATTCTGGACCAGTTGGAGCCTCCGAGTGCTCTTCAAGGGTAGCCCCATGTAGAGAGCATTACAATAGTCAAGCCGGGAGGTGACAAGGGCATGAGTGACCGTGCGCAAGGTGTCCCGGTCCAGAAAGGGCTGCAACTGGCGGATGAGGCGAACCTGATAAAAGGCCCCCATGGCCATGGCCGTCATATGCTCTTCTAAAGACAGCCGTGCGTCCAGGAGGACACCCAGATTGCGAGCCCTCTCTGTGGGGGGCAAATCAAGTAGTATATGAAATCCCATGCACCACCTGCCCCACCACATACATCAGACAAACCAACAGGCGAATAAGTGCATGCATTGAAGAACACAAGAACTCAGTCAGAAAGAGGAACCAACTTCTTCCCTGGTCGAACACCTTAAAGCCACAGGGCATAAAATTGACTTTAAAAAGACCAGAACTATCGCCCAAACTAAACACTTTTACAACAGAATAATCAGAGAAGCCATCGAGATAGAAAAACGCCCACACAGCATGAATAAACGAGATGATACCTCCTGCCTACCAGCCATTTGGAAACCCGCCCTTATTGACAAACAAGTCCCTAACATGAGGAATGACACCAGACCCACACTCACGAGGGCCACATAGGATGTCCCAACCACACATCCACATGGAAAGCAGACTCAAACCTACACTGATGATGAGGCATGACCACGGACCAGAAGCCAGACTGCAGCTGCATCATTAGCCACTTTAAACCCCTCCAATCCATACATGAAGCAGACAGACAGCCACCATGAAGATGTGGCACGACCACGAATGCGAAGCCAAACAACAGCAACGCAGCTCACCAGCTCAAATCCCCCTGCAACTCAGACTAACCTGAGCACAACCAAGCCCCACCCAAACAGAACACACCCCCAGCCAATCAGAGCACAGCCAAGCCCCCAACCAATCATAACACGCCTCCACCCAATCAGAACACAGCCAAGCTCCCACCCAATCAGTTCACACCCCCACTAGCAGTTAAAAGGAAGAAACAGCTGCGATCACACATTGCTCCTAGAAGCATGAAGCCGAAAACACCAGCCTGAAGATAACGAATGAGACTTCATCAAAACGTCACCAAGACACTTCCAATTTTATGTGGGAGAAAACCCGAATAACCAAAGACCTACATACAAACACCCAAAGTCTATATTGTGGAGGGTTGTTCCATCGGTACTGTGGATAGGAGGGGCAGATATGGTGGGAGCAGGGGGTCATATCATGGTTGGGGAGTGCACACTCACCATCTCCAGGCCCCCAGGGCTCCTCTTGTTCCCTAGGTAGTCCGGAACCTCAAGGCCCGGGTTTTCGGCTGATGTTATGCAATGCCAGGTCCATGGTAAATAAAGCCCCCCTCATTTGCAATCTTATACAGGAGGGGTGTGTGGACCTGGCGGGTGTTACAGAGACCTGGTTGGGGCAGGAGGGGGGTTTCCCCTCGCTGAACTGTGTCCACCGGGTTTCTGTGCGTACCATCTGTCAAGGGCTCAGGGTAGGGGCGGTGGGGTGGCGGTCATTATTAAAGAAGATCTAAGTCCGAGAGAGGCCACTGTTCCTCAGATAGCCGGATGTGAGTCCCTTCTTGTGAAGTGGGGTCATGGGTTTCAGATGGGCCTGCTGACTGAGTACCTGGCTCCCTGCCACGTAGCAGCGGCCCTGCCCAAGCTGCTTCATGTGATAGCCGGGATGGCGGTAGAGACCCCCAGACTTATGGTCATGGGGGATTTCAACCTGCCATCTGTCGGCGAGACGTTGGAAGTGGCTCAGGAGTTCATGGCTTCCATGTTGGCTTTGGACCTGACCCAGGTAGTTCATGGCCCAACACACATTGGGGGACACACTCTGGACTTGATTTTTGTCTCAGGACAGTGGCTGAATGATATAGGTATAGGGCTAACCTTTTTGCCATTGTGTGCCAAAAGCGGGGGGAGTGTGGGGGGGATGTGTGGGAGGTTGCGCGCGTGCATGCCAACACCCATAATTATATGAGCCCCGCCCCCACACACTCCTCCCCTGCGCTTCCGTTTTTTGCTCTCCTTAGAGCCTCTCTAGGAGCCTGGGGAGGACAAAAACGGCCTTCCTCGCCCACCCGGAGGCCCTCTGGAGGCTGGAAACTGCCCGTTTACCAACTTCTGGTGGGATCAGAAGGCCTGTTTTTTTGCTCTCCTCAGGCTCCAGAGACTCTCTAGGAACCTGCAGAGGGTGAAAATGGCCTCCCCCCCCCAGGCTCTCTGGAGGCAGGAAACAGCCTGTTTCCCTACTTCTGGTGGGCTCAGAAGGCTCGAAAATCAAGTGGAGCTGAGCTCAGGTGCCCACTGATATGGCTCCGCATGCCACCTGTGGCACGTGTGCCATAGGTTCGCCATCACGGGTATAGGGGATATAGTCATTGAACCCTTGTCATGGTCTGATCATTCTCTCCTCCAACTGGTCTTCTGTACCGCTTCCCCTCACCACAGGGAGGCGGAATCATTCAGGTGGTTCCACCCCAGGTGCCTGATGGATCCTGAGGGATTCCAGAGGGAGCTTGGGCCATTCCCTGAGGTTCTGGCTCACGATTCAACTGAGGATCTTGTGGCCGCCTGGGATAGGGCGGCCGCCGGAGCCTTGGATCGGGTCATGCCTTTGCGGCCTCTGACCCGGTGCCGATCCCGTGTGGCTCCCTGGTTTTCCGAGGAGCTTAGGGAAATGAAGCGCCGGAAAAGACGCCTAGAGAGTGCTTGGAGGGCCAGCCGATCCGAATCTGACCGAACATTAGTGAGGTCTTATATTAAGATCTACCTAGTGGCGATAAAAGCGGCAAAATTGGAGTATTTTTCCGCTCTTATCGCGTCATCAGATAATCACCCAGCCACCCTGTTTAGGGTGACCCGCTCCCTCCTCCATCAGGGAGCGAGGGAAGACCCTTTGCAGGGGAGAGCTGAGGACTTTGTTCAATATCTGTATGACAAAATCGCTCAGATTCTGGAAGGATTGGACTCTGACTGGGTAGTTTCAGATGGGGTGATGGAGGCGGGCCTTGAGAATGTCATTTGGGAGGAGTTTGACCCTGTGGCTCCTGAAGATGTGGACAGGATTCTGGGTAGATTTAGTGAGGCCACATGTTTACTGGACCCGTGTCCCTCCTGGTTGGTACTGGCCTCCTGGTAGGTTACACGAGGCTGGCTCCAGGGGATTATGAATGCTTCTTTGAGTGAGGGTAACTTCCATGCTGCCTTGAAGGAGGCGGTGGTGAGGCCCCTCCTTAAGAAGCCTTCCCTGGACCTGGCTGTATTAGATAATTATCATCCTGTCTCCAATCTGTGGCGAAGGTTGTTGAGAGTGTGGTGGCGCGACAGTTTCCCAGGTACCTGGAGGAAACAGTTTATCTAGATCTGTTCCAGTCGGGTTTCAGGCCTGGGCACAGCACAGAAACAGCATTGGTCGCATTGGTGGATGATCTCTGGAGGGCTCGGGACAGGGGTTGTTCCTCTGTCCTGGTCCTATTAGATCTCTTGGCGGCTTTTGATACCATCGACCATGGTATCATGCTGCGCCGATTGGAGGGGTTAGGGATAGGGGGCACCATCTTATGGTGGTTCTCCTCCTTCCTCTCTGACTGGTCGCAGTTCGTGTTGACGGGGGGGGGACAGAGATAGACCTCGAGGCGCCTTGTGTGTGGGGTGCCGCAAGGGTCGGTTCTCTCGCCCCTCCTATTCAATATTTATGTGAAGCCGCTGGGTGAGATCATCCATGGTTTCGGGGTGAAGTGTCATCTGTACGCTGATGATACTCAGCTATACATCTCCACCCCGAACCACCCCAACGATGCCCTTGATGTGATGTCCCAGTGCCTGGAAGCCGTGTGGCTCTGGATGGGGAGAAACAGGCTCAGGCTCAACCCAAAAAGGGGCCTGGTGGCGCAGTGGACTAATAGCCTGTTATTATCATCCAGCTGCCTGCAATTACTGCTAGTTCGAATCTCCCCAGGCTCAAGGTTGACTCAGCATTCCATCCTTTCTAAGGTAGGTAAATTGAGGACCCAGTTTGTGGGGGCAATAAGCTGACTTTGTATAAATATACAAAAGTATGAAGGCTATGGCTTAACGCATTGTAAGCCGCCCTGAGTCTCCAGAGAAGGGCAGCATATAAATCAAATTTTAAAAAAAAATAAAACCTGTCCAAGATGAGTGGCTGTGGCTTCCAGCATCCCGATATAGTCAGTTGGTACCAGCGCTGACTTTTGGGGGTGAGTTGCTGGCCCCCACAGAGAGGGCTCGCAACTTGGGCATCCTCCTGGATACATGGCTGTCCTTGAAAGAACATATGACGGCTGTGGCCAGGGGGGCCTTTCTGGATCAGGATGCCTTACGCACAGTCACTCATGCCCTCGTCACTGGTCCAACTGGTCCAGAATGCAGCCACGCGGGTGGTTATGGGGGCGACTCGGCGCTCCCATGTAACATCTCTCCTGTGCGAGCTGCACTGGCTCCCAGTGGTCTTCCGGGTGCGCTTCAAAGTACTGGTTACCACCTTTAGAGCACTCCATGGCTTAGGACCTGGGTACTTACAAGGCCATCTTTTGCCACTGGTAGCCTCCCACCGACCAGTACGCTCCCACTGAGGGGGCCTCCTCAGGGTGCTGTCGGCCAGACAATGCCGGCTGGTGGACCCCAGGCGGAGAGCATTCTCTGTGGGAGCACCTACCCTCTGGAACGAGTTGGCCCCAGAGATACGGTGGATCCCTGACCTTCGCGCTTTCCGAACTGCCCTAAAGACGTTTTTGTTTCAGCAAGCTGGGATGACCTGACCTGCTCTTTTAAAAAAACTGTTTTAACTCAATTACTAAAATTACGGGTTTTAATATAGGGCTTTTAACTATGGGCCAAATTGATTTAATTGGATTTTAATACTGTTTTAAATTTTGTAAATTTCTGTATTTTATTTGCTGGCTGTCCACTGCCCCGAGTCCTTCGGGAGAGGGGCAGTATATAAATATAATAAACATAACATAACCCTTGAAAACATCAGAAAACATATATATATATATATATATATATATATATATATATGTATGTATGTATGTATGTATGTATGTATGTATGTATATGAAAGAGGAGGACAAGGGATCTTATGAAAGAAAATGATTCATAAAAGATATTTTTTGTCAATTTATATGACATTTCTCAAAGACTGTTTCACAATGTTCATCATCTAGATGTTGCCCTTAGCAACATACATGGAACCAAAAAGGAAATACCTGCCATGGTTGAATGTTTTCAACTTCCACCTTGTTTTTTCTCTCCATCCTTGTCCTCTGGGATCGGGGTGAATTAACCACATTTAAGGCATGTGCCACAATCTGGATGGCATTGTAAATTAAGGAGTTATCTAGAGAAAAGATCCTGTCAATCTTCTGCTGAGGTAGAGTCTCCAAGTTCTCTTTCTCTGTACATCTTGTCCAGCCTTTCACAGACAAGGCAGGCTTCCCATATGAGCAATGAAATTTCTTAGTCATAAATGCTTCGATAAAAAGATAGAAATCCATGAAATCGTCAAATTTGGTCCTTTGGCTGGTCTGGATAAGAAAAGAAAAAATGATATGGGTGTATCTGAAAGAGAGAATATTATATGATAATTCAATGGTGAGATCCCACAAAGCGGTTGTGATCCAAACTTTCCCTTCAATAGGCTTTCGCAAGGAATTTAATATGTCTTCTAGGAAAAAGGCTCCCTCGACGAACGTAAACTCTGAGTAATAAACAAATACATTGATTTGGGCCCACAGGTTGAAAACAGAAATCTGATACTTCAAGTTCTCATCTTCTAATAATACGATTTGTGAAAAAACAACACAGATGCCATTCTGAGCCAGCACAGGAACGAAGGTCCTAAGGAAATGTTCTCCATTATCAGTGTCTGCAGCAAAGACGCCAATGAATGTCCATCGAAAATACAGCAGCAGTTTAACAATCCCCAGGTTTTGAGCACCTTCTTTGGGGACGGTCCGGTAGAAAAATGGTAACTGAGTTTTATCACTCAGGATCGGTGAAATATAAGTGTAGCTGATCTGGAGGGGGGAAAAAAAGGAGATTTATGTTTTATTTGGGGTTTTTACTATCCTGCTCTATGGAGTAGAGAGTTGGTCTCTGACAGAAAACCACTTGAAGAAATGAGAAGCATTTGAAATGTGGATTTACCATCTATTCCACGCCGTATAATATTTTGAGTCTACCTTATTTTTTAACTCAAATGTTAATTTATCCATATATGGTACAATTGGATAACTCAAAGACATGAGAATAAATGTAAAATTCTGTATGACAATAAAATTAACAAATAGGCACCCTTAACAAGTTAACGGATGTGTGACTAAAGTCACTTTCTTCTTCTTTTGTTGTTGTTGTTGTTTTAGTTTTAGTAAGTAATGCTGTTTGTATTAACACAAATGTATTTTATGTGTACATGATATGGTATTTTTTCTTTTTATATTTCATAAAGTTTGTTTTTAAAATAAAAAAAGAAAGAAATGTGGATTTACAGATGGCTGTTTTGTATAAACTTGGTTAACAATAATCACAAATGAGGAGGTGATAAGCCGCCTGGGAAAGCCAAGGGAAATCAACAAAGCCATTAAACAGCGAAAGTTAGAATATTTTGCACATGTGATGTGACACCCAGAAAAATATGGCATCCTTCACTTAATCCTCCAGGGAAAGATTGAAGGCAAATGAGGTCCAGGCAGAAGAAGAACAAAACTCAGCAGCACTTCTTCATGTGGCTGTTGACAAAAATAGGATTGCCAACATGATCACCAACGTCCGATGACAGATATGGCAGAAGAAGAAAAGATAATGTCAGAGCTGACTGAGCACAGTGGCACAGTACTGGAAGAAGGAAGATCCACCTACCATTGAGGAATGGACATTAAAAGTTGTGCATCTGGCTGAGATGGCAAAAATTTCATCATATCTTAAAGATCATTCAAATGAAAGATACATATCAGAATGGAGAAGATGGATTGACTATATGCAAAAAAAGTATCCGAACAAGAAGATTCATATAGCTTATGAATGAAATATTTTTAAGTAGTTTATGTTTATAGTTCTTGAGTTATAAGGAGTTAAAGACTTAGGGAGAATATGAATGCAATAATTTGTTAGCATATTTTAGCTTTATGTTTGTGAATGCTATACCCTGTGCTTGTTCTGGGAAGTCTAGGGAGGGGGTGGGGGGGAAGGGGGGAGGGGGAAAGGGTGTGGGGGAAAATGTTTGTATTTCTTATAAAACTTTTCATTAAAAAAAAAAAAGATAATGTCAGAGCTTAGGTAGTGGCTGGAAGATTCCAGCCTACCTTGGTGGATTTAATAGGGGATCAGAAATGCAGAAAACGTAACTGTCAACAATGGATGTTAAGAAGAAATCCAGATCTCATTTTCTGAAAAGCTGATGCTTCCTAAGAACCTGCATAATGCAAGATCTGAGCACGTTGATATTTCAATGTGAACAGCGCTTCTTCTTTTGAACTCCTTTGTCAAGAGTAACTTTGCTTTACCTACTGACTCTTAGATCATTTCTCTTAATGGACTGATTGAAAGTATAAGTAACTTGTCAGGATATATTGGCTTTGGAAAACTAAGTGTTACATTTATAAGTGTGATTTAAGTTTAAGTGGACTAACTGATTTGTTTAGAGTATTAATTCATTCTAAAGTACCAATTAGATAATTAACTGATCTAACATTATTCTAATACTAAACAGATTAATTGATTACTACATTAAATTGACTAATTACTATTAACTACTTCAGAATATTGAAGGGGGGATAGGGAGCAACGTAGATAAGTGACTAAATACCAAAGTAACTCATTAATAGACTAGAATATCTATTACCTATTGGGACAGGGTAGAGTAATAATTAATACCCTTGGGTTCATCTTAGTTATATGCTACTTTGGAGGAGGCTCCTCTGCTTAACAGAAATGTCTAGCTCTTCAATTAAGACCAGAAAGAAGCTCCCAATATCAACAGCAGCTATGGCACCAATCATGACTCCTCCTACTCCGCATAAATCTATGGAGGAAGTAGCTGTGGCCGAGAAGACCTCTACGCTCCAAGGAATTCAGAATTTACTATATGCCATACAGGAAACTATGACAAAAAACCAGGAGGCCACAGCAAAGGACTTGGCTGAATTGAAACAGGAGATGGGAAGTGAAACAAATCTCTGAGAGATTGAATGAAGTGTGTGTGACAATGGAAAAGCATGAGGGCCAGATCCAGGAGGTAGCTACAAAGGTGGAGAAGGTGGAGGCGGTGATAGAGAGCCGTGAGTTGCGACAGCTATTGGTCAATAAGCAGCTTGAAGATGGTATAGTTTTGCTTGAGATGGAGAAGTCTGCCCACATTCTGAGATTTCAAAATATTAGGGAGGAGCCAGAAGAAAACTTGGAAGATAAGATGGTTGAGATGGTCGCAGGGATGCTGCAGAAAGACACGCAAATGGTACACAATGGCATTGACGAATGTTTCCGGATTTTTACATCATTTACCAGGAGACAGAATCTCCCGAGGGAAGTTCATGTAAAATTTAGTAAGAGATCATTACGAGAGGACATATATCAGAGATCGAAGGACCAGGTGATAAAATATGCTGGCCAACAGGTCACTGTTTTGAGACAGCTGTTGAAGAAGGTGCGAGATCGAAGACGAAACTACCAAGCGTTGACAACACAACTAAGGAAATATGATGTGAGATATAAATGGCTACTTCCAGATGGGCTGATGGTGACATGGCAGGGGAAGAGAGTATGTCTTGAAACCCCGCAAGAAGCTGATGAATTTCTTGAAAGTGAATTTGCAACTTGGGAAAGGGAAGGAGGAAGGGAAAGTGAATATGTGGCAGATAGTAAGGGTCAGGAAGGAGGGCAGGAGGAGAAAGGAGCAGCAGGAGTAAGAGAAGAAGAAGAGGAGATTAACCAACGGTAACTAGACAGACAACTAGAGCAAAGAACGCAGATAAGTAAAGATGGGGGAGGAAATATGTTTGTTTTCACTAAATATAAATGGTTTGAATGCACAGGTGAAGAGAGGGTGGATTTTTAAGAATTTAATAAAACTAAAAACGGATGTCATATGCCTCCAGGAAGTGCATATTAAAAAGCAATGTGAATGTGTTTTGCAATGTCCTGAACTTGGTAAGCTGTATGCTACATTACCTGACGAGAAGCAAAGAGGTGTGGCCTTCTATGTTAGGAATTGCCTGGAATCTAAATTAATCTATATGGATGACGAGGGCAGAATTCTAATGCTGGAGATATGTATAGGCCAGCTACGGTCCTCTTGGTGGGAATATATACCCCAAATAATGGACAGTCTGATTTCTATCAAAAGGTGTATCAAAAACTTATTGAGTTGCAATATGATCATATAGCCATAATGGGCTATTTTAATGCAGTAATTGACAGGGATTTGGATACTTACTTGGAAATACTCAAAAGAGAGAAAATAGGAGAATACTTCCAAAAGTATGTGCAGATATGAAGGATGAATTAGGTCTTATGGATCTATGGCGAACGTTCCACCCTCAGACAAATCAATATACCTTCTTCTCTCCCAGGCATAATATCTTGGTCGAGGATGGATATGATGTGGGCAAATACAGATTTAAAGACCAGAACTGTAGCGATAGAGATAGAACCTAATACCTGGGCAGACCATAGTCCATTATTGGTTAGGTGGAAAAGGGATATAATTAAAAGAATTAAAAGGTGGATGTTGAGAGCAAGCATTTTAACAGAGATGGAATTTCAACAAATGGTAAAGAGAGAAATGGAAGCCTTCTTTAGGGTCAACGACAATAAACCTCGAAACAGATTTTGTGGGATACAGCGAAAGCCTATATGAGAGGGTTAGCGATTAAATACACTGCGAGGAAGAAAAGACAGAAATTTAAGGAGAGGGAAATATGGACAATGAAACTGCGGAATGCAGGGAGGAATTTACAGACTAACCCACTAGATGCTAAAGCTAAGGAAGCAGTAGACACAAGTAAACATCAACTCATATTACTAGATAAGGAGGAAATAGCACATAATATTAGAATAGCCAGACAGCATCACTTTGAACATGACAATAGGGCCGGCCGGTGGCTTACTTATAAACTAAAGAAGGAAAGGGAAAGTAGGCGGATAGATCAATTACAGGACAGGACGGTAGTCATATGGGTAGATAATGAACGGAAAAAAGGGATCGCACAGGAATTCTTTTCACAACTGTATGCTAGTGAGCAAGTGCCAGATGAGAAAATTAAGGTATATTTGGAACAGTTGGATCTTCCCAAATTCCCAGAATCAGTGAAGGAGTTGTTGAATAAGGAGATTACGGAAGGAGAGATAGAGATTGCGATCAAGAGGCAGAAGACCGGTAAAACCCCTGGCACTGATGGCTTGCCTGCAGAGATCTATGAAACCTTTCCAGATTTGTATATTATATATATGAAGGAAATTTTTAATATGGTGTTGATGGAGTCTAAGGCCCCCAAATCATGGCTAGAGGCCTATATCTCTCTAATACCTAAGGAAGGAGTGGACCAAACACTTATACATAACTATAGACCTATCTCACTTTTAAACGCAGACTATAAAATTTTTGCAGCTGTAATGGCAGCTAGATCTAAAAAATACCTTAGTGAATTTATCCACATAGGTCAAAATGGTTTCCTACCAGCTAGACAGTTGAAAAATAATGTACGGATTATAATGGATGCCCTGGAATATTACGAGGCCCGCCCTGAGAAGAAGGCGGCGTTCCTCTTTTGGGACGCCCAGAAAGCCTTCGATAGGGTCAACTGGAATTATCTAATATTACAACTGAAACAGATGGAGGCTGCCGATTATTTCATTAATGCAATCCAGGAAATTTTTAATCAACAGAAGGCCAAGATTTTGGTTAATGGAGAAGAGTCGGAGGAGGTGACAATAGCAAAGGGAACAACACAAGACTGCCCACTCTCCCCATTACTGTTTATATTCACGCTGGAACCTCTGCTTAGGATAATAAGACAAGAGGTGAGCATAAGAGGAGTAAGGGTCCGAGAACAAGAATATAAGGTCCAGGCGTACGTGGACAACCTGGTCTTTGTCCTAGAAGATCCACTAATCTCTGGAGGGCGATTTATTGATATAATACAGAAATTTGGTGAAGTAGCTGGATTATAAATAAATAGGACAAAAACAAATATTATAGCAAAGAATATGACAGAAAGACAAAAATTAGAACTACAAAATACTTTGGGCCTACAGGTAGTTTGTAAAGTCAAATATTTAGGGATTTGGCTGTCTGATAGATGTTCATCAATAAAGGTGGATAACCATTTAAAATTAATTGAACAACTAGACAAAGATTTGGAGAAATGGGGGAAGATACAACTGTCACTAATGGGATGGATAGCCTTAATTAAGACCTACGCAATGCCCAGAATGGTATTTGTCTTTCAAACAACCCGTTAGGTTGGATAAAATCTTCTTTACGAATCTGGACAGGGCCACAAATAGATTTATTTGGCAGGGCAAGAAGCCTCAAATTAGGTTGAAGGTGATGCAGAAACCGAAAGAACAAGGTGGGTTAGGGGTCCCAAATATGAAGTATTATTAAAATTCGGCAGTTTTGGTTTGGATCTGTGAATGGATTACACTACAAAGGAGATGTCTGCTAACAATCGAAGGTCACGATCTCCAACAGGGGTGGGAGAGAGACAAACCTCCAGCATACTTTATAAAACACCACGTGTGAGGAGTCCTGATTGAGAGCTGGATGGAAATTAGGAAAACATATTCTAAGAACATACCACTCTGGGTTTTGCCTATGGAAGCTGTGACTTACCCGATTCTGTATAACCCAGAGAAAAAATTGACCTACAAAGAAATATTAGATACGACTGGGAAGCTAAAAACAAAAGTGGCACTTCAGGAACAAAGGGTGAACCTAGACTGGTGGACATACACATAAATTAGTGGTAAATAGTACACACAAATTAGTAGTAAATACACGAGAGACAGACAGAGAATGGGGATTAGCCAAGATATCAATATTTGTTCTTGTCTCTCTGTGAGACTGAAAGATGACGTAAAGATTAATTCTTCATCTTAATCTATGCATAATTAACATTTCTAAGGAGAAAATCTCCTTGAACTGCTCTGGCATAAACTTGCAGCCATTCACTGGCTCTATACCTGTGGCATTTTGTAGATGCCCAATATGGCAGCCATAAGGATGGATATATCAGAGTTGGTCTCTTCCAGGAGAACCAGCATGTTTCTCTTCCTTCCGCAGCTGTAGTTGGGAACATTGGCCTCTCCAATCGAAAGCAAATCCAATAGACCATCCAATGTCAACATTTTGTCTCGAAAGTTGTCATGGAGGTTATAACCCAGGGTGAGGTTGGGCAAGAGAAGAGGATCTTTGTTGATTTCCTGAATGGCAAAAAGGAAGGACAGAATTTTCCAGTACAACACACTTGCTTTCCTGAAAAGATACATGGATTTTGCCATGATGTTACATTCAGTGAAATCACCAACCTAGAACTAAGGAGAAATTTCCTGACAGTGAAAGCAATTAACTGGTGGAAGGGCTTCCTTCCCGAAGTTGTGGATGCTCCATCACTGGAGGTTTTTAAGAAGAGATTGGACAGCCATTTGTCCGGAATGGTACAGGGTCTCCTACTTGTGCAGTTGATTAGACTAGAAACTACAACTCTACAATAGCATTGTGGTCTCCTGGCTACTGTAGCAACACCAGATGCTAATAATAATATTAGATTTACGTGCCGCCGATCTTGTCCAAAGGAGACTCCGATAGCTATCTTCTAGGAAAGACTCAGAAAAGAAATCAGCCTTTTCTCTGAATTGGGACTGACCAAATAGAGCCTCCTGTCCTTTTCCTTGATGGCCATGCTGAGACCATAACCATGACCCCCCAAGCTAATCAGCTTGAAAGATGAAAGCAAGTTGTCCATGTGGCCTGATTTTTCTTTTAAATTGCCTTTTCAATTTGTTTATAAATTGGATTGTTTTAAATCTGTTTGGGACAAAGTATTTAATGTATTTTAAATGGTTTTAACATTTGTATTTCGTGTATTTTATCTTTTGGCTGTTCACCGCCCTGAAACCTTCGGGAGTACGGTGGTATATAAATTTAATAAAATAAATAAATAAAAATAAATGTAGAGATCAGTTGGACAAGGGTTCTGAGCATTAAAGCTGGCTTTTGTTTCATCTGCTGAATGTGTTCCACTTCGTGCCATTTGTATACAGATGTGGCTGTTGATCTAAGTAACTAACTAACCTCACTCTGTCAAGGACCTAGGAGTACACATCTCAAATGATCTATGCCCTAGAGGTCACTGTAACAGCATTCAAAACCTTTGCATGACCAATTCTCGAATACAACTCGTCTGCCTGGAATCCACACTGTATATCGGATATTAATAAAATTGAGCAAGTCCAGAGGTATTTCATGAGAAGAGTCCTCCACTCCTCTGCTCACAACAGAATACCTTATGCCACCCGGCTTGAAATTTTGGGCTTGGAAAATCTAGAACTACGTCGACTATGGTCTGACCTAAGCGTAGTAAACAAAATTGTCTGCTACAAAGTCCTACCTATCAATGACTACTTCAGTTTCAACCACAATAATACACGGGCAAACAATAGATACAAACTTAAGGTAAACCGCTCCAAACTCAATTGCAGAAAATACAACTTCAGCAACAGAGTGGTCAATGCTTGGAATGCACTACCTGACTCTGTGGTTACTTCCACAAACCCCCAAACCTTTAACCTTAAATTGTCTACCGTGGACCTCACTCCATTCCTAAGAGGTCACTCCATTCCTAAGAGGTGCACCAGTGTGCCTACCATCCCTGTCCTACCATCCCCATTTATTCATACTCATCAACTGTGTTGATGTCTATACTTATACCTCTTTTCCCGTACATGTTTGACAAACTAAATAAAATAAAAAAAAAATTAAACCTCACTGCTTTCCTCTTTCCCCATTTTTCCTCAAAGGCAATGTAATATAATATCAATCAACATCATGAGACTTACTGATGAACCATTTTAGAAGGACTCAAACTGAAATTCTGCAGCTCAGGATCTTGAATATTTGTTGCAGAGAAGAGCCCACCGATGAGATGATCTCCTGGCCTGTAATGATTGAGTGGGTCTCTTGAATTCCTTCCCAAAGTCAAGAAGCACTTAGTGTTGAGCATCCCACAGGCTGCCTGGGGCAACAAAAGCTCCATCAGAAACAGAAGAAGTGGATTCATTTCTGGGTTAGCCGAAGGAATCCCCTGCCTTGCACCTGATCTCAGAATCAGGAGAGCAGAAGCCTTTGGAGACGTTGAAAGCAGATTGCTGCAAGATTGACTTTTCTAATATAATATGAAGTCTAGAGAGAACTTCCCCAATGATGGAACCTGGACCAATGCAGAAGCAGAGCTCCTGGTGTCCATGAAGCTCAGTCCAGCTTTCCAGGGTGACAAGACAACTTATACACTAACTTTCCTGATGCTGAATGTGTTGCTGCTGAGTCTGTTGACCTCTTTCAGACAATCTCCAGAGGGAAAAAGAATCCCTTGACATTTAGCAAGAAGGCAAGAAAGAAATTACTATCATTCTAATAATTAGCTGGGGAAGTAGGAGTTTTGCAAAGTCCTCCCTGCAGGCTGAACTGGGATCCAACTGAAAAAGTCCCAATGTAACTCAATGTAGTGGATTCCCAGAAAGCATCCACAACCAAATTGTTCTGTGGGCATTTGGGACACATATCATTCTGCTGGGTTGATTTCCAATTGTTTTTCTTTTATGCTATTATATGTGACTGGTTTATTTTATAAAGTTGTGCTTTTGACGTGATGAAGTTACTGTTTTCTTACTGTGGACTTTTGAACATTATGATGCTGATGTGGCCTTAGACTTACTGTGCATTCCTTATTATTCAGAATGTTATGTTTTAGGGTGGATACTTTATTTTTTTATTGTGAGCTGCTGTGCATCTGTCTGGAATTGAATGCATACAAATCAAATAGATGTCCAGATGTCCATCCATCCATCCATCCATCCATCCATCCATCCATCCATTCATTCATGTAACATGTCCCTTTTCTACCTGGAAGAGTCAAAGAAAAGAGTCAAAGAGTTTCTAAGAAATTTCTCCCATGCTATATAACCTCAAACAGAGATGCTCAATATGAGACATATCTGGTTCTTTCATACTGATCCAACAGGTAGAAACTGTTTTGGAGGCTTTCAGAGGCAGGAAAAAAAGTTTTTTCTGAAACATGGTTTACAGAGTCACCATCTTGCTCCAAATAATCCTTTTACCGACCTCAGAAGGATGCAAGGTTAAATCATCCTTGAGCCAGTCAGGATCGAACTCCTGCTGAATGAGCAGTGAGTTAGCCTGCAATACTGCTGTCATGGTTGACTCGCTACGCAGTCTTGCTTTTTTGTAGTTAGTTGTGAAGTCGTGTCTGACCCATCGTGACCCCATGGACAGGAAGACCTCCAGGTCAGAAAGACCTCCAGGTCTTCCTGTCCTCTACCATCCTCTGGAGTCCATTTAAGCTCCCTCCTACTGCTTCAGTGACTCCATCTAGCCACCTCATTCTCTGTCATCCCCTTCTTCTTTGGCCCTCAATCATTCCCAGCATTAGGCTCTTCTCCAGTGAGTTCTTCCTTCTCATTAGGTGGCCAAAGTATTTGAGTTTCATCTTCAGGATCTGGCCTTGCTTGCAACCAGACAACTATAACAGGAGGGGGAAGGGAAGTCCTTGGAATCTAAGGGAGGCTTGGGAAGGAAATTTGGAATGCAAGTTTGTCAACTGGAAGTCTGAGTCAGATCCAATATCTCAAGCTCAAAATGGCAACCCATTTTGCCAAAGCTACTGCCTTGTCTTACCGCTTCCACGCTTCACCTGCTTTACTAAGTGGAGTTCCCTCTGACAATCAGCTGTGCTTTTCCAGCAGTTTATCAGCCCCAGTGCCCACTCACAACCAGCGAACTAATGTGTGCTAAAGCCGACCAGGCTAAGGACGCTAGCCAGATGAATACCTGGTAGGCAAAGGTAGAATTTTTTTTTCCTATTTTCCTTCCCAAAAACTAAGATGCCTCTTATACTCTGGAGCATCTTATACTCCAAAAATTATGGTACAGTCTTGGTAAAAAAATGTCCCAGGAGTTTCTTTTGCTGTCTAACCCAATGGGACAATTGACAACTGCATTGTAACTGACTGACTGACTGACTGACTGACTGACTGACTGACTGACTGACTGAAGCTGATGTAGATGGGATTTTCAATTGCCTTTTTGTTTTATAACTACATGAAATTAGTGTAGATATAGAGTTAAAGGCAGGGCAAGCATATCATTGACTGGAATCTTGGATTCTGGGAATCCTGAATTAGGTCTATTTTATTACTTTATGGCTGAAGGCTGTACAATTTAAAGCTTTGTTTTTACTTTGTATCTTGTTGCAAAAATGTATGTAAAACTTGTTGGTTTGAGAGCTGTTGTGCTTGAGGCGTAAAATATTCCTGAGCATCTTTTTTTAGTCCGAAGTAAATATTTTATTTTTATCTCCATCCTCAGGGTGTTTTATTGGGCCTTGCATACCAGCCCTGAATCCAGAGATTTGGAATGTTTCCAAAAATTTCCTTTCTTGTGCAATAGATTCTCTTTTCCAATTTCATTTTGGAAAAAAAAAATGTGTAGGTATCTTCAGTGCTTAGCCATCCTTTCCCCTTTCAATCAAATATTTCCTATCCTGCCAATCAGGGTTTCTTGGTCAATTCAGCTTTGCTTACATAATTTCTCCTGTCACCTTTCTCTTTGCAAGCAGGAACATCATACCACCATCTCCCACACAATCCTGGCCTCTTAGTTCCATTGTGGGATCTGTTAGTCTCAACTCTCCGCTGATAAGGCTCCCCCCTGCCTCAATCCACTATGGAGGAATGGCTGGTGAATTTGGTAGAATAGCTGAAATGGATAAATTAACTTATTTGATTAGAGAAAGGAAATGATCTACAGTAATTGATAATCAGAAGCCTCTTATACATTTCTTCATAAAAAAAAAAAAAACGCCAATAGAGAATATTTGTTGTTCAGGATTGAAATGAGGGATCCTTGGTTCCCTCTGAGCTTTCTTGCTTTCTTGCAGATGTTTCATGACCCAAACTAAAAACATCATCATTGTTAGTCACTCATGATAGTTATCAGCCCTGATGATGTTTCCCTGCCCCCGAATGCCATCACTCTACTTAACAACTAATTCCCACAACACTGTCAAATAATGTATTAATATTATTATTCTCTTCCTTACTAGTATCTATCTCTTCCCACTTATTATTATAACCATGTTGCTTGTATCTTTCAATTTATATTGTTTTTATTTGTTTCCTAGTACAATTTGATAGCTTATTAGTAACCTTAACTATCACTAAGCCGGATCTTTTTATTCTTGAAAAATGTATTTTATTCTCCTTATGTACACTGAGAGCCTATGCACCCAAGACAAATTTCTTGAGTGACCAATCTCACTTGGCCAATAAAGAATTCTATTTTATCTTACCTAGTTTGGGACATGAACCATCTGCAAGAAAACGAGCACGCATAGGGAGCACCAAGGACCCCACAAATAAAAAGAAATGAACTTCTGATCTATAATTTTGATTGTTAGACAGGATAGATTATAAGGAAAAAATACTTTCTTCTACCTGTTTGGTAGATCTTAATAATTATAAATATTTTATTAGTGAATTAATGTCCCTTGGATTAAAAAAAAAAGGTTATGACCATTTATGTTGCAGCTTTATTTTCCCCAATTGTTTGGCCTTATTTCTCTGAATCTGAGAGATTAAAAACACTTTTTCCTTTTGTAAAAGTAAGCTGTTCATCCCAGAGGTGGGTTTCAGCAGGTTCTGACCGGTTCTGGAGAACCAATAGGGGAAATTTTGAGTAGTTTGGAGAACCAGTAAATACCACCTCTGACTGGCCCCACCCCCATCTATTCTCTGCCTCCTGAGTCCCAGTTGATCGGGAGGAAATGGGGATTTTGCAGTAACCCTCCCCTGGAGTGGGGAGGGAATGGAGATTTTACACTATCCATCCCCTGCCGTGCCCACCAAACCACACCCACAGAACCGGTAATCAAAAATTTTGAATCCCACCACTGGTTCAGCCCTACCCAAAAATACAAATCGCAGGCACAGTGAAAAGCATTTATGGAATGGGGGAAGTCCAAGTCCTTTAATAGGGTACAGAAACAAATGATACAAACATTTGGTACATGTGATACATCAGAAAAAAACCAATGAAAGAACGAAAGACATTTATTACATTTAACAAGTGAACAATAGAAAACATTGATTAGAGATTGCTTTCCACATGTGGTAAATTATTAGTATCTTACTTAAAACTTGCAAGTGTATTCAATTACTTTCAGAATACACTGACTAAGATTCAGTTTTGAAAAGGCTGTTTTTCCCCATGAAAAAACAGAAGAAAAACATGTTTTCCTAAAATCTGAAAGGAGGTCAACACTGCCAGACTAAAATTCTAATAACATCCTCACTTAAAGGCTAATAATGAAGCCCAAAATGCTAAATAATACTAGAAGACACAGAAACATAAAAACATGGAAATTAGGCTTAAGCAGGAGATCACTTCAAAAAGCAGCCTGTTAGTGTTTTCTCCTGAAAAGTATCCAATGGGCGAGAATTATATTGGGTGGGAATTATATCCCCAGAACATCCATCAGCATCACTATTTTACTTCACTTTTGAACATCAGATGTTCCTTTGTATTCAGATCTGGCCTCAGCAAAATGATGTAACACTTAGGGATGAAGATGCAACCCAGCAGCCCAGCACTGGAAGCCAAGATGGAGAAGACCTGCACAGCAACCATGAATTTCCCTTTGGTGCTGAGATAGGTAGGCACAAAGGAGATCCAGACACTGCAAAAGACCAGCATGCTGAAGGTGATCAGCTTGGCTTCGTTGAAGGACCCAGGTAGATTCCTGGCCAGGAAGGCCACTATGAAGCAAATGGCAGCCTGAAAACCCATGTAACCAAGGGCAACATAAAACATAGTGACCGAGCCTTCATTGCACTGCAGAACAATCTCTCTAGGCTGGGAATACATGTCAGAATCAGGGAATGAAGGAAAGACTCCTAACCAGGTGAAACAAATGACAACCTGGACACTGGAACAAGAAATGATGATGGTGTTGGTCAGACTCCTGCCCAGCCACCCTCTCACTCTGTTTCCTGGCTTTGTGGCCAGGAAGGCCAGCACCACCATGATTGTTTTGGCCAAGACGGTAGACACGGCAATTGAGAAGATGATGCTGAAAATTGTTTGTCGGAGAAGGCAGGTGGTTCTCCTTGGCCGACCAATGAAGAGAAAGGAAGTCAAGAAGCAAAGAAAAAGGGAGACCAGGAGGATATAGGAGAGGTCCCGGTTGTTGGCTTTGACAATTGGAGTTTCTTGGAATTTAATGAAGATTCCCAAGACTAAAACTGTGGTTAAGGTCAGGAATAGGGCAAAGAAAGTAAGAATAATTCCCAAATATTCTTGATGGGACAAAAAAGTGACAGTTTTGAGGATACATTGATCTCGATGCTTGTTCTGATACTGATTGTCTGGACATCTGGTGCAGTGGTCTGCATCTATAGAGGAAAAATGTAATTGTTGTGACCCCGACTCCCGAGCCTGTCCTAACAGAGGAAGAGGACTCAGAAGGTGATGGGGAGGAACTGATAAGGCCTCCCTCTCCAGGACCCTCCTCTCTGGCAATGCCTCAGGTTCCATCCGAAGGCCAAGAGGAACAGCCTGGGATATGCCAGGAGGAAAGCATATCGGAACAACAACAGATAGGGAGCGAGGATGATGAATCCTGGCTTGATCCCAGGCAGCGTCGGAAGAAGAAGTGTGCGCAGCAACGAAAGAGGCGTGGGAGGGCCAGAGATTGAGCTGAGTCACTGAGCCACATCCCACAAGGAATAAAAGGGGGTGTGATTGCTCTTCAGGCTTTGTGACGGTCAAAGTTAAAAACCTAAGATTCACATCATGTTATCTGAAATCTGGATTGGACCCTGGTCAATTCTTGCTTTGTGGATTACTTTCTGCTACTGAATTGGACTGAGGAGAAACTCTGTCTCTTGCTGACTATGAGTGAAAACTGACTTGGCAGGCATTTCGCAGTTTACTGCCAAAACTCTTACCTGCAAGGGTTTCTAGTCAGATTGCTTAATAAAATCTTGGTAGGCATGTCTGGTTGTGTGTTTGCCTGTGTGGGGAACAGGGACAGAATGTTAATATTTACCATGAATTTATAGGATGGGAGTTAGATTTTGAAATTAGGAAGCCCACATCTGAATTTGTGTGTGTATTCATCTGCAGGGAATGGGAGGCAGAGAGAAAAAATTAGGAGTATGTGTATACCTGTGCTTCTTTGCATTAGTATGTGTCTCAAATTGATAAAGTGTAACTAAATTTGGGGCAGAATTTGAGAGGAGACAATTCTAGGAAGCAAAAGGGGAGAAGGGACAACCATCTACATCAGGGGTGTCAAACTTAATTTCATTGAGGGTCGCATCAGGGCTATGGTTGACCTTGGGGGTGTGGTCAGGCATGGCTGGGTGGGTGTGGCCAACTGGGTGGGTGTGGCCAGCTTGACACCACTCCCCAAACTGCTAGCATGTTTCCTCTTTGCATTGGGTAGACCAGGCTGAAGCCACGCTGGCCCAATCTTTCCTCTTTCCATTGGGTATACCGGGCCGAAGCCACGCTGGCCTGATCTTACCTCTTCACACTGGGTAGACTGGGCTGAAGCCATGCTAGCCTGAGATTTCTTCTTCTCATTGGGTAGACCAGGACGGCCCCATGGGCTGGATCCTGCCACATCGTAGCCCGGATGCGGCCCATGGGCCTTGAGTTTGACACCCCTGATCTACATCATGTAGGAAGGTTTCTAATGGACTAGGACTAGCCAATTTGACAAGGTTGGAATATTCTGGTTTTCCAAAATAGAGTTGGCTTTGTCCCATTACCCATTAATTGGAAGATAAAATCGAAATTCAATAATAATATTGTTCAACTATTTTTGCTTTCATTTTGTCCCACCAAATCCCAAAGTTTAATGATTAAAAAGGGGCAGATAAAGTTGTCTGGTTTGACCTTTCTCTCTAATTGCCATCATGAGGAGAGGTTCCTCTCTGGTAGCAATGTTTTCCCCCAAATAGCTACTCCACAGGAAACACAGATCATGCCTGCCTACTCCTTGGATACTTTGGAGGAAATTGGTTAGGCAGAAATGTGTCTATCCTGAGTCCACCCTGGAATGGAAGAGATGGCAAGATTACTGACTAGGTCCTGTGTGAGTTGGCTGTCAGGCCTGGAAACCATCTTTTTCATTGCATCTTCAGGGCTGCCAAATTTATTACTGTGGGAAACTGTGATGGGGGGATTGTATGGAGCATGGGTGATATATACCGGTAGTCATAATAACATTCCTTTCTCAGAAAGTCAAGGACATCTTGCCCTGCACCTGGAGGGTTAAAACCGGGAGGCATCTCCAGTCAGCATGGTGTTTGGATTGGGCCATATGATGGACTTGTGGGTGTTTGGCAGGGACTTGAACTTTCCTTTTGGTGAGGAAAACCTGGAAGCTTTCAGATGTGGGTTTTCCCAGATATGCCAATATGACATCTTCAATAAAATGTAACTTTGAGGAAAGTCAAGCCTCGGAGTTTTCTTTCATTGGGGGTTTTACTTGGAACCCTGACATTGGAGATTAATTTATCTCAATGGAGAGCTTCATACTGTAGAAGCAACATCATTCTGTTTGTCATGGTGAAACAATGGGCTGCTTCATATCACTTCAACTGATCCTTCACCAAGTCACATATGCTTCTTGATAGCTGCTTGGCTTCTTCTACACTTAACTTCTTATTCCAATGAATTCTCCCAACCCATATTATTGTTATATCTTTGGTGAAATTAATTCTGATAGTTAAATTTATACTCCTTCCCAGTCCAACACCCAATTAGAAATTTCTTCTTAGAAAAGATCTGCAGGAACCTTTGCTCCTATCCCAAGAACTGTTCAGATTCCCATTCACCCACCTTCTTGGGTGGAAATGCTCCCTTCTGCACAAGGGACACAGTTGTAGCAACAGATTGGTTTTCCTTCCTGGACCACCTTGAAATAGCCAGGTTGACAAGGCTCCACACACTGGGAGTGAGGCAAGGGCTGAAAGTGAACAGAATTTGCATTCAGAAGTATCTGCAAAACCTATTAGTTATGAAATGAATTACAGTGTTGGAATGGGGTTGTCAGGTCCCATAGCTTATCTCGTCTCCAGAGAAGAGCAACAGCGTTGCCTTGGAGACCGGCGTTTATCACCTCCTCAGCCTAAGTATCTCATAATATCTTTATACTTCAAGATTGGCTTGGTGATGTGTTGGGCTTTGGGAGGGGCTCTGTCTGCACTTTACTGTTTTGAGCGGGAAACTTAATTCCTGCCTAGATCTTTTGCTATCACAATCTTCCAATAAATGTTTCCTTTTGATATGGCTTTTGTTTCATGAGTACTGCTTTCTTGAGAGGACTGGAGAGGCAGGACCTTACAGGGACCAACAAAAGAGGCATGTGCAAAATGGACTAGAAGTGGACCATTCTGTTTCTCCTCTGGACCATGTAGTGGTGGCCTCTCCAGAGAATTTTCTAGAAAGTTACCGTTGAAACTGGAAGCATGATAGTCAGACATGCTTCAATTTTGGAGGACTGTTTCTGGAAGGCTGTCAGAGAAACCTTTGGAAAAATACATCATATGGAGGAGAAATTACAATTCTGAAATTCTTCAATATGATGGGTTTTGCACTTTTCTTCTACCAAATAAGGTCAAATTCTTGAATGTATATATGTCCAAATGAACATGAGTAACTCAATTGAATTTACTTCTCCCCTCCTCTTAAATTCTGCTTCCATTTCCCTCCATCTCCACATTTTTTTCCCTCTTTCTCCCCAGACCAAAGTCTTCTACTGTATAAGTCATAAAGCATCTTTTCCTTTGCTGGTTATAAATGAAAGAATATAATTCTGAAGCATGAATTTGAAGGCAGTCGGTCTTATATATAGTTTGGGATGGTGGGGTACATTGATTGAGATGATGGACAAAAATACTGTGTTTCCCCAAAAATAAGACCCTGTGTTATATTTTTTGAATCCTGAAATCAGTGCTTGGCCTTATTTTTGGTGAGGTGTTATTATTTTGGGGTGTGTGGAGCAAGACGGGGCTCCTCTTGCTGATTTCCAGCTCTGTCTCCCTAACCCTAACTAGAGGAAATGGAAAGGACTGTCTGCGCATGCGCTTAAATATCTTTGGGGAGGGCTTATTGTTTTGGGGCGGGGGCTTATTTTAATGCATGCGTTCAAAAACCTGAATGGACTTAATATGAGGGAATGTCTTATTTTCAGTGAAACATGGTAAAGAGATGGGACACCTCATGCCCTACCTGATTGAGCCACTGAGGGCTCATGATGGCTTCCTTGTTGATGCTGAATTTGACTCCAATGGTTCCTTCTCTGTCTAGACTCCCAAATTTCACTCTGGTGGTCGACTTATTAGGAAACAACACCCAGTTCACAATGTCAAAGTCAGCCATCAAATCTCCATTTCTATCCAAATACATTCCTTGTATTGTGTTGTTGTAGATCTGAGGATTCTTCAGGAAATGGTGAAGCTACAGAATATAAGGAAAGAGGTTTTTACACAAAAGGAATCATCTAAACAAGTTGATGTACAGAGATATAAGGAATTTGGCTTATTGAGCTGCAGCCTGTTTTCTTCTCAGGACAATCTGCATAGATTTGTCCTTCAGGAACCAATGGCGGATGTTTTCTTTCCAACATCTGGCATTCCCAATTAGCCCATATTTTTTTGTTTTCTTGTTTTATTTCTCCCCTTAGTTCTCTTGAAGATAAGCAGATGGCAGAAAGGCAGGAGAAGGGAAATCCATTACCTACAAATATATTTGCTTACATTATCTGTTGCTTATCCATGAGTTTTCCCCTCCTCCCTGAGATGTCCTGCATAGCTATAGATACATCGTTTTGTCTACAGAGATTTATCTTAACATTATTTGGAGAGTTTCTCCTGTGCACATTGAATATCAAACACCACAGTAAGCCTTGATTATTTATTTTGAGTCCTGTGTTTTGATTCCACAAGAGAGATAGATTGACAGAGTTGGAAGGGACCTTGTAGGTCATCTAGTCCATCCCCCTGCCCAAGCAGGAGACCCTACACCATTTCTGACAAATGGCAGTCCAATCTCTTCTTGAAGGCTTCAAATGATGAAGTTCCCACCACTTCTGAAGGCCAGCTGTTCCATTGGTTGATTGTTCACACTGTCAGAAAATGTCTCCTTATTATAGAAGACACAGCATCAGTTTGTACAACTCAGTCCTGGAAATACAATAATTTAATAATTATAATAATAATTTAACAAAGTTGGAAGGACCTTTGAGGTCTTCTAGTCCAACCCACTGCTTAAGCACGAAACCCTACACTACTTCAGAGAAATGGTTATCTAATCTCTTCTTATAAACTTCCTGTGTTATGAATTGGCTTTAGGAAATTGGGAAGCAAATGTCAATATTTATAATTGACTCTTCCATCTGCTCATTATCTGAAAAAGCTTGAACGCTGATTCTGAGGGAAAGCTTGAATATTGATTCTGGCACTCTTCAGGTGATTTTACAAGAATATACACTGATAATTTGAATATTAAATACAATGTTGTGTTACATTATAATAAATTGGGAGATAATCCAAAATCCCTTTGTACAAGCATCAAATTCTAGAATTTAAAGAAAGAAAAGCTCAAAGCACATGAAGTAAAATACATGAAGTATAATAATTGTAGTGATGTGTGACAACATAGGCAAGATATCATTTGCCATTCACAATGCTGGAGGCCAAATGTAAAAGAAAGAGTAATTCAATATTTAATGTTACACGTAATAACAGCGTCAACGGAATTACGTATGCACAAAATTGGAAAAACCAAAGTATACCGACAGAGGAAATGGTAATAAAGAAAATATTAGAATGTGCCAACATGGACAGGTTAACGATGGAAATTAAAGGCAAAGGAGAAACAGCCGATTACTAAAATATGGGGCCTATTGGCTAGATAATAGATGCAAAGCTTAGAAAATTAATGATGAAAGAGGGTCAATAAGTTAGAAAGGAATACAGGTATAAAACTGTATAGAAGAATATATATCAAGCAATATTATCATTAGACAGTACATAACTGCAAATTAAAATATATAAGAATGCTAAATGTATAGAGAATTATGTTATAACTATGCAAACAAGAGATATAAGTATGTTATATAATATCATGTTTCTTTTTTTTCTACGGACTATACTGTATGATTAAGATAAAAATTGTCGTAATTAGGATGTATAACATTATATATATATTTAAAAAGGTGCTGATACAACCAGTATATCCTTTCGCCTTTAGCTCCAATCCATAAGCCCTCAAGCAGTCGCTAGCTGATGACTAGCTGATGAAAACTAAACAGCTTGAAATAGATCTATACTAGTCTCCCTTCATTTCTTTATCAGCAAAATAATTTTGGTATAAAGTGGTTTGTTGTGTATGCAAGTCTTGGCGTAATTGGGTCTTTTCCAATGTAAGATTGAGAGTATCTTGGCGGCATTTTGACGAGATTTCACTTGTCATCTTCAGGTTGGTGCTTTTGACTTCGTGCTTCTAGGAGCAATGTGTGATCACAACTGTTTCTTCCTTTTAACATACACATACATACATACACGGGAAAATAAATATGCCAAGACTTGCATATATATATATGAAAGAGGAGGACAAGGGATCTTATGAAAGAAAATGATTCATAAAAGGTATTTCTTCCTCAATGTATATGACTTTTCTTAAAGAGTGTTTCATGATGTTCACCATCTAGATGTCGCCCTAAGCAACATACATGGAATGGATAAGGAAATACCTGCCATGGTTGAATGTTTTCAACTTCCACCTTGTCTTTTCTCTCTATCCTTGTCCTCTGGGATTGGGGTGAATTGACCACATTTAAGGCATGTGCCACAATCTGGATGGCATTGTAAGTTAAGGAGCTATCTAGAGAAAAGATCCTGTCAATCTTCTGCTGAGGTAGAGTTTCCAAGTTCTCTTTCTCTGTACACTTTGTCCAGCCTTTCACAGACAAGGCAGGCTTCCCATATGAGCAGTGAAATTTCTTAGTCATAAATGCTGTGATAGAAAGATAGAAATCCATGATATCGTCATATTTGGTCCTTTGGCTGGTCTGGATAAGAAAAGAAAAAATAATATGGGTGTATCTGAAAGAGAGAGTATTATACGATAATTCAATGGTGAGATCCCACAAAGCGGTTGTGATCCAAACTTTCCCTTCAATAGGCTTTTGCAAGGAATTTAATATGTTTTCTAGGAAAAAGGCTCCCTCGACGAACGTAAACTCTGAGTAATAAACGAATACATTGATTTGGGCCCACAGGTTGAAAACAGAAATCAGATGCTTGAACTTCTCATCTTCTAATAATACGATTTGTGAAAAAACAACACAGATGCCATTCTGAGCCAGCACAGGAACGAAGGTCCTAATGAAATATTCTCCATTATCAGTGTCTGCAGCAAAGACGCCAATGAATGTCCATCGAAAATACAGCAGCAGTTTAACAATCCCCAGGTTTTGAGCACCTTCTTTGGGGACGGTCCGGTAGAAAAAAGGTAACTGAGTTTTATCACTCAGGACCGGTGAAATAAAAGTGTAGCTGATCTGGAGTGAAAAAAAAGAGATTTATGTTTTATTTGGGGCTTTTACTATCCTGCTGTATGGAGTAGAGAGATGGTCTCTGACAGAAAACCACTTGAAGAAATGAGAAGCATTTGAAATGTAGATTTACAGACGGCTGTTACGTATAAACTGAGTTAACAAAAATCACAAATGAGGAGGTGATAAGCCACCTGGGAAAGCCAAGGGAAATCATCAAAGCCATTAAAAAGTTAACATTACAATATTTTGGACATGTGATGCGACACCCAGAAAAATACGGCATCCTTCACTTAATCCTCCAGGGAAAGATTGAAGGCAAACGAGGTCCAGGGAGAAGAAGAACATTGTGGCTTCAAAACCTAATGGACTGTTTTGGACAAAACTCAGCAGCACTTTTTCATGTGGCTGTTGACAAAAATAGGATTTGCCAACATGATCACCAATGTCCGATGACGGATATGGCAGAAGAAGAAGACCTATTAGATCCTGAAAAGATAATGTCAGAGCTTAGGTAGTGGCTAGAAGATTCCAGCCTACCTTGGTGGATTTAATAGGGGAGCAGAAATACAGAAAACGTAAGTGTCAACAATGGATGTTAAGAAGAAATCCAGATCTCATTTTCTGAAAAACTGATGCTTCCACAGAGCCTGAATAGTGCAAGATCTGAGCAATGTGAAATATTACAAATTAATATTTGTACTCAATTTATAACTGTTAATTATGGTTGTATCAATATTTGTTCTTGTCTCTCTGGGAGACTGAAAGATGACATAAAGATTAATTCTTCATCTTAATCCATGCTTAATTAACATTTCTAAGGAGAATATCTTTTTGAACTGCTCTGGAATAAACTTGCAGCCATTCACTGGCTCTATACCTGTGGGATTTTGTAGATGCCCAATATGGCAGCCATGAGGATGGATATGTCAGAGTTGGCCTCTTCCAGGAGAACCAGCATGTTTCTCTTCCTTCCGCAGCTGTAGTTGGGAACATTGGCCTCTCCAGTCGAAAGCAAATCCAACAGACCATCCAATGTCAACATTTTGTCTCGAAAGTTGTCATGGAGGTTATAACCCAGGGTGAGGTTGGGCAAGAGAAGAGGATCTTTGTTGATTTCCTGAATGGCAAAAAGGAAGGACAGAATTTTCCAGTAGAACACACTTGTTTTCCTGAAAAGATACATGGATTCTGCCATGATGTTACATTCAGTGAAATCACCAACCTAGAACTAAGGAGAAATTTCCTGGCAGTGAAAGCAATTAACTGGTGGAAGGGCTTCCTTCCCGAAGTTGTGGATGCTCCATCACTGGAGGTTTTTAAGAAGAGATTGGACAGCCATTCGTCTGGAATGGTATAGGGCAGTGATGGCTAACCATTTTGCTATCGCGTGCCAGGATGGGGGGGGGAGGGGGAAGTCCATGTGTGTGCTTGCCCACACCCATAATTTTATGCACCCTGCCCTGCGCATGTTCGCGAAACCCCCCTCCACTCCAGCTCCTGTCCCCAGCCTCCAGAGCCTCTCCAGGAGTCTCTGGAGGTTGGGGACAGCAAAAACATCACTTCCTGTCCAACTAGGAGTTGAGAAATAGGCCTCTGACGGAATGGAGAAGGCTGTTTTCACCCTCCCCAGATGCATTGAGAGAATCTTGAGCCATGTGAGAAAGAAAAATGGGCCTCCCCCCCGCCCCCGAGGCCCTCCGGAGGCAGGAAACAGCCTGTTTCCCTACTTCTGGTGGGCCCATGAGGCCCAAAAATCAGCTGGCCGGCATGTGCATGTTTTCCAGAGCTGAGCTTGCGTGCCCACCGATATGGCTTCACATGCCACCTGTGGCACGCATGCCATAGGTTCGCCATCATGGGTATAGGGTCTCCTGCTTGTGCAGGGGATTAGACTAGAAGACCTCCAAGGTCTTCCCATCCAACCCTGTTATTCTGTTAATGCATTTCATATGTGCTATTGTGATTGCACCGGTTTTTGTCCCCAAAGTTTCTCTTCTCTACTTAGATTATGTGAAAGTCAAAACAGACACACTCCAGACAATCTGGGCACTGTTGTCTCTTGCACTATTCGCTCAACCTCAGTTTGAGAAGTCAAAAAACATCCCAGGAAAAGATTTTGGCAAACCATGTCTGAAAATGTAGCTCAGAAATCTGCATGGACCTCACCATGTAGGAACCAGGATTTGAGATTCCATCAAAGGGCCATTATGCATGTATTACATTTTTAAAGTGTGCATGTATGGGTGTGTATGAGACTGAATGTGTGAATGAAGTTGGGGCAGAAAAGAAAGCATTTAAAATTGAGCCGAAGTACCAGCTTTCCCATTTTCTCTTGAGTAAATGGTCTCGATCCCTGTTTGCTTGAGAGAGTGGACAGAGAAAACAGAGGGCCTGTTCAAAGCACTTTGGTATCAGTGGAACCAGAGGTGAGTCAAGAAGGAGCATCTGAAGATGCCCATGTCCAGATCAGGGAAACAACAACTAGCTGTGGCGAGTTTGGAGAAATGCATAGATCATTGAAGAAAACAATACAGAGAATTTGGGAGAAAGACTGGAGGCACCCAGGAGCTGACTGCTGTTGTCTTTGGAATTGCGGGTTCTATCTTTCTGGAAAATTTATCCAATCAATTTATTCGATTAATGAGGCATGTCAAACTACTACTCTGCAATAGCATTGTGGTCTCCTGGCTACTGTAGCAACAACAGATGCTAATAATAATATTAGATTTACGTGCCGCCCATCTTCTCCAAAGGAGACTCTGATAGCTATCTTCTAGGAAAGACTCAGAAAAGAAATCAGCCTTTACTCTGAATTGGGACTGACCAATTAGAGCCTCCTGTCCTTTTCTTTGATGGCCATGCTGAGACCATAACCATGACCTCCCAAGCTAATCACCTTGAAAGATGAAAGCAAGTTGTCCATGTAGGGATCAGTTGGACAAGGGTGCTGAGCATTAAAGCTTCCTTTTGTTTCATCTGCAGAATATGTTCCACTTCATGCTGTTTGTATACAGATGTGACTGTTGATCTAAGTAACTAATTAATCTCACTCTGTCAAGGACCTTGGAGTACACATCTCAAATGATCTATGCCTTAGAGCTCACTGTAACAGCATTGCCAAAAAGGCATTAAGAGTTGTTAATCTAATTTTGCAAAACTTCTTATTAACATCGAATTGTTAACTAGGACATACAAAACCTTTGCCCAACCAATTCTCGAATACAGCTCATCTGCCTGGAATCCACACTGTATATCGGATATTAATACAATTGAGCAAGTCCAGAAGTATTTCACGAGAAGAGTCCTCCACTCCTCTGCTCACAACAAAATACCTTATGCCACCCGGCTTGAAATTTTGGGCTTGGACAATCTAGAACTATGCTGACTACGGTCTGACCTAAGCATAGTAAACAAAATTGTCTGCTACAAAGTCCTACCTGTCAATGACTACTTCAGCTTCAACTACAATAATACATAGGCAAACAATAGATACAAACTTAAGGTAAACCGTTCCAAACTCGATTGCAGAAAATACGACTTCAGCAACAGAGTGGTCAATGCCTGGAATGCACTACCTGACTCTGTGGTTACTTCCACAAACCCTCAAACCTTTAACCTTAAATTGTCTACCGTGGACCTCACTCCATTCCCAAGAGATCTGTATGGGGGCATGCATAAGCGCACCAGCGTGCCTACCATCCCTGTCCTACCATCCCCATTTATTTGTACTCATCTCCTGTGTTAATGTCTATGCTTAGACCACTTTTCTCGTACATGTTTGACAAACTAAATAAAATAAAAAAATTAAATTAAATTAAACCTCACTGCCTTGGGCACTTCCGGTTGGCGCCGCTGGGACACAGACGGGAAAATGGCGAGCTCCACGGAGCTCTGCCAAAACCCCGTCTGCCAGGCTGCTGCCTACAGTTCTTCGGACCTCCCCTGTCTTGAAGGGACAGGGGGATGAGAAGGGACCCTTTGGGCAGGTTCCTCGGGGCCGGAGGCTTTCCCTTCACACTGGCAGCAGTGGAATGACAGCCATGGCGGCTGTCCCGAAACCATGGCAACCAGGAACAAAGATCGTGCTGGAGGAGAGGAGGAGAAGCAGAGAAGAACAGGGAGCTTGTATGCCAGGTGAGTTTAACAATTAGTCCTCTTTGGAGAAGGGCGGTATAGAAATAGGAACAAATAAATAAATAAATAAACAATTGCCTAGGCGGGAGCTGCCCTCAGATGTGGATTGCAACAAGTGAGCCCCTGTTTTGATAGCGGCTAACAACTCCAGGGGTTAAAAGACAAAGGACCTGTTTGATAGAAAGCACTTATTACGACTTTGTGAAAATGGCTTAGTTACAATTTTTTGAACCTCCCCCCCCCCCGCTGTGGATAAATGAGGCTAGACTAATTTTGTGGAGTGAGACTGGATTATATCTGGGGGAGAGGAATGAGAAGAGGAAACAACTATGTTTTAAAAGGAAAGACCAAAGACAAAAGGTGATGGATAGAATGGCTGCTAGCTCTGAAGTGAAAGTATGAATCCCAGACTATTTGCTAATTGAAAAGAGAAACTATGTTGCTTGTTACTTGTACTGAATTGATACTGAGAAAAGACTTAGAGACCTTGATTTCTAATACATAATCTTTTCACTGGACGACTTATGGAAGATTTGAAAGAAGAAATTAAATGGAATAATGGAAACTGAACTAAATAAAAGTGATTATCAGAGAAAGGCATGGCAACAAAAGGAAGACATGATGATACCATATATGGAATAGTTCCAGAATTAACTTTGCAGAACTTATAACTTTGATGACATTGAAAGGGAAAAGAAATACATTTGGACAAATTAGAGAAAAAAAACCATGGAATAAACCAAGTAACAAGATAACAAAATATCGTATTTTGATTCAAATGGATGTAATGGTTATTGGGTGAATGATTAACGTTAGGAGATACTTTTCTTTCTTCTCCATGCTTTCTTTTTATTTTTTATTTCTCCTTTTTCTCTTTATTTTATTCTTTTTTCATCTGCTTTTTTTCTTGCCTCTCTATTTTTTCTCTTTTTTCTCTCTAATATAATTGTTTAATTGTTTGTTTGTTTTTTGGTTATTTTTAAACTCCCTTTTCCCTTTTTACTGATGTCTCTATTACTTCCTTATTTTTTTATTGTAATTACTATTGTTAGTATTTTCCTTGTTATTACTATCACCACTATGTATGTATGTATGTATGTATGTATGTATGTATGTATCTATATCTATCTATCTATCTATCTATCTATCTATCTATCTATCTATCTATTTTCTTACTTCTTCGTAGGGTTTATGTGTGTTTTTCTTCTCGCCAGGTTTTCCCTACGTAACCAAGGTTTTTTGTAGCTCCAGCTCAGTAGAATCACATCCACTCAATTCTGGGCTTTTTTCTTTTCTAACAGCTAGCAAGCTCTTACTGCTAGGTGGGAGACCTAAATAGATCCATTTCTAGCTCGTTTGCTTTCATCAGTAGGCCACACCCATATCTTATGTATCCTCCCTGTAAAGGTACAATATCAATTTTCTTACTTCTTCTTTACAGGGAGGATACATAAGATATGGGTGTGGCCTACTGATGAAAGCAAACGAGCTAGAAATGGATCTATTTAGGTCTCCCACCTAGCAGTAAGAGCTTGCTAGCTGTTAGAAAAGAAAAAAGCCCAGAATTGAGTGGATGTGATTCTACTGAGCTGGAGCTACAAAAAACCTTGGTTACGTAGGGAAAACCTGGCTAGAAGAATACACACACACACACACACACACACACATAAATACACAAATAATTTGATTAAGAAATAAGAGCACAAATGTTTTAAGAAAAATACGATCTCTGGAGGCTTTAACTTTTTCTTAAACTTTGAATTTTCTGTAGATTCAACAGTTTAGAAGAAAAGGTTTTTTAAGACATTGGAAGATATTTGTTAAAATATATTTTTATTTTAAATGAGAAATATGGAGGAGAATAAATGGAAAAACAATATGGGTAATACATTGTGAAGTAATTTGAAGCTAACAGATTGAATAAGAGAAGTTGGAAGGAAGGAAAATGCAAGCGAGATAATAATTAAAACAAAATGTTATCAATCAATTAAATATGTGAAACTAGGAGGAATGTGAAATATGATTTTGGAAATTAGCTAAAGTAGAGTTCCTCCAGGTTAATAAATATGGTAGGAGTGGAGGAAGGTATTATATTAGAAAACAGTTGAAACAAAGCTTGGAATTAGTTAAGAATTAAAATAAGAGTTAGGAGTGGAGGAAAGCATGAGCTGGAAAACAGTTAAAGCAATGCTGTGGACCAGCCAATAAACAGAGTTAGGAGTGGAGGAAAGCATACGCTGGGTCACAGTTTATATGAACTGTGAACCAGTTAAAAATAAAAAGGTAGAAGTAGAGGAGACTATACCTGGGGATCAATTGAAATATAATTGTGAAACAGTTAAAAATAGGGGTAGGAGCGGAGGAAAATATGCACTAGAAGACAGTTAAAGTAAAGCTGTGAACCAATTAATATATAGATTAGGAGTGGAGGAAAGCATATCCTGGGTAACAGCTAAAGCTAAACTGTGAACTAGCCAAAAAGTATAAAGTTAGGAGTGGAGGAGACTATACCTGGGGAACAATTGAAATATAGTGGTGAACCAGTTAAAAATAAAGGTGTGAGCGGAGGAAAGCAGTGCTGGAAAGCAACTATTTAAGTTGCAAACCAGTTATAAAATAAATATAGGAGGAGTAAAGGAGATAAGGTTGGTGTGTAGTTAAAATCATACTGTGAACCAGCCAAAATAATTCAGGGTCAGGAGTGGAGGTAAGCCTTGCTGGAAAGGAGCAGATCAAGATGTGAACCAGCTAAAAAATAAAATTAGGAGGAAGTGGAAGAAACTTTACAGGAGAATAATAATATAACTGTGAACCAGTTAAATAATCAGATTGGAATTATATAAACTATGAATTAGCCAAAATAATTTTAACAGTATAAGAGAATAACTATGGAGTAACTAAATCAAAATAAGATATTTTAGAAGTAATAAAATACAGAGCGAAATGTTGATTGATTTTGTAAAAATTCTAAGAGAAAGGGGAAATAAATTTTTGATAAGATTTGGATATTAGTTGTGATCAAGAAGAGGTGAAATATAGATTTGGTGTAATGGGACTTAAATTGAGAAATGTATATGAAATATTGATTGTTAAAATGATAGAGATTTAGAATGGTGTTTATAATCTAGAATGTTGGATGAAATAATTGTTTAGAATAAGATTTTTTTCTTTCTTTTTTCTTTTTTTTTTAAAAAAGATATAATTGGATAAAAATGGGAACAAAATTGATTGTGGGAATCTTAATAATTGTACTTATTATATGATGGAACAAGCACCTGCTCTAAAAAGGTGTATTTTATGTTTTGTGTTTTGAAAAATAAAAAAAAATGGGAAAAAAAAACCCCTCACTGCCTTTCTCTGTCCCCATTTTTACTCAAAGGCAACGTAACATAACATCAATCAACATTCTGAGACTTACCTAGGAACCTTTTTAGACGGACTCAAACTGAAATTCTGCAGCTCAGGTTGTAGATTATTTGTTGCAGAGAAGAGCCCACCGATGAGATGATCTCCTGGCCTGTAATAATTGAGTGGGTCTCTTGCATCCCTACCCAAAGTCAAGAAACACTTGGTGCTGAGAATCCCACAGGCTGCCTGGGGCAACAAAAGCTCCAACAGAAGCAGAAGCAGTGGGTTCATTTCTGGGTTAGCCGAAGGAATCCCTTGCCTTGCACCTGATCTCAGAATCAGGAGAGCAGAAGCATTTGGAAGTGTTGAAAGCAGATTGCTGCAAGACTGACTTTTCTAATATAATATGAAGTCCAGAGAGAACTTCCCCAATGAGGGAAACTGGACCAATGCAGAAGCAGAGCTCCTGGTGTCCATGAAGCTCAGTCCAGCTTTCCAGGGTGACAAGACTAATAATACACTAACTATCCTGATGCTGAATGTGTTGCTGTTGAGTCTGTTGACCTCCTTCAGACAATTTCCAGAGGGAAAAAGAATCCCTTGACATTTAGCAAGAAGGCAAGAAAGAAATCACTATTATTCTAATAATTAGCTGGGGAAGTAGGAGTTTTGCAAAGTCCTCCCTGCAGGGTGAACTGGGATCCAACTGAAAAAGTCCCAATGTAACTCAATGTAGTGGATTCCCATAAAACATCCACAACCAAATTGTTCTGTGGGCATTTGGGACACCTATCATTCTGCTGGGTTGATTTCCAATTGCTTTTCTTTTATGCTATTATATACTTTATGACTGGTTTATTTTATAAAGTTGTGCTTTTGATGTGATGAATTTACTGTTTTCTTACTGTGGACTTTTGAACATTACGATGCTGATGTGGCTGTATCTTTATCCACTTTCATCCACTCCATTAAAAGTTTCACTCCAACAGTGAATCTGATGGAAGAAAAATCTGCTGTCAACTCAGAAAGAATCTCTGGCCTGCTCTTGAGTTGCCATTGGCAAGGGGGATGGGAAAACTAACTCTGTAGCTGCGGTGAGGCAGTATGTCAGTGAAAACAAAGCACATTCCAGCCATATCTCTGTTATCCACAGTGGTTATCCACAGTGGTATGGTTATCACTCCATGGTTATCCACAGTAGCCAGAGAGGAGTGATCTTTACAACCCGCAACATTGCTTCGATGGAGAATGTGACTGATGACACACCTTGGAGGGAGGGAGAAAACAGGGTCAGAGCTGGAACATAAATTACATGGAGTCAGAGTTGGCTTCACTTGGAACGTGCTGACATGAAGCTCCTAATAAATTATTGGATTTCTTTTGAAGCTTGGCTCAAGACTCATGATTTAATGTGAATTATTTTCCAAGGATCTTGCCCAATAACCACAGACACGATTTGTCTCTATTTCAAACGTATTTATTTACACCATTTCCTTTTCTTTCAGGTGCACATCTGGAACTGAGTTGGTGGATCCCTGTGCACGGCCTTATGTATGGCGAGGGTGGAGTCAAGGTAAGGAGGGGTCATGGGAAGGGCTAGGTAAGGGAGGAGGGGTCAGTCCATGCATTGACATATACATAGTTAGGCATTTACTCATAACAAATCCCCTTCTAAATGCCTAAAGTTTGGAGTTGATTCCGTACAAGGTATAGCCACTCCTAATTTTGATGTCAGATATGTGTGTTGTCTGCTTGGTAATGGTTTTGTCAGAATGTCTGCGACTTGTTCAGAACTTTCACAATGTACGGCTCTGATGAAACCTACGTTTGATAACTGTCTGACGTGTTTGTGCTTGATGTCGATGTGTCTGGATCTTTGACCTACTGCGTCTGCGTTGGAAATGTCTATGGCTGCTTTATTGTCCTCGTGGATTGTTATTGGGTAAACTGGTTCAGTCCATATTTCAGAAAGCAGGTCATCGAACCACACTAAGTTGTTAGCTGCTTTTGACAGGCAGATGTACTCTGCTTCCGCTGTGGATGTGGCAACCAGATTCTGTTTACCGGTGTACCAATGTACCAGGCAATTATTGATGAGAAATATGTAACCAGAGGTGCTTTTTCTGCTCTTGGTATCACCTGCCCAGTCAGCATCCGCATAGCAGGTCAGCACGGGTTCTTTGGACTTGGATGGTTCCAGACATAGGTATGCGTCTATGCTATGTTTCAGGTACCTAATTATTCGTTTTACCCCTTCCCAGTGGTATATTTTGGGTTCACTGACGTGTCTGGATAACAGTTTAACTGCTAAGCTGATATCAGGCCTTGTCCAACTGGCAATATATAGGAGGGATCCAATGACGGATCTATACAGAGTGTTGTCCTTAAATGACTCCCCCTCTTCATGCATGTGTTTCAGGAAGTCTGTTTGCATGGGTGTTTCACATGGCTTAGCATCCTTCATGTTATACCTGTGTATAAGTTCTAATATTTTTTTCCTTTTGTGATACCCTGAACCCATTCTCTGTTTTCTCGATTTGCACCCCTAGATATTTGTTGACTCTCCCTAGGGTCTTGAGTGTGAAGTGTTTCCCCAGTTCTTTGGCGAATTCATCGCATTTTCGCTTGTGTTGTCCTAAGTACAGAATGTCGTCTACGTAAATGAGTGCGTACTCGACTGATGTGCCCTCCCTCTTGACGAAGAGGCAGAGGTCCGCTGAGGTGGCGGTGAAACCCATGTCCCTGAGTGTTTTGGCTAGACACTTATATCATCTTTTTCCCGACTGCCTAAGACAGATGCTATTACTAGGTCACTTTTGACACTTTCTGCCCTAACTGTAGGTGAATAGGTATCCGTGTAGTCGTCCGGATACCTCTGTGCGAACCCCTGAGCCACGAGCCTAGCCTTGTAGAGGGTCTTGTTATCTTCGAGTTCCTTAATTTTGAAAACCCATTTTGTACCTATGAGTGTTTTGTCGACTGGGACCTTAGAAGGGGTGTACACGTTTAGTTCCCTTAGGCTAGCCATTTCCTTTTCCATAGCTTGTTCCCACCTATTTCTCTCTTCTTGTGGCAGACTGATAATTTCCTCGTATGAGTTGGGGATCGTTCTATTTGGGTGTATGGACATGACATAATCCTCAAATCTCTTTGGCATTCTATTTCTGTTGTGCCTTATGGGCCTGTTAGGTCGTGTGTCGGTGTCGTGCATGTATTTGGCTTCTTTCTCTGTGACTGCATCTATCTTAATGATGGGGTGGTCTTCCTTCCACCCTTTGGTCGCTATCTCATGGTGTCTCGGTTTTTGCCTTTCTTGTGTATCTGTTTCTAATGTGGTGGGTTTGCTTTCATCCCTTAATTTGTCTGTGTCTTCCTGTCTGATGAGTGTTTCATTGAGATGTATCTTTGACCAGTTGGTGTTCTCGTGGAACACTGCGGTTCTGGATATGATGAACCTGTTGTCCCTGTCTATGAATCTGTACCCTTTTGTGCCTGGTTCATACCCCATGAATCTTAATCTCTTTGAGACCTTGTCCCCTTTTTGCCTCAGCTGTCTGAGGATATGCACATCCGCCATGACTCCAAATATGTACAAGTGTGTAATGTTTGGCTTTCGGTCGTACATCACCTCATAAGGTGTTTTCTCTACTACGCTAGACCAGAGCCTGTTCAGCGTATAATTTGAGTAGGCAAGTGCTTCTGCCCAGAATGGCTGCCCTAACCCTGCATCCTCTAGGGCGCATCTCATCATTGTTTGTAGGACTCCATTCCTTTTCTCTACGACTCCATTCTGGAATGCGGAAAAGGGAGAAGTCGTGCAGTGTATTATCCCATGCATCTTTAACCAGTTCGAGAAGTCCCTTGACAGGAACTCAGACACCCTATCCATCATTATTTGCCTTATTTTTGTATTGTGTTGCATCTCCACCCTCTTGTAAAATTCCTTAAATTTCTGAAATACCTCGCTCTTATGGTTAATGGTATACACAAAGCCATAGCGGCTGTAGTCATCTACTATTGTCAGAAAATATCTCTTTTTGTATTTTATAGAGGGCTTCATGGGGCCCACAATGTCCATGTGTACCAAGTGGAAGATAGAGTTGGTGGTGTGGGTGGCCTTCCTAGGTCTGGGTTTGGTCTTTAGCTTAGATGATTTACATCCGGAGCACTCTAAGTAGTTTTTACAATTTTTTATTTTCAAGTCACTGGTACATTCTGTCATTTTTTGGATGACTGGGAAGCTGGCATGGCCCAACTTTCTATGTAGCAAATGGGCACAGTCATCGTGAATGGGTTTGCCAATTAACAATTTCCCTCTGTGTGTTGTACTGTTTTCGGTGGGGTCATCTTCCCTGTTCCCCTCTATCTCAACTTGGGTATTGGCTTTATTCTCTGTGTTTTCTAGTTGGTGATTACGTGGGTCTGGCTATTCCTCTTAGGATGGAGGTATGTTAGCCCTCCATCAATGACTATTTTGCCGATGCTTTCCCTGTCCTTGGTCATGTAGGCTTTTCCTTCTTTAAAGGTGGTCTCTATACCCATGTCCTTGCTGAGTTTAAGTGCTGCTAAGATATTGTGGGGTATTTCGGGTATGAGCAATATCCCCTCTATCATTTTTTTTTATTTAAAAAGTTTTACAAATACATTTTCTCCCCAATTTCCCTGAGTCTCCGGAGAAGGGTGGCATATAAATCGATCCAATAAATAAATAAATAAATAAATAAATAAATAAATCATCATTATTAGTCACTCATGATAGTTATCAGCCCTGATGATTTTCCCTCCCCCCCGAATGCCATCACTCTGCTTAACAACTAATTCCCACACCATTGTCAAATAATGTATTACTATTATTATTCTCTTCCTTACTAGGATTTATCTCTTCCCACTTATTACTATAACCATGTTGCTTGTATCGTTCAATTTATATTGTTTTTATTTGTCTCCTAGTACAAATTGATAGCTGATTAGTAACCTTGACTATCACTTAGTGTTGTATCTTTTTATTCTTGATGAATGTATTTTATTGTGCTTATGTACACTGAACGCCTATGCACCCAAGACAAATTCCTTGAGTATCCAATCGCTCTTGGCCAATAAAGAATTCTTTTCTATCTTACCTAGTTTGGGATATGAAACATCTGCAAGAAAACGAGCACGCATAGGGAGCACCAAGGACCCCACAAATAAAAAGAAATGAACTTCTGATCTATAGTTTTGATTGTTAGACAGGATAGATGTGGCATTGATGAAATTTACAGGGCCTTCACAAATTATGGAAGAAGAAACAAACTCCCTAAAGAAGTACACATCAGATTTACGAAGAAAACAATGAAAGAAGAAATATACCAAAAGATGAGAGAGGAGACAGTTATGTACAAAGGGAGGGAAGTTCTAACACTAAAACAAGTACCGAGAAGGGCCAGGGATAGGAGAAAATATTATAACTTCTTAACCCGACAGTTAAATAAGCTCAAGATAAAATTCAGATGGCTTATACCAGAAGGAGTACTTATTTCATGGGAAGGAAGAAAATTTCGAATTGACACCATAGAAAAAGCCCAGGATTTCGCCGATCAACACCTAGGATATGAAGGAGAACAGGAGACCAGAGGAGGTAGAGAAGATCAAAATCCTAGTGACCAAGAAGAGCAACCAACAAACAAGGAGGACAAGGAACGGAAGAGGGGAAAGTTGGGGAAGGAGGAAGTGACGGGGACTACACAAAGAGTCACAAGAAACACAACAAAACTTAAAATAACAGACAAATAAACAACAGCAGGAATGGACGAAGAACTAAAACTCATCTCTATAAATATAAATGGTCTAAACTCACCAAGCAAAAGACATCAGACATTCACTAAACTGCAAAAATTAGGAGCAGATATAATTACATTACAAGAGGTACACATAAAAAACAACAGAAAAAATTACTCAAAAATAAAAAACTAGGAGTAATATACACATCCTTAGGCAACTGTAAAAAAAGGGGAGTGGTAATATATGTCAGAGACCATATAAGAACAAAGCCAATATATGCGGACAAAGAGGGTCGAGTCTTAATAATAGAAGTAAAACTGGAAACAAAAATAATATTGTTAGTAGCCATCTACGCTCCAAATGGAAACCAAATAGACTTCTTTAAAAAACTACACGATAAATTAAAGGAGCTGGATTATGAAAATATTTGCATCGTCGGAGATTTTAATGCAATTGTTAACACACAAGAAGATTACCACAGTAATAGGAAGAATAAAATCAAAAGGAAGACATTGCCACAAACATTCAAGGATTTGGTACAAGAAATGAGTCTACATGACACTTGGCGAGAATTAAATACTAAAACCAAATAGTACACAAACTTTTCTGGCCCACATCAATCGTGGTCAAGACTGGATATGGCTTGGATGACACCCCAATTAAGTAAAGAAATACACGACGTAGAAATTATGCCTAGCATATGGGCCGACCACAATCCCATTAAAATAATTTGGAAAGTCTCCCAAAAACAAAAAAGATGGAAAATGGACAGAAGTATTATAAAGGAAAAAGGGTATCTACAAATGATAGAAAAGGAGATTAAGATATTTTTTCAAATTAACACAAAGGACCAAACGTCGTTACAAAACTTATGGGACACAATGAAAGCTTATATTAGGGGCTTAAACATTGCATATGTGGCAAAAAGAAAAAAAGAGAAACAAAGAATTAGGAATGACTTATTGGAAGAAATCAGGATAGAGGAAACTAAATTACAACAGTACCCTAATAACAAGATAGCACAGCAAAAACTTAATTTAGCTAAACACAAATTGAATTTGACTACAAAAATTGAATTGGCACAAAAAATAAAAATGGCAAAACAGACCAATTTTGAACATGCAAACAAAACTGGATGCTGGTTAGGTTACAAATTAAAAAAACAAACAGAAAAAAGAATTATTCACCAACTCCAAGATGAATCAGGAACTTTAATCCACACACACCTAGATAAGAAAAACATAATCAAAACATTCTTTCAAAATCTCTATCGACAGGAAGATGTCCCGGAAGACCAAATTCGATTTTTTTTTAGTAAAGTTAATATTACACAATTCGAAGAAGAGCACAGAGAGACCCTGAACTGTCCCATAACAATGATCGAACTGACCGAAGCTCGCAAAAAACAAAAGAACAATAAAACCCCAGGACCAGATGGAATTCCTACTGAATTTTATAAACACTCCCAACAAGAAATAGATGAAACACTGCTACAAGTCTTTAATGCAGCATTATTGACAGCTGAAATTCCAAAATCATGGACAGGTACCATTATTATGTTAACACACAAAGAAGATTTAGATCCGACCCAAGTTAGAAATTACAGACCCATTTCATTACTCAATGTGGATTACAAACTATTTATGTCAATACTAGCACAGAGACTCAAAACAATAATTCATAAATATATACATGCAGACCAAAACGGCTTTATACCCAGGAGGCAGATCAAAAATAATTTGAGAACCATTATAGATATTCTGGAATATTATGATAAGAAGATAGAAAAGGAAGTAGCCTTAATATCTCTCGACACCCAGAAGGTCTTTGACAACTTAAATTGGTCCTTTCTTACAATACAACTTGAGTCGATGAATTGCGGAGAGAAATTCCTTAAATTGATAAGAAAAATCTACTGTCAAACAGCCAAAATTACAATAAACGGTGACATGACACAAACTTTTGACATTCAGAAAGGAGTACGACAAGGTTGCCCCATGTCACCTCTATTATTTATAATCGCATTGGAAGTTTTACTAACGGAAATCAGGAAGGAGGAAGACATTAAAGGCCTTAAGATCCGGGGAGAGGAGTATAAACTACTTGCCTTCGCAGACGATGTGATTTTCATACTGGAAAACCCAATACTATCTGGAACCAGGTTGATGACAATGATAGAGGAATACGGGGAAGTTGCAGGCCTCAAAATAAATAAGCAGAAGACGAAAGTACTGACAAAAAATATGACGCAAACACAGAAGTTGAAATTAGAAGAAGAATTAGGTATTCAAATAGTAAAGAAAATAAAATACCTAGGTATTTGGTTGACAGCAAAAGCAACTACAATCAAAGAAGATAATTATACTAAATTGCTAAAACAAATCAAAAAAGACTTGGAAATTTGGAGTAGATTACAACTGTCGTTGATGGGCAGAATTGCCTCAATAAAAATTAATATATTACCAAGAGTATTATATCTATACCAAGTGATACCAATACACCCTGGAAGAGATTTCGTTAAGAACCTCAACAAAACAACAATGAACTATATATGGCAGGGAAAGAAGGCCAGAATTAAAATCAAAGCTCTCCAAGATTCACGAGACAAAGGAGGCCTAGCAATACCAGATTGGGAACTCTACTACAAGGCATCAGGACTGACTTGGATCAAAGAATGGATGAAACTGGACAACAAAAGAACTCTATATTTAGAAGACTTCGATTTAATAAGAGGATGGCACGCTTTCCTATGGGACGGATCGGACAAACAACACATGTACTTCCAACGTCATATAATTCGAGCTTCACTATTCAAGATTTGGCAGGATATTAAGAGAACTCACTATACCAGAATACCAAAATGGTGGTCCCCGATGGAAGCATTGATATACCCGAATACCCTCGAAATAGGAAAGATGATGCGGTATCAAGACTTATTGAATCCGGAAGGCGAACTCATCTCAAGACAACAACTCCAAAACTCTGGCATAAGTATCGATTGGTGGCCCTATACTCAAATACACTCAAGACACACAGCAGACAAAAAGCAATATGGAATCTCAAATAATTTAAACAAATTGGACAAGATTTTACAAGGGCTGGAACAAAAGATGATAACCAAAATATATAACTATCTTCTTAGATATAAATTATTAGAAGAAACAGTAAAAAAAACATGATAAGGTGGGCCAGGGTCATAGGGCACAACATTCAATTGGCAAACTGGGAGAAATTGTGGAAACAAAACATCAAAATGACAAGAGCCACATCCTATAAAGAAAATCTCATAAAAATGTTTTACAGATGGCACCTAGCACCAGCCAGATTAGCCAAAATATACCCGAACGCCTCCCCACACTGTTGGAAGTGCAAAACAAAAAAGGGGACGTATTACCATGCCTGGTGGAAATGTACAAAGGCCCAACAATATTGGAAGGACATAAAGGAAACTATTGAAGAAATAATAAATCAACAAGTAGAAAACACTCCAGAATTCTTTTTATTTGGAATGATAACAACACAGCACAACAAAGAGACAAAATATCTCATCATACACATTCTGACAGTAGCACAGTTATTGTTCGCTCAAAATTGGAAAGCAGATCAACTCCCAACCAAAGACAAATTAATCTCAAAGAAAACAGAATGTGCCGAAATGGATAGATTGACGCTGGAACTCCAGGATAAGGAAGAAAGTGAATACTATCTTGTGTGGCACCGATGGTATCAATGGCTGGAAAAGAAAATCAGTACAAATGTAGATGACAGAAAATAGGGTAGAAAATTAAAAATAGGAAATGAATAAAGAGGAGATGCAAGATTATTTTTAATTTAAAACACTTGAATCAAGAATATATCATTTATTCATTAATTTACAAAGCAATATAATATATATTCTGAGGATGACCAAAATATATATGTAAAATGTGGTGTGGGTATGTAGGTGGTGGGAATTTGTTTGTCTTTGTAATGTCTTTATATTTTTTGTATTGTCTTTATATCCTTGTTTAAAATGCAATAAAAAATAATAAAAAAATAGGATAGATTATAGGGAAAAAAAATACTTTCTTCTACCTGTTTGGTAGATCTTAATAATTATAAATATTTTATTAGTGAATTAATGTCCATTGGATAAAAAAAAAAAAGGTGATGATCATTTATGTTGCAGCTTTATTTTCCCCAATTGTTTGGCTTTATTTCTCTGAATCTGAGAGATTAAAAACACTTTTTCCTTTTGTAAAAGTAATCTGTTCACCCCAGAGGTGGGTTTCAGCAGGTTCTGACCAGTTCTGGAGAACCAGTAGGGGAAATTTTGAGTAGTTTGGAGAACCAGTAAATACCACCTCTGACCGGCCCCGCCCCCATCTATTCTCTGCCTCCTGAGTCCCAGCTGATCGGGAGGAAATGGGGATTTTGCAGTAACCTTCCCCTGGAGTGGGGAGGGAATGGAGATTTTACACTATCCTTCCCCTGCCATGCCCACCAAGTCACACCGACAGAACCGGTAGTAAAAAAATTTGAATCCCACCACTGGTTCAGGCCTACCAAAAACAGAAATCGCAGGCACAGTGAAAAGCATTTATGGAATGGGGGAAGTCCAAGTCTTTTAATAGGGTACACAAACAAATGATACTAAAATTTGGTACCTGTGATACATCAGAAAGAAACCAATAAAAGAACGAAAGACATTTATTACATTTGACAAGTGAACAATAGAAAACATTGATTAGAGATTACTTTCCACATGTGGTAAATTTATGGGTTACATCATGCTCTTTCCAAGATGGATTAGTATCTGACTTAAAACTTGCAAGTGTATTCAATTACTTTTAGAATACACTGACTAAGATTCAGTTATTGAAAAGGCTGTTTTTTCCCCATGAAAAAACAGAAGAAAAACATATTTCCTATAATCTGAAAGGAGGTCAAATTCTAGACTAAAATTCTAATAACATCCTCACTTAAAAGCTAATAATGAAGCCCAAAATGCTAAATAATACTACCAGACACAGAAGCATAAAAACATGGAAATTTGGCTTAAGCAGGAGATCACTTCAAAAAGCAGTCTGATAGTGTTTTCTCCTGAAAAGTACCCAATGGGTGAGAATTATATTGGGTGGGAATTATATTGGGTGGGAATTATATCCCCAGAACATCCATCAGCATCACTTTTTTACTTTACTTTTGAACATCAGTTGTTCCTTTGTATTCAGATGTGGCCTCAGCAAAATGATGTAACACTTAGGGATGAAGATGCAACCCAGCATCCCAGCACTGGAAGCCAAGATGGAGAAGACCTGCACAGCAACCGTGAATTTCCCTTTGGTGCTGAGATAGGTAGGCACAAAGGAGATCCAGACACTGCAAAAGACCAGCATGCTGAAGGTGATCAGCTTGGCTTCGTTGAAGGACCCAGGTAGATTCCTGGCCAGGAAGGCCACTATGAAGCAAATGGCAGCCTGAAAACCCATGTAACCAAGGGCAACATAAAACATAGTGACAGAGCCTTCATTGCACTGCAGAACAATCTCTCTAGGCTGGGAATACATGTCAGAATCAGGGAATGAAGGAAAGACTCCTAACCAGGTGAAACAAATGACAACCTGGACACTGGAACAAGAAATGATGATGGTGTTGGTCAGACTCTTGCCCAGCCACCCTCTCACTCTGTTTCCTGGCTTTGTGGCCAGGAAGGCCAGCACCACCATGATTGTTTTGGCCAAGACGGAAGACACGGCAATTGAAAAGATGATACTGAAAATTGTTTGTCGGAGAAGGCAGGTGGTTCTCCTTGGCCGACCAATGAAGAGAAAGGAAGTCAAGAAGCAAAGAAGAAGGGTGACCAGGAGGATATAGGAAAGGTATCGGTTGTTGGCTTTGACAATTGGAGTTTCTTGGAATTTAATGAAGATTCCCAAGACTAAAACTGTGATTAAGATCAGGAATAGGGCAAAGAAAGTAAGAATAATTCCCAAATACTCTTGATGGGACAAAAAAGTGACAGTTTTGAGGATACATTGATCTCGATGCTTGTTCTGATACTGGTTGTCTGGACATCTGGTGCAGTGGTCTGCATCTATAGAGGACAAATGTAATATTTACCATGAATTTATAGGATGGGAGTTAGATTTTGAAATCAGGAAGCCCACATCTGAATTTGTGTGTGTATTCATCTGCAGGGGATGGGAGGCAGAGAGAAAAAATTAGGAGTATGTGTATACATGTGCTTCTTTGCGTTAGTATGTGTCTCAAGTTGATAAAGTGTAGCTAGATTAGGGGCAGAATTTGAGAGGAGACAGTTCTAGGAAGCAAAAGGGGAGAAGGGTACAACCATCTACATCAGGGGTGTCAAACTTAATTTCATTGAGGACCGCATCAGGGTTATGGTTGACCTTGGGGGGGGGGGTGGTCAGGCATGGCTGACTGGGTGGGTGTGGCCAACTGGGTGGGTGTGGCCAGCTTGACGCCACTCCCCAAACTGCTAGCATGTTTCCTCTTCGCATTGGGTAGACCAGGCTAAAGCCACGCTGGCCTGGCTTTTCCTCTTCGCACTGGATAGACTGGGCCAAAGCCATGGTAGCCTGAGATTTCCTCATCTCATTGGGTAGACCAGGATGGCCCCATGGGCCGGATCCCACCACATCACAGGCCGGATGCAGCCCATGGGCCTTGAGTTTGACACCACTGATCTACATCATGTAGGGAGGTTTCTAATGGACTAGGACTAGCCAATTTGACAATGTTAGAATATTCTGATTTTCAAAAATGGAGTTTGATTTGTCCCATTACCCATTAATTGGAAGATAAAATTGAAATTCAATAACAATATTGTTCAACTATTTTTGCTTTCATTTTGTCCCAGCAAATCCCAATGGTTAATGATTAAAAAGGGGCAGATAAAGTTGCCTGGTTTCACCTTTCTCTCTAATCGCCATAATGAGGAGAGGATCCTCTCTGGTAGCAATGTATTCCCCCAAATAGCTACTCTATAGGAAACACAGATCATGCTTGCCTACTCCTTGGATACTTTGGAGGAAGATGGATAGGCAGAAATGTGTATATCCCGAGTCTACCCCGGAATGGAGGAGATGGCAAGATTACTGACTAGGTCGTGTGTGACTTAGCCATCAGGCCTGGAAGCCATCTTTTTCACTGCATCTTCAGGCCTGCCACATTTACTACTGTGGGAAACTGTGATGGGGGGATTGTATGGAGCATGGGTAATATATACCGGTAGTCATAATAACATTCCTTTCTCAGAAAGTCAAGGACATCTTGCCCTGCACCTGGAGGGTTAGAACCGGGAGGCATCTCCAGTCAGCATGGTGTTTAGATTGGGCCATGTGATGGATTTATGGGTGTTGAGCAGGGATTTGAACTTTCCTTTGGGTGGGGAAAATCTGGAAACTTTCAGATTTGGGTTTTCCCAGATGTGCCAATATGACATCTTCAATAACATGTAACTTTGGGGAAAGTCAAGTCTCGGAGTTTTCTTTCATTGGAGGTGTTACTTGGAACTCTGAGATTGGAGATTAATTTATCTCAATGGAGAGCTTCATTCGGTAGAAGCAACATCATTCTGTTTGTCATGGTGAAACAATGGGCTGCTTCATGTCACTTCAACTGATCCTTCACAAAGTCACATATACTTCTTGATAGCTGCTTGTCTTCTTCTACACTTAACCTCTCATTCCAATGAATTCTCCCAGCTCATATTATTGTTATATCCTTGGTGAAATTAATTCTGAGAGTTAAATTAATACTCCCTCCCACTCCAATACCCAAATTAGAAATATCTTCTTAGAAAAGATCTGCAGGAACCTTTGCTCCTATCCCAAGAACTGTGTGATTCCCATTCACCCACCTTCTTGGGTGGAAATGCTCCCTTCTGCACAAGGGACACAGTTGTAGCAACATATTGGCTTTCCTTCCTGGACCACCTTGAAATAGCCAGGTTGACAAGGCTCCACACACTGGGAGTGAGGCAAGGGCTGAAAGTGAGTAAAATTTGCATTCAGAAGCATCTGCAAAACTGATTAGTTAAGAAATGAATTATAGTGTTGGAATGGGATTGTCAGGTCCCATAGCTTATCTCGTCTCCAGAGAAGAGCAGCAGCGTTGCCTTGGAGACCGGCGTTTATCACCTCCTCAGCCTGAATATCTCATAGTATCTTTACACTTCGAGATTGGCTTGGTGATGTATTGGGCTTTGGGAGGGGCTCTGTCTGCACTTTACTGTTTTGAGAGGGAAACTTAATTCCTGCCTAGATCTCTTGCTATGAGAATCTTCGAATAAAAGTTTCCTTTTGAAATGGCTTTTGTTTCATGAGTACTGCTTTCTTGAGAGGACTGGAGAGGCAGGATCTTACAGGGACCAACAAAAGAGGTATGTGCAAAATGGTCTAGAGGTTGACCATTCTGTTTCTCCTCTGGGCCATGTTGTGGTGGCCACTCCAGAGAATTTTCTAGAAAGTTACTCTTGAAACTGGAAGCATGATAGTCAGACATGCTTCCATTTTGGAGGACTGTCTCTGGAAGGCTGTCAGAGAAACATTTGGAAAAACACATCATATGGAGAAGATTTTGGATTTGTTCAGCATGATGGGTTTTGCACTTTTCTTCTCCCAAATAAGGTCAAATTCTTGAATGTATACATGTCCAAATGAACATGTGTAACTCAATTGATTTTACTTCTCCCCTCCTCTTAAATCCTGCTTTCATTTCCCTCCATCCCCACATTTTTTCCCTCTATGTCCCCAGACCAAAGTCTTCTACTGTGTAAGTCATAAAGCATCTTTTCCTTTGCTGGTTATAAATGAAAGAATATAATTCTGAAGCATGAATTTGAAGGCAGTCGGTCTTATATATAGTTTGGGATGGTGGGGTACACTGATTGAGATGATGGACAAAACTACTGTGTTTTCCCCAAAATAAGACGCTGTCTGATATTTTTTGAACGCTGAAATCAGTGCTTGGCCTTATTTTTGGTGAGGTCTTATTAATTTAGGGTGTGTGGAGCAAGACGGGGCTCCTCTTGATGATTTCCAGCTCTGTCTCCCTAGCCCTAACTAGAGGAAATGGCGAGGACTGGCTGCACATGTGCTTAAATATTTTTTGGGAGGGCTTATTTTTTGTGGGGGGGGCTTATTTTAGTCCATGCGCTCAAAAACCTGATTGGACTTATTATCAGGGAATGTCTTATTTTCAGGGAAACACGGTAAAGAGATGGGAAACCTCCTCCTCTACCTGATTGAGCCACTGAGGGCTCGTGATGGCTTCCTTGTTGATGCTGAATTTGACTCCAATGGTTCCTTCTCTGTCTAGACTCCCAAATTTCACTCTGGTGCTCGACTTATTAGGAAACAACACCCAGCTCACAATGTCAAAGTCAGCCATCAAATCTCCATTTCTGTCCAAATACATTCCTTCTATGGTGTTGTTGTAGATCTGAGGATTCTTCAGGAAATGGTGAAGCTACAGAATATAAGGAAAGAGGTTTTTACACAAATGGAATCATCTAAACAGGTGGATGTACAGAGATATAAGGAATTTGGCTTATTGAGCTGCAGCCTGTTTTCTTCTCAGGACAATCTGCATAGATTTGTCCTTCAGGTACCAATGGCGGATGTTTTCTTTCCAACATCTGGCATTCCCAACTAGCCCACATTTTCTTGTTTTCTGGTTTTATTTCTCCCCTTAGTTCTCTTGAAGATAAGCAGATGGCAGAAGGGCAGGAGAAGGGAAATCCATTACCTACAAATATATTTGCTTACATTATCTGTTGCTTATCCATGAGTTTTCCCCTCCTCCCTGAGATGTCCTGCATAGCTATAGATACATCGTTTTGTCTACAGAGATTTATCTTAACATTATTTGGAGAGTTTCTCCTGTGCACATTCAATAACAAACTCCGCAGTGAGCTTTATTTATTTTGGGTCCTGTGTTTTGATTCCACAAGAGAGATAGATTGACAGAGTTGGAAGGGACCTTGTAGGTCATCTAGTCCAACCCCCTGCCCAAGCAGGAGACCCTACACCATTTCTGACAAATGGCAGTCCAATCTCTTCTTGAAGGCTTCCAATGATTATGTTCCCACAACTTCTGAAGGCAAGCTGTTCCATTGGTTGATTGTTCACACTGTCAGAAAATGTCTCCTTATTGTAGAAGACAAAGCATCAGTTTGTACAACTCAGTCCTGGAAATATAATAATTTAATAGTTATAATAATAATTTAACAAAGTTGGAAGGGACCTTGGAGGTCTTTTAGTCCAACCCCCTGCCTAAGCATGAAACCCTACACTACTTCAGACAAATGGTCTAATCTCTTCTTATAAACTTCCTGTGTTATGAATTGGCTTTCGGAAATTGGGAAGCAAATGTCAATATTTATAATTGACTCTTCCATCTGCTCGTTATCTAAAAAAGCTTTATCACTGATTCTAAGAGAAATCTTGAATATTGATTCTGGCACTCTTCAGGTGATTTTACAAGAATATACAATATAATTGTAATATTAAATACAATGTAGTGTAACATTATAATAAATTGGGAGATAATCCAAAATCCCTTTCCACAAGCATCAAATTCTGGAATCTGAAGAAAGAAAAGCTCAAAGCACTTGAAGTAAAATACATGAAGTAAAATAATTGTAGTGGTGTGTGACAACATAGGCAAGGTATAACTTGCCATTCAGCAATGCTGGAGGCCAAATGTAAAAGAAAGAGTAATTCAATATTTAATGTTACATGTAATAACAGCGGCAATGGAATTATGTATGCACAAAATTGGAAAAACCAAAGTATACTGACAGAGGAAATGGTAGTAAAGAAAATATTAGAATGTGCCAAAATGGACAGGTTAACGATGGAAATTAAAGACAAAGGAGAAACAGCGTATTACTTAATATGGGGCCTATGGTACAATTAGCTAGATAATAGATGCAAAGTTTAGAAAATTAATGACGAAAGAGGGTCAATCAGCTAGAAACGAATACAGGTATAAAACTATATAGAAGAATACATATTGCAAGCAATATTATTATTAGACTGTGCATAACTGCAAATTAAAATATATAGATTGCTAAATGTATAGAGAATTTTGTTATAACTATGGAAACAATAGATATAAGTATGATATATAATATCAAGTTTCTTTTTTTTTCCTACGGACTATACTGTATGATTAAGAGAAAAATCATCGTAATTAGGATGTCTAACATTATATATATTTATAAACGTGCTGATACAACCAGTATATCCTTTCACCTTTCCTCTCCAATCCAGGAGCCCTCAAGCAACTGCATTCATGACAAACCATTTTATACCAAATTTATATTTTTAAAAGGTAGACTAGTATAGATCTATTTCAAGCTATTTAGCTCTCATCAGCTACTCTCCCTTTATTTCTTTATCAGCAAAAATATAAATTTGGTATAATTAATATATATAGCTTGTGGCTCAGAAGGTTAATTCAACTGCCTAACATGCAGGAATCCAAGTTTGTAAGGGTATGGCTAGCTGATGAAAGCTAAAAAGCTTGAAATAGATCTATACTAGTCTCCCTTTATTTCTTTATCAGCAAAATATTATTTTGGTATAAAATGGTTTCTCCTGAATGCGACTGCTTGAGGGCTCCTGGATGTTGGGGTAGACCAGGTGCCTTGATAGAAAAACATTTTATATGTATGTATATATGTATATATGTATGTATGTGTCTATGTGTGTGTGTGTGTGTGTGTGTGTGTGTGTGTGTGTGTGTATATATATATATATATATATATATATATATATATATATATATATATATATATATATATATATATATATATATATATATATATATATACATATGTATGCCCCAACAATCTGGGTCCTCATTTGATCTACATTAGAAAGGATGGAAGGCTGAGTCAACCTTGAGCCTGGTTAGATTCGAACTTACATTAATTGCAGGCAGCTGAATGTTAATAACAGGCTTTAGTCTGCTGTACCACCACCAGGCTCTCTCTATATATATATATAAAAGAAGAGAACAAGGGATCTTATGAAAGAAAATGATTCATAAAAGGTATTTTTTTCTCAATGTATATGACATTTCTCAAAGAGTGTTTTCACAATGTTCATCATCTAGATGTCGCCCTTAGCAACATATGTGGAACCTATAAGGAAATACCTGCCATGGTTGAATGTTTTTAACTTCCACCTTGTCTTTTCTCTCCATCCTTGTCCTCTGGGATTGGGGTGAATTGACCACATTTAAGGCATGTGCCACAATCTGGATGGCATTGTAAGTTAAGGAGCTATCTAGAGAGAAGGTCTTTTTAATCTTCTGCTGAGGTAGAGTCTCCAAATTCTCTTTCTCTGTACACCTTGTCCAGCCTTTCACAGACAAGGCAGGCTTCCCATATGAACAGTGAAATTTCTTAGTCATAAATGCTTCAATAAAAAGATAGAAATCCATGATATCGTCAAATTTGGTCCTTTGGCTGGTCTGGATAAGAAAAGAAAAAATGATATGGGTGTATCTGAAAGAGAAACTATTATATGATAATTCAATGGTGAGATCCCACAAAGCGGTTGTGATCCAAACTTTCCCTTCAATAGGCAAGGAATTTAACATGTTTTCTAGGAAAAAGGCTCCCTCGATGAACGTAAACTCTGAGTAATAAACCAATACATTGATTTGGGCCCACAGGTTTAAAACAGAAATCTGATACTTGACGTTCTCATCTTTTAATAATATGATTTGTGAAAAAACAACACAGATGCCATTCTGAGCCAGCACAGGAACGAAGGTCCTAATGAAATGTTCTCCGTTATCAGTTTCTGCAGCAAAGACACCAATGAATGTCCATCGAAAATACAGCAGCAGTTTAACAATCCCCAGGTTTTGAGCACCTTCTTTGGGGACGGTCCGGTAGAAAAACGGTAATTGAGTTTTATCACTCAGGATCGGTGAAATATAAGTGTAGCTGATCTGGAGTGAAAAAAAAGGAAATTTATGTTTTATTTGGGGCTTTTACTATCCTGCTCTATGGAGTAGAGAGTTGGTCTCTGACAGAAAACCACTTGAAGAGATGAGAAGCATTTGAAATGTGGATTTACAGATGGCTGGTACGTATAAACTGGGTTAACAAAAATCACAAATGAGGAGGTGATAAGCCACCTGGGAAAGCCAAGGGAAATCATCAAAGCCATTAAAAAGGAAATGTTAGAATATTTTGGACATATGATGCAACACCCTGAAAAATACAGTATCCTTCACTTAATCCTCCAGGGAAGGATTGAAGGCAAATGAGGTCCAGGCAGAAGAAGAACATCATGGCTTCAAAACCTAACAGACTGGTGTGGTCAAAACTCAGCAGCACTTCTTCATGTGGCTGTTGAAAAAATAGGATTTGACAACATGATCATCAACGTCCAATGACGGATACGGCAGAAGAAGAAGACCTATTAGATCCTGAAAAGATAATGTCAGAGCTTAAGTAGTGGCTGGAAGATTCCAGCCTACCTTGGTGGATTTAATAGGGGATCAGAAATGCAGAAAACGTAGCTCTCTACATGGGGCTCCCCCTGGGGTGCACCCGGAGGCTCCAGCTGGTCCAGAACGTGGCTGCATGGGGGATTATGGGGGCGACGAGCTGCACTGGCTCCCGGTGGTCTTCCGGGTGCGCTTCAAGGTGTTGGTGACCACCTTTAAAGCGCTCCATGGCTTAGGGCCGGGGTACTTACGAGACCGCCTTCTGCCACCAATAGCCTCCCACCGGCCAGTATGCTCACACAGAGTGGGCCTCCTCAGGGTGCCGTCCGCCAGACAATGTCGGCTGGCGACCCCCAGGGGGAGAGCCTTCTCTGTGGCGGCGCCCACCCTCTGGAACAACCTCCCCCCAGAGATACGTACAATAACAGACCTCCGGATTTTTCGTCGGGCCCTGAAAACCCATTTATTTCAACTAGCTGGGCTGGCTTGAGTGAATTTTAAATTGATTTTAAATTGGGTTGTTTTAATTTTCGGCCAAATATTTAATTATTTTAAACTGCTTTTAAATTTTGTATGTATTGTTTTTTACTTTGGCTGTTCACCGCCCTGAGTCCTATTTTGGAGAAGGGCGGTATAGAAATTTAAATAAATAAATAAATAATAATAATAAAAAAAACCTGTCAACAATGGATGTTAAAAAGAAATCCAGATCTCATTTTCTGAAAAGCCGATGCTTCCTCAGAGCCTGCATAGTGCAAGATCTGAGCAACATTACAAATTAATATTTATACTTGACTTCCGGTTGAGGCGTGGGTTGAGGCAGAATGGAGAAGGAGCGCTCCGTAATCTGTGTCGATTTTTCGGGTTTTCGGAGCCCGTTGTGGGAGAGATCGGTCCTGGGGTGGACTGACAGAAAGAGGGATACTTTGGAGGAGGCGGTGTGGAGAGGTGTGGTCTCCCGCCACGCCGAGAAGAGCCCTTATTCCGGACGCGGGAAGAAGATGGCCGATATGGCCAGACCAGAGACTTAATGTTTCAAGTCTTAAAAACAGGAAGCAAACGAGTGAGCACGGGGTGAAAATCTATGTGAGCAGGGGAACAAAAAGTTAAAACAATTTTATTGATGATTGCTGTGGGGAGGAGATCAATCCTAGAGTCTGGAGGAGTAGCGGAAAGGCAGAGAGTCACCAATGAGATAGAGCTGGCGAGGGCAGATAGAGCCCTCTGCGAAGTCCCCAGAGTTTTTGTTTTACTCTTGGGGACGAAGCAGGATGAGGCTCCCTATTTTCCTCGCTGCTGCTCCGGGCTTCGGGAAAACTCTGCTTTTTGCATAGCCAGGTGACAGGACCAAGCCATTCAATGAAAATTAACAGATTGTTTAAACAAAGAGGATGAGATCTGGACTTTGGGCCCTAAATCGCAAGTATTTCTAATAATTTTATAAGCGATTTTAAAAGTGAAGGAAAAAAAGTTTAAAATGGCGACTGGCTGAGGCTTGAGAAGAAGAAAGCTGAAAGTGAAAGTCCTTCCGCCTGAATAGTTTAACAAGCTACAAAGTAGCAGAAATAATAGCTCTGGCTAGAATTGAAAAGAAAAATTTCTACTTTATGTTTCTTTCTTCTTGGAGATTTGATATTGATATTGTTTGGAGAGAAGTCTTTTTCTTTAAAAAGAGTCTGTCTGTGTGGCAGGATGGCATTAAAACTAACAAAGCCAGACAAACAAGCAGTGGGGGGGGGGGTTTCCCCCATTTACAAACCATATGAACAAGTTTTGAATTTGCAGACTCAGAAGAATGGTTTTAACCTAAAAGAATTTGTTTTGGAGGAGATGGCAAGACATGATGAGATTGTGAACCAGAATCTTGAAAAATTCAGTCAGGAAATTAAAGAGTTGGTACAACAAAAATATGCCAATTTGAAACAACAGTTTGTTACACTTTGAAAACTTTTTCAGAAGTAGTTACAAAGATGGACAAAGATATTAACTTAGAACTAGAGGACATTGATCATAAGATTTATAATTTGGACAATAAAATACAAAGAATTGAAAATGATTTGATAAATATTCAAGATAATAGCTCAGAAGTAAAGTAAAAAAAAGGAAGCTGATCACGAGTCTTACAATGCAGACAATATAGAATAAAGGATTGAAAAAGAAGTTACAATGATGCAATACAGGTCCATGAAATTTGCGGTCAGAATGAGGGGATTACAGGAAAATAATAGAGATGATTTGGGAAAGATAGCTGCTGAAATTCTGGCTGCAATTTTAAAGGTTCATCCTGAAGAGGTATCTTGTAAGATTGACAAGGCCTAAAGAGTAAATTCTTGGATTGCAAAGCAAAGGCAGTTGCCTAGAGATGTGGTGATTTACTTTACAGATAAAGGAACAAGAAATGATATTGTGCAAAAATCTTTTAACTCTACTTTAGAACTGAATGGAAGAACGATTTGGATATATAAAGAGCTGCCGCCCAAGATGTTAAAAGATAGAAAGCAATTTGGATTTTTGGTGACTGAGCTAAAGAAACAAAACATCCCATTTAGGTGGGATGCTCCAGTTGGTATAATATTGAGATATCAAGGAGAAAGATATCAATTAAATACTGTTGAAAAAGCCAAAGAATTTTACTACAAGGTTCTTAAAATGGATTTAACATCTCCATGTATGCCATCTCTGTTAGGAACACAGGAGGGGAATAAAGAAATGCAAAATGAACAAGAGACTGAAACCCAGGCTAAGCAGATGGAGATGGAGATAATGGAAAAACAACAAGTCACAGAGGCTCCTGTGGACAAGCCACTTTTGGATTCTCCTTTAAAGGTTATAGCTGGATTATTTACAAATACAAGAGAGGCGGCTTTGGATTTTAATGTGATGTCTCATCAAGTTGCAGACCAGCATGGAAATCAATCAGTTGATATGCAAGTTATAGAAAGGCATCCAGGATGGAGATCTAAACCACAAAAAGCTAAGAAAAGAAGAAGCAGGTCCTATAAAACTAAAAAATTTTAGACTAAACAACAGTCTAATGCCAGTTACTTAAGAGATGATTAAAATGAAAATATAGCTGAGGTAAATTACTGACTTGTACAATTTTGAGAAGAATGACAGATCTCTGCAGTGCTGTGCCTTAGGGATGTGGAAGAAGGCCTCTAACTGAGTGGACTGGAACTTTCTATATTGTATTCTTTGTAAAACGGGTTACATATATGCTGAGCTATAAGGCACGAGAATTATGGTGGGGCATGCAGAAGATCTGGTTGTTACCCTAACACGGTGGTTGGAATTAATAATCTAGATGAAAGACATTACAGAAGAAATTATATGGAATATAAATACAAAGTCACTCGGGTGGTTTTTTATATACGACAACATTTATTACTGATGGGGGCAGATATCGAAGATACTGAATATACTGTTGGAAACAGAACTTGTTGTTACCCTAATATGGGCGATGGAATTAACAATCTAGCTGAAAGACATTACAGAAGATATTATATGGATTACAAACTTAAAGTCATTTGAGGATTCTGTTTATATATGGAAATATTTTTTAGTGTTATGGTGTGGGCAGAAGAACGAAGATATTAAAATATCATGTATGGTAGACCTGTAGCAAATTGGGTGGAGATAGGTCAGGTTACTGATTGTTTAACTTAGTAAAAGGGATGTTATGTTTAGATATAAATATATGTAAAAGATTTGAATTAAGAGATATATGTATGGGGGTGGAGGAAATGGGTAGATTATGAGTTGAATAAATGCCAAATTAGGAATTATTATAAAATTTTATAGCTGAAGATTGCTATGAAATGTATAACATAAGGGGGATATAATAACAATGTTAGAAAGAAATGGTTAGTATGTGGGGGTGGTGTAAAAGGATGGTAAAGTATTATTTAACTTGATATTAATGATTTTGTTTTGAAGAAGCCATGGGGGGAGGGGAGGGGGAGGGAGGGCTAGGGAAGAGGGGGAGGAGGGGGAAAAGGGGGAAAAACTTGTATTTGAAAAAACTTTTTCAATAAAAAAAAAAGGAAAGGTGCAGGCAGCAAATAATGAGGGAAGTGAAGTGACTTAGCGAAACCTGCCACATTAGTTCTATTTGCTGAAGAGACATTTGAAAGAGTATATTTTGGAGGAAGAAACGATAGGAAGCAGGATGCTCATTTTTCTTTTCTGGGTTAAGCTACACCGACAGAGAGGAACAAAAGAGACAACAACTAATCTGGGATATAAAGAAACTGGAAAATAACGACTGCCATTTTGGACAGCAAGAGTGAAAGGGTGAAAAACTGTGTGTGCTTTGCTTTGTAACTTCAACAAGAGTGGATTAATATTGGTGGATTTTTGAGAACTGCAAAAATGTGATCCGTGTAAAGAAAAGTGAATTTTATGTCATTAATCCATAAAAGAAAAATCTATATATATTTATATTTATATTATATACTTATATACTATATATATTTTAAATATATTCTAAATATAATAACTAAATACTAACAATACATTAAATTATAAGATTTACTGTGTAATTATAACAATTATAGTAATTTATTTATTTGTAATTATTTCTTAATTAATTTATTCTTAAGTATCTTAATTATTTATTAGAAGATCAATTTAACTTAAATAGTATCAATTAATAGATATATATATTAACTTAGTATTGCTTAAATATTGTAATATTATAATAATTTGATTTTTACACTGATATATATGTTTTGATTGAGATCAAATATCTTATAACATCTATTAGATAATTAATTAATTATTTTAACGATAGAATATTATAACATTTATTAATGATATATTTTTATAGGATATATAGTACTTATAGCTTTGTATAGTATAATCAATTGAATTGAAAATCAATTAGAATAATAGAAGAATAATAGAGATATAAAGTAAATTAGTAAGGTAATTTAGATTGTGATTACAAGAGGATATGTGCCATAAGAATAATAGAAATAGAAGTTATTTAATCTTATTTAAGAACTTTAATATCAAATAGTACAAAAAAATTGATTGAGAAGCAGATGCTGATTTGGGAAAAAGTAGACAGAATTTTAGAAAAAACAATATAAAATTTTGAAAGAAATGACATCTACTACAGTAACCACAGTAAAATCAGGGAAGAAGGTTACTTCAACACCAATTGGATTAATGGCATCTCCAGCGACGCAAAAAACTATAGAAGGGATTTTCCCAATTGAAAAACAAACCCCGACCATGAGTATGCAGACGGTACGGACTACGTTAGCGACAATACAAGAGACTATGCAAAAAATGCAAGAGTGTATGTCTAAAAATCATGAGGAAACCAGGAGAGACTTAGATGAAATTAAAAATTCGGTTAAAGAAGATATCCAAAAATTAGATGGAAAAATGGACTCCATTCAGGAGATGATTTCAAAAAACGACCAAAGAATTACAACCATAAGGAAAAAAAAAAAAAAAAACAGAACAAAGAGAAGAGAAATTGGAGCTGCTAGATGTAAAAATGACAGGTCTTAATAAAGAACTTGAAAGTATGGTAGCACAATTGGAAATGGAGAGAGCGGCATTCTATTTACGATTTCAAAATGTAAGAGAAGAAAGAGATGAAGATCTGACACTAGTAATGGCTGAAATGATAGCTGAGATTTTGCAAAGAGATAAAGAAAAGATCATCAATGAAATTGACGAAGTGTTCAGAGTAAATACCAATTATGCGAGACAACACAGACTCCCAAGAGAAGTCCATGTATGTTTTGTAAGAAAGAAGATTAGAGATATTGTCTTTAAAATAGCTAAAGAAGAACCAATGTATTATAAACAAAAAGGGACGATAACATTAAAGCAAATACCAAAAAGAATTAGAGAATGGAGGAAAGATTATGGATTCCTCACCGCATTATTAAACAGAAAACAAATATTATTTCGATGGTTATTGCCAGAAGGAGTATTAGCCACATGGAAGGGGAAAAAGATAAAAGTGGATATGATAGAAAAGGCACGAAGCTTATATGACCAGGTTATGGAACAAGAAGGAACAGATGGCAGAGGAGAGGAGCCGGGAAGGAGAGGAAAAACAACATCGAGACCAGAAGACCAAATAACCCTACATGAAGAGAACAATAAGGAGAAAGAAAAAGAGGAAGAGGGGGAAATTCAAGAAGAAGAAGGATTAACAACAAGAGCACAAAATCAAGCAAAAAAAAAAGGGACAGGAAGTAGAGGACCAAAAGGAAAGAAGACTAACTTTTAAAAATGGACAGAAATTTGAAAATCATATCAATAAACATAAACGGACTTAACTCTCCTGTTAAAAGAAATCAAACATTTAGAAAATTAATCAAACAAAAAGCAGACATAATATGCCTTCAAGAAATCCACATAAGAAAACAAGAAGAAAAGTATCTACAATGCAAAAAACTAGGGAAATTATACATATCATTAACAGATGAGAAGAAAAAAGGAATAGCAGTTTATGTTAAAGAAGAAATAGAAAGCAAACTTAAATATACAGATAGAATAGGAAGAACTGTGATGATTGAAGTTAATCTTAAAGGTAAAAATGTGTTATTAGTTGTGGTATATGCACCAAATAGTGAACAAAAAGAGTTTTACCAAAACCTACATGAAAATATAATAGAACAAAATATAGAAAATGTATGCCTGCTAGGCGATCTTAACGCCATTGTAGACCCCAAAAAAAGGTTATAGAAGTAATCAGAATAAAAATAATAATAAGAAAAATTTGTTGCCGAAAACATTTTTATCCCTCATAGAAGAACTAAATTTAATAGACGTTTGGAGATTATATAACCCCAAAGAGGAAAAATATACATACTACTCCAACCCTCACAATCTTGGTCGAGGATAGATATGGTATGGGCTACGAAGACCTTAACACAGGAGATCCAATCAGTAGAAATAGGGACAAATGATTGGGCTGATCATAACCCATTAATAATAGAATGGAGAGGATAGAGAAAGGGGGAAAGTAGATGGATGATGAATACACAGGTAATGAAAGAAAAAGAATATATTGAAAGAATAGAAGAAGAACTAAAATGGTTCTTCAAGGATAATAATAAAAGCCAGACATCTTTACAAAATTTGTGGGACACAACAAAAGCCTACATTAGAGGAATAACATTAGCCTATAATAGTAAAAGAAAAAAGGAGAGGGAAAAGGAATATAATAAAATTTATAATGAGATTAAAAATTGCGAAGAGAAATTACAGGAAAGACTGGGGGATGAACAGATAAGAGTTAATTGGATGGCAGCCAAACACAAATTGAATATACCTGAACAATGCTCTCTACATGGGGCTCCCCTTGAGGAGCACCCGGAGGCTCCAGCTGGTCCAGAATGCGGCCGCGCGGATAGTTATGGGAGCAGCATGGCGCTCCCATGTGGCTCCCCTCCTGCGCAAGCTGCGCTGGCTCCCGGTGGTCTTCCAGGTGCGCTTCAAGGTCTTGGTTACCACCTTTAGAGTGCTCCATGGCTTAGGACCAGAGTACTTACGAGACTGCCTTCTGCCACCAATAGCCTCTCACCGCCCAGTATGCTCCCATAGAGAGGGGCTTCTCAGGGTGCCGTCAGCCAAACAGTGTCGACTGGCGGCCCCCAGGGGGAGAGCCTTTTCTGTGAGGGCACCCACCATCTGGAACGAGCTCCCCCCCAGAGATACAGAAGATCCCGGATCTGCGCACTTTCCGCCGTGCCCTCAAAACATTCCTGTTTCAGCAGGCCGGCCTGGCCTAACTTTCCCTTTATATTGCTTTTGATTTTGTTTTAAACTGGGATGTCTTGAATTATCTAGGACCAGAGTGTTTAGTATATTTTAATTGGTTTTTTAATGTTTGTATTACATGTATTTTTATCTTTCGCTGTTCACCGCCCTGAGTCCCTCGGGAATAGGGCGGTATATAAATAAAATAATTAAATAAATAAATAATTAAATAAATAAATAAATAAACAAACAAACAAACAAACAAGAAAAATACGTCAATACATTGAAATTCATAAGACAAAATCAATTTGAGCAGGCAAATAAACTGGGGAGGTGGATGGCTTATAAACAAAGAAAAGAAAGGGAAAAACGAATAATCCATCAACTACAGGACAATGAAGGTAAGCTGCATCAGAGCCCAGAAAAAAAAAAAAGAGATAGCAATTCAATTCTTTCAAAACCTATATAAGCAAGAGAAGTAGAAGAAATAGACCAATATTTAAAAAAGGAGGAAATGCCCATGATAACAGAAGAGGAAAAAAAAGATGCTAAATAGGGAGATTACGATGGAGGAATTACAGGAAACTATTAGGAAACAAAAAAATAATAAAACCACGGGAACAGATGGGCTACCAATAGAACTATTCAAAGGATTAGGAACATCACTAAATGGGATATTATTAGAGGTCTACAATTAGGCATTAAATGAAGCAAAAATACTAGAATCTTGGAAAGAAGCACATATTTCATTAATCTACAAAGAAGGGACAGATACAACACAAATTAATAATTATAGGCCAATTTCGCTACTAAATACCGATTATAAAATTTTTATGAACTTAATGACGAATAGATTAAAAATAATATTAAATAACAGAATACATCCAGATCAGAATGGATTCTTGCCGACTAGACAAATTAAAAATAATTTAAGGATGGTGATTAACATAATAGAATACTATGAGGTGCATCCAGAGAAACAAGCAGCGCTGATTTTTCTGGATGCACAAAAAGCATTCGATCGGGTCAATTGGAAATTCATGACACAACAAATAAAAAATATGAAATTCAGAGAGAAATTTGAAAAGATAATATATACAATATACACAAATCAGAAGGCAAGACTGTTAATGAATGGGGAATTAACAGATTTCTTTGAAATAAGTAGAGGAGTATGACAAGGGTGCCCACTCTCACCCCTGCTCTTCATTTTAACCCTGGAGAATTTGCTTAGGAGAATTAGACTAAATAAAAACATAAAAAGACTTAAAGTAAAAGGAGAAGAATACAAGGTCCAAGCCTTTGCTGATGATCTTGTATTCTTCACAGAAGACCCATTAGAAACACAATAAAAATTGATGGAGGAGATAGAGAAATTTGGCAGGGTGGCAGGGTTAAAAATTAACAGAAACAAGACCAAAATATTAACCAAAAATCTAACAACAAAACAAATAGAAGAACTGGAACAACAATCGGGACTGCTTAGTTAAAAAGGTGAAATATCTAAGTATAAATTTGACAACTGGAAATATAGCTATTAAAGATAACAACTATGGAGAACTAATACAAAAATTAAAAAAGACCTAGAGAGATGGGGGAAACTTAAATTATCGCTGCTAGGAAGAATCGCGGCGATAAAGATGAATATACTCCCAAGGCTCCACTACCTATTTCAAACTATCCCGGTTAAATTAGAATATTTTTTTTTACAAATTTGAATAAATTAATTGCAAAATTTATATGGGAGGGGAAAAAACCAAGGATAAATTTAAAAACATTACAAGATTATAGATCCAGAGGAGGCTTTGACCTACCAGCCTGGGAAAAATATTATAGAGCGGTAAGTCTAATATGGATTAAGGATTGGGTCAATCTGGATAACCAAAGAGTATTGAAATTGGAAGGTCACGATTTAGTAAAAGGCTGGCATGCTTACCTGTGGAACATCGGAAACAAAACATACAAACATTTTAAAAACCATATAATAAGAAATTCACTAATTGGCACCTGGTTGGAAATTAAACGTAAGTACTATATGAAAGTCCCAGGCTGGATATCCATATTAGAGGCAACAATGCACCCCAATATATCAGCTACTCAAAAAATAATAAGATACAAAGAAATTCTGGACATTAATGGAAGACTCAAATCTTGCCAAGAGCTAGGGGACCAGGGCATAGAAATAGACTGATGGCCGTATTTACTAATACAAACCAGATATAAAAAAGACAGTGAAGAAGGAGGAGTTGAAATAAAATCTAACCAATTAGATAAATTATTAGAAACTAAAGAGGGAAAATTAAACTCAAAGATCTACTAATACCTACTAGAGTTCGATTTGGCAGAAAACATAGTTAAAGGCCAAATGATATCTTGGGCTAGGAACATTGGAAGAAATATACAACTGGAAGAGTGGGAAATGATTAGGGAAAATAATATACACCGTCATTAAGAAATTAAGGTTAATGTATATATGTATTCACATGCTTAAATATTATAGATAGATAATCCTTTTTATTAGTTTTAGTATACATATACTTTAGAATTGTATTTTCTTCTTCAGAGTTAAGAATGTTTTATACAATTTTTTATCTTTTTATATTGAATAAAGATTGTTTTTTTTTAAAAAAAATAATATTTGTACTCAATTTATAACTGTTAATTATGGTTGTATCAATATTTGTGCTTCTCTTTCTGGGAGACTGAAAGATGACATAAAGATTAATTCTTCATCTTAATCCATGCTTAATTAACATTTCTAAGGAGAAAATCTCCTTAACTGCTCTGGAATAAACTTGCAGCCATTCACTGGCTCTATACCTGTGGGATTTTGTAGATGCCCAATATGGCAGCCATGAGGATGGATATATCAGAGTTGGTCTCTTCTAGGAGAACCAGCATGTTTCTCTTCCTTCCGCAGCTGTAGTTGGGAACATTGGCTTCTCCAGTCGAAAGCAAATCCAACAGACCATCCAATGTCAACATTTTGTCTCGGAGGTTGTCATGGAGGTTATAACCCAGGGTGAGGTTGGGCAAGAGAAGAGGATCTTTGTTGATTTCCTGAATGGCAAAAAGGAAGGACAGAATTTTCCAGTACAACACACTTGTTTTCCTGAAACGATACATGGATTTTGCCATGATGTTACATTCAGTGAAATCACCAACCTAGAACTAAGGAGAAATTTCCTGACAGTGAAAGCAATTAAGTGGTGGAAGGCTTCCTTCCCGAAGTT